>BSBM01000532.1:6472500-7072500 GCA_027924585.1 Larix kaempferi | reverse complement strand
CTAGAAAACAAGAGAAGTTTTTGCTGATGGAGAATGCTACACTTCGACTTAACACTACCTTTTGAACACTGAGCACATAGACTAAGTCCTTCACACCTGGCTAGAACTCACTGGATTTCTCCAATGAATTCAAGTAATAGCACCAAGATTTGCTGTGGAAACTCAGAGGCTTCTGGTGCTCAAGTGAAAGATAGCTGCTCAAATAAATGTTGCAACTACTGCTGCTGCAACTGTTGCAATGGCTGCAATTCAAATAGATTCTTCTTGCTCTGATACCATGTGATAATATGCAAGGGATCTAGCAACTGTAACAAACTCACAATCAAACTCTCAAGAATGTTGCAAAGAAGAAGAGAAGCATGCACTCAATAATCACTCATAAACACTGAATAATGAACAATAACAGTATCATACAATGAATAATGAACAATAACAGTATCATACAATGAATAATGAATGTAAAGAATGTGATACAATAATCTATGATGAGGCAACATATAGGATTCAAATTATCCAAGTAGGGCATTCGAATCTGAGCTCAAAGACTAGCTTGGATAACTATGGAGACATCATCCAGTCAGTAGTATCAGTCATAAATGGTAAGAGTCAGTCAAGTGTGTCCAATTGAGTTTAACAGAACCATCTAGGCATAAATCAGGGAATGGAGACACCAAGGGGGGTGCATGAGGCTATCAAATAGTCGAGTAGAACTCCAGAACTAGCTAACTAGAAGCTACAAGTAGTCATCATAAGCAATCAGTGGAAGAACTACTCAATCCACGCACTAACTGAGTGATAACTCCTGGTAGGTAAAGAAGGGCGCTCTAACTGAAGGTAGGTGAGTAAAGGCGCACTAACTGAGTGTGGTAGGTGAGAAAGATGCACTTGCCATGCAGAACAGTCAAGAAGGGCGCATCAGGTAGGTAGGAGGCCAAATGGAGGGTAAATACAGGCTTTGGAGAGCTAGACGCAAGCTCTAGGTGTTGGGAGACAACCATGATGATGACTGGATGCATGCCACTACAACAAATCCTGTAATTAACGTCCCTTTTTAGTGTAATTTTTTTTTCATTGAGTGGTCAAAGTAGATGCTAAATGGGACGCGTCATGGACAAAATGTAAAGAGTCTAAAATAACGTCTTTTTTTGCTTCCTAGATAGCATCCTTTCTAATGTCTAAAATAACGCCCATTTTTTTGCTTCCAAAATAGCGTCCAATTTTGCTTTCTAAATGACGTCAAGGCTTGCTTCCTAAATAACATCATATTTTTCTTCATAGAGATCGTCATCTTTTACTTCCTAAATGACGTCCCCATAAGCGCCCTATTTGCATCCTTAAAAGCGTCGTGTTAGCATGTATGTTTGCATCTACATTCACGCCATATTTGCATCCAAATTAGCATCCAATTTTGCATCCATATGTGCTACCACTTTAGCATCTCATTTTGCACTGCGTTTTACTTCCAATATGCACCAATTTTCGCTTCTAATTTTGCACCAATTTTTGCTTCCTTTTTTGCATCATGTTTTGCTACCAAGATGGAGACAAAATTTTCTTCTATTGTTGCACCATATTTTGCTTCCTATGTAGTGCCATGTTTTGCATCCAAAGTAACATCTTATTTTGTTACCATATCAACACCATGTTTGGCTTCCTCATTAGCATCAAGTGTTGGGCCTCTTTTTGACGCCTAGTTTTGCATCTCTATTGATGTCAACATTAGCACCATGTTTTGCTACCACTTTAGTGCCCAATTTATCGTCCATTTTTACTCCCACACCATCGCCACATTTTGCTTCCCATTTAGCAACTAATATAAATTATCACAACAAATATTGTTTTAGAAATACATTGCAATATCATTAGGGCGCAGAGGAATCGAACCACCAACCTCCTGCTTGTAAGGAAGGCGCTCTTCCATTGAGCTAGCACCCTTTAAGAATTGGGGAGAGGAGCAATATTAACACCTAGATTGAATGATTCGTAATTCTAATAAAAGACAATATGCATTGGTTGCAATCTATTAGATTGAATATCATATTGGAGTTTTTTGTGCAAAAGGGTTCTCCTTAAAAATATTGGTATATTGTTGTATGATTTCATTTGTCTTCAATTTTATTATTGCTTAATAAGGAAATAATATATGGTTGATAATATTCAAGATACCTATTATTTGGTTTTAACTGAAATTTGATATTAGTGCCATTGGGAGATTTCAACTCATCCATAAGATTTAGATCGATTGGTATCATAGAAATATATTTATGAATCTATGGACTTGCAGTAAGGAATCCATGGGAAAATATCATAAGCACACTTTATATTTTCATTTGAATTGTGTCACACAACCCTAAAGAGTTTGCTGAATAGGCCACTAAAATCTGTCAGATATTCTTCCTATTTTCCATTGGCACTCACTCCAGCCAAACCATATTATAGATTTTCGTTGCAATTGTGTATCATAGAGCCTTAAAGAAAGGATTACAATCCAATAACTTGAGGTGTAAACATTTTCTTAATGTGTAAAAAATCTAAGATAAAAAAAAATTACACCTCATGACATTAGATCCCTCTCGATGCTTAATAGATCCGGGTTTAAGATGGATCTACATTGGTGTATAAATAGTTCTTCACATGGGTGTAAAGAGATAACTTCCATGAAGTGACTATGACCCCCCAGCTTCACATGTGGCCCTCAATATGCTAATTTGAAGCTAAAACAATCTACAAATATTTGATTTTGTTTAGGTGTAGATTCGGCACCATTTGTATAGAAAGAGCCACAAAGTCTTCTAGATGTCCTGCCCATTTGTTCTTGGCACTTGCTCCCCCTCCCCACCTTTGAAGCACACTTTATATTTCAATTGAGTTGTTTCATACAACCCTAAAGAGTTTGCTGAACAGGACAATAAAATTTACTAGATATTCTGCCCATTTTCCATTGGCATTCGCTCTAGCCAAACCATATTATAGATTTGTGTTGCAATTGTGTATCACAAAGCCCTAAAGAGAGGCTTGCTTGATTTCTATGATACTCTGGTTTAAATTTTAATAAAATTGAAAAGAGATTAAGTTTTGCTTAGAATCTAACTCTACACCATTCATCCCCAATAAGGCCCACAAAGCCTACTCTGGATTCTCCCAACTTTCTGTTACAATTTGTTCCTTCTCTTCTCCACTCCCATCAAACATATTCTCCACCAGACTAGCTCCACCACTGTGGAGGGTGCACATTAAACCTCTTGAGTTGGAATATAAAGGTAAGATCATTCAAGAGCAGTATATAGTGGGATTCCACAAGCCATAGAAAATGCTTCCTAGGACCCATAAACTGTGAGGGGTGTGATCCTATCATCTGAATTCTTGTATAAACCCACAATATTTAGATCCATATCTTGAAGGTAGAGTACAATGTTAATGTTGTTGTGTAGCGAACCTTGTAAATTCCTAGTACATTCATTGAAGTCCCCAAAATAATAACCTCTCCAAGGTGACAATAGTAGGAGATGCTTGCAAAAATGACAAAGAAAGCATATATTTGCAAAAATGACAAAGAAAGGGTCCCCATCAGACTACCTATGGAGTGTGAATTTTGATGACTATGAGGGGATGAGGGGTAGGGGGGCGGTCACTACTACATGCCTGAACCCACAAGAACTTGGAATTGTCATCCAAGGTGTCCACAGAGACCCTGGTTTGAAGTGAATCCCAAATGAAGTATGCAACCCGACCCAAATGTGGTATCATGTTCCTCAGAGTGTTTGTGCTCAACTAATTTAGATTTGTTGAGGTTAGCATTGAGGAAGATCTTGCATGGAGAAGTCTAAAACGATCCCCCAAGGTCTGCAATTGGATGAAAAGTGGTTATCATGAATATGTAGAAGTAAATCTAATCCCTTCCAATCATACAAATACATAAGTCTCCAATTCAATATTAAGATATTAACCATGAGGAAATCATTAAAAGTTGATTGACTGTGTTCTATAGGTACCTTGATATTTTTAGCTTAAGTTGTTTTATAGCTAGCTTGTTATTTTGAGCTTCAGTGAAACATAGCACAACATACAAAAGCTAGACCAAAAATTGTATGGAAATTAGGTATATAATGAAAATAAAGAATAATAAAGTTCTTTAAAAAAATATTCAAGGGAGTTAAGTTGACACACCTTTGCAATCTTAACAAGTTGATCATAATTGTCATGGCCATAGAAGAATGGCTCCTTCTGAAATATCTACACAAGACACATGTAAGCCATAAAAGTTGAGTCACTAGTCAAAATATTGGAAAAAGAGTGTTAACAAAAGTTGGAAAGATGGTTTGTAGTAACTCACCATCCCTACAAACAGATAGTCAAGGCTCCACATATCTAGTGAATAATCATACTCTTGCATATCGACAAGGAGCTCCAGACCTTTAAAGTATCTATTGCAATAACATCAAGAAATTCCTTTTATAACCATATCCTATACAAAATGTGAAGTTCATATACTTTGATTTATACGAAGAAAGGTAAGAAAAACCATTATTGCAATTTATGTCTCACAAAATAAATACTTAGGAAACAAAAGTAATGAAATGTTTATTAAAATAAATCATGTAAAGTAATGAATGTTCACATCAACATACAAAATAATGTTTTATTGAAGGAAAGTATGTAAAGTTAATGAATGCTTACATCAACAAACAAAATAATGTTTTGTGAGACTATGCTCCACTTATCTGCATATCTGTGGCGTGAACTAATTTGACACCAATGTTGTTGATGATGATAGGAAATACGATGTGCAAGAAAATTCTGTTGAGTTGCATGAATAGATATTTCCAAATGGTTTTTATATAAATACACCTGAGAGTTTTATAAAAGGTACATTACTCTTTCCTGCTTCGAAAGATAAAAGTGAAGATTCCATTGAGCAAATCGCTTCCTCTTCTCTTGAGAATGATAATGAGCATCTATTAAAAGAAGAGATAAGTTTTGAACAACTAGTTAAGGAACCAATACTGCTGCAAATTGACAATGAATTATCTTGTTAGAAACCAATTTTTTATGAATATGATGACTATGATGCTCAAGAATGGTATTTTAATTCCCAAAAAGCATCCAATGAAAAAGAGCAGAGTCATTACAATAGTAAAGGTGATGAACAAGATTTTGTTTCTTGAGAATTTGAAGTCAAGAACATTATTTTAATTCCCAAAAAGTATCGAATGAAAAAAAACAAAATCACTACAACAGTAAAGGTGACAAAGAATATTTTGTTTCTTGGGAATTCGAAGAGCATATATTTTTGTTTCTTGGGAATTTGAAGAGCATATATTCCAAGATGGTCATTATGGGAATGTATAAAAAAATGTTCAAACAGAGCCTTTGGAAAATAATCGATAGGCAGGCCAGACTCTTGCACTAATGATGAGCACCATGAAGAGAAGCTAATTAAGGAACCAATAGTGTATCTAGTCAAGGAACCAGTAATGCAACTAATTGACAGTGAATTCTCTTGTTCACAATCATTTTTTTATGAATATGATGACTATGATGCTCAAGAACAGTATTTTAATTCCCCAAAAATATCAAATGCAAAGGGGCATAGTCACTACAACAATAAGATGATGAAGAAGATTTTGATTCTTGACAATATGAAGAGCATGTATGCCAAGATAGTCATTATGAGACTGTACAAAAATATGTTCAAATAGATCCTTTGGAAAACAATCAATAGGCAGGTCAGACTCTTGCACTAATGATGAAGAGAAGCAAAACCATAGCAGTATAATAAAGAGGAACATTTTACTCTTAAATTTCAAGAATATTTATTTCACAGTAGTAATGATGAAAATGTATTTGAATATTTTCAATAATATGTATCATTTTTTCGGGCTCTAGAAGACAAGGAGAGATATTTAGATGATCAAGCTGCTGGCCCATGTTATCATGAAGAAGTGGTATGCATTGATAAGTTTGGCAATGAGGATTTTTCTTCTTTTACTTCTAACCATAATCATATTGAGGTATATGATAAAATGATAAAAGAAAATGTCCATGAAATATTCCAAGAGGATGAAAGGATTTTTCTTGCTATAAAGATTATATAGCAAAAATTTGAAAAAGATATACCAGAATTATGGAGTAATCAGCTGAGTAACATTGATTTGGTATTATCTTTTCCCATAATTATATTTGAAAGGAAAAGTTATTTGAAGAATGACTATTTGAAAATTATGGATACCATTATTTGAAGATCTTTGATTGTATTAAGAAAATTGATAAACGCATGGACCAAGCATCAAAGGATACTAAAGATTTACCACATGTTCCAGAGCACAAACAAGAAGCTTCTATGAGAGCACGATCCGAGTAACTTTTAAAAGAGGTGGAGTACTTTGAAATGATGATTGAAGATTCAACATTGGAGTTTTCAAATGTTAAATTTTCCAGCAATGAAACAATTTATGATGAGTATGATGTTGGTTTTGAATTCTTCTATCTAGAGCCTCAGGTTTTGTCTCTCTTAACATACCCAAATCTCATATCAAGTTATAAGCAAATGATGAGTAAAGAAGTGAAGATTTTAAACTCTTCTTCTATTCGATATCTCAACAATAAGCCAAAGTATGATACTTATGAAGATAAATATGAGTCAGAAATAGAGGTCTCCTATAATACTCTCAAGTTGCTCATTAAAATTGGTATCTTCTAATGAAAGAAGTGAGGTCACTTCATCATCATATTATTTGAATTCAAACATAGAACAAAAAATTGGTGGAGGTATTGATAATCAAAGACCAATTGAAGCTCTTAAAAGTTCTAGAAAAATCCTATCACATTGAAAAACTAATTTAATTCAACTTTGTTGGCAGGCGGTTTGGTAAGGAAGAATCGCAACATCGTTGATGTTGCGACACGTCAGAAGAGGTCGTGGAAGGAAGAAGGCTGCATTATTTTATGTATTTTTTGAGTCGATCGTACCACAGAATTCGGGTTTTTGGGTCATTGGACCATATGATATGTAATTTTGGGCTAATTGTACCGCAGTAGGCGGGTTTTTGGGTCATTTGGACCGCATCAGTTAGATTTTGGGTCATTTGTCCAACTGTTGGTTAGGAAGTTGTTAGTAAGTGGACAAGCATTGTAAAGGTGGAATCCTATATATAGACATGAGTTGTAAGTGTTGGATCATCTGATATTGGTACGATTTGTGGAATTTGTTTGTACACATCTTTGAGTCTGTATGTGAGATCAAGAGATATTGCTGAAATTTGGTTTTGCAGAGATGTTGTATCAGGGTTTTTCTGAAGTAATATGACATGAAGGAACCATTTGGTGAAATTCCCTATGTACCTTTTGTGCTAATGCATGTTGCGATGATTTCTTGCTACAGTTAATCCTTTAATGTTATACTTGTCGCGATGAATGTTTCTATTGAATGATGCTATGAATACGAATGATGTTAATCTTGAATGTTGCAATAAGTTAAGTAATTGTTGCCACAATCATCCTCCTTCATTCGGCGGAAACATGGTTCCGTCCACTCTCCCTTGATCGCCTCGGGTGAGACCTCATCTTCTCTGCAGGTGTTGCTGGATAGGGTAAAACCTATCTGGTCCAGTGCTCAGGGAGATCACGGTGGGTTGGTGTCGGAAGTAATGGGAACCCCTGTCGACTGGATTTGAGTCAACAAATGGTTCCGTTGCCGGGACCGTGTGCAAAGTGAAAGGAGGATATGTTGTGGCACCCGATGAAACCCGAGATCCAGGAATGGTTTGATCGGAAGCTTCAGGAGTTCGCTGAAGAAAAAAGTTGGAACAGTCGACTGACAGTAGATTAGTGGGTGGATAGATATATTCACGACGGTTCGCACGAATGGTTCTTCTATGAATTCCTAGTCCTTTGGTTCGAGTGGTTGGCGAAGTTGACCTTTCAGAAGAGGAACTTCCAGGGTGGTGAGCCAACGACTTGGACCCCAGATTTGATCCAAGAACTGTAGGAGGTCAACAACAAAGCATCGCGGGCTGTTGAGGTGTGGCTTGATAGCATCTTGGAAGGGTATATCACTGAATTCGTGGTTGACACATAGAAGTCTTATAGTGAAGCCGAAAGATATTTCTTCCATGAACCCCGAGGAAGGTTTCTGCTGTCGCTCCAACTGTCCATTAAGATGCTTATTTGTGAAAAGGGTATATTGAAGATGCATATAGATCAGTATGAAACCTGGTGGGTGGAGGTCGTGGGCATCATGACAATAGGTGGGGCGGTGCATGGAATGATCAGGGGTAGATGGGTGCAGGTCACAATGAGACTATGAGTGAAGCCGAGGAAGAGAGTGGTATTACAAGGGGAGGAGCAAGGTTTCGACAGGAGAAGAGGCAGAGGATAGGAGAAGGTCCTGTTGCGATCAAACCGCAAGTTCACGAAGGAAGACCACACGAGATGAAGCAACCTCACAGTCCGGACAAGGACGCACAGGCTACGCCTAGGATAGAGGTAGGACCCAACCCCAGCAGCTACGTAACCACACCTCCGCTCATTATCTGTCAACCAGTGAGAAACACCACTTCGACCCCACCGCGTCAACAATACTTGATCGTTAATAGTTCAGTACCTGTAGGAAGGAAGCCCAGGATGGCGGGCGATGATGCTAAGTTACCGTTGTTCCATGGGAGTGGGACAGATAATCCAGAACAGTATTGGTTTTTATGTGAAGCGGTCTGTACCGTAAAACAGATCACTGATGATGACACCAAGAAAGGACAGCTGGTGACGACCCCGCGAGGTTGTGCCTTAGATTGGTTTATGAAGTTTTTTCTTGTCCCTATAGGAGCTCCAGTGAAATCGCTAGATGAGATCAGGGATGGGTTGATTGCAGAATTCAGGAAGCCCAAGTCTGAGGCCCAATATATCATAGAATTGAAAGAAATCAAGCAGTATCCCAACAAGATGGTGTGGGATTTCGACCAGAGGTTCAAGACGCTGATGGAAAGGGTTAGTTTCGATATGAGCACTATCCAACATAAGGAGTGGTTCATCGCGGCACTGCTACCACATATTCAGCTACCATTGATGTAACAAAACATCTTGACGCCCAGTGAAGCTCTGGAGATTGCAATGCGGTTGGAGGTGTCGCTGATTGGAGACAATGCAGTTGGGATGTCGCAGATATAGACACAGCTGGCTAACTTGACCATACAGTTGCAAGATTTGAAGAAGGGCAACGAGCAGCGCGAAGAAGTATGGTGCACACGATGTCGAGGGGAAGGGCATACAAAGGAAAATTGCCCCGACTTCCACAACTACTTGGTTTCAGGAGCACCAAACCCGTTGAATGGTGGTAGCATGCCATGGTGTTGCATTTGTTAGGTATTTGGGCACCACCACGAAGAATGTCCATATATGCAGAAAATGGTCACCAAGTCGATCAATTTGTATTGCACTTTTTGTAAATTAGTGGGACATGATGAGAAGGATTTTCGGGCATATGGGTTTCTCCACAAGAGAACGTACGATGCATTCTATGTAAAGGATGACCAACGTGCCGTACAACAACCGCCACTGCAGCCGCAGGTATCCTAGCCGCTACTTCAACTGTAGGTACAGTTTGTACCGTTGCAACAACCACAGTAGTTTGTGCCCCAATATGATCCAATGCAAATGGCTCCACAGCAGCCACAGTACGTTCAACAACCGCAGTATGCGCAGCAAGGGAAAGGCATGCAACCAGCTCTGATGCAACAACAATACAACCAACAGCAGTGCCAGCAGTAGGGCAGATTCTGTGGGGGATATCGGGGTGGACGTGGTGGAGGATTTGGTCATGGAGGAGGACGAGGAGGTCATGGAACGGTCCAACGCTATCACTGTGCGGTATGGGGACACTATTAGCGTGATTTCCCACTGTTGCAGACGCAGTGTACATTTTGCTTCATTGCAGACCATACAGTAGAGAACTACCCATAGTTGATTGCACAATGGCAGGCAGGGAATGTTCCACAGTTGCAGAATCAGAACCAGGTACAACCGCCAGTACAAAATCTGTGTAGCAACTAGTCCAGAATGAGAACCAACACCTAATTCAAAATGCTAATCAAAATGTGAACCAACCGGGGAATTCACCGCTGAACCAGAATCAGGGTGCAAATGTTTCAACAATCTCAGCAGAGGCTAGGCCACATGATGCATCCGTTGCAGTGATCACTCGGAGAGGTGCAAAAATGAGAGAAGATACCTCACATCCACTGATCCAGTTGGTTGGGCAGAAGAAGGTGTCATTTGACATCAATTCAGATCGCGATAAGTTCCACCGGGCACGACGGGCATTGGATAAAGGCAAGGTTATCGTCTGTGACATGCCCCCTGTCTTTGATGACACATCAGAAGCTGGTCCATCGGCGTAGTCTGGAACTTTGCACAAATTCCTGGAGAGCTATTTGTTGTTGGCAAGGGATCCTGCTGCACTTGCTGAGATAGAGGGGTTGTTGTAGCGATTGCCAAGGGGATGCTAGGAATCCGCGATGAATTCCTTACAACGGAGGAATACTAGAAAGGAGATGCAGATGAATATTCAAATTGGAGATTACGATGTCAACTCAGTTATTCTAGATCTTGGTTCGGATGTCAACATCTTAACCAAGCAGGCATGGCAGAAAATGGGGAGCCCCCCATTGACCTGCTCTCCTGTACAACTCCAGTTAGCTAATCATGCCAAAGTGACGCCGATTGGGAGAGTCCCCTATTTTGTGGTGGACATTGAGGGAATGAAAACCTATGCTAACTTTGATGTCATCGAAGTGGTTGAAGGAGGTAGCTCATATCCCACGTTGTTGGAGATTGGTTGGGATAATGACAGTGGAGCGGTAATCAACTTCAAGCAGCGGATGATGAATTTTGAAAACTGCGATCTCAGAGTCATAGCCCCGTTGGATTCGGCTGAAGGACGCAGATACCTTGAACCAGTGAAAGATGAAGATCCCAGTGGATGGGACCATGCATTCAACATTTCAGAAGATTACATTCACCCGACTGACAATGATGAGCTTGGATGGCGCAGTGACAGTTCTGCGTCTTCTGACTCTGATGACGCGCTAGAACATTAGTAGAGCCGTTTACATGAGGTGTCATTCTGTAAATTTGGGTTGATCACGCAGTCGCTATGCCAGGTCATGACTGAAACAGTCACATTACTAATATATGAAGGATTGCCTGGCTTGTCTGATTTTTTGGCAGAGTTCGAGGAAAGAGTTTCAAAACCACAACGATTACTGGCATTAGACAAAGCACTGAAGGCTGCTCCAGCATGCTGGTGGGTGACGCACAAGGAATCAATTGATGGATGGTCGAAATGCAAAAGATTGATGATGGTATGCTTCGGCAATACTGAGGTCTACCACGCAGGGAAGTATGATGGTCAGAACGATCTTGGAGGCCATTTAATGGAGTGTCAGACATTATGGGCATCATGACCAAGAGATGAGTGGGTCCATGCATTTATCCATACCTTGGATGAAATGCCGCGGTCATGGTATACTGCAGCTGAGTTACGGGGAGATATCACTACTTGGTTGGAGTTGACCATATGTTTTACTCATACATTTAGTTTTGTTGATCCCAACCCGGATGTCCATAACGCTTTGCAGATCATTCGCGATGTGATTCTAAAGGTTGTTCCTGTGGCGTACCTGGCGGATCCGCATACACACTGCCAGATGCAATCCATCATGGAATGTTACAATATCACTAGTGGGCCTGACAATGGTGACGATCCACGGAATGTTAATATTCTGGGGTCAGAAGCAAGCCACGATGTGGTACCACCTGGTGCGCCAAGTGATCCATTCAGTCATCCCTTGAAGCTTTGCAAGATCAATATTAGAACGGAGGCCACTCCCAAGTTTGCGAATGTTGGAGATTATTGGGATGATGAGATGATGGGAAAGGTCACTGAGTTGTTGCATGATTTTCAAGACCTTTTTCCTACGAAGTTTTCTGAAATGAAAGGTATTTTGGGTGATCTAAGTGAGATGAAGATTCCCTTGAAACAAGATGTTAAACCGATCAGGCAGCGACAACCTTATCGGTTGAATCCACGACATAAGGAGAAGGTCAAGGCAGAACTTGATCGCATGTTGGATGCTGGTATCATTGAACCAGTTGAAGAGTCAGAATGGATCAATCCTATGGTGGTGCAGGACAAGAAGACTGGTGAGGTGCGCATCTGTGTTGATTTACGGAAGTTGAACGATGCATGTTTGCATGATCCCTTTTCAACCCCATTTACTAATGAATTTCTTGAGGGAGTGGGTGGACAGAACATGTACTCTTTCACGGATGGGTTCTCAGGCTATCATCAGATCTGCATTGCAAAAGAAGATCGCCACAAGACAACTTTTGTGACAGAAAGGGGATGTTTCCAGTATACTATAATGCCATTTGGGTTGAAGAAAGCACATGCGATATTTTCGCGGGTTATTGTTGCTGCATTCAAGGATTTCATCCAGAAATTCTTGCAGGTATACATGGATGATTGGACAGTCTATGGTTTGATCCGCGATCATCTGGCCAATCTGCGGTTGATGCTGGAGCGCTGTCGCCAGCACCAGATATCGCTGAATTTGAAGAAGTGCATTTTTTGCTCCCCGTTTGGGATATTGCTGGGTCACATTGTGTGCAAGCAGGGGTTGTTAGTCGATCTAGCAAAGATTGCGCTCTTTTTGAGCTTGACACCACTGACCACTATTAAGAAGTTGCGGGGGACATTGGCGCATACTGGGTATTATGGCAAGTTCATCAGGGGATATGCAGTAATCACCGCCCCTATGGAGAAGCTATTGAAGAAATATGTCGTATTTCAATGGAGCCCTGAATGTCAGGATAGTTTTGAGTAGCTGAAGGCTAAGATGGCTTCGACACCGATATTAGTATTCCAGGATTGGAGTAAGGAATTCCATGTCCATGTTGATGCATCGTCAATTGCACTCGGTGTGGTGCTTGCGCAACCAAGAGAGGGGGATCTTGATCACCCTATTGCTTTTGCCAGTCGGAAGCTGTCATCCGTAGAAAATAACTACACCACTACTGAGCGGGAAGGATTGGCGATGGTCTATGCGCTGCAGAAGTTCTGACACTACTTATTGGGCGAAAATTTTAAGATGTTCACAGACCACTCTGCATTGAAGTACCTGGTCAATAAGCCTGTGTTGGGGGGGAAGATATGTTGATGGTTACTTCTCTTTCAAGAGTTTGACTTTGAAGTAGTTGTGAAGCCAGGGCGGTTGAATTCTGGCCCTAATCATCTATCGTGGATTGAAACAGGAGAAGAGCCAACTAACATTGAAGATGGGTTGCCTGATGCGCAACTGTTTCGAGTTGAAGTAGTTGATGGCTGTTTTGAAGAAATCATTCAATTTTCTGGCAACAGGTACTACACCAGAAGAGTTCACCACTAGTCAAAAGAAGTAGTTGGTGGTTAAAGTTGCAGACTTCCAGCTCATCGCTGGAGAGTTATACAAGATGGGTGCCAACGAGATATTGCGACGATGTGTCTTGCCACAAGAGCAAGCACAGATATTGGCAAAAGCACATGGAGGAGTAGCTAGAGGACACTACGGCAGTCGAGCAACTGCCAGGAAGGTGCTTCATGCGGGGCTTTGGTGGCCCACACTGCATAATGATGTGACAGAATATGCGTGGTCCTACGATGTCTGTCATAGGACTGGGAAGCCATCCAGGAGGGACGAGATGTCGCTGATGCCTCAATTAACACTACAGCCATTTGACAAATGGGAAGTGGATTTTGTGGGACCAATCAATCCATTGGGTAAGCGCACTAGTGCTAGGTATATCATCATGGCGACAAATTACTTGATAAGATGGGCGGAAGCTGCACCAGTCATTGATTGTTCCACAGCCACGGCTGCGCGGTTTTTGTTTGACAACATTATCACTCGCTTCGGCTGCCCCAAGATATTGTTGAGTGATCAAGGCAGCCACTTTCTCAATCGCACTATCAGTGCGCTAACGGAGGAGCTGCAGATACAGCATAAGAAGAGTACGCCATATCATCCACATGCAAATGGCACGGTGGAATATTTCAATAAGATATTGGAACATGTGCTGACAAAGGTGTGCAATGCAAAACGCGGCAACTGGGATCTCAAAATCCTAGCAATATTGTGGGCCTATCACACTACATGTAAATGTTTGACGGGTTAGACACCATTTAAGCTGGTGTATGGACAAGAATCAATCATGCCCATGGAGCACATTATTCCAAGGCTGCGCATTGCAGCAATGATAGGAATGGATTCTGAGGCAGCAATGGAGGAACGTCTAGCACAGTTAGTGCAGCTGGAGGAAGATCGCTTTATCACTGGTTTCCATTAGGGTGTGGAGAAGGATCGCCAGAAGGCTTGGCATGTTCGCCACATCAAAAGCAAACAGTTTCAACAAGGTGACTTGGTGTTGTTGTATGACAGCAAGTGTGTTGGAGAAAACTCACTATGGCTTGGGGTAGACCACAACAGACAGCTGACTACCAGAAATTAACTCAATTCTCAATATTATGCTATATAAATGACAATGCTAAGATAATGAAGAATATAACCAACCTCGATCCAAACGTTTGATGTAGATCCCCATTGGAGCTTTTCAATCCATGCACTCAAATCTGCAAATTAGTCTTAACAGCCAATATACAACAAGGACACATAATATATAAATGGAATTAACATCATCAATAGCAATGGCCCATGTTATAACAAGTAAATGCAACCCAATGTAAGATAAACAACATTAATGGACAAGAATATGAGTATTTCTATTAATAAGCAAGAAGAAGTACAAGGTGATACGACCTCTTGCCGGCAACCAATCTGAACCAAGATCTAGGTCAATCCACTTGCCCCTCCACCACTTCAATCCTCCATGGAATGGAAAACTCACACTATGGTAGGAGTTTGGAAGATGAACATAAAGGGTTCACAACTACAAGGATCAATGAGTGTAGACTCAAGATAGGGCAAAAATCCACTAGAGTTCTCTTGCTCTTCTTTCTCCTCCCATCCATAAGCCATATGTTCTCAATATATAGTCCTCTCAAAGGTAACTGAAAGGACACATCGAAACGTTTCTTGGGCAGATGGAGAGTCAAAGGTCACCCAATGACCGCTTTTTGGGAGTAAAAAGTAATAAACTAGTGATTTTTACTATTTTACATGCTACTCGCAGGCTATAGTGATGCAACTCACGGGTACACCCGTTGTAATGATGCAGCAAGCGTGCAAGGGAAAAAATAGGGAAAAATAGTGTCTGAAGGATATACAATGGTTCTGAGTTAGTGGAATGCATCCTCTAGGCCAAAGAGTGTTGATTCTCACAAGGTGGAAGATTACATTGTAACAACAAGTTTATGAAACATCCAGGAAAATTGGAGATGCACTGGCTTGGTCCGTATCGCTTCAGTAGCATAACTTCAGGCGGAGTGGTACAGTTGCAAAAGTTGGATGGAGCGATGCTCCCAAAGTTGATTAATGGTAGCATATTGAAGCCCTATCGGTCAGTCTTGGAACAACACGATGCCTGAGTCGCATCGGGAAAATAAAAAATAAAAAATAAAATGCAGGTAGATCGGTGGCAGGTTGGCGCACCGACAAGAATAGAATGCGGAAGCAGGAAGGCTTGTGCCACAAGTTAGGAGAGGTCCGCGACAAGTAGTAGGGTCGCGATCGGGTCAAATCAACAATAAATGCCAAAAGTAAAAATAGTTAATTAATGACGCTTGTTCAAATGATGGGCATTAATGGCGGATCCGACTGATCGGCTGACAGGATCGACAGTGGATTTGCATCATTAATACGGAATTTTGGTTGCATTAATACAGGATTTAGTGATGATTACAGAGGATTTGGCTGGAGGCTATAAAAACGGGTAGAAGTTGTTTGAAAGGCACCGAGATTTTAGTTGTTAAGTGCCTGTGCAGAGCTGAAGAGTATTGTTATAGCTTGGTGAGTGCAGTTGTGTGTTGGGAAAGGTTCAGTTGAACTTGCAGAGTGTTGTTAGGACAAAGAAGCTATCAGTTGAGAGCGTTGCGTAAGGTATACCACGAGAGCTAGAAACAATTGAGATTAGCAGTGAGGTTGAGTCTCCTTTCATCGGGATTGTAATTGAGGAAGAAGTTGCATCTGCGAGAGACGTCAATCTTGAGGCAGAAGTCGCAAAAATGCCGGTGGGAGCGTTAGTCCTCGTCAAAAAGCGTTGGGGGGGTCAGCATTCTGAGTCCCCACAGAGCAAGAGGCAACTTAGGTCATCTACCGCAGTGGTAGGAGAAGTTTAGGGGCAGGTAGGGCAGTCCAGTCACCGCGTTGATGAATCTGCCCCATGGGAGGGACTGTCGGCTGTTGACATCCTTGGGTATCTCCCTCCTAGTCAGCCGAATGCAACCCCACGCAAGCTGAACCCAAAGCAGAAGTATGGCGTGAAGATGCCGATGCTCCCTACTGGAATGGAGTGCTCTGTTGATATCGTGCTAGCATTGATGCGCCTACGATACGATGATCATGATATGGTGGCCTACCCAGAAATTGCATCGGCCCCATAGGTTCCCGGGTCACAACTTACCGTGACGCCAATTCCGCAGGACTGGGCACGAGGATTGAAGTAGGCCGGCTTGTTAGGGCTCATAAACATGCCGCACTTCAGGCGGCTGGCAGAAGTTAATGCGCATGTAAAGCAACTGCTTGCTTGCTTCCATGGTGGTTCATTGTGGCTAGATAGAGAAATTCCGGTTATTGTTGATTTGATCTCCCACATTACCGGGTTTCCTAAAGATGGAGTCAACCCATCGCAGTACTTCCAAGGGAAGGAGAACGACAAAAAGCGGCCAGGACTACTAGTGAAGAAATATGGCTTGGAAACAGATGGCCGTGGGTATCGTACCAGCAGTATTAATGATCAGGCAGTACTCACCGGCACCAAGATTTTATCTTGCAAGGTGGTTAGGAGCGGTCGCCCTAACCAGTGCAACTTGGGGATTGTCTCATGTGCAGTACAATGTGCATAGGGCATTCAAATGAACTGGTCCTTGTTTCTATTAAATCAGTTGGCAGAGGATGCTATGGTAGTTCAGGCCGGTAAGGGCTCCTTTACATATAGCTAGCTGTTTCTCTTGATTGCATTTGTGGCTTGGAAGGAGCCTGATGTGTACTAGGGCATGGAAGTTGCGGCTACAAAAGAGCGGTGGGGTGTGCGCTATCAGAACTTATGGTATGTACAAGAGCCTGAGCGACTCCGGGATTGCCAATTGCTATTCTGGCTCTATTGGGAGATGCTTTGCAATGCAACAACAAAGGTACTGTGGATATCCAAAGAAACTGAGGCAAAGTTTCAGCCAATCATGGAGTTTGAGGTTCAGTCGCATGCTATTTATGTGCAAGCAAGGCATGACCCCCGGTCAGCAGTGGTTGCTGACCCCTTACAAGGTAATGATGAAAGCATTAGAGGCTATTGTGAACGATTGGCTAGTGGAATGGTGTGAACCTATGGCGTTGGCCGAGATTGAGGCTAGAGGGCTGGCGAAGGGTCCAGAAGATCGTATATCGGCACAGGACCCGCACAGTCGCCATGATTCTGATCAAGAGTCCATCAAAACACCGACGGATGATGACAATGACCGTGCCTTGGAACAGAACAGAACGAAAGGGCACCAGGACCGAGCAACAATCAGTGGGTTACCCCTGCTGACGAAAGTGCACTTGGGTCAACTTATCAAAGTAATCGCTGATGCATCCACTGCAGCAGCTCAGAAGATGACAAGGGCGACAGATGAAGGCTTCCATGCACTCATGACTCGTGTGGATTCTTTGTATGACATGGTTTTTTGGAGGGCGCCAGAAGACGTAGTGGCACCACAAGTTAGCACAATCAGCACTGAGCCGTAGGTCAGGAAAGTAGAGATTCCCTCGATTGTGATTGTGACTGAAGATGAGGCGATGATGCCTTGATGCAACAGTTTGAGAAGGTGACCATCAATGTGAATGCATTTCCAGCGGAAGGGTTGACCACTATGCAGGCAGCTACCAATCGGGAGACGATAGACCGACTGCGGGAGATTAGTGGCATGTGCGTACGATTACAGGAGAGAAAGGCCAACACGGAGCATACCATTGCAGAATTGAATGGCAGGGATGCTTTAGTACGTCAGGCTATGGATGAGCTCGAAGAATACATTAAGAAAGAATGAGCTGAGAAAGCTCGCGAAATCGAAGGACTAAAGAAGGAACATGATTTCCTGATTGCGGAGAAGGCCCGTCTGTAGGATCAAAGCGTACTAGTCGAGATGGCTATTGTTGAGGCATGTCAACATGTGCAGGAGCCTATCCTAGAGTCAGATGTGCTCCAACGGGTGCAGCGACTGGGGGATGCCATTGTCCAGTTGCGGCAGGAGAATCAAGAGTTGAAGGCTCAGGTGAATCCCGATACGCCTCAAGTTGAAGTCGACGACAGAAAAAGGGAAATTGAGGAGGTCGCAACTCAGATGGAGGAGCTGGAAAAGGCCGCGACGAAGCTCACAGCCGATACTGTACAGTTTTGGAACCAAATTGTCCAGGACGAGCAGTTTGACCAATTGATCAAGTATCGGTAGGATGCAAAAGGACAGTTGGCAACACTCAAGGAAGCCATGCTCACAATGCCACCCATGGAACAGGTTGCCAAGTCTCAAGACTTAAAGGAATTGCAGCAACGAGTTACCAAGGCTGATGAGTGCCAAAAGAAGCATGCTGTGCAACTGGAGCAGTTTCAGGAGGTTGGGGGACATTTCATGACCAAGGCTGGTGAAGCGCTTCAGGAAGTACATAAGGGTCATCAACAGGTGACGGCAAAGCTCACTGTGCATCCATTTATAGAAGATGTGCTCGATAGTCAGGTGGTGGCTATGGAAGCCAGGGAAATGGTGACGATAGTCACGCAGCAGTACGAGGAATTCAAAGTGAAGACCATAGAATACACCATGTCCAGTTGACGTGGCTCGAGGGCAAGCCACAAGATTGTGTTGGGGGCCTATTGGCAGGCGGTTTGGTAAGGAAGAATCACAGCATCACCGATGCTGTGACATGTCAGAAGAGGTCGCAGAAGGAAGAAGGCTACATTATTTTATGTATTTTTGAGTCAATCGTACCGCAGGATGCGGGTTTTTAGGTCATTGGACCATATGATATGTAATTTTGGGATAATTGTACCACAGTAGGCGGGTTTTTGGGTCATTTGGACCGCATCAGTTAGATTTTGGGTCATTTGTCCAACTGTCGGTTAGGAAGTTGTTAGTAAGTGGACAAGCATTGTAAAGGTGGAAGCCTATATATAGGCATGAGTTGTAAGTGTTGGATCATCTGATCTTGGTATGATTTGTGGATTTTGTTTGTGTGCATCTTTGAGTCCGTATGTGAGATCAAGAGATATTGCTGAAATCTGGTTTTGCGGAGATGTTGTATCAGGGTTTTTCTGAAGTAATATGACATGATGGAACCATTTGGTGAAATTCCCTGTGTACCTTTTGTGTTAATGCATGTTGCAATGATTTCTTGTTGTAGTTAATCCTTTAATGTTATACTTGTCGCAATGAATGTTTCTGTTGAATGATGCTATGAATAAGAATGATGTTAATCTTGAATGCATAGATCTGTTTTGAATGTTGCGATAAGTTAAGTAATTATTGTCGCAATCATCCTCCTTCATTTGACGGAAACATGGTTCCATCCACTCTCCCTTGATCGCCTTGGGTGAGACCTCATCTGCTCTGCAGGTGTTGCCGGATAGGGTAAAACCTGTCTGGGCTAGTGCTCAGGGAGATCGCGGTGGGTTGGTGTCAGCAGTGATGGGAACCCCTGTCGATTGGGTTTGGGTCAACAAACTTACTTACAAGTTTGATGAAGGATATTGAGTTTCTGTGATTTCTTTATTTATTTTGGTTTCTCCAATTCCATAGTTCCATATTTTGTTTATACTCCATAGCTTCATAGCTCCAAACTCAGAGAGAAGCGAGTTTCATTTCATAGGTTATGTGGGGTTTAATCAACTATTTATGTATCAATGCACAAATAGCCAATGTATCAAATAATTAGAGCTCAAGATATACAAACTCAAGCTTTGCATCCTGGAGTTTCCCAGGTTCTGATGGGTCTGGATGGTAGAAAAAAGAAGCTAGCTAGCATTAGAATCTAGTGTCCAGGATACTTACCCTCCTCATGTAACTTCCCAACTTCCATGACTGGTGCCAAGTGACAAGCAAGTAGTCACAAATGTCTGGAGTATTGTGTCGCTATTTGTAGAAGTGAAACAAATGGATTGAGAATCATTGTGTGATGTGCGCAGATCTGAAGAAAAGTTTAGTAGAGTACACAAATTCTTCATTTCATTCCATCTAAGTCATCGCAATACCTACATAAGTATAGGTTTTCATATATAAACAACTTAGACTTGCCACAAACAACTTCAGCTCTGCAAATGTGATTGGGAATGGAAGCTTTGATTTGGTGTATAGAAGTATCCTACTTGATGGCAGAGTGATGACCATTACATAGCTTGAAAAAGATGGAAAACTAGGAGAATGTGAATTTAAAGTTGACGTCTTGTTTCCAGAGACCTTGGACTACCATTTTTTCTTTCAATTGAGGGAATTTTTTATTTTTTTATTTTCCTGTGATGACATTGTGCTCTTATTTTGTTACATGTGGACCTTATGAGCCACTTGTATTAACCATATCTACTTTTGCTGATTGGATAATATGTTGGTAAAGAGCACCATCTTCTTATGTATGAGTATATTAATATGACTAATGGAAATTTGCAGGAGCATCTTTACTCTGATGGTGATTCCAGATTGTGAATTAAACCAAGGGAGTTTTTATGGTTGATTTTGATTTTCAGCTAGTGAAGCTCAGGACCTAAACATAAATATGTGCTTGCTTATTATTTATTAGGTACCCATGGTCTCACCATGATGTGGGAGACCTAAAAAAACACTAAGACTTACACCTCTTATCAATGCATACCTTTTCATGCTTGTTGTTTTTTCCTTACTCTAGACTCTGCTTCTACGACTTTTAAGAGAGGAAAATATTATCAAGAACTTCATTTATTTCCAGTGTAGCCTCTGAAAAATGGAGAACTAATTGTATATAATTAATTACTTCAACTTTATGAAAATACAGTCAAAGGTAGCCAAAAGTTTGCAACACTACCATTCCATTGCACCCAGGAATTTACAGCAATACCCTCAAAAACCCCTAAAACCAAACAAGCTCAGACTAAATATATAGCGACTGACGCATACAAACATTTTTTCTCATCAATTAACCTGAGATTTCAATAGAAAAATTCTAAGTATATATTTGGATCATGGATCATTGTTTCTATTCCATTGCAAAATAAAAAACTAGTAGATGGATCATCATTTATGCGATCTTTAAAAAAAAACTTGCATGATTTTTCCAAAACAATTTTTTTGATTACCAAAATCAAATCGAGGTGATCATCGAATCGAGTCAATGCATGCATTATCGAATGGAGTCAATGCATGCATTATCAACTGTAAATAAGGTTTATCATAGAAACAATACTGGAAATCTTCTCCTTTCTTCCCTACTCAGGCTGATTCGGCAGAAATTTCTAGAATTTACCCTGTATAGATTGTGATGCATACCTGTTTGGTCTTTCCACTTCCAATCTCTTCGATCAGAATTATTGTCTAAATCTTCTCCAGCATGTCCAGAAACTCATGCTTCTGCTGCTATACACGAAGGGTTTTTCTCTTCTAGAGAATCTCATAATACCCCATTCCAGCGATTGATTCGGGGCACTCCATGGTGCCTTTTTCCACCACATCGAACATGATCAAGCTCCTCTTCCCTCCGACAAGTTCAAATTTTTGTTTTGGTGGGAGTTAATATGGATGGGCATGACAAACTACGTTATTTATGTGGAAACAACATAACATGGGCATTGTAAATGATATTGTTACAAATGGCATGGTGCACATACAATACATATGTTCAAAAATAGTCCTAGTGAGGATTTTATGCAAGGGACTAAGTATATTTCATTATAATGATAAATCGTTATGGCATTGTGTTGCACATAAATAATTATTTCTTACATTGTGTGTTAATATCATCATTAGGTAGTTGTATTGATTGCTAAAATTTATGTATGCATTAATAATTTTTATATTGACATTATCTATAAGAAAGTATTACACTAACATCTTTATCAATCTAAAAACATTTAAGTTCATGTGATACTTTTCTTTTTCACTTTGCTAACATCACCATTAACTCTCACGTTGGTATTAACTGTAAGGCCTTGTTTTCAAACAACAAAAGTCACTCCCATCCAATTGTTAGTCGACAATTGTCTTAGGTGACTATCATGGTTTGTGACATATTGGTGGTAGATCTAGATGACAAGACTACTGAGGTGGCCTTGTTGGGTGTAATGCCACAACAAACGCATCTAAGGTTGGACATCTTTGTAGAACATTCGACTAGTACATAGTTGCAAGCACTTTTAACTGAACAAACAATAATAAATCCACAAGTATGGAGGCCCTTAGTTGACAAGTATAAATCCACTACAAGGATCACGCCTTTTTTCTTCTAATGTGGATGTGAGAGAAGTCAATGAACTAAATTACAGGAGAGATCCTTCTATTATATATCTCTTGCAATACAACGGTTCCTTTTGAATATTTATTGACCTTTGGCATGAAGTTTCTTGGTATTTGGCTGTCTATCTACTTATAAAGATAAGTCTAAAGTTGGGAAGACATAAAATGGAACAATCAATATAGGTAGTCTTTTGGGTAATATAGATATTGAACTAGGACTATTTCCTAGACATCCAATTACAACGTGTAGACACAATGAAAAAGATGACATCCAATTGTAATTGTCGTGTGCATTGAGACTTAGAATACCTTAGGTAGTCATGCAAAATTTGGTGATAACCCAATGGATTGACGATTCCTTGCCTTGGAAGACTTTGAGAATACAATTACACATTGATTTGAGTGTTTTGCATGTTTGGCTCCACCTGGGATCAGGTATGATGAAAGGCACCTTAGAAGAAGAAAACGATTGAGGCAATCCCCACCTATATTAAAAAGGATACAAGCAATGTTCAAAGGCATCATCATGGATCGATAGATCAAGGTGTGATTATTCCAAAATGAGGAGTGAACAAGAAGTTGTGAGGTGCAAAGTAAGGCCTATGTGATGGACTTGAGCCCTGCACAGAGTTAGGGATCATTTATGGGTAATTATGGGTAAATGAAGGGTAATTAGGGGTTAATTACTTATCATTTAGGGGTAATTTGTGGTCAATTATGGGTAATTAAGGGTAATTAGTGGTAATTAGGGGTTAATAAGAAGTCAATTATGGGGTAATTAGGGGTTAATTCGTGGTAAATAAGGGTCAATTATGGGTTAACTAACGGTAATTAATGGTAATTATGGTTCAATTATAGGTAAGTAGGGGCCATTTAAACATAATTAGGGCTTAGTTAAACCAGTGGTTGCCAATGATGTTGGGAATTTAGTTAGGTTCATGGCAACATGTGCCCATTTCAAATCCCCATGTTTGAGGCACATTAGTTTTGTTCAAATTTGGAAAAGCTTCATACCTAGTACTTTTCTTCTTTCGATATTATTTTTACATTAAGAAAATCCATGTGCCCTTACATAGCATGGTAAAAATTGGAATCCAATATCACATTACTATGCTAAATCCATGTTCCTTTACATAAGATGGTAAAAATTGAAATATGGTATGAAATTCCTCTTTTGAAGCCATGTGCTTTTACATAGCATAAAAATTGGAATCCATTACAACATTCATATGCAAGTAGTTTTAATAAAAAAAAATGGAAAAAAAAATCAATGTTTAGCATGGAATTTATCATCGACCTTTATTTGTTCTAATTAATTAACATGACTTAAAAAATAGACTAACATAGTTGTATCTTAAACTCAAACCTTGCCCTAGATTTGCACCTACTTTTTAATTTTTTTCTCAATGCTTAATTGATCTAAAATATGTATTTACCCTAATTGTCTATTATTTTTCCAATGCTCAGTGGATCTAACATATGTCTTCACCTTAATTGTATGCTCTCTTTCCATATTTTGGAAAATACAAAGATCATGAAGTTAAAGGTGACAATAACATTGACAACATGAAGAGAACACAACTTATAAGAGAGACTTTCACCTTAAATAAAGTTGTAGGACATTTTGATGTAGTAGCAAACTTTCAAAAATATTTTACTAGTATAGAATGCAAGAAGAAGTAGTTGGGTTCATTAAGGGATGTTGGAAAAATAGTATATTCGGGTCCATCACGTGTATGGATATTCTATAGACAGTTAGTTGACATTCAACAATGGACTAGGAGAGTGTATTAAGTGGTCAACTAAGTGGTTAGATTGTTATCGAGAGTAGTATTTGGTATCATGTATGGAATAAGGTCATATGTTATTAAAAGGTGTATCTCATCTAACAAGTTTTATAAGTTTAATATGCTTATTCAAAATCCTATTTGGTGTGATTAGAAAACGTGTTTGGATGTACAAGCTAATGTTTTTCATATCATTTTCCTTTCAAGACAAGGTGGATGGACATTAGGCCCTTTCATAGTGAAATGGTTGAATCACCTTCAAACAATTTCGAACTCCAAATTTTTCTTTATGTTGAGGGTATTTCCCTAGTAATTGATTTACCAAGGCCTACCTTTCAAGGAACAATGGTTTAGAATAGGGTTTACAAATGATACATATATACAAGGATTTTTTTTTGGAAAGATCTTGTAGATGTGAACAACAAAACATGGAAGGCTTTGTCTAATTCTTCACATGAGTTTGGTTTGTTACAAACTAATTATTTCAAGAATTTGTCACATGAACCAAGTATTTGTCATTTTTCTATTAAAGAATTTCAAAAGTTTATCTCACCTAACAAGTTTTATAATATTAATAGCACATTACAAAGCCTATTTGGTTTGATTGACGAACTTGTTTAGATGTACAAGCTAATGTTTTTTAAATCATTTTCCTTTTGATACAAGTTTGATGGACATTAATCCCATGATAAAGCATAATAAATAACTCTTTTATTATTGTTAAGAAAAGAAAATCAACATGGTTTCTCATGAAATATAACATTGTGTGACTGTAGTCACCATAGTGCCCATAGTGACTATAGTGAGCATAGTGAGCATAATGACCATAGTGACCATTATAGTCATTTAGGTGACATTAGGGTCACTCAAAAACCATTACAGCCATTTAGGTGTCATTAGGACTAATCGTGATCTAGAAGTGATATCATATGCATAATCATTGTGGACACTGACGTCGTCATCATCGTCATCAACATCATATGGTACATCATCGTCATCACCGTCGGCATAGTCATCATCAACATCAAGTACATTATCAATAGCATCATCATCCTAATTGCCATTAGGGTCACCCATATGCCATTACAGTTCACTGTCACTCATGGCCATTAGTATTCATGTCATGTTGTTAGGGTCACTCATATGCCATTAGGGTCACTAAAATGTTGTTGGGGACACTTGAATGTCACTAGAGTCATTTAGGTGACATTACAGTCACCCGGATGCCATTACGGTCATTTAGGTGGCATTAGGATCAACTGGGATCCATAAGTGCTATTACATGCATAATTATCATGGACATTTACATTGTATTTGTCATCATCGTCAACATAATACAGTACATCAACATCATCATCATCAATTAGACATCATCATTATCGTTATAACCATAATCATCATTATAATAATCATGATTGTTATAATCATCATCATCATCATCGTTACAATGCATCATCATCATTATAATCATCATCAGCATCATAGACATCGACATTAGTATCATCATAGTCATCATCAATGCCATCATAATACATCATGATCATCACAATCAATCTCAATATCATCATCATCATGATCATCATTGTGATAATGATAAAGGAATGAAACCACCTAATTAATTACATGAGTTTCGTAAAAGATATTTGGGATATAAGTGGGAATGCAGGCATTTATTGTGATTGATATCATCTTATAATTATCAAATCATCATCAACGCCATCAACATTGTCATAATGCATCATCATCACATGTGTCGTTAGGGTCATTGAGATGTCATTAGGGTCAATCAAATGTTTTTAGGGACACTCGAATTCCATCAGAGTCATTTAGGTTCCATTGTGATCATCAACATCCATAAGTTCTATCACATGCATCATCAACATCATCCTCATTGCCATCGTCGTGACTGTCGTTATCATAATTTCCATCATCATAGAGATCGACATTATCACCATAGTCATCGTCATTGTCATTATCAATGTAGTTATCATAATTTTCATTGTTATCATCTTGTAATCAAATCATCATCAATTCCATCATCATTGTCATCATGCATCATCAACATCATCCTCATGTTGTTAGGGTGACTCAAGTTCCATTAGGGTCACTCAAATGTTGTTAGGGACAATTAGATGCCATTAGGGTCATTTAGGTGCTATTAGGGTCACTCAAATTCCATTAGGTTCATTTAGGTGCTATTAGGGTCACTCGGATGCCATTAGGGTAATTAGGTTCCATTAGGATTAGTCAAGATCAAATAGTGTTATAATCACCTACATCATCATTATTGAAATTGGCATCATTGTCATCATCAAAATCCTAGTCAACATCTTACAGATCATCAATGCTATATTTATCATTTTCAGGATGCAACAATGTAATGTCCCTTTTTCAATTTTTATAAAAATACCCAATTTTTCACTTTTTTTCCAATT
This sequence comes from Larix kaempferi, assembly GCA_027924585.1. NCBI lineage: Eukaryota > Viridiplantae > Streptophyta > Pinopsida > Pinales > Pinaceae > Larix > Larix kaempferi. The sequence goes on along the minus strand of BSBM01000532.1, from coordinate 7,045,627 downwards.
TCGACCCTTGACTAGTTTTGATGCCTAGGTCCCAATTTTGCCCCAAATGCTCTCAAATATTCTGAGAAGGTATGTGATTGATGTTAGGACTTGAATATGATGTTCAGGGATGATATATGGCCACCAAAAGACCTCTGCAAAATCTCTTAAGATTCTGACCAAGTATGCAATTTTACTAGTAAATTGGGGTTCAAATCCCCTTGGGGTAAGTACTGAAAATGGCTTCCCAAATGCCTCCCAACCCACTCGAATTTATGAACAGAGGTAGGGGATGTCTCAAGGATTTTATTAAGTTCCAAAATGCACCATGCATTAATTATTAATTTTTTTTCCAAACTCCTCCCAAACAACAACAAACACCACTAATTCGACCCTTGGGGAAATGGCACCAAATCTTCTTCAAATGCAAATAAACTGAGTATAATGGCTTCAAATGCTCAAGTACTGAATATGAAACTTGTAATACACATCAATGGAATTCCATTAATCACAAATATATCATAGAAATGTTCCTTTATTAGAAATCATCATCATTATAATGGCATACATCAATGTAGTGGGGAAATGGACATTGTTTGCTCATTTATCTTCATTTTTACATACAACCACTTGGTATTTCGACCTGATACTTTTGAAGATGAAGAAAAAAGTATATAATGCTTATTACAATCAGAAATACATCATGATAATCTCTCCCAATAAGTACAAGAGCTCACCAAAAATGCCCTCCCTCAAGGAGCATGAATATGCCTTCAAAAATGGAAATGGTTGAGAGATGGTGCTGCACTAAACAAAACCACGAGCTTCCCTGTAGCTGATACCTGCAAGTAAAACTCCATTAAAGCTCCATGAAAGACCTGAGTGGCCTCTCCAAACACCAACTTGGATGGGAATCTTTCACCCTCGAAATTGTCTAAGGCAAGAAACTAGTCATCCACCGTGGTAATTTTTAATGGCAAAATTTCGCCAATTGGCTATTTTTGGGGATTTTTTTCAAAAAATAAATTCGCTATTTGGTCATTTTTAGTCTCTAATATCACCTATATTTACATAAAATATTTTTTTATCATAATATTCACCAAAATTTACACATTTCAGTAGTAAATTGTATGTTTCATATTTAATATTCGCCTACCTATCTATATACATGTTTTTTTCAATTTAAAATAATCACCTCGGATACTATACTTCAGTATAATATTAGAATCCTTAAAAAATACCCTGTCATCCACTAGCTTTCTCTTCAGAAATGCATTTTTTCTCAAATCATCAAAATCCATTCTCATACTTGATTTCTACATTTTATAACCAACATTAGCCTTCTAAGGGTCAAATTCCTCCCATTAGCTTCTAGATATTTCCACTTAGGAAATATTCCACATTTTCCACTTGTCTCCTAGTTTCCAACCTTTCATCTTCTCCCATTTCGAGTAGGAGTCTCTTTGGCTTCTCCAACTCCCATGAGCGCCTTCCTTGAGCCTATTTTTGGGGTTGACATGTCATAATGGTCAGATTTCAAAAATCAGATCTGAAGTTTGTCATAGATGTCATAGATGCTCCATCATTGTTGTCATAAGGTTAGGGAATCTAGCCCAAGTGTCCACTAGCTTCCAATTTGACTCTTCTTCTTCCATGGAGGTTACCATTCCATCCCATTTCGACCTAATATGCTCCATGCCATGTGTATGCTTTATAAATTCACCCAATAATGTTTTCCTTCCCATGGATTCGAAATGGCAAGAGAGATTTGCCATGTGGTAGTGAGAAACGAAACTAGTGTGGGTCCCACACCCTCCAAATGTCCTCAAAACCATTTGCCACCTAGAATTTCTCTTGAATTTCTTTATTCAACCTATTTATTAAATACTTGAACCCTTCTAATGTCTAAACATCATTTATTAGCTTCCTTATTTCAATTTCACATGTGCCCATCCAACCTAGGAAACTAGTAAGATTGATGGGATTGTCTTACTATGCAATTATTTGAATGGGGACATTACAAACAACATCATGCAGTTAGAGTCACTCAAATGTCATAGGGACACTCATATGCCATCAGGGTCATTTACGATTAATTACGGTCTCTTAGTTTCCAAAAGGACCACTTAGGTTCCATTAGGGTCACTCAGGGTCAAATAATGCAATAACATGCATCGTCATCATCATTATCATCGAATCGTCATCATCATCGTCGCCGTACTTATCATCATAGACATAAACATCAATTTCTAACAAAACTTTCCCAATTCTAACTCTCAACTCCAATAACCAATAGCCTCTATCCAACCAATTAAGTAACTCATATGTTGAACTAGTCTCAATTCTAGGAGGAAAACTCGGTGCTATTTTGGGAGAAAATATAGGCACAATACTAGGAGCAAAAACATGGTGGTACTTTGGGAGCAAAAATAGATTCTATATTAGACGTTATTGTATATGCAAAACTTGGTGCTAAACCTAAAGCAAATTAGGAAGCTAAACTACGTGCTAAACATGGTGTTAATCTTGGCTTGAATCTTGGTGCAACTTAGAGAGCCAAACTAGTTGCAATTATTGATTTAAATATTGGCGCAAAAGAGGAAGCTAAACTTGGCGCTAAGATTGGCACTATGGAGGACGCTATTTCTGGCACTAAAGGAAACGAAACTAGGTGCTATTGAGGGCTCTATGCCTAGCGTTATTCTAGGCGCTAAAGTGGACGTTAAAGTGGACGCTAAATTGGATGTAATTAGTGTCTAGTTTAGCACCTAATTTCAAAAAAGGATGCAGAAAAAAGCCAAGAAAAGTGCCATCTCGTGAAATAGCGCCAACTTTGCCTAGAAAATGAAGAAAAATACACTAAAAGTGTTAGTGGACGCCAAAAAGGGAGCTAAAAGAGACGCTAATTCCAGTGTTTGTTGTAGTGTGCAGTGACATGCAAATGCATGCAGTATGCATATTTGCATGCAGGCATGCAAAATACAAAAATGATGGTGTGAATATTCCAACAATCCTTGGCTCTAACAATACTTGCCCCACACAACACCATTCTAGGCTTAGGAATCCCCTCTATCGATCCATAGTTCCCTTAGGAGATCCATCTTTCCAAGTGCTTCCAGTGTGTGCATAGAAGGAGTCTAGCCTAATGTATGTTATTGTAGAATCACATGACTATCCTTAATTCATGTCTTCTCATGCACGAAAAAGTAGCAGAACTTGAAGGGTAAAGGTTCCTATATTTCCCAACCTCTATGCTCACCTACAACCATCTAATTTCTCTTCAAATCCGCATATCTATCTCTAAATTCAAATTTTTGGTTTATGCAAAGTCTGGTAATTGGTAAAGAACAACAAAATGATGAAGTCTGTGTAGTGTAGAAATCTGCTCGTAAAAATATGCATAATGAAAAATGGATAATAGACTTCCCAAAGATGAGGGAATGGAAGAAAATAAAATTGACATAACTCCTAAACATGGGATAAAATAATGTTATAGTATTCATGGAAGTATATTAATCCCATGATTCCATAACTACATGAGAATACTTTCCCCACCAACCTCACACATGCATTTAATGATTGGTTAAAACAGTAAAAGGGGAGTAATTGGCTCATTTAAAGCATATGGAAGCAAATGGATGATTTCTAAAGATGATAGTTGGAAATATAGGATTTAATATCCTATGGCTCCCACCCTTTTTCTCTTCTCCTCTTGTGTAATCGTAGCCCCTGTAGTGCTCTTCACACAACCATCTATTATCCCTCAAATTGTCACTTTGAGTGCCATTTTGAGTCTTCGTGTCCCATCACCATGAAGAATGTAATGGTCATACATCCTAAGAAGTGTTGGAAGCTACATTCACCATGTTGGTCCCCTCCCTAGTCTAACTTGGAGACAAATCCAACCCATCATAGTCTAATGCCACCTCATCAATCATAATTTACCCATATTTTCGTGCCCTACTAATGGTGCAAGGCACGAAAATACAACATTTTCGTGCTCTGCATGCCTATAGAGGCGCAAAAATATCAACATTTTCATGCTATGCTCAGTCCAGAGGGTGTGGAAATCCCTCAACAACCATGTTGCTTGGATTTTGGATCTTGATTTCAGAGAGATGTTTTTGGTATTGGGATTCCCTTCGAATCTCACCTCACTCTCCCTCTGTAGCCTGGTTCAACTCCTTGATCCACCATTTACTCACCTAGATCCATTATCCTCTCTTAGTGGTTGGCCTCCCAAATCCTATAAGAAGGAGGCCATCCATGATCTAGGGGGGAACAATTGGAGGCATCAAATCTATGGTCTTAGGAGTTTTGCAGAGGTAGCAAGAGGAGAAGCTTGGGAGGAAATGCTATTGCTTTGGAAATCAAGGCATAAATGATTGTCATCATCTTCTTTGGTTTCTCTAATAAGATAACTTAGCCTATTCTTCCCATTTCATGTCTTTAATGGTGAATGCATGAGATTGTCTACGTTTCATAGTTAAATCTTTGTTTATATATATAGTGCTTTGGGGAAGGTATTGTCTTCTATTCTTTAAAAGGTTCTCAAGCCCATAATCAAAGACCGGAGTTGGAGAAATTCAAGACAAGCGGGGACAATCATCAAACTTAAGGTATGCCATCTATCCGTTTCACTTTTCCACAGCTTGTCAGTTTATGTATGAACCAGATTTGGGAAGAGTTTAGTGTCTATTTGTTTTGTTTCTATCATAAATTAAAAACTTAGGAGTCTAATTTGATTTATGAGAGAGTTTAAATACCCGTAGGAAGAATTATCTAACACAGAAATTGGCAACTCTGCTCGGGACATCCCAGATTTAATTTGCCATCAAATATTCGATATTTGATCTCCTACCTTTGCAAATCACTTGTTTTTTATCTTTATTGACATCGTGATCTTCATTATCAAGCTCTCTGAGTCTTCAAAATTCAGAAATTGATAATTTTCATCTCAGAATTTCAGCCTTGCCTCCCTACAATGAAATTTCGCGCCCCTCCTATATGCCACAGTGAAAATATCCTAATTTTTCATGCCCCTACAGTGTCCTAAAGCGCGAAAATACCTAATTTTCGTGCCTCTGTAGTCTTCTAGGGAGCGAAAAATTCCTTGTAGCTCACCCTGAAACTCAACTTTTGCTTGACTGATATTTGGATTTTGATTTTGGTATGATTTTTGGCCATTTGATCTTGGTAAGCTCTTTGTGATCCTATTCTGATTTTTATTTTGGTTTTCTTTTATCCCACATTTGGATTGCAATGTGAATTTGGAAAATTTATTAGTGTGTTGGAAATTGGAAGACTGTCATAGTCATCTCTACCACTTTCTTAACCTTTCTTAACCTGTGAATTTGGTTTGACAACTTACAAATTCTCCTACTCACAACCTGAAGGTATAAAAATTTTCTTGGTTTACTCAATTCCTTCATTTATGGTTGGATTTTTTGAGTTGGAGTGACAGAAGTAATAGATATTTTATTGGATTTCTTGAGTTCATATTGCAAAAGTGATCATTTTTTCTAAGTCAAGGAAACTGCTGCATATCCATCTGCATCCTTGAAGAAGTTTATTGGAATTTTTTTTTACTTTGTGAAGAATCTATGCATGTTTTGAATTCTTGGAATTTGCTTGGAAACCTCTCAAAACCTCTTTTTCCTCTTCACTTAATGATTAAAGTATTTTTGCAATTATAGAACACTTTTGTCCATTTACTTGTCATTTAATTTTCGGTCTATTTTTGGATATATTCAGTGTGAAAGAGTATTTCATATTTTGATTTGGTATATATAATTGAAAATAAAAAACAGGAAGTGAGTATTTTTCTTTTTCAAAAATTCACATCTTGTGTCTCTTTCATTTGGGAATGGAAAATAACTCTCTCTTTTTGTAGCTGGAAGTTCATCGAAAGAAAAATATTCACACAGATTCATCCATATTTGCATGCTTTGAGTCGAGTCTCAACATCACCAAGTTGCACTTTCGCTACCTTTTGAGTAAAACAACAAGCCTTTAAAATTAATTCCCTAACTAAACACACATTAACCTCACTTGAGGACATAAAATAATTGTGTAGTTAGGTAGGACATCGGGGATAGGAATCCAAATAATTCCCCCCTATCATTATACATCTGAGACATAGTTGTTTCCTCTTAGAGGACTAAAATCCTCTTATATTTATTGACACGGTTATACATCAATTTGTTGGGGGGCCTCTCATTCCACGGGGGTAAGTAGCGAGGACTGTTTCTGGACGGACTTTATGGAATACCACACTCCACTTAGCGCCTAAGGACATCAATCCATTGTCTTCCTTGTATTTTTTGACTTCTATATTGGTTGTACAAGGGTCAAAAGGCAGAAACTTCAGTAAACCTTCCCAGACGTGTCATGAACGAGGTATCCTAGTGACCATACTTCTAGGCCTCTTTTACCCGGGATCCCTTTCAGTAGAGGTACATCCCTTCATCTATATTGGTCTCTCACTTCGTATTGTCCGACTTGGATTTCATCACCTTGTAGAGGATACGATCTGCTAAGGTCTCCGGATATTAGATAGGAGGATTGCTTGCTCTTATACCTTGTAGAGGTTCTTTTTCATTTTTAGTGTTGCTTGTTGGATTTCTGGCCTCTTTTTTATCACTCGCTCGATGTGGCATCGGTCACAGTAAATTTTTTAGAGTTTTTTTTGTCCTGTGTGCCTTCTTTTTTCTAGCTCCCATTTTGCACACTCGATTTCCTGGGGTTTTTGAGTTATTTTTTTAGCAAGACTTCCCCTAGATCACTTAGTCTTGTTCCATGGAGGACCAAAGGAAATCACAAAGACAACAAGGGATGAGTCTCGAACCATCCGGGCCTCGATCCAATCGCCCACTGCCTTCACTCATCCCCACCCCCCCACTAGCAGACCAACTGGTCGGGGGGACTATCCCATAATCAACTAGTACGACACCACCAGTTTCTATGGTATCCCAAACTCCTACACTGCCAGAAATTAGTGCAGTACCAGAAACTATTGTAGCACCAGAAGTTGGTGCGACATTGGAAACCACTATAGCACTTAAGGTTAGTGTCCCACCACGAGCTGATGTTGTGCCGGAAGTTATTATTACTCCGGAAAATAGCATAGCTCCGGAGATGCCATCACAAAATTATCTCCTCGAAGGATATATTGAGATTATCGAGGAATTTGATCCTTTCCCTTCTACGACGATTCAATTAGCTGCAAATTTTAACAAACCTTTAGTACAGTTGGTGACCCCACCTGTCATTCCTACTACCTCGGTTATGCCTAGCTACGAATTTGGATCTTCTAGTAATAGATCATTAGGAATGCCTTCTCCTAATCTTCCTATGGGCCATGAAATCATAGAATCCCTAGCGCAGAACTTGTTAGTTTATCCCATGAACACATGATGATGGACATATTTAGACGTGAAGTTGCACAAATAATGGCTTCAAACTCACAATTCCTATTGACATCCACATCTGAAGTTCTACATCCTCATGATTCCACATCCCTCCATTAATCCACCTCCTATTATTCTACCTATGGCACTTCATTCGTAGGTCGATCTGGAACCACAGCTTGGATCTCTTCCAAACCTTTACCCGATGATCCGGGGACAAGAAACATTTTTTATCCATCTTCATCATTATGGAACACAACTCTGGCCCAATCCCTCAATGATTTCCGCACTTTTCAAGCACCTATGCAATTAACACCAAAAACTCCCCTTCAACCTTCCCCTCATACTCTACCAAATGAAATCCTTGGTTATTCTTCAGGGAACATTTCTAGTCAAGGGACAAACTATACTTTCCCTTTGTTACATGTATCATCTGGAATTCGTGCACACTCATCATATTAGAGCAAATTTGAGATCGAAAATGGGCCTCATAAGGAAATGAGCCATCATATAAGAAAATGAGCCAACCATAATTTATTGATGAGTTGGAATTCAAGAACCAATAGAATTTCAAAAAAATGAGTCAACCATAATGGTTGACTTGAGATATTTGTCATAAAAAAACTACTTTATTTGTTCGTATTTTCAACGTATCTCCCTATTTTTTAACTCAAATTTTGAGCGGGAGCACTCGTTGGATGCAGAATTTAATTCCACATCGAACGAGTACCCACACCGCATACTTTTGACGGACCCTGCTGCCCCAAAAACAAGAAATACCTGAAAAATGTCATGATGACTACTCAAATTTCGAGCGGGAGCACTCGTTGGATGCAAAATTTAATTCCGCATCCAACGAGTAACCCACACTGCATACTTTTGACGGACCCCGCTGCCCCAAAAACAAGAAATCCCTGAAAAAATGTCATGATGACATCATCATGACATTTTTTAGGTATTTCATTTTTTTGGGGCAGTGGGGTCCATCAAAAGTATGCAGTGTGGGTACTCCTTGGATGCAGAATTAAATTCTGCATCCAACGAGTGCTCCCGCTCGAAATTTGAGTAAAAACACAGGGAGATACATTGAAAATATGAACAAAAAAAGTAGTTTTTTTCTTTTTTCTCCAAATTAATAAATATTATTTTATTATTTTAACTATTATTTCATTATTTTAACTATTATTTCATTATTTTAACTATTATTTTATTATTTTCTTTAGGATGCCCATTTTAGACCTCAAATTTCCTCTAATTCACAAATCGGTACTAATCATGCAACCATCCAACCTGCATAGTCAATCTCTTCCAATGTTTATGTTGGAAGTTTGTCTATTCCCACTGTTAGAACACCCGTTGTACCTGAAAGTCAATCTTCAGCCACAATCTACACTATATTTGTAGGAAAACCATTCATTGGTGCCCCAAGCGGAACCAGTAACCAACCTCCTTCGTTAGGACCATTTGCTTTGTGGGGACCACAAACTCCACCTATTGGAGGACAACCTTTTCTTAGTGCCCCAAGTGGGACCAATAACCAACCTCCTCCGTTAGGTCCACTTCCTTCATGGGGACCACAAATCCCACCTACTGGGGGGAAACACACATTTGGTAACCATAATCTTGTCGGGGGGCACACAAATCAATATCAATCTTTTTACCCCCATAACCCTAATCTAAATCTTGGGCTACCTTATCCTAGAGTCTCAAAAAATCAATGGATCCCACCTCCCCAAACCTCGCCTCTCAATTAAGGCGGAATGAACAATCCATGGGATCCACCTTTTTAGACACCTCCCCCTACTCAAGGTGCGGTTAATCCACCCAATCAATAATTTGGGAACCGTACATGGGTCCCACCACCCCTTATATCCACATCATTCAATCCTACCCAACAACATTTTCAACAAATGGTCTACAATTTGATTCCAAATCAATTGGTAAATCCTATGATTCCCAACCAGCAACTGGTTAACCCCATGGTCCCTAAGTGACAGAACTTCCAATAATACCCCACGGTTAAGATGTATGGGTATAATATGCCACAATTTGTAGTGCAGGGCCCGACAGGAGTTCCAGCACCCCACCAATACTATTCATACCCGCAACCTAATCGACAAATTCCCTTCCTGGTAACACTAGACCTGCCTGATTTGTCAAGACTGGTAAATTATCCCATTTGGAATGAACCACATTAGCCACCTATTCCTGCCAAACTACCATTGTATATCCCAACATTCGATGCAAAACTCGAGGAAGACCCAAAAAATCACGTTATGATATTCCATTGTTGGTGTTCTTCGAACTCATTGATGGATGAATCCATACGATTAAGGCTCTTCAAATGAACACTCACCAGAACGGAAGCTAAATGAAATATCTAGCTGCCACAATACTCTTTCTAAGATTTCAACTCCCTTGCCATGTATTTTTTGACCCATTTCTAGCTTCCCATTCGATATGAAATTGGCATGGACCTCTTAACTTCGTTGTGACAATCCACTTCCACTCACATCTCAGATCATATTCATGAGTGGAGGAGACACCGAAAATTAATTAAGGCTCCTATTCCCGACCAATTATTAGCCGACTGGTTCACAAATTCATTACTTCCACCTATTGCTACGAATGTTGCAATGGGTGGGGCTGTTATAGAAGAGAAGGCGATCAGTCGCACTCAATATCTGGACTTGGTTTACTCCCAATCTGGAACTCTATATGAATTGATCCCTCATTCCCCTCACCCCACTGGTGATCCATCAAGGCCCGCTACCAAACCTCCTATCGATGGTGTAGTTGGTTCCGTGAAGGCCCATCCTACAACTAAATCTAGTGGAAAACAAAACACTTCTGCTCCACTTAAAAAACAGGTTGCATCCAAAAACACTACTTCTCCTTCTCATACCTCCGAGGTGAATGTGGTTCAATCCTCATCATAACAATCCGGAGGGAAAAATAAGAATAATAAAGGAAAATCCAAAACCACAACAAACCAATGTTGATAACAAACCCAAACAAAAAGCTAAGTTCCGCTGCCTTATTTTCCAGGAAGACCACTATACAAAAGATTTTCCTTATCGAGAGGAAGTTAACAAATTTGTGAAAGGTTCTTCCCACCCTACGGTACTAACTGACCCTTTCCCATCCCAACAACAAAACATGGTCACACATACCCCCTCGCAAGGGGGAAATCCAAACGATCCAACCCAACCAGAGACATCCTCAAACCATGACATCCTAATGATGAGTAACGAGATTGTCCATATATCCACTCGGTCAAAGACATATGATTCTATTCAAAATTCAAACAAGAATGGGAATTCAAAAGATAAATCTCCCATGGAATATCCTCCTTCTACTCCTCCCCATATTGTCCCTCTTCATATCGAAAGGCCTATTACTGACATTGTGTTGCACCCACCAAAGGCCACTATTCGAAAAGCGACGTTCAATCCAAGCGCGCGAGCTGCCCAAAGTTACAATATTATTGAGGATTTAGCTCAAGCACCCTGTGCAATGTCCCCTCTTGAAGTTCTACAACATTTCCCTACTCAGCATAGAAACTTGTTGTCATCACTCAGAGTTGTTGACCCAGACACTTCCAACATAATTATGTTTAATTTAGAATATTTTAAGCCAAGGCTTTCTCACGAGTTGGATTTTCAGATTCATACTAATATTTGTGGAAAAAACATCCATCGTACCATTTTGGATGAAGGTGATTCCACTTCTATCATGTCATTGTCTTGCTGGAGAGCTATTGGCTCTCCAGAGGTAACTCAGTCTCCTACTACTTTGAAATCTTTTGACGGCCGTGGTTTCCAACCTTACGGACTCATCCCATCACTCACCATAGAAATAGGGGGAAAAAATGTATCCATCCACGTCGAAATTGTAGATGCTCCATTGGATTATAATATCCTACTTGTTCATAACTGGTTTTATGCCATGACCGCTTTAGCATCTTCGGTTTTTCATTTGGTACAATTTCCTCATCAAGGGAAAAATGCCACCATTGATTAGTTGGATATTTGCACTCTAGATATCCATTCCAACACCACCAATAATGTCCTGTTGTTGACACAATCTCAGCATAATTATGAAGACATTGGTGTTGGTATTCTGAAGGATTCTTCCATCATTGGAGTATTCCCAGAGCTTCCACCCCTAGTCTTTTCGATCAACATGATCTCTTCAAGTAATTTTCAATCCCACGAACCTAATGATTCTTGGGTTATACCGAGTCATGCTGAGTACGAAACCATTGGTTTTTTCATGCCTCTGAACCTCAATCAAGCAACGTATCATGCGATTCAATCCGCTTCCGATTGTATCGATTCTATTGAACACCAGCAGGTGGCACCTCTCTCATCTTGGATCGACTCACCCACTGAGGTGGAATTTTATAGAGCCTTGTTCAAGGAGTTTCGCGATGTTTTTGCATGGAGTTATGAAGAAATATAGAGAATTGACCCAATCCATCGTGGTCCATGAAATCAAGGTTTATCGCAGTGCCCAACCTGTCCAGAAAAAACTCTGACCCGTTCATCCCAAAAAAACTGCGGCCATTAAGGCAAAAGTTGAAAAGCTCCTTCGAATTAGTTTTATCTATCATGTCCCATTGACAGTCTGGGTGTCCAATATCGTTCATGTAGCTAAGAAATGGTGCACGATTAGAGTTTGTGTTGATTATACGGATTTGAAAAAAGCTTGTCCTAAGGACAACTATCCCTCTCCCTTTATCTACCAAATTATCGGGAGTGTCATCTTTTCATTTATGGATGGTTTCTCCGGCTATAATTAGATTAAGATACTCCTAGCAGACCAACACAAGACCACTTTCATCTTCCCATGGGGAACATTTTCCTATCACAAGTTTCCTTTTGGCCTCAAGAACGTTGGAGCCACTTTTCAACGGGCCATGCCTTACGCATTTCACGATATCAAGCTTGTTGTGGAACCATATCTGGATGACTTACTCACTCATTCTTCTATGCGCGAATATTATCCCAACCACCTGAGTGCCATATGTCTACGGTGCCTCCACTACAACATTCTCTTGAATCTGGTATATTTTTAGGGTTCATAATATCCAAGGATGGCATTCGCCTTAATCCATTGAAGGTTGAAGCTATTTTAACTTTACCTTCACCATCTAATATACCAGAGATCCAAAATTTGCAAGGGCATGCAAAATTTTTACGCCGCTTTATCTGCAATTTTTCCGAGATCACTCGGGGATATATGAGGATCTCAAGAAATATTTTCCTTTCATTTGGGATGATTAAGCTCAACATTCTTTTGACAGTTTGAAAAAGGCCCTGACCAAAGATCCCATGTTACAACCCCCCAATTATACACGAGATTACATTTTATATCTCGCTGCCTCTACCACCACCATTGGCATGTTGCTCGTATAGGAAGGCAATAGTGGTCAAGAAAATGTGGTCTACTATCTCAGTAAGAGTCTCATTGGCTCTAAAACATGTTACTCACATGTGGAGAAACTGGCTCTGGCAACCATGTTTGCGGTCCAGAGGTTCCGACACTACATTTTACTCTGCAAGACCATCGTTATTGCCAAATTTAATCTAATGTATCATATCCTAACACATCAAGTGCTAGGGGTAAAGTACTGTTGTTGGATCGTAGTCCTAAAGTACTTCGATTTGGAGTTTTCCAAAGCGAAATCCAAAAAATCCTTGGTCTTTACTGAACTTATTTGTGCATTGCCTCGTGTTAATGAGCAATCTGAGCCCATCGACTCTCTTCCTAATGAGTATTTGTTCATGATTGTCATGAATGATCCATGGTATGGATACATAGTGTTATATCTCCAAACCCAACGCTTCCATCCCAACCTCAATCGCAATGAGCAACAACATATCCCCAACCACGCCAAATACTATCTCATCATTAGTGATACTTTTTACCGTCGTGGTTTTGATTTTGTTTTGCATCGTTGCTTAACTCTTGATGAATCCAAACACGTACTTAATGACTACCACTTTGGATCTTGTGGCAATCACCTCTCTGGGATGGCTACAGCCTAGAAAATTTTGTGCACAGGATACTTCTAGCCTTCCATCTTCAAAGATTGTATTGAAGCGGTCAAGAAATGCCCCGCATTCCAATTCTTCCATTCTAAGAAGCGTTCCCACCCAGCTCCACTTCATTCATGCATTGTAAGCCTACTTCAGCTGGGGGGCATAGTTATGTCATCATCGTTGTTGAGTATTTTACCAAATGGGATGAAGCCATGCCTACATATGCAAAAGACGGAAAAACAACAACACTTTTCATATTCAATCATATCATCGCAAGTTTTGGAGTCTCGCAAGCCATCGTAACTGGTCATGGTTCCCATTTTAGGAATCATATGATGGATGAACTAAGTTCCAAATTGGGTTTTCGTCATAAAAAATCATGCCCTTATTACCTCTAGGAAAACAGACGAGCAGACGCAATTAATAAAGTCTTGAAAAAAATGATCCAACGCATGGTGGAAACCCAAAAATCAAAATGGCACTTAGCTCTATTTTCAGATCTTTGGGCCTACAGGACTTCGGTCAAAAATGCGATCGGGTTTACACCATTTCAATTGATCTATGGCCTGGAAGCAATCCTTCCGATTGAATATGAAATATCATCCCTCAAATTAGCCATTGAAATATTACCTAACACAACTACTGAGGAAGAACAGTTTCTTTACCTAACTAAGCTTGACGAAACTCGTCACGATGCTGCACTCGCCAATGAGGATCATAAAAAGCACGTTAAGGTTCAATATGATAAATCCATCCAACCTCGTGTTTTTCAATGAAGGTGACCTAGTCTTAACCTATGACCAAATGCATGAAAAATTAGGTAAAGGAAAATTAGAATCCATGTGGTATGGTCCCCATGTAGTCAAACGCGTGTTAGAGAAGCGAGCTTATGAACTAGTTGACTGTGATGGTGCACCTTTGGGAGAGCCCCGTAATAGGATTTACCTGAAGATATTTTATGCATAGGGTCATCCTGCGTAAAATACTTTGTATATAGTGTATCTATAGTGTGATTTTGATTCAATTTTGCGTGTTAGGATCCTATCTCATTCACAACTATTTATCATGACTTGTGCTTTCGTGCACAGATGTCGGCGTACTTTGGATTTGCGGATGGTGCTAGTCAACATACCTAGAACCTTTCTTCTACAGCATGGGTACTGTATTACCCTACTGGCGAGTTGATGTCCTCGGGTGGAACCTGCTTAGGCCCGACAACGAATAACATAGTTTAGTATCATGTAGTCATTGGACTTCTAATTGGAGTATCTTCTCTTGGAATCCATCATCTTACAATCTACCTAGAATCTCAACTTGTGGTATCTCAACTAAACCGAATTTATGCTATCCACGATCCCATATTACTTTGTCTATATAGAAGGGTACGCCTCCTTGAACGATCATTTGATTATATTCTATATCAACATATTCCAAGGCAATTGAAAACAATAGCTGATTCGTTAGCTAACTACATGTTGGATTGACATCTAGCTCACACATAATTAATATCACCATGAGAACACATGTAAAAATGTAGCATACAAGTCATCATAGGTAAACAGTAGAGATAGGTCCATATGTATATCATGTAAAATGTTTTTATCGTATCACATATAGTATCATAAATGCGTCAAAAGACAAAAAATGGGATCATAACCCATACAAAAATTGGTGTTCTGGCCTACATATTGTGTAAATGCTGCTAACAAAAGCCACTACTAAAATATAGTCACAGGAAACATGATGCTCATGATAGCACACCACTTGCCTAGCAACACGGTGGGGTAATCTGCCAATACGATCCAGCACACCCACAGTATGCCTCTGAAGGTGATAAGGAACCTCGGGCATCCTCATCAGAGGAATACCCATGGTCAATCTCTCGATAGTTCGCTCCACATCACCGAATCCCCCTGCCTCATATTCCTTTTCTTGGTACTCTGCCCCTCGTCGTTGCAGTGGTGATGATCCTACTGTCCTCACCGGTCCTCAATATGCAGTAATGCACACATATGTATTAAGTATTTTACGCATTAAAACAAAAAAAAATACATATAACTTGAAAAATACAAAACATATATGAAGGTCACATACCTGATAACAGTGTTTAGTGCAGGGATGTGTATACACTAGTTTAACTATTTTGCTAAGAGATGGTGAGTCTCTATGTCAAAGATGAACATATTATCACAAGTTCTAAAGATCTAGATTCGTTCATTAAAACTCACTAAGATCTAAAATCATTTAAGAATTAAAACCATGCATGATAAGCATAAAAAACTCTTAAATGGCAGAAACTTGAATCAATTCATGCTAAAACAATGGAGAAGATACATGATTACCAAGAATCCTGGTGTGAATCCTTCCTACCTTGCCATAAATTCTCCTTTGTTCATCCTTGCTTTTGAAGACTTGGAGCTCTTCTCCTTCCTTCAGAATCTCCTCAACATGCCTTTGCTTTTTTTTCTCTATTACCATGCCTCCCATGCCTTTCTTATATAGCATTGGGAAATGAGCCTTAGGTTTCTCTTTTGAGTGTGGGATAATATATTTTAATGATTTTAGATCATTTTCAACTGAAAACCCGCTTTTCAATAGTTTTTAGCCTTTTTGCTCCAATTAGAATGTTTTAAGCACAATTAATGCATTTTAATGCCTTTCTCAGAAAGGATTCGTCTCTAAATGAACTTGTGTCATGACTTCTGTAGCTAGGGTTTTACCCCTAGCTTGTGCAAATGAGCACCTACTAAGGAGAAGGGACTCCTTAGTAGCAGTTCAGTAAATGAAAATTATTATGCTAAAACAGAAATATAAATTACTCTAAACATGTGCATGAAACAGAAAAAATAAGATGTAAAGAATGGCTTTTGTATTAATTTTACCTCCAATGTGAAGGTTGGTGAAGCTCTTGCAATGTCCAAGAGGGTTGCTCCAAGCTCCAACTTGCTCCTTCTCTTTCTCAAAATGATGGGAATGGACCAAAAGGGGCTCTCAAGGTGAAAGTAGCTCAAGGGTGAGCTAGGGTTTCAAGAGAGATTTTGGCAGAGTAAGGGTATATTTGATTGTGGATATGGAATAAGGGGTCTCCATCACCTATTTATAGTTTTTTGGTGGTGGAGTGCTGGCCCATGGTTTTGGGAACCATATGGTTTAGGGCAGCTGTATAGGGTTTTTTCCTCCGTTTTCCTCATTATTTTATATTTTTATTCCCTTTTTAGAGGATTTTTGCTATTTTAGAGGAATTTTGGATATTTTTGGAGGGAAAAGGGGTTTTTAAGGGAAATATGGTAGGAAAATGGACAAATGAGCCATGTAATGGGGTAGATGAGGTAGTGAACACTTTTTGGGTGTTAACAACTTCCTGGTGTAGGTACATGGTAAGCATATGTTGCTCCTGTCACATGATTAGGGGTGTTGATTTGATTGTTAATAGATGCCCCCTAATGTGTGAGGTCCAAAGCAAAGCCAAGGGCCAAAATACATCACTGAAATTTGTACTTTGTATACTGATACTCTTTATACTGATACTCTTTGTACTGATACTCTTTATCGTTCAAAGCAAGGATAAGGGAAGGAAAACTCATGGGCGCAGGATTGAGGATCACACCTGCAAAACATAGCAATTTCTCAAATATATAATATCTTCCTGAGGCAGGCATACCCATGCTCAGCAGTAAACAAGCATGGCCACGAACAATACACAATGGATCCATGTCAAAAGCAAATTTTTTTCTAAAATGTAAACATGCACTTTGATGAGTGCGAGAACAAAGTCTTTATTGAACTTATGACATGGTAGTCTAAACTTGCGTAGCTCGGGCAGTGCATCGATGAGTGATACAACTGTTTTTCCCAAGGTCTTCAATACAAATCGACAATAGTACGAGTTTATATCCTGCGAATAAGTGATCTGATGTCGATCATAATAAAACACCATCTGATTACCGGTCATTGATGTATACCGTTAACAGATGCGAAGAGACCCACTGATAATGATGATGGACTATAAGGTACTGAGTACAAACTAGCAACTATGAATAGATGTTCTGAAGTCAAACACTTGTAGATTCAAATAATCATGGGTCATTGATGTACACCCACTGTCATTTGCGAGGAAACCTGCCGCTAATGACTGCAAGATCCAAGGTACTCTCGGGTTTCTAGATCCATGTCCTAGATGATGATTTGATGTCGATAGGAATAGATCCATCGAAAGGAGGGCATTGATGTATCCCACATCAACCGATACGAAACAAAGATCAATAGTATGATATAATTTGGTAGAACTGCAAGATCCAACACTATATACTGACACAAGGAAGGCCGACATGATTGGTGAGGAATATTTGAGGAATGGCCGACTTGGTTTGGACTTCCCTTGAACACATAACACGATGCAAAATGGACACTTGGAAACATGGAACTTTGAGTAACCGACCTTAATGAAATCCGCTAATGCCAGATGCATTAATGAAAGCTCCATTGGTGATGGGAAGGATAACCCATCGGTGGAGATATGTTGAAAATACTGGTACAGTTTCCTAAGGCAAATGTAGATGGTGTACTGACTGCGGATACAATATTATGTGCCGTGTTCAAGGGTGACAAGGACTGACTGTTGTCATTTTCTTCAAAGTTTATAATATGAAGTGATTCAAGTCTCTCCCTTTTTGGATTTTTGTGTTTTCCAATTTTTTTAACCTTTTTCATTTATTAGCTTGAAAAAATAATAAAGCATGCTATGATACATTAGAGGAAACGAGTGTCTCAAGGGCATGCGCCTAAATGTCAAGGGCATGGGTCAGGCCAAGGAAAAGATCTGGATTGCAAACAAGGGTTGAGCTAGTTATGTACACTCTTGCAGATGTTTCCTCCATGGGTATGGGTCAAATATACATAAGCAATGGTTTATAGGCATCTTGTAACAGAAAGTGACTATACAGGCAAATAAGCAACATAAGCAATAAGCAAAGAAGCAGTTTGCATGGATGTTCAAGTGGATATTTTAACGGAAGCTTATGTAAAATGACAAAACATTGGGAGCCCATCAGGATATGGTTAGAAATGAATGAAAGAGAAATATGTGGTCTCAAACTCCAAGTCATGATGGGACTAATAGGGCTCCCTGGCCTATGAGAATAATTCAGCCTGGGCACCAAAATGACAATGGGGTGCTGACTAGGGTGTCCCATGTTCGGTAGGCTCTGATGTCGGAATGGTGGAAAATACAGATATGAAGGGCGGACCCACCAATTTCGAACAGGTTCGACCCTATGGTAAGTTTGGGTTGCAGAAGGTTCAAATGCATCTTCACAAAGGGATGGCCTAAACCTATATGCAAGTTTCCAAATATACCAAATAAGATCGAGGAAAATGTAGATCATGCTCCTATACTTGGGTAGATTTATATCAAGTATGCTCCCAGTGGCCCCACAAAAGA
Source organism: Larix kaempferi (assembly GCA_027924585.1). Classification (NCBI taxonomy): domain Eukaryota; kingdom Viridiplantae; phylum Streptophyta; class Pinopsida; order Pinales; family Pinaceae; genus Larix; species Larix kaempferi. The sequence continues at coordinate 7,026,752 of BSBM01000532.1, read as the reverse complement.
TGTCCTTAGGTGAGTGCAACCAAATGTTTACAACTTCAAGGATATCTTCATTTGATGATAAAATGGAATCCAAGAAGTCATTTGAGCTAGGAGATCTCACAGCCCAAATGGGCCAGGTAACCGAATCATATTTCTCCATTAAGGGAAGATTTTGATCCGAATCTGTCGAAGCTATTTGAGTAGTTAGGTTTGAAACTTCTATGACAGATAGAGGTGATCCATATGCTTTCCAACATGAAAATGACAATACGCAAGTTGAGGTCCTTTCATCTACTATGGTTAGACAGATGTTCTTACCATGATTTGTTACTTTAATCTGAAAAGCAACTTCGGGAAGGATCCTATATATTGAATGGTCTATGTCTGATGTGATCAAAGTCTCATCGGATGGATCAACAACACAAATGGTAGACAATAGTTCTTTTCTTGGTGCAGAACAACATTGCAATACCTCCAAGGCCGACATGGCACATGGTACTTGATCTAGGTCCTTAAGAACATTACTATTCTGAGCAGCTCACGTGTTGGGATTATGCATTGTTCTACGTAGAACACCTTTGGGGGGGTGTGGTACTAAGTCTATGGTTGGTTTCTCAATGTAGAGATAACCAGCCGATTGTGATTTCGACTGATCTGGTGTACTAGGAGAGACATCATAAGAATCAAGTCTTGTTTGAATTTAAATCTCAGGATCACACATGAAGACATTGGCATGAGGATCATTGCACCCTTGCGGGGGGGTTGGCTGGTTGCCCCCTGGCGGGGGTACTGATTTCAAAATAGTGGGTTGTTGTTTCCCATGGCATTGAAGCACAGTTGGTGCATCTCCCTTCCTAGAGTTAGCATTTTTCTTACTCTTATACTTCTTCTTCTTTCCTCTAAGGTCTATGGATGAGACTATGAGGATGTCAGAATTGTTGGAAGGATTCGCAGGTTCCTGCATTGCCTAGCCAGCTGTGGGTTGCGAATTTTGAATAGAAACTTGTCCCAAATGTGGGGTAATCTATTCAAGATGGTTGACAAAATCTGTCATACCATTGACATGAGGTTCATGTGGCAGCCTAGCTGGATCAAACGCAAGTTTTACAGATTGGTTCCAAAAAGATTAGTTATTTTCTAGAACCTGACCACTCCATGGTGGAATGAGGTTAATGGTTGGATTGCCCCCTTGCGGGGTTAGGTCCAAAAAGGATTGGTTTCTTTCTAGAACCTGACCACTCCATTGTGTGGTCGTTGGGTGTGATAATAATTCCAAGGTGGGTTTCCCCTTTGCGGAGGTTGACCCCAAGAAGTTTGGCTACTTCCTAAAACATGACCATTGGGTGGATTGCCTCCTTGCGGAGATGGGGTCCAAGAAGGTTGGTTATTTCCTAGATCCCAACCATACCATGGTTGTTGAACTTGGTATTGAAAATCATTCCAAGGTTGACTTCCTCCTTGTGGAGATGGCATTCAAAAAGATTGGTTACTTCCTGAATGTTGCCCAGTCCATTGTGAACTAGATTGCATGTATGGATTGCTCCCTTGCTGAGGTATGTTCCATTGAGATTGATTACTTGGTGGAACATTACCACTCCATTGATGGATAGGGTTCATGGGTGGATTTCCCCCTTGCGGGGGTGGGCCCAATTAGATTGGTTACTAGTTGGAATCAGACTACTCCATTGAATGTTTCCTTGGTTTAGATTAGCATTCCAAGGTTGATTTCCTCCTTGAGAAGGTGGGCCCCAAGAAGATTGGATACTTCCTGAAACCTCCCCACTCCATGGCGGAATGGGGTGGATAGGTGGATTGCCACTAGGCATTGTTCTAGGATAATTCAAAGGATAACCCCCCGGGGCATTTCCACTAATCTTAGGAGCATAGCCCCAATTGACATAAATGTTCCATGGTTCATTGCTTCTGCCAGGAATATTACCATTCCATGGTGAAGGGTTTCCCCCGGAAGTAGAATTTGGACAAGTGTCTTGTATACCATGAGGAATCTAGTTTACTCCTTGTGTGTGTTGACCCTGATTAGCCGATCCATATGGAAAACCAATGTTTGAGAAAGCCATGGGGTCCCTTGTTGATTTGTGCATGTCATTCAAACTTTCAGAAAGAGGTTTGATATCACCCAGTGACTCACAGATAGTAAGTGCAACTGGTTCTGAAAGACTCATCAAAGGAGGAATTTCATGACCATGTGTGTGATGTTTCAATGTTTCAATTTCAACTAGAGTAAGATTATCAACTATGTCTATATTCAGTTTGTGATGTGCCGATGAATTCTCAGTGTTGATTTGATGTTGTTCTTCTCCAGCAATGTTAATTGAGTTGAAAATCAATTCTGTTTCCAAGTCATTAGAATGTGATTTTTGTGTCTATCTCTGCAATGTAGCAGGGCCTTCAATTTCTGGTGACGCACCTTGCTGCCGCCGTGACTGGCAGATCGAGAGGGTAGCCACTTCTAAGAAGTTGATAAAAGGATGTGTTTAAAATGATAGTTTGAATCAAACAATCCTAAGGCAGTCTAGACTCAAAAAGTGTCCACACAGTAAAAATTCCCTAGAGATTTCAAGCAAGCAAACTTACTTTTCCAAAGAATCGAAGCTCAGTGAAAAGCTGGATTGTAGGGTCTTCCGAAACTAGTAGTTGCTGAGGGATTTCATGTCCTCATACAATTGCTAGAAGCGAAGGTGTGAGAAATAGGTACAATAAACTTTAATCACCAAGGGTACAAGTGTTGGTTCCTGACCACTCACCCTCCCAAGGAGTAAAAGTTCCAAAGTCTGTCTCAGGTATTGCAAGTGTGTCCCACTCACAACAGCCTATGTGATATCCTAAGAATAGCCACTAAAGTTACCACTTCACAATCGACGGTCGGGCAGACAGTTGTAAGTCTAGGACAACTCTTATTACCAGAAACTCTAGAAACAGTGATGTCACCTCGAGGACTTGTCACTGAACATAGAATCCCTTCGATAAGCTCATGTCCCACTATATGAGCAAGAAGGGGGAACCACCCTTACTTATCCAGATTGACCTCGTGCTTGACGCATGTTTCAGAAGCACTTTCCCGACAAGCGTTTTTTGTGACTAATGGATTTACTCTCTTTAATCAATGCTAATTTCAACGTTTTGCAGCCCAGGAGTGTTAACTCTCCAAACCTAATCCGGGGCACTAACCTAAACTTGTTGGTGATATAAAAATCAAAAGTTTGTCAATTTTAGATTAAGCGCTAATTTTAAATGTAGTTTGGTTAGTTTGAGTAGTGGAATTGAAACTGATGGTGTTTCAACTCGAAAAAAAAATGAACCATACAATGCAAGATGCTCACTATGTTATCTTTCAGTTCGATGAATATCCTAACTGAAGGAAGAGTTAGAGGTTCATGAGCTTCTTTTAGACATGCAAAGTTTCTAGTAGATTTCTTATGTTCATGCACAGTTTTTTAGAAATATGGATAGTAATCAATGCTTGATGATCAATGTAGCCCAAATAGATATCCCAAGTAAAAGTGAATCTAATTTTATGACACGGGGGATCCCTATTTTTCATTCACAAGATCGCCCGAAAGCCCAAGTGAAGAGGATATGCAGAGCCCTTTGGAATGCTTATGAATTAAATTCTAGACTGTTACACCTGAGATCCACTTTCTCATTCACAAGATCGCCCGAAGGCCCAAGTGAAGAGGATACGATGGCTTGAAAAACTGTATGAAAAATTAAATCTACTCTGTTACACATGAGATCCACTTTCTCATTCACAAGATCGCTCGAAGGTGCGAGTGAAGAGGATACGGTGGTTCGATATAAGATGCTTTGGAAAGATCAACTCCTAAACTATTACAAGCGAGACACACTTTCTCATTCACAAGATCATCATGAGATGAGAGTGAAGAGGATACGATGCCTCATACACAATATATCTCGAGAAAACTGAACTCTAAAGGTACAATTCTCTCTAATTATGTATGCAAATTATGAAGAAAATTTCAACTTCGAAAATGTAACTAAATGAAAGTTTATTCTTGTTTGTTAGGGAGAAATTGTCTTCAATTTGTCTCACAATGTGATGTTCAAGGTTTGTTTTCTAAATGCAAAATGTGTGTAGATGGTGCTTGCAAAGGCATAGCTCAATTTAATCAAACTTTTCTAGCTTTGTTAAAAAAAAAAAATTGCAATTTTTTTTCCTTTTCAATATGGTTTGACAATCATGAAAATATTCTTAATCAAAAACAAAATATAACTAATTGAAGCTTATTTTTGCTTTTGGAAAAGAAATTACTCTTCAAATTATCTCCACATGTAATGATCAAAGTTTGTTTTTAAATGCAAAAAGTGTGAAGGGTTCCTTCAAATGTGTTTGATTTAAAGTTAAAAAGATATTAATCCCAAGTTTAAGCAAAAAAAATTTCAAAACTTTTCAAAAGAAGTAATGTTATGTCTATATTCCTTTGAAAAATAACGAGGAAAATGTTTAATCCAAACTATGCACCACTTTTTCAAAATGTTTTTTGAATTTTTTTAATCCAAAAATTTGAACTCTAACCATGCAAAACTACTCCAAACTTTTGCAAAATGCATGAATTCTTTTTTATCTTTTTAATTCAAAGGAAAAGTTTGTAGCTCCAACCATGCAAAACTTAATTCACAGTTTTTAATTCTTTTTTAATCTAAAAATAAAGATTTGAACCCCAATTTAATTAAAACTTTTTAAAAAGCACTCAAAACACATTGTCAACTTAATCCAAACTTTTTCAATGGTGACATCAAATCAGCAAAGCAAAGGCACCTGCAAAGTTTAATTAAAGATCTCAGCCAGCAAATCAAAGACACATCAAACAAAAACTTTTTGAAAGATTTTTTAAAAAATTTAAGTTTTTTAAACTATTTCAAAGGCACATCAAACAAAACTTTTTGAAAGATTTTTTTAAAAGTTTAAGTTTTTTAAACCATTTCAAAGGGTGATATATCGTTTGGGATTAGCTTCTTGTTGGTGCCCAAATTTGATTCGTTCAAATTCAAGTTTACTACGGTTTCAACATTACCGAAAATTCCTTCACCAAAAAGCCTTTACCAAAACGCAAATTCAAAATTGGTTTATCGTGCGCCTGCAATTTTAATGAGTCAATTTAAAAATGAAAATGTCGAGATTGAAGCTTTCAAGTCTTCAACGCAGAGTTGACCATGCATTTCTAGAATTGAACATACAATTCTGGAATGGAACACGCTTTCACCATTCATCATTCGACTTGGTTCTACGCAGAGATCTTTCACCATACAGCTTGGTTTAAAGCTGAGATCTGATATACTCTTCTACGCAAAGATCTTTCACCATACAGATTACAGGCTGAGAGATTCAGAGAAACAAAATGCAGAGAAATGGTGAGTTATGTTGAGGTTCACACACAGAACACGCAGAGATTCGAAAGCTGGGCCGGGCTTGCATTCACGTTGATCTTTAAAGTTTTCACGCTGATCTTTAAAGATTTATGACCAAGATTAACGCTGGTATCTGCTGAGATTTGAGGTTTGAAAAGATTTAAATGTTAAAGCGGGCATTAACCCCTTTTATGCAGAGATTGTAATGACTGATATTTAATGTTTAGAGTAGCATGTTTATGATTTAATACTGCGATTTGAGGTTGAAGAAACACCAACGCATAATGTTGAGATGCTGAGATCTTCATCTTCATCTTTTAGACAGCTATAATAGCTTTCACCCGCAGAGGCAGGACATCATTGCAATGGTCTCAAAATTCAATAAACGCAACATTGAAGAGATCCCTAAAGGTTATACGCGCAAAGGTAGAATTTTAAGACCAGGGTTAGAGCTTTAGCAAAGCTTTCACACGCAGAAAGGCTTCAACACGCTGTTATCCAGGCATCTTGAGAGCTTTTAAAATCTTTTGACATGAAGATTTTTTTAGAGATGCATTTACACGCAAAGTTTCAAAATCTTTCAAACACAGATATCTACGAATTTTAAATGAAGAGCTTGAAGCTTTTAAAAAATTTAACACAGCTTAACATGCTTTAAAATCAGAACAGAGTTTAAACCCTAAAATTCCTGGCAGAGTTGCAAGAAATGCAGATCTGATTGAATTTGAAGGTGGTTTGGTGAATTAAAGGCATGGCTAGGCCAGTTTTGAGCTTTTCAAGCTGGATCATGATCTTTAAGCTACAAAGGAGTAGATATGAAGGAAGAACACCCAAAAAATAAAGAAAATTCAAGAAAAATCAAGAAAAATCAACAAGCTAGTATGGTCACCAGCTTTTGAAGACTTGGAGCTCTTCTCCTTCTTTCAGAATCTCCTCAACATGCCTTTGCTTTTTTTTTCTCTATTACCATGCCTCCCATGCCTTTCTTATATAGCATTGGGAAATGAGCCTTAGGTTTCTCTTTTGAGTGTGGGATAATCTATTTTCATGATTTTAGATCATTTTCAACTGAAAACCCACTTTTCAATAGTTTTTAGGCTTTTTGCTCCACCTAGAATGTTTTAAGCACAATTAATGCATTTCTCAGAAAGGATTCGTCTCTGAATGAACTTGTGTCATGACTTCCTGGTGCGAGTACATGGTAAACATATGTTGCTCCTGTCACATGATTAGGGGTACTGATTTGAGTGTTAACAATACCTGACTCGTCCCAGTCATCATCCTCTGGCAATGCCAATTCAATGTCGCCACGGAAGTCCACTCCTGCGTAGGTATAATCCTCGATCATAACGATCTTCTCCTCAAGCCAGGAAAATAAGTTCTCGCCGAATTCTAGGACTTGCGGCCCACCAAGCCGCCCAACATAGTCACTCCATCTCCCCATCCTTGGTTCAGATGGAGGACGAGGAGGTCTCTCTACCTATGGGAGTAACAATGGGACCCTCTCTAGGAAGAAGGTAACCAAAATACTCCCATATCCAAGTTGTTTGATGCTTCCATTACTACATTTAGTCACTTGGTCCTTGAGTTTGACCAAAACACCTTCGCACTAGTTGAATAACTTTGGTTCGAGACATTCCAAGGCATAGGTCATCTGAGCCTTGGTAGTGTGATGGGCCACCACACTTCCCGCCACTCGAGCATGAGTGCACAAGATCGTCCTCAAAGGAATATCTAACACATCGGCAATAAGCAACTTACCACCCTTCTTGCAAGATCCTTGCCTACAGTATTTGGCTATATAATATTCAGTGGTCTCTTCGGTACTACGGTGCCCTTCCAAGTTGATTTGTGCCCCTCTTTTGGAGAGACCGGTCAAAAAATATATGTCCGCGAGCTCTATCTCAAGGATGTGTTAACCAATTTGGAAGGCTTGAAGATCCACATCCGATCCCACATCTCTATTATGTGATTTTGCAACTTCCCTTGTTTTTGGATCCCTCTTGTTTTGAAAAAATTCAATAAACCACTTTCTCTTAGCGTGGATAGAGTGTTTTCATCATTGAGGGCATCTCTATCCTCCCCTTCATGTTTGCTTTCTTTCCACTCAATCATCCTTGCTTTTCTCTCTTGGAAACTCCTGCAAATCATCAAGGGAACCTCCAGTTAGAATACTGAAACCAATTTTTCTTGAATGACATGGGGGCAAGCTTTTAAATTTTCAATTCTGCGTATTTTCGCACCCTGGACGCCACAGAGGACGCCAAAACTGATAATTTTCGCACCCCCGGCACAAGCCATAGTGCGAAAATTCCTAAATTTTCGTGTCCTTCGATATAGAAGGGGCACGAAAATTTATGGGCACAAATTTTTTTACCTTAAGGCCCTTGCAAATCCCCAATTCAGCTTGAAACCAAAAAATTAAGCCATTGAATGAAAGAGTAGGATGAGAGGACTAACCTGCTTCAAATGGTGCACTGGATCTCTAGATCTCTTCAATCGAAATTTGTCTCCCAACCAAGGTAAAACTCCTCTTGAGGTGAAAATGACCAAGCTACAATGGGTAATTTCTCATTTTATCCTCTTTTATATAATGCAGCTAGTCATTTTTACCTAATTTTACATTAATGACTTTTGTTTGGAGTCTATTTTCATACTTATTATATTCTAATGTTGTTTTCTAGGGATTTTGACCAAGTTTTGATGGGTTTAACCAAGTTGTTCACACCAGAGGGGTTATTTATCTGACCTTCTTCGAGCTCACTTTCTCTCTTTCGTGCTCTGGATTTGAAATATGAAAGAGATTCCAAGCGTTTTTCACACTTGAGTCGTGTTTATTAAGATTAATAAAAAGGTGTCAAGCTTAGTCTGCTTTACTCGTGCTCGTAAAACAATGAGGAAAGTATCATCTTAGTATTATTTTATCCCTTTTTCATACTAAGGTGATTAAATCATGAAAACAAAACCACTGGAGTTTTCTTTAAGCTCTTTTCAGACTCCCTGATCACGAAAACATTGCCAAGTGCACTTGTCTCTTTCACACTTGTAAAAGTATTTTAAAGGTCATCTATTCGGTGGTAGGTTACCCTTTTTCAGACTGTTTAGACTAGGAGAGTTCCTCCATATTGTTTTACACTTTTTCGGGTCCAGGGACTAACTTTTACGAAAAAATCAAACCTTGGAGTCCTCTTTAGATTATTTCAGATTCCCTAAACATGAAAAATCGTCGATTTTTCCTTCTTTGCACTCGTGAAATTAAACATCGAAGGATCCTTATGGAACCAAACCTCTCCTTTCCTAGGTTCATAAAACATACAAGGTTGGACTCGTCTAATGGTGATCTATATCGAGCATCTGTTATCCTCCTCAAGCTTGTTAAAAAATAAAGATGTACTTGTCAAACATGATGGGGAAAAATGGGGGAATATGTCGAGTCTATCGTTTTTGGCAGCCTATGAGTCATTATCTTTAAACATGGCATGCATCCATACCTTGTCCTCTTTAGGTATTTATCTGGTTCATACCTACAATCATGAGTCATATTTCATGTGAGAATCATCTAATGAGTCTCCTAACTTGATTCCTCTCACCTTTTGGTTGTTACTTCTGTCAATCCCTGTTGCCAAGTTGTGTCTCATGCCCTTATATGTTCAAAGGACCAGTGTTAACCTGCGTCAATCACTTGCAATATTGTCAACCTTCACCTTTTTTGTGTCATTACATACTCATTTGATTCCTTAATTCATACCACTTTCCTATATCGGTTTTGTGTCGATGATGTGGAATTCATTATGGCCCTCCTTCGACGAGTCTATTCATGTCGAATTCAACTCATTATCCAGGAATTAGGCTTAAGAACCAATCGTAGTATCTTGGTACATGCATGCCTCAATGGAAGGTTTCCTCGTATTCGACAGTAGGTTTCCATTATTGACCTCTGATCGGATAACCCTTGAATGTTCGACCTCAAAAAATCCTTATTCACATTCATTGGGTTGTACTAAAGATACCTTGGGGATCATTGTCATCATTGGTGATTTCCCTCATACTTGTTAACGGTTCACATCATTGGACGGTAATCAAGTAGTGTCTTCCATGTTCGAATTCAACACCTTGCAATCACATGGTTAGATTCGTATCGCTTTGGGATCGGGTAGAAGACCCTGGATGGTTCTGATGTTTATTTCACATCCAGGTTGTGATGGCGATCTTTGAGTAGGTTCCCACATAGACATTATGTTGGTGACCTCATTTATGTATTGTCACACAAATCCACTTTTGTATTGGTCGTGGATGTGTCATTATTCTATCATGGATCTACATTTGTAGTCTAGTAGCCATGATCTCTCTTCAATCATTGTTGAGTCAGCATTCTCGTGGATCTGCATTGTATTGATCACCAACCATGCTTTGCGTCTCTTGTTCCAAGCATGGGTATGCCCGCCTCAGAGACATTTGACATATTGTTGATGTTTTCTTGCAGCTCCTCTCCAGTCTCCTTTAAGCTATCTCTGCAGAATCATTTATTGGTAAAGTGTTTCGGCCATCAGTTTCCTTCTGACCTCACAGTTTAGGGGGCATCTTTTATACCTCAAATTGTCACTTTGAGCACCATTTCGAGTCTTCATGTCCCATCACCATGAAGAACGTAATGGTCGTACCTCCTAAGAAGTGTTGGAAGCTACATTCACAATGTTGGCCCCCTCCCTAGTCTAACTTGGAGACAAATGCAACCCATGATAGTCGAATGCCACCTCATCAAGCATACTTTACCCATATTTTCGCACCCTGCTAATGGTGCAAAGCATGGAAATACAACATTTTCATGCTCTGCATGCTTGCAAGGGCGCGAAAATATCAACATTTTCGCGCTATGCTCAGTCCATAGGGCGCGAAAATCCCTCAACAACCATGTTGCTTGGATTTTGGATCTTGATTTCGGAGAGATATTTTTGGGATTGGGATTCCCTTCAAATATCACCTCGCTCTCCCTCTTTATCCTGGTTCAACTCCTTTATCGACCATTTACTCACCTAGATCCATTACCCTCTCTTAGTGGTTGGCCTCCCAAATCCTATAAGAAGGAGGCCATCCATGAGCTAAGGGGGGAACAATTGGAGGCATCAAACCTATGGTCTTAGGAGTTTTGCAGAGGTAGCAAGAGGAGGAGCTTGGGAGGAAATGCTATTGCTTTGGACATCAAGGTATAAACACTTGTAATCATATTTTTGGTTTCTCTAATAAGATAACTTAGCCTATTCTTCCCATTTCATGTCTTTAATGGTGAATGCATGAGATTGTCTATGTTTCATAGTTAAATATTTGTTTATATATATATATTGATTTGGAGAAGGTATTGTATTTTATGCTTTACTAGGTTCTCAGGCCCATAATCAAAGACCAGAGTTGGAGCAATTCAAGAGAAGCGAGGACAACCATCAAAGTTAAGGTATGTCATCTATCTGTTTCACTTTTCCACAGCTTGTCAGTTTATGTATGAACCAGATTTAGGAAGAGTTTAGTGCCTATTTGTTTTGTTTCTGTCATAAATTAAACACTTAGGATTCTAGTTTGATTTATGAGAGAGTTTAACTGCCCGTAGGAAGAATTCTCTAACACACCATCTTGAACAATTTTACTATTTTTCAACATAATATAAACATAGTATTCAAATTGGCACGATAAGCCAACCACACAGTCCGTAATTAAATGTTTACATCATACATGCCTAGATATTCACTAGTTGGGCCTTGACCTTGAGCTGGACACTAGGAATCCATGATAGCATATTTACATCATTTGATTTAATATATTCCAAGGCAAAATTAGGGGTATTAAAACCCCCTCTCACTTGGAGTAACCCCATCCTTGGTGTTCACTAAAAAACAAAGAAAAGGTGGATATGTCTCTTTCATTCCATCCTCCAGCTCTAATGTAGCCTCATTGGGACCAAAGTGATTCCATTGCACCTTTACTTGTTTGATGGCTCGGTTCCAGAGCAATGTTACCTTCCTCTCGAGGATGCATAGTGGATCTATTTGGAACTCTCCCTAGGGTTCCACCTGAATCACATCCCAATAAATTACATGGTTAGGATCATGTACAAATTTCTTAAGCAAACAAACATGAAAAACATTATGATCTGTATGTTGAACTTTGGTTTTCATTGATGTCAGCTGATGTCAAAGAGGATTCAATATTCTTGTGTCAGTTTGAAGAAGTATATGAAAGATACGTTGAAGAAGAATATGGATTATAGTATGAAGAATTGTATCCAGAAGTGCATCTAGCCTAAAGAAATATGGTACAGGTGCAGGTCTCAAGTTCATCCAGTCATACTCCTTCAAGGTAAAATATAAAGAGTTGGTCGGAACGAATTTTGGGAGTTCACAAGCAAGCCAAAGAGTTGATTGGACAGGGTTTAGGAAGTGCACAAGTAGCTTGGAACAAGAAGTGGTTGAATATTTATGCAAATCCCATAAGCACGCAAGACTCACCAATCAAAGAAGCTTTCAGTTATTGAAGCACACACAAAAACCAAGAAGGCAGTAGCGGTTGAAGATGTCAAGTGCACAAGTCCCACAAGCAATGATACATCAAGGGCGCAATACCACACCACAAGGGTGCAAGTCCCACTAGGAATAGGACTGAGTATGTGAAATACCCACAAGAGATGACACCTCAACGGCGCAGAACATGACAAGTGGTGGAAGCATGAACCGTGAAGCAAAGAAGAAGGAAAGCCACCACCAACTTATGGACATAAAATCCATGCAATACAAGTATAAATAAGGAGCAAGTTGGAGATTTGATGTAAGCTTGAAGTATGCTTGGAAGTGGAAATTTGGAAGATACAAATTTATCAAGCTTCTAATACTTGGGGAATCAAGGGCATGTGGAACCAGAACAGGATGATCTAGCACATACCCAAGTGTGGACAAGCAGAGGAATGGAATAGGTGGCAGTGCCAGAATGATGTTGTGAATTTGTAACAATTGCACGATGACAGAAAGATAGAACTACAAAATACGCACAAGTGTGTTAGGACTGAATGACAATATCTTAGAAAACACGCAGAAAGTCGCAGATGATATAAGACAGAAGAGCAGAGACAAAATTGAAGTATATCTTGTGATGTGAAAAGTAAAGAAGTTTATCCGAGGTGCTAAGACAGAATTGCAGCACAGTGAGAGATGCACATTATGATAAGGATTATTTGAGACAAGTGTGTTAAACAAAAAGGACAAATCATATGATACACAGAAGGTCGCAGATTGTCTAAATACTATTGCACCAAGAAAGAAAAGACACATTCCAAAAGGTGTGCAGTTCCATCTGATACTGATGCGCGAAGTTAGAACAATAGGATATTAGTACATGCGCAGTAATAGTTGAAGTGCAATAGCACAGAAACATAAAGACATACAGAATCTGAGCGTAGACTGCAGAGGTTGATTATGCAGCACATAGTTCATAGAGTGCGAAGTCAATTGTAAAGGTGTGAAGTGTTCAAGTGAATTTCATGATACAAAACAATAGTTGCAATATCTCAAGGTTGCAGAAAGTGTGCACATCATAAATAACAACAAAATATCAGAAGTGTGCACAGATCAATAGTTCAGCAGAGCAATATTTTATTTTCATATATCTAGGAGGCAGGACGGGGAAAGGAGCAAGGGGTCGTAGCCTCCTTCCAGTTGTTGCTAGTAAATTAGGGATTTGGTGCCTCCTTTAGTTTGGTGACTGTAAAACCAGGGGGTTGGTGCCTCCTTCCAGTTGGTGCTTCCTCAAATGTAATATTTTTATTATAAAATAGCATTCCGTGGTTTTCTCCTGTTTGGGTTTCCACGTAAATTTTTTGTGTTTTTACTCATATGTGAATGAATGTTTTATTTATGGTGGATGCATAATTAAAGTTTGATATTAATCACTTAAGAAGATAAAACTATTCATAAATTCTCTAATACTGATTCATCCCCCCTCTCAGTATTAAATAGATTCCAACAATTGGTATCAGAGTGGGAAATTGGACTATTAAAATAAGGAATATTGAACCTGTTGGAGATTCCTCACTTTGGAAGAACTCCACATGTAAAAATGTGTGCAAAATTGTTGTTATTGCAATTGCATGGTGGGTACATGTGGCTAAATAGAGCAATCTCCATTGATGCTACGATTATCAAATCGATCATGGGAATGCCTGTCATAGGAGAAGATGTAAGTCTTCTTTTTGACAGAAGACAAGAAAAAGTGATTGGAAAGAAGATGGCTGAAAAATACAGGACTCAATGAGCCAGCAGAGGTTTCTCAGTTGCACAAATAAAGGATGACACTGTGAGATTCACTATTCAGCTAATTGCATGCAAATTATTCCAAAAGAGTCTCTAGCACTAGGTCTTAGCAACAATCATTGCAGCCACAGAAAAGTGTGTGGATGGAGTATAGATGAACTGGTCAACATCCTTGTTGAATGAGTTTCTTGAAGACTTCCTGGAAGCACAAGAAAAAATTAATCCCTTTCATTACACTTGGTTATTGATATGCATTAACTCACTAGATGGAAGGAACCCGAGGGAAGTCAGTTATTTGATAGAAACAAGAGACCCTTCTTGGCTGCAAGGTATATGAACATGTGGTTCTCTAAGATTGCGTGTAGACGGAATGCAAACAATCTCAGTTTTTTCGTATACTATGAGGACATCAGATTTATTTTACGAGAGACTCCACGCATACAGCCTCACATAGTTGAAGCATATAAGGGGATTGTGCATATAAATATTGGGATGCATCATACTTACATTCAGGCCAAAAGGGACCCCAGTAAGTAGTGGTTGACCAACATGTTTATCTATACCAAAAATGATATAAAGCAAATCGTTCAAGAATGGGATGCAGAATGGAAGATTCCATTGACAAAAGAAGAAGAGGCTGTGCAGCAAAATCAACAAAATAATTCAACACCCATAGAGGAGGAGACTATTAAAACCAAAATCGCTCCTAAGCCCAAACAATAGTCTGCACCTGTTGAAAAGAGAAAAGAAACGACTCATCTAGAAGGGTTGGCAAAGAAGAAAAGAAAAGCGTCCAAGCACACTCCTGTGTATGCATTAACTAAAGATGATTTTGAATGGTTTGGAACAGAATTCAGAAATGCTATCGAAGGATTCATTGAAAATATGGCTACAAAGAATGAGATCGATGAAATTGCTACATGGCAAGAACAAATTCTGCTAAAGATTGAAGAAAAGTTTGTAGCAATGAAGTAGCTGATGCAGATGACCAGGGGAGAACATAAAAATGTCAAGGAATCTCGCTCATAGGAACATCTGAGTAGTTTGCAATCACACCCCATTGCACAGATGAAGAAAACATAACCACATAATAAGCTAAAGATCTCATTTTCATCCTTCACGATTCCCACTCAGGAAATGCAGAAATCGGTAAGTAATGTAGAAATAAATTTGTCGCATTTACCTTTAGATGAGCTTCATTCACTACATACATCCATTGCTAAGGAAATCAAATGGAGACATGAAGCTGCTACAACTGATTGGTACAAAATCCAGAGTGATAGGGAATCTCTACAAGACGATTGTATGAAGCTAGAGGCAGAAAAAGAAAAGACTGTGCAAAAGACATCAAAGTTGGAAAAGGAAGCAAAATAATCAGTCACAAGAGACAATCATTTGGAGAAGGAAGTGAAGAAAGTACATCAAGATTCCTTAAAGATACAAAGGGGAATTGAATAAGTGTTCTATACCCTTCTAGAAGTTGAAAATGATGAATACACTTCTCTAGAAAGAAAAATGGTGAAGATAGGTGAAGTTATTCAAGGGCTACAAGCCATAATTGAAGAACTATCACCAAAACAACCACCAAGAGCACCTCCAAAGGTCAGAGCAGAACGTGAAAATAGGTTGGAAAGAGTAAATGTTGCAATTGAGAACATCAAGACTCTAGATTTGAAATGTACAAAGTTGCATGAGGAAAATGTTCAACTATGGAAAAATATGATTGAAGACGAGCAGTCGAAGGAGGTAGATAAGAAATTACAAACTACGCAAGAATTGGGGCAAAAGGTCCATGACAATTTGGCTTGTCTACTATCCATTTATAAAGTGAGTAAAATGGAAGAGTATAAGAAGCAACAATAAGAAGTAAATAGGATTCGGGAAGAACAACGGAAGGTAATTGATAGGCTTGAACCCTTATATGAAGAAGCTTTCAACATAACATAATCCTTTCCACAATTACAAGGGGAAATCAAAGAAGCAATTGATGATTGAATAGAAACTTTAGAATCAGTTTCTGATAAAGTGGAAGCAACTATCGTATCCAAAGAAAAGAAACTAAAAGGAAAAGTTGCACCTGTAAGGACAACTCTAGAAAAGCTTAAAACTCCAGTTCATTCAATAACATAAACAGAAAATGTCCCCAGCAAAATAATGAAGCATGAAGATAGAGGGAGTTATCCCAGTAAGCAGATGCTCGAAGGCCGACACGAAATAGAAGAAAGGAGAACCAATAATTGTGTAGCAATGGCACCTCTTTGCCATTGATGTCAAAGGGGGAGAAAGAGCATGAATATGATCATGAAGTTGATGCATGATTCATGATCAACTTCATGTTCTTTCTCCTATGTAGTGTTAGTATGTAGTGGATGCAGTTTTGAATTCTGCATCCAACGAGTGCCCAAACTTGAAATTTGGGTAAACAAATAAGGAGATATGTTGAAAATACAATAAGAAAAAGCAGTTTTTAATTTTTCCCTCCAATTTGTTTTACAAATTTTACCCCCATGGTTGACATCGTCATCTTGGATCCAATCGGTTCTTATAAAGTGAATTTTGATGGTACATTTTTTGTTTTGAGGACCAGTTTTCACCTCAAAACTCCCCTAATGTTTGTTTGCCAGAAGTTGAAAAAACATGGGAAAACCAAATTTATTTTCTCACCCCCCCCCCCAAAAAAAAAAATACACCCACATTCATGATGTTACCCAGTACTAAAATTCAATTTTATACCCAAATATGCAAATAGGATTTTCCATAAATTACATGTAAACATGGTATGCCTGTCTGAAATGATTGCTTTAGGAATTCCATGCAACCTGAAGATTCCCTTCTTGAAAATATTTGCAATGGAATCCATTTGATATGTGGTCTTGAATGGAATAATTTTTTTTCCTTGGTTAACTTATATACCACAATGATCGAGTCATGTTGTCTCACTGTCATTGGAATTCCTATAATAAAATTCATGGAAATCACTTCCAATTTCCATTTCAAAATAAACAATGGATGCAATAAACCTATTGGGTGTTGATACTTAGCCTTCACCTGCGAGCATTTCATACATTTAGAAATATACTTAGCAATATATTTCTTCATTCTGAGCCAAAAATATTGCTTCCTAGTTGTATCAATTGTTTTATGGTATCCTAGGTGACTGGAATATGGCACTAGAATATGGCATTGCATGAATCTCATTCATAACAATCTTTCTCAAATATGCTACATTTGGAATATACAGTCTTCCCTTATCTGTAAGAAGTCCATCCTCTAAATGGTAATCTTCATGCCTCTTTTCTAAATTATGTTGTTGTATTTTTTCTTTTATTTGCACATATTGCTCATCTCTAGCAAGAGATTCAACAATATGCTATCTCAAATCTTATTGGAAATTGCTAATGGATGCCACATGTATTACATTCACTTTTCTGTTGATTGCATTAGCCACTTTATTTTCCTTCCCTTTTGTGTGTTTGATCTCAAAATCAAATTCACATAAAAATTCCAACCATCTAGATTTCCTAGCATTTAATGTTAGCTAAACAAATAAATATTTCAGACCACAGTGGTCTTCTCAGCTTGAATTTCTTTCCCATTAAATAGTGCCTCCACATTTTCAATGCGGGCACTATGGTAACGAGTTCTAAATCACTGGTAGCATAATTATTTTCATGCTCTTTCAATTGTCTTGGCTCATAACATACCACATGACTTTCTTGCATAAGAAATCCTCCAACTCTCTGTTTACAGGCATCCGTACACACCACAAAATAATTTGTTGGGTTTGCAATTTTCAAAGTTGGGGCACTTGTGAGAAGCTTCTTGAAAATTTGGCAGCTTTCTTCACATTTATGTTTCCATTCAAATTTCATTCCCTTCTCTTGCGAAGGAGTGATGGGGTGTGTAACCTTGGATAATCCCTCAATGAATCTCCTGTAATAACAGCAAGACCCACAAATGATCTCGCATCTATCACATTGTTTGGGGTCGACCAATTAATTATTGCTTCAGTCTTTTCGGGATCCACCGATATTCCTTTCTCTGAAATAATGTGACCGAAATAATAAATTTCATTTTTATAGAAATCACATTTACTTAGCTTTGTGTACAACTAGTGCTTTCTTAGTACTTGCAAATCCACTCTCAAATGATCTTCATGTTCCTCTTCATTCTTAGAATAAATAAGAATGTCATTTATAAACACAAACACAAATTTATCCAAATATTGGATGAACACGATGTTCATGAGGCACATGAAAGTAGTCGACGCAATAGTGAGACCAAATGGTACAATTGTAAACTCATTCTTCTTGTATTACATTCTAATTGTTTCCTTATGGATGTGTTCTTATTTAATTTGGACCTAATGGTACCCATACTGTCAAACCCCGATATTTCTGAAAAATTTAAAATTTTTATTCATAACAATAAATGTTAACTAGATAGTATTTCTGATTTTGTTTTAATTTAAATAACTAACATAATCTGTTTTAAAGACTCTGTCTTAATTAAAAACTTTGATTTCGGTGATTGTAATTAATGACTGTTTTGTTTCGAACCGCAAGGGAAGAGCTAGTCGTAGTTGACTGGCTTACTTAGCTTATGAGCTAATGCATAAGTTGTCTTCCGTGTCCCAGGTACGCTGGTGAAATAAGGATTGCTGTATATTAAACTTGGTAAGCATCAATGCTCCCTGTACTTTGAACTTAAAAGATCGACATGATATTTCTTATTCAGATAGTATCATCAGGTTTTTGCGAAGATTACATTGTTTCAGTTATAATTATTGTTTTATGAATATGACTCTATATTACTGCTGTAACTATCACTGGAACAATTTGTTTGTATCATAATTATTATCTGCATATAGCGTTTTAGCATCCTGTGACATGTTGTTAATTAAATACCGGTGATTACTGTTTTGTTCATACATTGATAATGTGAGTTGAGAAGGGGGCGCCTCTAGCGTTGTTTCAATATGATCCTATGCGTCGAAGTCCAATGTTCACTTAGAGTTTAACTTATGTTACTGGACGGTGCCTTGATTTTAACTATCTTTACGATGTACACCTGTAGATGAAGCTCTATTTCAACATCTTAATAATAGAGGTTTAATTTTCATATTGTTACTGTTAACAATATAATTGATGGCAATTCTGATGATAGTATATAATGGCAATATATTTATTGTCTTAAAGACTTGGTAACATTTCAAGTATTAAATGATGAGGCATTTTCCTTTGAAGGTTGACTACCTTGGTTCTTATATGAACATAGAAATGTAATATGCACATGGCATTAATCTATGGCTTGGTATTAATTTATATATATATTGATTGGGCAATAATCATAATATTCCATACATTGGCAAACTTTATATTCTATATAGTGTTATGGTTGTATTTATCATACTAGGCCATAGCGAAAACTCTAGGGTTGAAGTTGACCAACATCTTGTGTAAAGTGATATGCTAATGACATTAACCTATGCCCTGGTTTCATTGTAAATGTGCATTAACTTGATTTTGTCATAGTCCTAATGTCTTTCCCTTACCATGGATAAGATTTATAACTAAAATATGTTAAAGTATTATCCACCCTATTAAGTTATGGAATAATCCATATGTGATGTTGACTAACTCTTATTTATATCATTGTAGTGATTATACATTCCCAGTGCTCGGGATTCTCGACGATTCAATTTCAAGGCATGCACTATATGCCAAATGATTATATAACATTTGTTATCTTATACGTTTGACTTATATATGACATGATTTGGAATCGGTGTATAATGATTGGGATTGCAATTTGAACTATATAATCTCGACCCATATTACGTTGATGTATTTGTGTGCTACGTGGTTGCATCTCCTCCATGCGATAGGCGATATATAAGCTGCTATTGAAACCCTACAGGTTATTGTAGTTGCCTTCGGGCTCGGGTCCTAAGGATGAAACCCTCCCTGTCTGAGTTTTGTAATGAAGGCACTGTAACAATGTGCAGAGTGTGGTGTTTATGGCCTTGAGGTTCCATTCGGCAATAGGGTATGTCCTCGGCTCTGGGGATAGCGTCTGCTATAGTTTTATTGCTTCGTGGTCTCGTTGCTCTTTATAAGTTTAAGTCCCAGCTATTTACAGTTCGTCACTGTGCTGGTGTGGGTATGAGATAGGGTTTCAGTAATGTCTTTTAGGTTATGAGAGGGTTGATGCCATTGGGCTTTGGGTTTGCTTCTCGACTGATTCAGCTCCAGTTTGAGGTTTCCGTCTGCAAGGTTTGTCTGTCGTGGCCGTCATTGGAAGAGTTTGAGGGTGTTCCTTGCTCTTTCAACCGACGAGGGTGATGGGGTTTCAGTGTCTGCTCCCACCGGTGGCTTCCAGAATATCCACGGCTACATTGCTCAGGTAATAAATAACCTTATTTTCGCAATTTCTGTTTTGCAAGCAGTGTAGATATACAATTATTTAAAACTCTCGGCATAAACAGTGTATTAACATCTTTCAGCATTGAATGTGCAGGTCACGCGGCTCTGAAGGTGTACAGGGTTCTTTCTCCAACGCTGGCTCATCCGGGTAAGCCTGGTTATCCACGGCTGTCTCTTCCTTTGCTGGTTTTGTGATTAGGGTTGTGTCATGGAGGAAAACTCCTGTGTAGTGAGGTTGTTTGACGACTTGATGTTCATGGTTGCAATCATCTGTATAAGTTATTTTGTTTGAATGAAAGGGTTGAAACCTTGTTATGTTTATTGGAGAGCCCTTCACGGCTCAGACTGTATGAGGCCAGGGTTTCTGTTATTGTACTTTGTAATTGCTAAGCGTAGGGTTCCATCCTCGCTGCATAAAATTTATACTTAATATATTACTGGGCCTATCATGGCCGTGTTCATTTTGTGTTTCGTTAAATTATTCGAATGTATTTGAACTGTAAGGATAGATGAATTCTTCGGTACCTGCAATGGATGTTAACTCTGTTATAAATGAAACCCTATAATTGTCTCTCTGCGTTTTTCTTCGTTTTGGAGTAATAAATAAAAGATTGTGGAAGTTTATCCACTATGACTGTAATAGTTAATAGCATAAGGTTATTCTGGCGAATTGGGGGTTTTGTTTTGTGTTCAATGCATAAGTATGATATTGTTAACTCGGTGGTGACTGGGTACGAGTTGTAACAATTTATTTTGAATCTATATAATTATTAAATAAAACTATGAATAGAATAATATATACATAGAACTATGTGTTAAGATGCTGTAGGTTCTGTCTGTCATAAAAAGCATTCTTTTCAATTGTTTTTCAGTCTGTCGAAGGAATAATATAAGGCTACGGCCGTGTAGGGTTTGTGGACTACCTAAGGAAGAACATTTGTACTGAATAAATATTATTACTGTGTAAACTTAAGATGGTTTGTAACAGCCAATGATGGTTGCGTTCATCGACAGTTTCTCTGTTGTGTAATATGTTTGTTTTTGTTTAAAACAACTTTGTTAATTCTATTATAATAAGCATGGCTAATGTATTATAATACTAGGTTGAAGGAGAATAATACTATACAGTTGCTAAGTGTTTGTGTTTGACTACTGTGTAGATGATTAAGATTATGTGGAAGCTTGTAAAAATGAAATATTGTTACAGTCACCTCTTTAGTTAATCGATAGCTGTCAAACATGTTCTGAGTATAAACAATATATTAAAATGAGTTTTGTTTATCTGTTAACTAGATATAAGAATGACCTAAAACTAAAGTTGACTGAAATATGCTATACATATATATATGCAGGTATATTACTGGAATATCTATTGTTTAATATTTCTGTCTATTATTGAACCATTAACAGGAATTCTAGAATATGCCTAAACATGGTAATTGTTAACTATAACAGTAACAATTAGGTTCTGTATAAGATAAATACTCTATTTAAATAAAAATAGGAAATCTATATAACATCTGCGTTTCTGAAATTTATAACAAAAGGGAGTACAGAGACTGATTTACTGAAGTTGAATACAGTCAAAAACATAGTTGTACTAGTCTATCTCATATGAAAATAAATTAAATCAACAACAGGAAGAGTGGCAGAACCTGTAGCTATGGTAGACAATAACAGCAATGGGAGGCTGTTCCTCCCTACCAATTCCTGGAGAGTGCCCAGACAGCACTTCTCAGGACCCCCGAGCTTGCTCTGGTCTAACTGGCCGGAATCTAAGTACGGTCAATAATTCCCTCAGCCAAAACAGCTATACTGGAACCAAGTTACTGCAACTTCCTGCTCAAAACACTTCCTTACTATTTTCCCACTTCCTCAATGGGACTCCTGAATAGCATTCACCTGAATGTATTCTCCCTATAGAACAATTGCTGAACCCCCAGCTCAGTTCATTGAGTAGTATTTAAAAGATTGCCTAGGTCTTAGTTGGGCTAACTGTCATTAATGAGCCACCTGCTCAGATTCCACTTTCTTGGGGAATCATGACCCCAAAATATAGGGAAGTTGCCACCTGCAACTCAGGAAGTGTTTGAGGATGCTGCCACTTGTCTTTTGTCCTTCCACCTAATTCCATCCACCAGTTAGACCAGTAACCTCTTTTAACAGCTCTCCCATGCTGTTGTCTCCATAATTTATTTATTAATAATAATTATTCAGATTTTACATTCCATTTCTGGAGACTCTGCTGAGTCATCCCTTCCTACTTAGCATTTAATTTAACATAATGTTCTCAGGAATATTAAAAATAATTACATTATTTTAATAAAATTGGGGTATGTGACATACACACCCCCTTAAAATGTAACATCGTCCTCGATGTTACTTATTCTTCTTCTTCAGCTACCTGCTGGAATAGATGGGGATATGCTTCCCGCATCTTACTCTCCAGCTCCCAGGTAGATTCTTCAGGACTAAGGTGCTTCCATTGCACCTTCACTTGTCCAATTATCCGGTTCCGTAGAGTAATTTCCCTCCTCCCGAGGATACAATCCGGTTCTACCAGAACTTCCCCTTCTGGTTCTACCTGTACAATGTTCCAATCAATAACATGAGTAGCATCATGAATATACTTTTTCAAAACAGAGATATGAAAAACATTGTGTACTTTTAAATTTGGCGGTAATGCTAACTGATAAGCAACTTGACCAATTCTGGCTAAAATTTCAAATGGACCACAGTAACGTGGTGCTAATTTTGCACAACTTCCTAATCTTAGGGAGCTTTTCTTTGGTCTTACCTTGATGAACACATGTTCACCTACCTGGAACTCTTTAGGAGTTCTTTTCAAATCCGCTTGACTCTTTTGCCGATCCTGGGCAATCTTCAAGTTTTCCTGCACTTGTTTCACAATCTGTTCCATTTCTTTCAATAAATCAGGTCCTAACACTAATCTATCTACTGGATTACTCCAAGAGATAGGAGTGTTGCATTTTCGTCCATACAAAACCTCAAAAGGACTAAACTTAGCTGATGATTGATAGCTGTTATTGTATGCAAATTCAGCTAAGTGTAAATAATCCTCCCACTTACCTGGTTGATCTTTAACATACATCCTTAACAGATCTTCTAATATTTGATTAACTCTTTCCGTTTGTCCGTCAGTCTGAGGATGGAAAGAGGTGCTGAAATTTAAAGTGGTGTTTAATCCTTTGAACAAGGATCTCCAAAAATTTCCTGTAAATTTAGGATCCCTGTCTGATATAATAACCTTTGGAATACCGTGTAACCGAAAAAATCTGTTTTAGAAAGATATCTGCTATGTTTGCAGCCTTGTATGTGGTTTTAACAGGAATAAAATGTGCTGATTTACTTAATTTGTCTACCACTACCATAATTGAATCATTCTGATGTTGGTTTTTGGGTAAACCCGTAATGAAATCCAGGCTAATTATTTCCCATTTCCAGCTAGGAATAGGTAAAGGTTGCAGCAATCCAGCTGGATGTTGATGTTCTGTTTTTACTTGTTGGCAGTCCAAACACTTCGCTAAATATTCAGCAGTTTCAGATTTCATGTTAGGCCAAAAATATTCTTTTCTCAACATAGTGATAGTCTTTTGATAGCCAGGGTGCCCGGAGTAAGGGGTTTTATGTATTTCGTCTAAAATTAACAGCTTAACTGTAGGTGCATTATGTTGTTCATTAAGCACATGAAAACCGCTGGGGCATTAGTAAGTCCAAATGGCATTACGACAAATTCGTAATGTCCATACCTGGTTCTAAAGGCTGTTTTGAAAATGTCTTCTTCTTTAATTCTTACCTGATGATAACCCGATCTTAGATCGATCTTAGAGAATACCGTAGCGCCACGTAGTTGATCAAACAGATCATCAATACGAGGTAACGGATACCTGTTTTTGATCGTCATCTTGTTTAGTTGACGATAATCTATGCAAAGTCGCATAGTTCCGTCCTTCTTTTTAACGAAAATCACTGGTGCTCCCCAAGGGGATACACTGGGTCGGATATAGTTCTTATCTATTAACTCCTTCAACTGATTTTTCAACTCGTTAAGCTCCAAGATATTCATACGATACGGGGCTTTTGAACTGGGAACAGCACCTGGTACCAGCTCAATGGTAAAGTCAAGCTCTCTCTTGGGAGGCAATTCTGGAATTTCCTCAGGAAAAACGTCAATAAATTCATTGACGACAGGAATGTTCTCTACTGTTTTCTGGTTGTTTTCAAATTTATCTGTCTCGTCTGTAATAGTTACAGCATAGGTCTTGCATCCTTTCCTGACTGCTCTTTTAAGTTGTAATGCAAAAATTTGCCTAACTACTGTTTTCCTAGGAATACCCCTAACAGTTACAGGCTGTCCATTACTGTTTATACACCTAAAAGTTTTGTCAAAACAGTTTAAAACGACCCTATGTTGTTCCAACCAGTCCATTCCGATAAGTATGTCATATGAGCCAAGTGGTAAAACGTTCAGTTTAACTGTAGTTCTAAAATCAGTCATGTTCAAGATGCATTCTTTTACATAGCAGTTTACTTTCTTCTTAGCCCCAGTAGCTAATTGTACAGACCAAGAATTATCAAACCTTTCAACAGTCAAATTACATTTTTCTACCAGCTGAGGTGAAATATAACTAAGACTAGCACCAGGATCTATTAATATAGTAACTGGGGTTTTGTTAATCATACCTCCTACTTCCACCATGGAAGTTTGGTAGTCAGCCTGGCGGTTTTCCAACGCTGCATTGATTCGGGGCATAGTTCCTGCAAAATCTCCAACTGTCATTTCGTCTTGAACAGTATGAATATTGCTGACTTGTTTCTTTCTGTTTGGGCAGACTGAAGCATAATGTGGCCCATTACATTCCCAGCACTTGACAGGTTCTTTTCGCTCAAAATTTTTGATGTAGTTTCCATGGTTATTAGGAGTCTCTTTGCTGTTTTTGTAATTGTTTGAATGGCTGACAGCTCCATTTTTGTTTCCTTGGAAACTTTTACTATTAAAGTGGTTCCCGTTTTTGCCATTCCTGAAATTTTTATGGGGAACAAATTCCTTTTTCTTGTACTCGATCAGATTGCTGTTCTTTTTGGCTTTCCAACTGGCTATCCCTTCTTTCTTTTTATTCTGTTCGTAACAGAAGTTTGCCTTGCGCATAGCTTCTTCCAGTGTTTTGGGGTTGTCATATTCAATTCTGTCCTTGATATGATAAGGCAGGCAACTAAGAAACCGCTGTATTTTTGGTTTCTCTTCGACAAAATATGGTACATAACGCAACAGACTTAAAAATTTACTGTTTAAGTCCTTCATCGTCATAGATCCGAGTTTTAGTTCATAAAATTCTTTAGCCCTTTCTTCATAATACTGCTCGGACAGGAATTTCTTCTTGAAATACCTTTTAAAGGTACTCCAATTAACTTCTCTTTCTTTGATCCCTTTGACCCTTTTCAGGTCTTGCCACCATATGTCCGCCTTTCCCGAGAGGTTGTAGATGGCCATTCTTGCCTTTAGCTGATTTGAGTAGTTATAGATCTGAAAATATTTTCTCATCCCGGATAACCAAGATTCTGCCTCTTCTCCAGTTTCAGTTTCTCCATTGAAAGTTGGGGGCTTTATCTTCTTAAACTCCCCGGAAATCTCTTCATAAGGCCTGTACTTTTTCCTTCGGTTGTGCATCTCAGCTTCACTGCTGTCACTGCTAGTGTGATAACTGGGTTGTCCCTTTCTTTCTTCAGATGAGGAACTGCTATCAGATTTAGTTGGTTTTGTCCTTTTTGACCCTCTTGGATGATTAACTTCTTCTGAGTCAGCTGGTTTGCTCCTTCCGTCAGTTTGAAATTTTTCTATCAATAGCTGATTTAGCTGTTCCTGAGTCTTTAGAATTCTTTCATTATCCTTCTTAACCGTTTCCATTTCTGTCTTTAATCCTCTTATAGTCTGCATCAGCTCAGTGGTGTGAGCAATTTCTTCTTCTGCCTCTAGTTCTTTTGACATCTGTCTTGTCCCAGCATTGGGAGATTCTTCCTCAGCATATTCTCCCAGTTTTTCCATATCTGTCTGAAATATTCAGAAAAGAGAATTTTTCGGTACTGTACATTAAACCGAAATATATGTTAGTATTTTATAAATAAAACAAAATCTTCTTTTATGATCGCTGTTTGCGGAAGTTTAGTGGAGTCACATCCAGGCCTAGTGTCTGAACCTCGCTCTGATACCACATGTCAAACCCCGATATTTCTGAAAAATTTAAAATTTTTATTCATAACAATAAATGTTAACTAGATAGTATTTCTGATTTTGTTTTAATTTAAATAACTAACATAATCTGTTTTAAAGACTCTGTCTTAATTAAAAACTTTGATTTCGGTGATTGTAATTAATGACTGTTTTGTTTCGAACCGCAAGGGAAGAGCTAGTCGTAGTTGACTGGCTTACTTAGCTTATGAGCTAATGCATAAGTTGTCTTCCGTGTCCCAGGTACGCTGGTGAAATAAGGATTGCTGTATATTAAACTTGGTAAGCATCAATGCTCCCTGTACTTTGAACTTAAAAGATCGACATGATATTTCTTATTCAGATAGTATCATCAGGTTTTTGCGAAGATTACATTGTTTCAGTTATAATTATTGTTTTATGAATATGACTCTATATTACTGCTGTAACTATCACTGGAACAATTTGTTTGTATCATAATTATTATCTGCATATAGCGTTTTAGCATCCTGTGACATGTTGTTAATTAAATACCGGTGATTACTGTTTTGTTCATACATTGATAATGTGAGTTGAGAAGGGGGCGCCTCTAGCGTTGTTTCAATATGATCCTATGCGTCGAAGTCCAATGTTCACTTAGAGTTTAACTTATGTTACTGGACGGTGCCTTGATTTTAACTATCTTTACGATGTACACCTGTAGATGAAGCTCTATTTCAACATCTTAATAATAGAGGTTTAATTTTCATATTGTTACTGTTAACAATATAATTGATGGCAATTCTGATGATAGTATATAATGGCAATATATTTATTGTCTTAAAGACTTGGTAACATTTCAAGTATTAAATGATGAGGCATTTTCCTTTGAAGGTTGACTACCTTGGTTCTTATATGAACATAGAAATGTAATATGCACATGGCATTAATCTATGGCTTGGTATTAATTTATATATATATTGATTGGGCAATAATCATAATATTCCATACATTGGCAAACTTTATATTCTATATAGTGTTATGGTTGTATTTATCATACTAGGCCATAGCGAAAACTCTAGGGTTGAAGTTGACCAACATCTTGTGTAAAGTGATATGCTAATGACATTAACCTATGCCCTGGTTTCATTGTAAATGTGCATTAACTTGATTTTGTCATAGTCCTAATGTCTTTCCCTTACCATGGATAAGATTTATAACTAAAATATGTTAAAGTATTATCCACCCTATTAAGTTATGGAATAATCCATATGTGATGTTGACTAACTCTTATTTATATCATTGTAGTGATTATACATTCCCAGTGCTCGGGATTCTCGACGATTCAATTTCAAGGCATGCACTATATGCCAAATGATTATATAACATTTGTTATCTTATACGTTTGACTTATATATGACATGATTTGGAATCGGTGTATAATGATTGGGATTGCAATTTGAACTATATAATCTCGACCCATATTACGTTGATGTATTTGTGTGCTACGTGGTTGCATCTCCTCCATGCGATAGGCGATATATAAGCTGCTATTGAAACCCTACAGGTTATTGTAGTTGCCTTCGGGCTCGGGTCCTAAGGATGAAACCCTCCCTGTCTGAGTTTTGTAATGAAGGCACTGTAACAATGTGCAGAGTGTGGTGTTTATGGCCTTGAGGTTCCATTCGGCAATAGGGTATGTCCTCGGCTCTGGGGATAGCGTCTGCTATAGTTTTATTGCTTCGTGGTCTCGTTGCTCTTTATAAGTTTAAGTCCCAGCTATTTACAGTTCGTCACTGTGCTGGTGTGGGTATGAGATAGGGTTTCAGTAATGTCTTTTAGGTTATGAGAGGGTTGATGCCATTGGGCTTTGGGTTTGCTTCTCGACTGATTCAGCTCCAGTTTGAGGTTTCCGTCTGCAAGGTTTGTCTGTCGTGGCCGTCATTGGAAGAGTTTGAGGGTGTTCCTTGCTCTTTCAACCGACGAGGGTGATGGGGTTTCAGTGTCTGCTCCCACCGGTGGCTTCCAGAATATCCACGGCTACATTGCTCAGGTAATAAATAACCTTATTTTCGCAATTTCTGTTTTGCAAGCAGTGTAGATATACAATTATTTAAAACTCTCGGCATAAACAGTGTATTAACATCTTTCAGCATTGAATGTGCAGGTCACGCGGCTCTGAAGGTGTACAGGGTTCTTTCTCCAACGCTGGCTCATCCGGGTAAGCCTGGTTATCCACGGCTGTCTCTTCCTTTGCTGGTTTTGTGATTAGGGTTGTGTCATGGAGGAAAACTCCTGTGTAGTGAGGTTGTTTGACGACTTGATGTTCATGGTTGCAATCATCTGTATAAGTTATTTTGTTTGAATGAAAGGGTTGAAACCTTGTTATGTTTATTGGAGAGCCCTTCACGGCTCAGACTGTATGAGGCCAGGGTTTCTGTTATTGTACTTTGTAATTGCTAAGCGTAGGGTTCCATCCTCGCTGCATAAAATTTATACTTAATATATTACTGGGCCTATCATGGCCGTGTTCATTTTGTGTTTCGTTAAATTATTCGAATGTATTTGAACTGTAAGGATAGATGAATTCTTCGGTACCTGCAATGGATGTTAACTCTGTTATAAATGAAACCCTATAATTGTCTCTCTGCGTTTTTCTTCGTTTTGGAGTAATAAATAAAAGATTGTGGAAGTTTATCCACTATGATTGTAATAGTTAATAGCATAAGGTTATTCTGGCGAATTGGGGGTTTTGTTTTGTGTTCAATGCATAAGTATGATATTGTTAACTCGGTGGTGACTGGGTACGAGTTGTAACAATTTATTTTGAATCTATATAATTATTAAATAAAACTATGAATAGAATAATATATACATAGAACTATGTGTTAAGATGCTGTAGGTTCTGTCTGTCATAAAAAGCATTCTTTTCAATTGTTTTTCAGTCTGTCGAAGGAATAATATAAGGCTACGGCCGTGTAGGGTTTGTGGACTACCTAAGGAAGAACATTTGTACTGAATAAATATTATTACTGTGTAAACTTAAGATGGTTTGTAACAGCCAATGATGGTTGCGTTCATCGACAGTTTCTCTGTTGTGTAATATGTTTGTTTTTGTTTAAAACAACTTTGTTAATTCTATTATAATAAGCATGGCTAATGTATTATAATACTAGGTTGAAGGAGAATAATACTATACAGTTGCTAAGTGTTTGTGTTTGACTACTGTGTAGATGATTAAGATTATGTGGAAGCTTGTAAAAATGAAATATTGTTACAGTCACCTCTTTAGTTAATCGATAGCTGTCAAACATGTTCTGAGTATAAACAATATATTAAAATGAGTTTTGTTTATCTGTTAACTAGATATAAGAATGACCTAAAACTAAAGTTGACTGAAATATGCTATACATATATATATGCAGGTATATTACTGGAATATCTATTGTTTAATATTTCTGTCTATTATTGAACCATTAACAGGAATTCTAGAATATGCCTAAACATGGTAATTGTTAACTATAACAGTAACAATTAGGTTCTGTATAAGATAAATACTCTATTTAAATAAAAATAGGAAATCTATATAACATCTGCGTTTCTGAAATTTATAACAAAAGGGAGTACAGAGACTGATTTACTGAAGTTGAATACAGTCAAAAACATAGTTGTACTAGTCTATCTCATATGAAAATAAATTAAATCAACAACAGGAAGAGTGGCAGAACCTGTAGCTATGGTAGACAATAACAGCAATGGGAGGCTGTTCCTCCCTACCAATTCCTGGAGAGTGCCCAGACAGCACTTCTCAGGACCCCCGAGCTTGCTCTGGTCTAACTGGCCGGAATCTAAGTACGGTCAATAATTCCCTCAGCCAAAACAGCTATACTGGAACCAAGTTACTGCAACTTCCTGCTCAAAACACTTCCTTACTATTTTCCCACTTCCTCAATGGGACTCCTGAATAGCATTCACCTGAATGTATTCTCCCTATAGAACAATTGCTGAACCCCCAGCTCAGTTCATTGAGTAGTATTTAAAAGATTGCCTAGGTCTTAGTTGGGCTAACTGTCATTAATGAGCCACCTGCTCAGATTCCACTTTCTTGGGGAATCATGACCCCAAAATATAGGGAAGTTGCCACCTGCAACTCAGGAAGTGTTTGAGGATGCTGCCACTTGTCTTTTGTCCTTCCACCTAATTCCATCCACCAGTTAGACCAGTAACCTCTTTTAACAGCTCTCCCATGCTGTTGTCTCCATAATTTATTTATTAATAATAATTATTCAGATTTTACATTCCATTTCTGGAGACTCTGCTGAGTCATCCCTTCCTACTTAGCATTTAATTTAACATAATGTTCTCAGGAATATTAAAAATAATTACATTATTTTAATAAAATTGGGGTATGTGACACATACCTCAAGTCAATCTTTGAGAATACCTTTGCTTCTCTCATTTGATCAAAGAGATCAAAGTCAATTTGGGGCAATGGGTACTTGTTCTTCACTGTCACTTTGTTCAACTTCTTATAATCAATACACACCCTTAGCATGCCATCATACCTCTGTTGCATAACAAAACCAAATTTGTTTCACTGATAGCTCTGTGAATATGAAATTCCCCAAATTTCCTTAAACCAATGTACTATTCCTGCTGGTAGGTCACAGGTTTAACTCATGGGTTTTGTTAAATTACTCTATAACAATTAAAACCACATATTCTTATAAAAACATTTATCAATAGTTACTGTGTATCTCTAGTTTTCTACTTGTGATTGTGGATTTCGGCTCATAGAGATCCATTGCTACAACCAAGAGCTCAAATACCACTTTGTCATGTCTCCATCGATCAATTTAACCAAGGGAAGGGATATTTACAAATTTTGGGCCTCTAAATTTCTCCCCATGGGTATATTACAAAATTCATAGCAATAAGATGTGTGTGTGCATACACATAAATAAAAATTCAATGGATATAAACTCTATCCATGCACACATTCACTTGCATATACTATATATTTAACACATGCATATATACTACATATTTAACACATGCATATATACTACATATTTAACACAGGCATAAAATAAAAGCATTGTACATTGAAATACAAAGAGAATACTTATCTTTAAACAAAGAAGATCCAAGCAAGTGGCCGTGTAAAAGTGATTTTCCACCCAACTGTCAGAACTATGTCCAACGTATACTCTTTCTACTGAGATGCCACTCCCAAGTTAGGCTATGAAGCCACCAAGGCGAAGGAAACTCCTATAAGATTCTCTCTCGTCCCACAACCCATTATGCTCTCAATGCTTAACCAAATTCTCATACAAATCTCTACAAGAATCTCTCTCAACCATCACAACCTTGGATCCAACAATACCTGCCCCACACAACACCCTTCCGGGATCGGTAATTTCCTTCACCGATCCATGGTTCCCTCCGGGGATCCGTTTTGCTAAGTGTTTCCAGTGTGTGCATAGAAGGAGTCCAACCCATTGTATGTTGTTGGAGAACCACCTGTAGCCTTGATTCATGGCTTCTTAAGCATGCAAAAGTAGTAGAACTCAAAGGGTAAAGGATCCTAGATTTCCCAATCTCTATGCTCACCTACAACCATATAATTTCTCTTCAAAACTACAACTATGTCTCTAAATTCATTTTTTTTGTTTTCTGCATAGTCTGGTAATTGGTAATTTGAACAACAAAATGACAAATTTTGTGTAGTGTTGAAATCTTCTAGTAAAAATATACATAATGAAAAATGGACAATAGACTTCCCAAAGGTGAGAGAATGAATGAAAAGACAATTGGCATAACTTCTAAACATGGGGTAGAGGACTCCTATAGTAGTCATAGAAGTATATTCACCCCATTCTTCCATAACTACATGAGAAGAATTCCCCCCACCAACCTCGCACATGCATTCAACGATTGGGTAAAATAATAAAAAGGGACTAATTGGCTCATTTAAAGCACGTGGTAGCAAATGGATAACTTCTAAGGTTGACACTTGGCAATAGAGGATTTAACCTCCCATAGCAACCCCTTTCATCTTTCCCTCTAGTGGAAACATAGCCCTTGTAGTGCTCTTTACATTTTCATCTTGGAAATTTTTATTATTTTTCAACATAATATTTACATGGGATTCAAATTGGCATGATAAGCAAACCACACAATCCAAAATTAAATATTTACAACATACATGCCTAGATATTCAGTAGTTGGGCTTTAGGCTTGAGCTCCACACTAGAAATCCATACTAGCATATATACAACATTTACATGTTTTTATTTAATATATTCCAAGTCAAAACTATGTGTATTCACAATGTACTTCTTTCAGAATTTTGATGAAGGAAAGCCTTATATGAAATTATGCTTGATACTTTCGCCTTTCAATCTTCTTGAATATCTTGATGAACATTTCCCATTTCACCACCATCACCATAACCAATGTCCATAGTATATGTCTTATCAAAACCAATCTATCCATAGGCAAGAACCATAGCATTGTATCCATGGAATAAACCATGGATAAGTGGCGTGACACATTCTTCAAAAATGGCTAATGAAGGAAGGATGCCCAATACTACCATATACATGATCAAATATAAATGAATGAGAACCAATTTGTACCTGTAGAAGCACGGCTAGCCACTGCAATATGTCATAGAATTGTGACAAGACAATTACCTACAATTACGTAATCAACCTTTCAAGTGACAATACCAATAATCAATGTATGTCTAAGCTAGAATTTTAGTGGGGAGGGAAATTATGGGAATTACATTATTCTGTCGTATGTTTTCCTTTGACACTGAGACAAGAGCATGACCTAAAGTAAAAAAATTAGTGTCAAGTGGAGACAACATTGATATGCGAGCATAAAGTCTCGACACCAAATTGCACATCATTTTTTGGTTTTGCAAGTGTGTGGGGGCTTTGCGAACAATCATGTTGTGATATTTTGTAATCATGCTAGCGTTGATAATTTTGGATATCAACACATTACAAGTAAAAAGCATATGTTACTATTCTCCATTTTCGTAAATACAAAACTAGCTTGTTGCGTGTTCATTACTAGTGTTCATATTTATTTTTATAATAACAACTTTGAATATGAAATTTATCAAAATATTGATTACCTCCATAATAGTTGTTGTTGCTCATTTTTCTGCCTTGGCCTATTCTTGCACTTCTTCCTTTACCTTGGTCTCTATTTGATAGAGATTCTCCTCGAAAGGATTGATTTATTGGCTTGTCATTAAAATGCTTTTTCAGGAGAAACAAAATGTGACATTCATTCATTTCTGCTGAGTTTGAAGTGACCCCATGAGTTCTTCAACACAAGGTATTGTTAAATCTCGCTATTCTTCAATAGCGATTGTCAATGAATTTAATCTAAGAGTTAAACTTGCTATTTTAGTTTTTACTATCTTATGATTTGACATAATTTCTCCATAAGTCATCAATTAATTTACAATTCACATAACACAAATAAAAAGTTATTGCATGGATTTTGATTCTTCCACTGAAAAATATTCAAATTCCGTCCTTAGCCAATTGTAGTATAATAAACTTTACTTTATTTATTCCTTCATATACACTTTGAAGGATATACGAGGCTTCCTTTGACTTTGCCATTGCTACAATGCTGGGGAAAATCAACTCATGCATGGATTGTTGAATGTAGAAGAGTGACTTCCCATCTATTTTCTTGTCTTTTCTTTGAACTAATCAACTCATACATGGATTCAATAAATGTAGAAGAGTGCCTTCCAATATATTTTTTTGTCTTCTTTGAACTAATCAACTCATGCATGGATTCAATGAATGTAGAAGACTAATCAACTCATGCATAGATTCAATGAATGTAGAAGAATGTCTTTCAATCTTTTTCTTTTTTTCTTTCTTTGAATTAATCTTTCTGACCTTATGTCCATGTATTGTAAGCAGCTTAGTTAGCTACTCATGGCTATCCAATTTTAACCATACCCCATAAATATGAAGAACATAACCATGTCTTCATTTTAATACTCCATAATACATAGTTCCCCTAAACACAGGGATTTGATGCTGAGTAAAGTTGATGTCACCATTGTTGGTGGTCATGGACCCTTCTAAGGTTTTCATATTTTAAAACTTTTATGTAAACATACCTCTCAAGGATCTTTTGATATATTGTAAATCTGGTTGTTTTATATCCTCTCCTATGATACCAATTGAAGGTTTCTAGAAGAAGTTAGAACATAAAGTAATAAATAATAAGCAACAAAACTGAATATGCACACCATTCAAAGAATTCAAATCTGTGTTGAAGCATATATTCCTCTGTCAGGTGAGGCATGATCTTGCAACATAATGTGGCAATATCTTTATCACATCTTCATAAAATATATCTAGTGTGTCATAGATTTCTTAAACATATGAACTAGAGTGAGGATCAATCATTGCCTTCAATAAAGCTTCTCAGCTTTCCTCACTCTCTTGTATAGCACCATTTTCAGAGGAGGCGCTAATCACATCCAGATCGAAATAGATCAACCGATTAGCATATCTGTCACGAACATTCAATTTCAAAATTGAATGTAATTCCATGATCACGGACAGTTCTTTTATGTGTGAAGATTAATTCGCTTAAACTATATATTATTATTCAATAACTGAACATATATAAAAAACATTTTTTCTACTCTATTTTCATATTTTTATTGATAGGTGTTTAGATATTATCTGGGATTTTGGACTTCTTTGAGTGGATCAACAAGATTAACTTGAATGTAATAAATGTACAAGGATCAACAAGATTAACCTGAATGTAACAAGTGTATAATAGAGATTCATTTCATTGTCATCGTATCTTGTTATGTTCAAATACATCTAACGATGATATAAAATTCTAAAATAATTAAAAAAACATAACACAAAAAAATAATACCCAAAACCATACCTGTATTGATGCCACAAATAAAATGTAACAACATACAAACATAAAGCACTGGTGGATCCCCAACTTCAAAGGCGGCGCCATATGGTAGAGGACTGAACCAAGCAGGTTTTTAGAGATCAATTACACAGCTAGTGCACAATCTTCAAATTGGCAACAGAGAATTCAAATAGAAGTATTGAAGCTCTAAGTTTTGCAGTGGTACCCGAGGTGTTGGAACTGCAAGAAGAGGAACTGCTCTTGATATTGACATACCAAATTTCTCACTCATGTCCAAATCTGGCCCTTCAATTCCTTTGGGAAGACTCCAATCAAAGCAATGCAAGAGCTGCGCCAACACAAACTCCACAACTACCATAGTCAGCTGACTTCCCGGGCATCCTATTCTGCCTGACCCAAATGGAATCACATTAAAGTCCTTTCCTTTCACATCGACAGAGCTCCCCATGAATCTCTCCGGCTCGAATTCTTCTGCGTCCTCCCATGACGTTGGGTCTCTTCCAATCGCCCAGGCGTTGATGATAATACGAGTCCCAGCAGGGATTTCATAATCTGAAACGATACAGGAATCCATAGATTCGTGCGGAAGCAAAAGGGGACCCGGAGGATGAAGCCTAAGGGTTTCCTTCACCACTGCTTGTAGGTAAGGGAGATGGGGTAAGTCACACTCGTGTACGTCTCCGATCACTTTCTTCAACTCTTCTTGGGCTTTTTTCATCACTACAGGCCGCCTTAATAGTTCCGACATGGCCCATTCCAAGACCGTAGAGGTACTCTCCAATCCACCATGAAGCATATCCTGCATAATACCATACCAGAGAATGCAATATTAGGCAAACATTTGCGCGTGCAAGCACAGATTAAGCTACATGATAAGATATGAATATTGAAGGAAGAACTGGCGTCTTCCACTTACTATAAGGAGGGCTTTTATGGTATCTCGTCCCAGATTGACCCCCCGAGTATTATGTTCAGACATGGCAAGCAAGACATCTACGAAATTCCTGGTTTCTCGAGGCTGATCGTTCTGCGGTAGATGGTCTTCAATGACCTTCTCGTAGAATGCATCTGCTACCTTATGAATTTGTTTCTGCTGACGACCGAGACCTTGGAGATCCATCCATTCCATGTAGGGTATGAAGTCTCTAATATCGAAAGCAACCAGCATTGAAGAAAAGTCACGGACTATTGCCTTGAATTCTCTGCTATCAAATCCCTCTTCGTCTGAAAACTTACGACCAAGTATCATCCTACACATTATATCAAGTACTACATCTGACACAACTTTGGTGACATTCACAACAGGATTGGAAACCGTGGCACATTCCACCAGAAGAGAATGGATCATGAGAGAGACTTCTTCTCCTCTTTGGAAGCTGAAGAATTTGATTTTATTGGGACTCAATAACTCTGAAACACATATCCTGCGGGTCTGCCTCCAGTGATCTCAATCGCGAGTAAAATCCATATTCATGGAATTATAAAGCATGTTTCTTGCAGAACGCATTGCGGGTCTGCTGGAAAAAACATGGTCATGAGTCTTCAGAAACTGTTGGGCCATTTCGGCAGAAGAGACAATCACTGTGAGAACGGAGCCCAAACGCAGAGACATGAGGGGTCCATATCTCTGAGACAGAAGGCCGAGTTTTCTGTGGGGAAGCTTTCCCAACATGTGGAGGTGACCTATGATCGGCCATGGTGACGGACCCGGAGGCAAATTCTTCAATTTATTATTTCTCTGGATTTTAGCGACGAGAATCCATGTTGACAGAAGCGCCGCTATACATATCACAGTTCCTCCACGGTGACCTTGCATGGCATCTGCAGCCTCTAAAAAAATTCCCCAAAATCCATTTCTGAAGACAATCAAACCTTTTCTTTGAAAACAGTAATTACCACCAGAAACGCAATTTGTTTCGGCAACGCGTTCCTTCCACGATTCTCTAAAATGCAAGTGCGTTGATAAAAGAACGAAGGAATGAATTGCAAAAGCTTCAGATATCCCCGTTGGAGCGCACAATCTATGCAGGATCATCGACCGCATCTCTGGCTTTATAAGATTATGTTCCGTCCAACCGTGGGAACTTCTTTATTTTATTTTTCGTTTAAGATCTTGAAAAAGAATGGAATACTTTTCGTTAATCCACAAAAATTTAAAATAATAAAATTTATTAATATTTTATTTGGAGGGTGGGTAAATATTTTGTTTTTTAGTTGGTAATTCTTGTGTTATAATTTTAAAAATTATATATATATTTATTTGGAAGATGATATCCTCGTAAATAAATCTTTTTGTTACAATTTTGACAATCTAATTCAGTAGGGACCTCATGAGGGTCACAACATTCAACCAACATAACTTATATTTTTCTTATTTATTTAAATAATTAATAAAATGCATTCTAAAATTTTCAAAATATTTAAGTTATTATGATACAAATAAAATCAATTTTTAGTTTTTAAAATTAACTATTAATCAATTCTCTATTATATATTTTTTTAAATGATATATACATGATCATGTATCATGCATTGAAAATTCTCTATTATATATTCTTTAAAATGATATATACATGATCATGTATCATGCATTGAAATATATTCTATTAGAGTTTAACTTATTACAAGATTTTTCCTTTGAAGATGGAATTGATACTTCCATAAACAAATCAATATATATTTTTTAAAATGATATATACATGATCATGTATCATGCATTGAAATATATTTTATTAGAGTTTAACTTATTATAAGATTTTTCCTTTGAAGATGGAATTGATACTTCCATAAACAAATCAATATAAGTGTATTTTGATATATAAAATAAAAATCAATTTTTAGTTTTTAAAATTAATTCTTTATTATATATATATTTTAAATGATATATACATGATCATGTATCATGCATTGAAGTATATTTTATTAGAGTTTAACTTATTACAAGATTTTTCCTTTGAAATGATATATACATGATCATGTATCATGCATTGAAGTATATTTTATTAGAGTTGAACTTA
Source organism: Larix kaempferi (assembly GCA_027924585.1). Classification (NCBI taxonomy): domain Eukaryota; kingdom Viridiplantae; phylum Streptophyta; class Pinopsida; order Pinales; family Pinaceae; genus Larix; species Larix kaempferi. The sequence goes on along the minus strand of BSBM01000532.1, from coordinate 6,988,495 downwards.
TTACAAGATTTTTCCTTTGAAATGATATATACATGATCATGTATCATGCATTGAAGTATATTTTATTAGAGTTTAACTTATTACAAGATTTTTCCTTTGAGGAGGGAATTGAATAAGAGTTGATGCTTCCATAAACAAATCAATATAAGTATATTTTTATATATAAAGTAAAAATGATTCTCAATCTTATTCTTCGACACACTATTGGTAATTCAATTTTAAGTATAAGTGTATTTTGATATATAAAGTAAAAATGATTCTCAATTTTATTCTTGGACACACTAGTAATTCAATTTTAAGTATTAAGAATCATAACAAAATGCCTCAAATTGGTGTCATATTGAAATCTCATGAGTCTCATGTCTAGTCTAAGGTGAGAGGGTCTCTAGGTGATCCATCATATTAGAGAAGTAGTTGAGAAGTATCATATTAATATTAGGCCAGTCATACATGAATGCAACATAGGAGCGGATGGCTCAAGGCACCTCTCAATCGATAGGCATATATAACTACCTGAGTGTGAATCTCATATACTACAAATTCTATAAGTTCTTTGATGAAGTGATGTTACATATCTATGTGTTTATTGCATTAATGAAAAACCAATTTTTTGTGGTTGCATTTATATGTACCATTATTGTTAAAGTGAATAATAGTGGCCATTATTTTCTCTTGCTTCAAATCTCCCAAAACACTATTCGGCATGCCACTGAGGTTGATGCATTGTACTCTACTTCATCTTTTGATAATGAAATTGTGGATTGTTTCTTTGAAACCCATGAACTAACATCATATTCAATCCTGAAAGCATATCCTGAAGTTTGTTTTGTGATCATTAATAGACCTTTCCCAATCACTATCGGTATATCTAATCAAACAAGAACCATTACATGTAGTGTACAAAATACTATAACTATGTGCACCCATTGACATACCTTAGTATTCTTTTACTTGTATTGAAATGTGTTTCACTTGGATCTTGCATAAACCTTGAAACTAAACTCATAGCATGCATTGTATTAGGTCTAAGGATGGCGTGGTACATAAGGATACCTAGTAACCTCCTATAAATTATAGGATAAACTATTTTTATTCCATTATCCTTCCCTAATTTCTCTCCCAACTTCACAAGTGTGTTAAATTTCTTACATTTTAAATTTATCAATTAAAACCATTGCATAATTTCATATGAAATAAAAATGACATCATTTAATTAACTTACCTCTATTCTAATAAAATAATGCATTAACCTTAGTTGACATCTTAGTACCATGCTCAAGGTAATCCATTAAGACATAGTGAAAGATTCTAATATTTCCCTTTCCCCTAGTTAGATAGAATTTGAAAAGGAACAAGTAGGATTAGATAATTTGCCTTACCAGTATCCATAACACCTATAGTACCTTCAACCCACATATATTTGGGTAGGAAAGAGGAAGAAGAAGGTTCATTTGTTCCCATAGCTTCATCCTCGGACCCCTAAGCACATCCCAATGTAGACCTTGAACCAACAACTAAATAAATTGAAATATCACTAATTTGAAGGGAAAGACCATTATCTAACACTGGGCTCACTTTCGTAGGAGAAACGGTAATATGAACATACCGTAAGACCAAATTTTGTGCAGGACTCACGGTTCGAAATCTCTTCCAAGATTGTACTTTGTTGAGGCTCTTTCCTCGTCGAAATATTTTTTACAAAAGGAATTTTACAATCCTTTAGGACATGCCCATACTAATGGTATATAGAATAGAACAATGGCAGATTAAAATAATAGAGTAACTGAGAATACCTTTTCTCTCCGATGATGAGATCAAATTACTCAAATAAACCTTTATTAACATCCAGATCTACAAGCATGCGAGCAATTGACTTGCAGCCTTCATATAGAAAGCTATCATTGATCAATGTTGTCTTCCTAAGTTGATTCCTTAAGGCTCGCAAATCCTATGAAGTCTAAAATTCCATAGGAATATAGGGAAATTTAATCCAAACATGTGTTCTTATCATCCTCTCGTCTTTGGCAACGAAGAGGAAGTGCTAGGTTTTGATGGATAGGTATGACCTATCCATAATCTATACTTCTTTTAAAACTAAAATTGCATCATCTTCAGATATGAAGAAAACCCATCCTCTAGCTAATAGTTGTGAAGCTAAGGTATACCCAAATCCAGAACCTTAGGTGGTTTCCATCCTACTCAATAGAATATCCATACCAATTCTACATCCTATAAATTTTCCAATGAGGATTTTCCCAAACAAATTCAGAACCTAGGACAACTTAATATCCTTTCCAACTATAAGTGAAACTTCACCACTCCATGAATTGAGAACTCACCTTTTCTTTCATTGGCTTTTTTCTTTAAATTGATTATAACCTAAAGGTTATATTGATCTTATAGATTGAGGTTAGTAACATCTTTATAGTAGATTAATTTTTTCGTATTCTTTATCTCTTTATCGCAACACATTTTTTTCTTAAATTTAAATTTTATCTAATGATTTAACAAAGACAACATATTTTTTTTATTTGGGGTCCCCCTGCAGTGCACTTTAACACATTTCAAGCAATGAATTAATGCAGACTTAACATCTATATTATCTAGGGTTCTCCCTTTCAAGTACTTCTCATCATTTTGAGCAATGATTTAATGGAGACTTTAACACATATTTTTTAATCTAGGGTTCTTCCTTTGAGCACTTTCCCTCATTCCAAGGATAATATCCATGGTAAACACAAATTCTTTAAGACGCAAGGCCCACTTAACATCTAATGAATAAATCATATATAACTCAACTGACTAAGAGAAATCTTGTTAGAAAGTGATATTTGATTCCAAGTAAACACGGCAACAACTTTTTCTCACAATCCATTAAACTATAGTGAATTGATGATTCTTGTGCTAATGAATTGTTATTAAAACCAACATAGATCCATCTTAAAAGGGGATCTACCAAGTGCCGTGAGGGATCAAATCTCTCAAGGTGCAAACCCTTCCTCAACATTTGCACTCTTCAGATCAAGTGTGTACAATGCAATCTATATGGTTTTAATTTATCTAATTTGTGTAGTTTTATATATATGTCGTTCTAAATGTTTTAAATCAAATTTGAGCCGACGTGTTATTTTTAATAATATCTTTTTATAAAGGACACATGTCATCTCCACAATGAGCATAGAAGGAGTTACACATCTCCCCATTGGGCTATAGAATGCACATCTTCGATGCAATAAATTTCAAGACGATTTAATGATTTATTAAATACTAGCACAACCACTTAACTTGTGGCCAGTGAACACCGATAGGCCACAAGTTAAGTGTCACAAATAAGTTATATGTTACTTGTTCTAGTTAAACCGGTTGTTTTCCAAGAACTACTTATTATCCATGCTTATCCCTTAAAAAGTATACGTGTCTCATCCTAATGCAATCTAGAAAAGCATAAGTTCTAGTCCACCCAAAATTTTAATATATAAACACCTATTGATGTAATAAGTATTTGTCATTGAAAAATTCCTACTTTCTTATAATTAAAGTTTATCTAAATTATATACATTAAATTTATTTTAAATATAGTTTTTTTTAAATTTCCACGCGGAGCATTCACGGTATTGAAACGTAAAGGCAAAACTCAGTTTATTTACGTTTAACATTCTATTTAGTCTTTATCACAAATATATAATTCTGAGTAAGGCTAAGAATAAATAATCAAATGAGTTAAAATTAAATGTCAATAGGTAAGCAATGACGAAAGTAGTTGTATGTTTCATTTATGCATATAAGAAGGAGAAAGTAGTTGTATGTTTCATTTATTTGCATATAAGAAGGAGATGAACATAGTTGGTCAAATGTACAAAGAATAATTAATAAAATTATATAAAATGAATTTAAATGAAACGTCAAAGTACGTAAGCAATGACGACTTGTATGCTGTGGTGTTCTAAGACCTATTTAGTTGACCTAGCAAGACTCATGATATGCATTGTCGATATTATAATTAAAAAGGAATGTGCACGCATTGTTGGAATTATAATGAGACTCGTGCATAATAAGCTTAAGCGTCTAGGATTGACATTCTATTTTGAATTAAATGTTCCCTATTTACAAGATTTAATCTTTAAATATTTCATAATATAAAATATAAATAAATGTTTTTTTTATTTAGAAGATTTCATTTTAAAACATTTTATAATATAATATAAAATTTATTTATATTTTATAAAATGAGAGATCAAGTTAATTACAATTGGACAAACATTGTTATTTATAAAAACTCAGGTTATAATAAATAGATATATAAATATGATAGAACTAAAACTTATATTTGCTCATTATGTTGATTGGTTCACTTATCGTTTTCACGCATTTACACAAGTTTATTTAAAGGGTTTAGCTTCGACGGTTATATTGATGAGACAAATATGAGATCTCTCCCTCAAAAGTTGGGGAGGTCAGGGGTTGGACTCTCTTGATTCCTTAAGGGTTAGGCTTTATAATTAGGGTTGATGGTTTACCCAAAAATATTTCCTAGAGGGTTATTTGCTTAGATTTGCAATGGTGTTGTATGATAATTTCTATTCTCATCATCCTCAATTACTGCCTATATTGTTGGAGGAGCCTAATCGACGAGTCAACTAGGTCCTCTCGACTGACCACCCACTTGGTTGGCTAGTCTAGTCGAGTTGGTTAAGCCAACTATTGGGTAGTTGGGCCGAGTTGTGTAACTTACTCCTTGTATAGTATGGTTTTAAGATCAAGGAAGAAATTCACAAATGACGGGATATAAAAATTGCAAATTACATTCAAAATTATGGCAAAAGGAACAAGTTAACACTCACGTAGGCCAAAGTTAAAATTTTCACCAAGTCGCATGAATTTTTTTAGAAGTTGTTCCTCAAGAAATCAAAAGACTCCTCAATAACCATTCATGACCAAATCAGAATATCTTGAAGATTCAATGTTGATGCACAAGCTATGCAACGTCAATCAAACAAACCTATGTGAGTGAGTTGAAAAAATATCTGACGAATTTTGTGAAGAAGAAGCAATAGAAGGACGTACCTTGCTCAACAACGTAAAATAAAGGTTCTATACCAACTTCCATGACTGTTTCTTCTGTACAATTCATGTTTTGCTTCATAAATTTTTAATTGAAAAGGACGTCGGTCACATAGTCGAGCCTTATCCGCTATTGTCAACTCTTGCCAATGAAAATTGGGAACAATACCAAAAAGATTTGGAATGTTTCTTGAAAGAAAGAGAGTGGGAATTAGCAAATGATTTTGGTCACTAAGCCTAACCCCACCAACTAGAAGTAAGTCAAGGTGATAATGGGGGGGGTCACCAACCATGATATGAGAATGAAGGGGTTGTACTAGTTGACAAGCAAGGAAGCAGAAAATTCAGTGGAAATTCAATAAATATTTCATCTGAATAAGATGTCTAGTCACAAATACATAACTGGCATTCAAATAATTGAGCGGGAAAAGCGACAAAAGCGATAGGAAGAGCTTTAGGACATCAAAAATCCACTCCATAACCAAATAAACATGAAAATGGGAAAGAAAGTTGAGCAACCAAAAGACCTACTTGCGTCAAGGGAAAGTTGACCACGGCAGATAAAGGATGAGTCTCTGACATCAGTCGAAGAACTGTAGTTGGTTGAGGTAGGCTTGGGATCCCTACAAAACAGACCCCTTGAACATAATATGTGTTATGTTGAAGTATCGACCTTTCCAACCCATGGGCCATCCATAAGGAAAATCCTTGAATGTAACTTGCATATTGAACTTGGCCAAGCAACTATATGGATTCGACTAGATAACTATGGAGGGAATGGATTGGCTGATGATCTAGAGGCCACTACGGGCTAATTGGGTTACCTTTACCCCTAAGTTTGGAACAAACAACATCACCCTCTTCTATTTAGATAGCATGGAAGCACCCCCTTCCAACAATAATATCATTTGAAGCTCATAATCCATCGGTTGATCAACATCATGAAGATATACAACTTGAAGAAGCTTGTCTGAGGTGGTACAAATATCAATAGACAAAAGTAAGTACATCGTAGTCTTTAAAAAACCCAAGTGATGTTTTATATGTTTTAGTGAAGATAATATGAGTCTAAACTATCCCAAGAAGGACAAAACTGATCTCAAGTTATGTACTAAATGTGGAGTGTGTGATCACTCCCGGCTAGAAGACTACCCCATCAAACTTGAGAAAATAATGAATAAGAAAAATGGTAATCTCTTGTTTGGTGTTCCTAAACACAAAGTTATAAATACTAGAAATTTGCATGTTATAACCAGACAAGGCACTAGACAAGGGATGATAATCTGAATGTTAGTAAAATTCTAAACAAAACGAACGATTATCCTAATCCTAGCAATCATAAGGAAATTTCCATTGATGCTTCAAAAATATTTAAAGATCTATCTATGGAAGAGGATACTCAGGAAAGAAGAAAAAAAACACTTAATGGATTACTACAATTACTTACAAAAGAAGATGTTGTTGCTCGCTTAATTGATTATGATGTAGATGGTAAGAAGCAATCAAGTAAATGATATAATACCTAGAAGAACTTATGTCATCTAAATCAACCACATAAAACTAAAATTGACCCATTAGTCAACCTTGAAGTCAAAGTGTTTCATATTTCACAGGTTGTTCTTGACTTTGGTTCACAAGTAAACATAATTCCAATAATCACATGGATACAAATGGGTTGACCATATATTTATTAATCCATAATTTACCTCAAATTGGAATACCAAGGCCTAAATTGATCCCGTATGAGTATGGAAGAATGTAGATACCGCAATCATGTGCATATACACACAAGTTGACTTCCAAATAATTGATCCCAAAGAAGGATCTAAATCATTCCCAACACTAGTTGGTCGACCATGTGGAAAGAAAATGAAAGATTCCATATCCATAGAAAAAAATAGGTCAATGTTAAAAGAGGAAGGACAAAGGGTTATCATACCCCTCGAATTGACTAAAGGAAAAACTTGGGTTGAACCTGACAAAAAAACGTAGATGTAAGGTTCCTATATCAAGTCATGCAACATGATGGAGATTCAGTCGAGCTAAATAAGAATGGAGGATTGTGTTTAGGTTCTCCTATGTCAATCGGACAAAACTCAGATTCTGAGCTCTATGACCAGTAGATAAAATCTTATGAGGCTAAAGAATGCAAGTTCTTGAAAATTAAAGTCATTCCTCGCTACCTCATGTGTAAATGATTTGCTATCACAACCATTCCTAAAGTGTTTGAAAATAAATATTAGGAATATCCCACACTTGTGCAGACTAGCAATGAACCAACCAGACTACCTTCGCTCTTATATAAATAATGTGAATTGCCAACAATATATATTAATGAAGTTTCCAAGAACATAGGAGAGAAAGGAGAGCTATAGATTCTAGTAGAAACACTTACAAGTTAAGCTTCTCATTGGTGGGATACACATCAATATCGACTACAAACATGGACGACAACTTCCACACACTTTGTCGATCATTTTGGTGGAAAGAAACTAACAGTAGAAGAAAAAATCCCTAAGCTTATATAAGGTCAGGATCCCATCAACCACATTAACTTCTGTGAAAAAGAATGAAAAATATTAGGATATTGCAATAAACGTGCATGGTTTCACTTGTTTCCAAACAAGTTAGATGACCTACCCAATAAATGGTATAAAATCAAAGAACCAAGAGGGGTTACATTTAAGTGGAAATCCCTAAAAGAAAACTTCATCAAAGAATTTTCATTTTCCCCTGCATAGGATCTTCTTAAATAAGCCATAGAAGAACTACAAATTTTATCAGCCGACTAGGACAAAAAGAAAATGATGATGAAACATGAGGGAACGATTGTTTGATATCAACTTGCAACAATGTAGCGATCGACCAAAACAACAACGCCGATTCCCAAACCACTTAGACTTGGAAAATGAAAATGTCCCAGGTAAGAGTTTTAGATGGAATAGAAATCATCTTGATATCATGCATCTTGATAAATCAATCATGAAATTATCTACTAAACCTAAGGAAGAGAATACATAACTAGGAGAAAAATATTTCCCTCTATCCTTTACAGTTGTCAAATAAGGAGAACAATAGATTGATGAATCAAAAGCGCTTGAATAGATGAATGCATAAATCAAAAAAAAATAATTAGACATCTCTATAGACGACAAACCCAAACTATCCAAAATAGGGGACTATTGTTTTGAACAACAAACTACAAAAATAACAAATATTCATAGGGAATACCAAAATGTCTTTGTTAGAGATTATAGAGACCTAAAAGGACTTGTGCAAGAAATGGGAGAAATGAAAATAAATATCCTACTAGATGAAAAAACAGTTAAGAAGAGACCATATAAATCAGCCCACAAGTACAAAGAAATCGTTAAAAAAGAAATAGAAAAAATTCTATCCGCACGAATTATATATCCAATCGACCAATCGAAATGGGTGAGTCCAATGGTTGTCCAACCTAAAATGCATGACCCTAAAAAGATCCATATTTTTGTTAAATTTAGAGGACTAAATAAAGTAACCATTACAGATCATTTTCCTACACCATTTGTCGATGAAGTCATTAATGAGGTTTCAATCCATGAATAATACTCATTCAAAGATGGATTGTTAGGATACAACCATGTACCCATAGCTAAGGAAGATCGACCCATTTTTTTTTTTTTTGTGAATTTGGATCCTTTTCCTTCAAACTTATACCTTTTGGATTAAAGAATGTACATGTTGTCTTCTCTAGAATAGTTATCAAATCCTTTCAAGAATATATTTATAAAACTATGGTTGTCTACTTCGACGACTGGATCATATACACTATAATCAAAGATCATGTCAAATGGCTCTGTCTAATGTTAGAAAGTTGTCAAAAAATCCAATTGTCATTAAATAAGAAGAAATTATATTTTCCAGGCGTATTGGGATCCTCTTAGGCCATGTCATTTGTAAGGAAGGAATCAAAGTTGACTTGGCCAAAGTAAAATTTATCATCAACTTAAGTCCCCTCATAAGCCCAAAACAAAATAGGATATTCCTAGGACATATAGGATATTATAAAAAATTCATCTGACATTACTTAGACATTACACTCCCCCTTGGAGGAACTGATCGAAGAAAATGTTGAATTTAAATGGAGTCAATAATGTTGAGATTAATTTGAGTTATTAAAAAGAAAGCTGGTGGAAGCACCCATATTATGATTTTCCAACTAGTCCATTAAATTTCATGTACATATTAATGCATCCTCCATTGCAATCGGTACAATATTGATGCAGCTGACCGAAAACAAGATCGAATACACAAACACCTATTCTAGTTGGAATTTTAACAAATCCAAATGAAACTATTCAACTATGGAACGAGAAGGACTTGGTATGATCTTTGCTTTGCAGAAATATTGTCATTAATTTATTTATTATCTAACCTTTTTGTTTTATTTACAGATCATTAATCTTTAAAATGAACCCTTGCATCATGGAATAATATGTCATTGGCTACGGCTATTCCAGGAATTTGAATTTGAAATCATAGTTTGACTAGCAAAGACTAATGTTGGACTATACCACTTTTCTCGAATAGAAACAGGGGAATACCCCATCGGAATAAATGATGACTTGCTTGATGCACATCTCTTCCAGGTCGATGTAGTAACCAGAGAATTATCAAATATATATCAATTCCTACAAGAAGGACATGCACCAGAGGGAGCATCTAAGAAGAAGAGGGAAATATTAGCCATGAAAGATTCCCAATACACATTAATCAATGGATTCCTATATAATCTAGGAAAATACAACATGTTGTGTCAATGCATACTCAACCATAAAAGGGAATCTATTATCGATGAAGCACACTCAGGACCAGCAGGAGGTCATTTCCAAGCCGACGCAATTGTTAAAAATATTCTTCAAGCTAAACTATGGTGGCCAACACTTAACAATGATTGTAAAATTTTCATCAATAAATATGACAAATGCCAGAGAATGGGTCAACCATTAAGAAGAAAAAAATGTTATTAATCACTCACATTTGAAATTTGGGACATCGACTTTGTTGAACCATTCTTGGTACCTAGTTGACAAACAAGAGCACAATATATCATCACTGCAGTTGAACATATTACCAAATGGGAAGAAGTTGAACCAGTCAAGGATTGTACCAGTGAAATAAATTCATTTATAAAATATAATCACTAGATTTAGATGTCCCCTCATGTTAATAAATGATAGAGGAATGCACTTCATTAACAAAACTTTAGCAATCCTACTAAAATATTTCCTAATAAATCATGGCACAAGTTTAGCATACCATCCCTTTTCAAATGGAAATATAGATTTTTTCAACAAGACACTCACCAAAGGACTAAGAAAAAATTGCAATGTTGACAAAGATGATTGGGATGATAAATTTTTAGCCATCCTATGGGCTTATAGGACAAAATATAAAAGATCAACATGACAAATACCATTCAAACCTATCTATGGCCAGGAAGTAGTCACCCCCCTACCTTTTAAGCATATAGCCCCATTCATTACACAAGTACTACATTTAGATACCATACACGCCACCCAAGATAGGTTGTTCAATTTTACAAAATTTATAAGAGCAAAGAATAATTGCCATGCACCATCAATTTCAGAAACAAAAAAAAAAGAATGGCACGACATAAACATCAAAACTAAAGATATTTTAGTTGGAGACCTAGTCCTATTATATAACAACAAGATAAAAGGAAAACCAAGGAGACTAGAAACTGTAGGCTAAGGCCATATGACATCAAATAACTGAATTAAAATGGACAACTAGATTGAAAGCACTAAACAGTCAAGTGTTCACTAAAGTCGTCAATGGTTCTGGAATCAAACGATGTCACACATAAGAAGCTCTTCGTCAACTAGTGGTTGTATCACCAATGGTTGACCATTGTGCTTTAGGGTTTCAATATATTAATTAATTAAGAGTTTAACTAATTAGTTAGTATGTAGTTATTCAACCAAATTTTAGTACATTCGTAGATCAAATATATAAAGGAACTAAGACATGATTGTTTGGCAGGAGAGCAAGCATCTTTGTAGAAGAAATCTACTAACCCTTAATTTGGGAGGAAAGAAGACCAAGACCGTTGATTTGACTATTGACTCAACCGAACACCAAACTGAAAGCAATCTAAAAAATATCAAACACATCTTCTCATTGTCTAGAATAACCGACCACAATGCCAATGATGACCAAGTGTAGACCAAATATGCCTGATCAATGACCAACTAAAGAACACTAGAGCTACAAACCAAACTTCATTTGCAAGTTTCTCTAACCATGTGAACTAGTTATCATGCACAATAAATGTAAAGTGCATTTACTATCCTCTGAGTCCTGCACCTATAAATTTACCTTCTCTCGAGTCTTGTTGGAAAAGCTTTTGTCAAGAATTAAAGTGAGCTCAACCAACTTTCAATCTAATTTATTCACAGCGAGAAGTTAGGAATCCATTAGAAAAATCCACATAAATGGAACCTAAGAGGAGTGGTCCCATAGCTAAGACTGAAGGCAGTTAGATAAGGGAAATGGGGACTCGATTTCAACCCGATTTCTTTTGAAAAAATCAGACACTACATTGATGCACCCCAAATCACAAACCTAGGAAACTTGAAGGAACTCATGACCAAGTTCATCATAAGCAGGTATCGTGACAAGAAAATTGAGAAAATATGGCTTGATAATCCCATTGAAATCACTTATTCATTAATCATTCATATCACAAGCCTCCCCAACAAATGGGAATCCGTCCCCATGATGACTAAGCCTCTATATCTATTCAAGGAATTCACTAGGATCACAAAATGAAAGAATTCAAAAGTAATGATCATCAGTCATGTCATACATCCAATCATCAAGTGGAACTCTATCATTGTATCCTTGTGTCTCACTAGCTCCAATTTCCCATATGATGTCAAGCTATAAATGCTTGAGGCAGTCAAACAAGTAGCACACACATGAAAAATGTTCAATTGGGCTGACCATGTTGCTAACATTGTGAAGAGAAACTATGAGATATGTGAATATAAGATGGGCATGGAATCTAATTTTCATCTCTACTTATCTAGATTGCAATGGAAATGTTGGTCTGACTGGGCTGACCTGGGTTCGACAAAGTTATTGCAGCACAACAAAACCCCTTTCACTAGCCCTTTTGGCATCAACCTATAACCAGGATGAAGTCTCACTTGAAGCGAAGATGGGGGGTTACAGAAACAGGTTTCTGTAATCGTGGCGATGTGTGGATGTGGTTAACAACCTCGCAACTCATCTCTTCCTTCACATCTACTAACAAGATAGAATAAACAGATGACTTCGCATATGCAGTTACCAACAGTCTACATAACTACGTTGAATCTCAACTGTCTTTTTAAGTTAACTACACATTTATCATCCAAGTATTCCTTCATATATTGATGCACATGTGATCCATTTACTTAACATACGATTACCATTAACATACATATGGAAGCAAATACATAATCACATCATAAATTGTATACACAACACATCATAAACTCATACATGTAACACATGATTTACGTGGTTCACCCCCAGGCAGGAGCTACCTCCACAGGAACTGTTGTTTCTATAATCTTGGAAGGGTAACAGTTCAAGTCTACGCACTCAGCTGCAGACTCTTCTCTACAATCAGATCTCTACGCACTCACCTGTAGAGTCTTTTCTCTTTCTAATCTCTCCTCTAAGGTCTAACAACCCTCAAAATCCCACATTAACCAACCAACCATATACCCAACCCCTTCCTTATACAAAACTACCCTTATATATAGATGTGCCCGAAGGTCACATATTACAATAACGATGGGCCAACCCCCATAGTACCCCAAAACCCCTATGGTTCTCCTATAGACCATGCTAAGATTTAACTTCGTTGTCCCTTCGGCATCGCTTCTTCTAAATCTAACGCTTTCTCTGACAGCGTAGCTCCGACTTCTGCAATGGCGTGTCCTTTACACCATTCCTCTTTGTTACTTCTTGCTCCTGTAGCATTCATGTTGCCGCTCGGCCTTTAACTCCGTCAACCACCTATGGTTGTCCTTAGTACTTTGTCTTTACTAAGGAAACAAGTCCTTTCTTCTCCAACTGAACTTTGCTCCATACCCTTTGCACAGATTTGTGGAGTCTCTTTTCTCCCAAAAATGGTCAATGTCAGGCCTCGTCTAATTGTACCTGCCTTCATAACTTCCTTTACTTGGGCTACGCCCAACATACCCCTAACACTTACTTGTGGCTCGTCCCCGAGTCACTAACGCTGGGATTTGTTGACTTCGCAGTGCTTTGGATCTTCATCTTTGCTGCAAACTCTTGATATGTTGCGCTTAACTTCGCAACATCCTCCTTAGTTTCTTGCTCGTATTCCTTGACTGTGTTAAGAAGCATCACAGATATTGGTTCTTGCATTTGGTCTTTAATTGTACTCTCTGTCGTGCGAAGCTCTTGCAGCTTCACCTCAATCTCTCTAGAGACTGCCAATGCCTCTTCCTACATTGGTTGCAATTTCACTAAAGTTTCTGCTTCTTTTGTCCTTAATGCATTCAATTCTTTCTAAAGCTCCTTTGTCTCTGCGAACTTTTGTATCCTCTACCTCGGCGACAAATACTTCATTGTGGTGTTCATCGTGTTGAGGTCCTTCTGCTTCTTTTGGAATTCATCCTGAATTTTATGTAAGTCTGGGTATTCTTGCAGCATGGCCCATGACTTGGTCACTTATTCCAACAAGTCTTGGCACCTCGCAAATTCCGTGGAGATGCTTTCTATTGAAGTTTTTAGCTCTTCAACTCTTTCTTCCTTTACTTCTGGCGGAGTGCCAGGTTGCTGTCGAGACTCTAAGTCTGCAATATTTTATTTATACCCAATCTTCATGTCTTCCATATTTGATTTCATATTGTCGACTGTAGTGCCAATTTTGGCTATTGTCGCTTCAACTTTAGGTTCTTCATCAAATTCTAGGATCTTCGCACAGACTTCCCCTATGGCCTTATTCAGTTTCTTCTACTTCTCATGAGCATCTTCTAGCTCATTGGTCTTCAATCGACATTCATTCGTTAATTCATTATAGCTCTCTTCTAGCTTCAAATTCTGGTTATATGTGATCATATCCCTATCTTGGATTTATTCTACAACTTGTAGGTGTAGATCATGTAGTACTTCGATAGGTAACATTCCCACATTAATATCCAAGTGTGCGAGATGCTTTGCACCTTCAGTGATTTCATCGGATGGGAATATGACATTTGTCAACTCTATGCGCACTAACTGAGGTCGCATCGTTAGTGCAGGTGCTTTCCTTTTTCTTCGGCTTGACTCCTTTGATCTTTCTTCAAATTATGATTCCTTCATTAGATCTATTTTTACTTTCTCTACTCTCGCCATCATACTTTTCAGTTCTGTGATTCTCTCTACAATGCTTGCTTGAAGTTGCTCTTGCTTCTTGTCTTTTAGTGCAAGCGTCTCTTCTATATGTTCATGGACTCTGGCTACGATGAAGTCATAGTCATCATCATGTAAATTTGCATCAAGCAAAGTCTTACTTGCTTTTTGCTTATTTCTTTTTGGTCCCTCTGGCACATATGTGTCGAGGTTCTTCCTCTTTTATCCTTCTGGCAAGTCTACAATCTTCCACTTTTCTTGTTCTTGATCTTATTCTTCCTCTTGGTGATCATCGCCTCCTTCAGAATCATCTTTCTCTTGGTTTTTGCTTTCATTGGCACTATCATCAGATGTCGTGATTAGTGTCTCTAGCGCATCAATTTTCCATTCAGGCAGCCAATATTCAATGATGAGGTTAATCTTCTATGCATCCAACTGATATTGACCCTCATACCATTTTGGGTTTGATGGTTCTCTGGGTTGTATGAAGATAGAGTGGAGTTCATCCCTAAATATCATCTTCCGGATATATATTGCTATCATCTATTTTGGAATACGCGAAGGGCAAGTAATCACTTTGTATAATCGATCATAGAATGTGTGCAACTGCACATTGTTTACTCTGTCTTTCTGGCCTTTTGTTATTCCACATATTTTCATATCGGGGTCCACGACAGTCGCCAGGGAATGCCGGTACATTTGTTGGTATTTTGGTTCTTTCCATCCCACAAATGCGATGAGGACTATTAGATAGCTGTAGTGAAATTGATAGCCATTATCATGTGCATATGCTACATCATCCATAAATTCATTCAATAGGTAACTTTCCCAATTGAACTCTATCCCTTCCTTATCCTTTGCAGCTAGGGAGATCGTAGTGATCGACGCTTCTGTCGGTCTGCATTTTCTTAGTACTTTGCCTGTTGTTCTTTTGGAATTTCTGTAGCCTGCGGTTTCTCTTGTTCCTTGGATTTCTTCTTATCCTTCTACTTGATTTTTGGTGCATGTCATGGTGATGCTCTAGAGGTCCCACCCTTCTCTTGAGTTTCTTTCTTTGCGGGAGTCTTCATAATTGATTCTAGACCAGACTGCTGGAACTTCTTTAATATCTCTTGTATGCTTTCTTGCGCAAACATGTACTGTTGGAATGCTCTTTTATTAACCGGTAAAAACTTAGAAGTTACTTACGGTAAAAATAACAATCATGGTAAAATAGGTAACTGTGTGCTCCTTTACTATTTATATCCATAACCCAAACTGAGACATTCCCAAAACGACTAAGTTAGCATTAAATGTTATGTCCATTGTCCAAATATAGCGTAGATCCTGGTCCTTTTCTTTCATTAAATGTGTCATCTTCAAAGGACAAGTATGCCTTAAAGCGAAAAAATCCGGTTTCTCAAAAGTACTGTATAACGGCTAGTTTCCGATCAAAACTGTAATGAATATTTTTCTCTAGCTTCACCGAAGGTTAGGTGAGTGGTGAGGCTTACTTCACATTTCCATTCTTTTGATGGAAATTCGCAACACTACCCCCTTCTTTTACTTCACAACTTGACTTGCTATATGTGCTTCGCAACACATCTTCAAATCTTGTGAGCTTCGCATTATGACAAAACTGTTGTGTGTAGACTTTGTTCTTTGTTTTAGTGTCCAATTTCAACTGCACTTGACACTTAAACACTATTGCATTGTTTAACTTTTGTTTGTAGGAGTAGGGCCATCCCTGTGAGGCTTTAATCTACTCCCATTGACAATCCCTTGTAAGTTTTTTCCAAGTAGCATGGCTAACTGCACTGTGCCACCATTAGTAACATGTTTGACAATGTATGGTCCTAACCAATGCATTCTGAATTTTCCAAGAAATTTCATAAATTTGATATCATAAAGGAGAGCAAGGTCTCCTACCTAGAAGAACTTGTGCTTTATGTGCCTATCATGCCATACCTTTTCTCTATATTTCTGCACTTGTTGGTGAAATCCTACAATTAAGCGGTCTTCCTCCAATCCAATTAACTGTAATAGTCTTTCATCCATTGTTTCATAATCAACCATGTCTGTAAATGTTGCAATTCTCAAGCTTGGTACTATGTATTCCATGGGCATGTGTGAAGAACCTGCAACAATTAATTAATGCAAATACACAAGATAGCAGAAATATCAGAACTCAGAATCACGTTTATTGATCGTAGGCCACTTCGAGGGGGCAACCTCCTTTGAGCAATCTCAATAAAAATAACTTCACGGTTCCTTCATAGGCCTCAACACACACTTATATACTAAGTATAGGCGCCAATACTATGGGTCAAAACCATGGGCCAATACAAACTATGGATCAACAATACTACGGGCGACTTACAAAGCATATGTGCCAAACAACAATAACACAAACTATGGATCAACAAATACTACGGGACGACTTACAAAGCATATGCATCCAACAACAATATACTAACAAAGTAAAGACATGGGTTCCTAACATCCCCTCCCCCTTAGAAAAATCTTTGTCCTCAAAGCTTTAAATGTGGAAATTGTTGTTGAATTTGAAGGAGTGGTTCCCATGTAGCATCCTCAAGTTGCATCTGAATGGAATGGAGCTCAGTGATGACACCATGTGAATTCTTCTTAAGGAGTTTTTCCATGCAATGTGAGCTGATGATGCTGAGAGACCTTGGTTGTAAGCCTGTCAATGTGTGTTTTTGTCCATGTAAAAGCATCCAAAGTTCGGCAAAATCCCATCAGATGGGGCCAAGTGTGCGTAGCCATTGAGCGCCCAAAACCACATCACATCCGCCTAAGGTCAAGGCAAACATGTCAGAGCATAGGTTATAATCTCCCATAGAGATACGCAGATGTTACAAACCATTACACCAAAACCCTGAGGTGATAGTGAAGGCCGCCCAGTAGGATCTTAACATCCCACCACGCTCCGCAGTCCAGACTCTGGGCTGGATGTGCGCCCGTATGGTGGTGTCCCCTTTGAGCCATACGAGCCTCAGACGAACACTGCAATGCCGATGTTGCCACCCGCTCTGTGACTTGAACCTGGGTGGAGGCTCGGATACCAGATGTGAAGAACTTGCAACAATTAATTAATGCAAATACACGAGATAGCAGAAATATCAGAACTTAGAATCACTTTTATTGATCGCAGGCCACTTCGAGGGGGCAACCTCCTTTGAGCAAGCTCAATACAAATAACTTCACAGTGCCTTCATAGGCCTCAAAACACACTTATATACTAAGTCTAGCGCGCCAATACTATGGGTCAAAACCATGGGCCAATACAAACTATGGATCAACAATACTACGAGCGACTTACAAAGCATATGTTCCAAACAACAATAACAAAAACTATGGATCAACAAATACTACGAGACGACTTACAAAGCATATGCATCTAACAACAATATACTAACAAAGTAAAGACATGGGTTCCTAACAGCATGACAACTTCCTATCCATATGCTTACATGAAAAGTGTATGGCTTGTCATCTTCTTACAATTTTTCCTATATGCCCACAATATTGTTGGTATTCTGAGGTCCCAATCATCCCTGTTTGTATTGCATACCTTCGTCAATGCATTCTCCAATAATTTATTAACGGCCTCCACGGTGCCATTAGCTTGTGGATGATATGGTGTACTCTTTTGATGATATGTCTGAAATTCTTCTGTTAGGGCTTCAATAGGTTTGTTTAGGAAGTGAGTTCCCTGATCACTCATTAGAATCTTTGGACATCCAAACCTTGTCAATATGTTCTAAAAAATGAACTGCGCTGCTGTAACTATGCTACAGTCCTTCACTGGTTTTTCTTCTACCCATCTGGTTAGATAATATGTGGTTGTAATAATGTATCTTGAGCCAGTTCTCTTTCCTGGTGGGTTAATAGGTCCCTCAAAGGATTGCAAATTCAACCATGGAATCAATGGCATCTCATCTCTACGAGATGGATTTCCTATTCTCTTGCATATATCAAAATTCCTGCAGTGTTCCTTTGAATCTTTATGTATAGTAGGTCACCATAGTCCTTCTCTCAAAATATTATGCGCAGTAGCTTTCCCTGTGTAGTGTCCTCCAGATACTTCTGAATGTGCTTCAACAAGTATGATAGGCCTCTCAAGTTCTAGTACACATCTACGCAATACTTCATCTTGTCCCAATTTGTATAGTTGTCCTGTAATCAGGATAAAATCAGTTGATCTTACCACTAACTATTTCTTTTGTTGCGTAGTGAGTTCTGTAGGTGCTAAACATGTAGTTAGAAATTCTACAATGTCTCTAAACTAGTCATCTGATATGTGAATAGCGAACAACTATGCATATGGTATATTATCCTCCAAATTATAAGGTTCTTCTCCTAACTTGATTCTTGAAAGATGGTAAGGTCCTGCGGTCAATCTTCCTGGATTCACTATGATCTCAAAATCATATTCCTAAAATAGTAGAATCCATCTACATATTATTCCCCCTAACATTGACTTATTGACCAAGTATTTTAAAGTTGAATGATTAGTGAACATGCAAAAGTGTGAACCTAGCAAATAGTGTCTACATTTTTGCAATGCGTACACCATAACTAAACCTTCACTCTCTATTGTGGTGTAATTCTTTTATGCTGAAGATAACTTTCTACTAGAAAATGCAATTGGATGGTCGATGCCTCCATCACCTAGTTGTGCTAATACAATGCCAAATGCTATAGATGAAGCATCTACATGTATGTGAAATGAATTATTCCAGTTAGGAAAGACTAGAATAGGTGTTGTAACCATCTTTTCTTTCAGTGTGTCCAATCCTCTTTGGCAATCTTCAGTCCATTCGTACTTCGCTCATTTTTTTAGTAGTTTCTCCATAGGCACAGTTATATGCGCATATCCTTTAATGAATTTTCTATAATATCCTGTGTGTCCCAATGTAGTGCATAGCTTCTTAATTGAGTTAGGAGGTGGGAGGTTCACTATGATATCTATCTTCATTGGATCAACCATTAATCCTTGTTTACATACTATGTGTCCTAACAAAATACCATAAGGAACACAAAAGACACACTTGTTCAATTTTAAGGAAAGATGATACTGTCTACACTTCTCTAACATCATCCTTAAGTTCACATGATGGTTCTTCAGAAGGCCGAATACTGTCCAGTCATCAAAGTAAACTTCTAGGAATTTGTGAATATAATCCTTAAATGCAGCTACAACCACTCTTGAAAATATAGCAGGTGTGTTCTTCAATCCAAAAGGCATAATAATGTACTGAAATGATCCCCATTCAGTAGCAAATGTAGTTTTGTGCCTGTCTTCCGCAATAATTCTGATCTAATGGTATCCAGAAAATCCATCAGTCAAAGAGTATGCCTCTTGTCCACCTACATTATCTAGTACTTCATCTATGAATGGCATAGGAAATGGGTCATGTACAGATGCACCATTCAGTTTTCTAAGATCCATGCAAATTCTGATTTCTCCTTTAGCTTTCTTATCTTGGATCACCATGGGACTTATCCATTTTGACTCTTCTAATAGTTCAATGATCCCCGCCTCGAGCATTTTATCAATTTTTTCTTTCACTATTTCTTTATATCTAGGGTTCAGTCTATAAGGTCTTTGATTGATAGGCTTCGCATCATGCTTGAGAGGTATTTTCATAAATCCCAAGTCACCTAAAATTCCTTTCATTTCATAAAACTTGGTAGGAAACAAGTCCTGATACTCACACAGTAGGTTTGCGATCCGTCCCACTATTTTTTCATCCCAGTAATCTCCAATAGAGGTGAACTTTGGCTCTTCATTTGTGCTAATATTAATATTTTTAGTCTTAATGGGGTTACTCATATCTGGAATTTCTAAATCAGGTCCTTTGACATCGTGTTTTCCTTCAGATTCAGGTATATTCACTTCGCTAGGATCTTCATTTTCATTTTCATCTAGTGTAAAATTATAACACTCAAGGCCATGTTCCAACTGTATTACCCAATCCGGTTGACTATACACAGGAAATGAGACATCATCAAATATTTTCTTTTGAATGATATGCAGAGCCTCATTAATGCTTGAACAATCATCCTCAAAATTGAAAGTTAGCTGAAATTTCTTTATCATCATGTGCCAGTTTGTTGTACCATGTCAAAGTTCTATTTCTATATACCATTTTTTTGCTATTGGATCCAACGTGTGCACAAACATATGGACCCATTCTATCTTTGGTATATGCCTCCATGCTTTCAAGCAATATTCTATATGATCTCTAGGATCAGTCTGTCCATTGTACTTTTCTTGTACATTCTCAGTTTGTTCAATAAATCTAACTTCCATTAAGTGCTTACATCCTTTCCATGTGATCAATTTGTCTTTGTGCGCATCCCACCACCTAGCAGGTGTAGCTGGAAATGCTATGTCTAGAGCTAACAATTTATGTTCGTTTGAAACTAATGCTATATATTCATGAAATAATGCATGGATATTACTCAAACCATCGTAAGTAGGAATTGGACTTATCTTTGTTCCAATCCAACGAAGTGACTTTTTCATCTTCGCACATCGTCTAGCTGATACTTCATGCATTCCAGTCTGCCAGTTTTATAGTCTTGCATCTGAATCCGATACGCAAGAGCTGTCACATCTCCAACTCAATGTTCCATCTTTTGTAGGATTAATGTAATTTGCTTGATTAACTGTCATCTTGTAGATTTTATCTAGTTCTTGAACTCTGCATTCTTCTCTTATTGGTTCAACATACTTCGTTCCTTGTGAAGGATCCAAGGGTGCAATAAACCTGATATCTTGTCCTTCAAATATCATTTGTTTTTTCTTCAAGTTGATAACTATGAGTTTCTCAATTGCCCAGTCAATCCCGAAAAATGTAGGATAAATATTACTATCATCTATGATCTCAATCACCTCAAAGTATGTTTTACTTCGCACTCCATCAATGTTAACAGGAATGCTTGACAATCTACCAAAAGGTATAACCTTCTGTTGGTTAGCTAATCTCAACTATATAGGAGATCAAGATAGCTTTGGTTTCCCCATTTGCTCCCATGTTTGTTTTGTCAGCACGTTTACCTCTGAGCCCAGATCAAGAATGACCTAGTTCATTTCAAAATATCCAATTTGCGCGCTTAGCCTCATTTCTATTCCTATCCGTTCATGGTTCTTAATGTGATGGACTGCTCTATGTGAGTCGTTCACTGTACTACGCTGCTTGTAATATCCCAACATGTTCTATAATTCCCTAAGGTGTGCTCATGCCTTAACAACTTTATGCAGCTTTGTAGAAACTGTGTTATAGGACTTGTCTGCTCTGGTGAAGCTTGTGACCAATGATACAAGGATGGCATGCCTAGTACATGTATCTGCTCACTTCGCAAAGGGATCCTTGTGGTCGAAGCTTCCGAGTCCTGAAATCCTTTTCTTGCTTCCATGAATGCTTCTTTTTCTCTGCCAGGGTCAAATCCATGTATGTTTCCAACTGCTTTTCTTACCCAAGGCCCATAAGTAGGCTTTGGTCCATTTATATGATTATCAGAAGTCAAAGCTTCATTTGTCCTGTCATCTTCGGTCGAAGCTCCACTTCACATCACAACATGGATGTTATAATCTCTGTTTCTTTTCTCAACTGCGATCATCTAAATATTCTGGTTCTGTCCTTTGGGTCTTTTTTCTTGCATTTTGTGTAGCAAAATGGGACATTCTTCAATGATATGGTCGTAGGATTTACAATACTTACAAGTAGTGCGAGGGTTCTGACAATCTCTTTCCAAATGTACAAGTTGAGCACAATTATAACAGACAATCTGACCTCTTCCACATCCTTGGCCAGTATTACGTCCTCTTCCTCTAAATCCACCATGTCCTCTATATGTACCTTGATCATACTATGCATTCTCCTTATTGTTCTGTGTTTCTCCTTGGACTCTGTAGACATCATGCTTTCTTTCTATCATAAGGTCATATGCTTTACAGTTGGTGTCATCATGCCCAACTGACTTACAAAATGTGCAGTACGGGTTCTTTGGTGTCTATACATACTTCTAGAGTGGATAACATTCCTCTGGTCGATGTTCTCTACATCGAAAAATCTCGCACCATTGGCCTTAAGGTTGATTTAATGGGTTTGGTGCCCCATTGGTGAGGTAATATCTGAATACATGACAATGTTCCTTGGAATGTCCTTCTCCTTTACATTTAGTACACCAAACCTCTTTTCTTACTTCTTTTCCTTTTTGTATATCCTATAACTGTAATGTCAGGTTTGCTAGATGTGTCTGTATTTGTACCATATCTGCGCTAGTTTCTCATATGGGCGAAGCATCTAGCTTCATTGCAATTTCCAATGCTTCTGTTTGTGAAGAAACCTACTATTGCATCAATGGTAATCTAATGTGGGGAAACATCGCAGCTATGAACCAGTCTTGGTGCTGTTGCTGTGAAATGTCAAAGCTAACATGATCCAACAAGGCTTTGAATTTTTGATCAAATTCCCACACAGTCTCATTAGGTTTCTGCTTTATTTCTTTAAGCTTTGTAATGCATTGAGACTCTGATTCAGGCTTCTTAAATTCTCTAATCAATGCATTTTTTATATCAGCTAGTGTTCTGTTCTTTCCAACAGAATATTTCATGAACCATGTTAAATCTCTATCTCTAAATGTGGTGACTAGTTAGCTTTATTTATAGCATCGCCTTGTACTTGTTTAACGTTCCAGACAGCATCACAGAGAAACCAATGTTGCTCTGGATATTCTAGACCGGTTCCTTTAAATGCATGTAGCTTTATATCGTCTGCCATCCTTCTTCTAGGAGGTGTAGGGTTTTGAAATACTACAGTACTACATGCAGAGTGAAATGGTGGAGGTATACCACCACTCGGATGATTCTTTGTGCTCGTTCCTGCAATATTGCTGCTACTAGTGTTATGCGAACTAGTACTATTTCTTTCAATGGCTATAGGTTTCTACGGAGTGATAGGATGATAGCCAATATGTCTAGGTTTTGTCTCATTATCATACTCAACTTGAGACGAGTTTCTATCACTCTCTAACTCAGTTTCTAGGAATGTGCGAGGTTCAACTTTGCGAGACCTCTTTCTAGTGCCATGTTTATATCTTTTTCCACTACACAAAAAGCCAATATCTTCATCTATATCACTATCTATGTTTTTTAACATTACATACTCAAACCCTAGGAATCTGACTGCATTCTTAAGAGACCTTTTTTAGCTAATAGCATTTGAATGCATAAACTCAGGTTTTTCAAGTACTTACCTCTAAATCCCTTGAAAAAGTATCTTTCAGCTGCACTGTAGGACTTCAAAGTGTCCACAAAAAACTCTATAATATAGCCTTCCAACAAGCTATCCAACCAAAAGTCTACTGCTAGGCTTGAAATCTGGTTATTAATTCCTTTAAGCCTCTGAATCAACTCTGGATTCCAAACTGTAGGTTCTCCTCCCTGAAAACAGTTTTTTCTTTCTGCTACCCTAGATATCCACTCATATAAATTGTTGGTGAAAGTTGTGAAGAAAAAATCATGCAACTCAGTAAATATATGTCTGTGTAGACACTATTTTGTAGTAAGTCAAGGATGTTTGTTTTCTTTCTTCGCAAAATGGTGTTCTATCTGACTCACCCAGTTCTGTATTTCATTCTTCTTTGGATTCCACATCAACATGACACATCACCGATATATCACTCCAAAGTTGGAAACAAAATCATTTGGTGGTCTGACTGGGTTGAATCGGGTTCAGAGAAGTTATTGCAGCACAACAAAACCCCTTTCACTGGCCCTTTCGACATCAATATGTAACCAAGATGAAGTCTCACCCGAAGCAAAGATGGGGGGTTACAGAATCAGGTTTCTGTAACCATGTTGATGTGTGGATGTGGTTAACAACCTCTCAACTCGTCTCTTCCTTCACATCTACTAACATGATAGAATAAATAGATGACTTCGCATATGTAGTTACCAATAGTCTACAAAACTATGCTGAATCTCTATTGTCTTTATCAATTAACTACGCATTTATCATCCAAGTGTTCCTTCATCTATTCATGCACATGTGATCCATTTACTTAACATACGATTACCATTAACATACATAAGGAAGAAAAATACATAATCACATCATAACTTGTATACAGAGCACATCATAAACTCATACACGTAACACATGATTTACGTGGTTCACCCCCAAGCGGGAGCTATGTCCACATGAACTGTTCTTTCTATTTTCTTGGAAGGGTAACAGTTCTAGTTTGTGCACTTAGCTGTAGACTCTTATCTATAATCAAATCTCCACACACTCAGCTGTAGAGTATGTTCTCTCTCTGATCTCTCCTCTAAGGTCTAAAAACCCTCAAAATCCCACATTAATCGACCAACCAAATACTCAACCCCTTCCTTATACAAAACTACCCTTATATATAGATGTGCCCAAAGGTCACATATTACAATAACTATGGGCCAACCCCCATAGTACCCCAAAACCAAAAAACCCCCGTGGTTCTCATGTAGACCACGCTAATCTTTAACTTCGTTGTCCCTTTGGCACCGCTTCTTCTGACTTTGACGCTTTCTCTGATAGCACAGCTCTAACTTCTGCAGTGGTGTGTCCTTTACACCATTCCACTCCTTTACTTCCTACTCCTGTAGCATTCAGGTCGTCGCTCGGCCTTTAACTGCGTCAACCGCCTCTGGTTGTCCTTAGTACTTTGTCTTTAATAAGGAAACATGTCCTTTCTTCTCCGAATGAACTTCGCTCCTTACCCTTTGCCCGGGATTTGCGGAGTCGCTTTTCTCCCAAAAATGGCCAATGCCAGGCCTCGCCTAACTGTACTTGCCTTCATAACTTCCTTTACTTGGGTTGCACCCAACAAGAAAAGATTCCTCCATTCAGATACCTAGCCTTCACCAACACTCAACGACCTTCAATGAATGATTATAGGATATTTTCCCCAATAGGAACTTTGGTTGGGTTTACGAAAACCAAGATTTTATTTGAAACTTGGTTCCAAGTACTAAAGAATACTTGTGATAAATGGTGAGTCCCACAATTTGTTTAGTGTATCTTACTGTCAACTATCCATATTTAGTTGGGCTTATACCACACCAAAGTATGGTATCTTCATGGTCAAGGAAGAGAACTTGAGGAGTTGGGAAATTATCCATCTGTCGATGCAATATTTTCCGACCTCTCCTGACAGTCCAATACAATTATTCTAATACCAACTTTGGAAAACTGTACTCAGACTAAACTACTTTTTCCTCTTACATATGGAGAAATTGAAGATCAATACAAAGGTTCTTTGTACATCATTGAATTTTCCCTAGAAGATACATCATTGGAACAACTGCTAGCCATTGTTCCATCTACAAGTTAGGCACAAGAACAAGTCGATGAGTGCTCCACTCAGTCGACTAAGGACGACTTGGATGCTATAATAAAGGAAGGGATAAAACCAAACTGTGTTGAACTTTGGTTGAAAGAAAAACTCAACCAATTGTCAAGCAAGTGTTGATCTACCTACAAAATACCAAAGGAAAGGAAACACAC
This sequence comes from Larix kaempferi, assembly GCA_027924585.1. Classification (NCBI taxonomy): domain Eukaryota; kingdom Viridiplantae; phylum Streptophyta; class Pinopsida; order Pinales; family Pinaceae; genus Larix; species Larix kaempferi. Next base: position 6,962,456 of record BSBM01000532.1, on the reverse strand, counting down.
CAACAAACAAGAAAGAAGAAATTGCCTCTGACCTTGTCATTTGGAGAAGACATCACTGACGCACAGGAAAAGGAAAATGCCATTATAATAGGATCAACACAGAATAAAGTGACAATTGAACATCAGATAGAGAATAACATCATATAGAGAATATATTGTCGCAGTAGCATGGGATTCCATCGACAAAGATGGTAAATTCGACTCATCTCCTTTCCACTTTTGTCCCTACAAAACCTAGAACAAAAAATTGACCAGTCATAGAACAAGAGATATAGTTAATCGAAGAAACTCCACCACCCTCACCAACCATTTTTATGGAAGAACCTCCTCCCCCTTTATCATCGACACAATAATCCCATTTCTTGATTTCATCAATTACCTCCCCTAAAATAGAACTCATCCAAAATCTCTCAAGCCTTTCTACATCCCAGGCATTATCTCTAGTATTCCCTCAACTGTAACAATTGATTCCAACATCCCCCTTTACTTTTTCAACAACAATAACACCCATAAAACTACCAGCTTTACCACCTTTGCAACTTCCCAACCCATCTGTAACAACAACTTCAACCATTCCATCAATTCCCTTTCCAATCATTCCATCCTCGATGGACCCTTCGACCATTCCATTGACCATTTCGTCAACCTTTGACATTTCTATCAACCATTTTTTCAATTGTTTTGTCAACCATTCCTTCAACCACTCCATCGACTACTCTAGAAACAGTTTCGTTAAACCCTCCATCGACCAATCTATTGAACACTCCACCGACCATTCCCTAAGCTCTGACTACATCATCGACACCTCAAGTATCCCCAACCAATGGAGCTTACCAACCACCTAAATGAAAAAATTCTGCCAAGAAATAGAATAAGAAGAAGAATAAGCTATCTCTTGCACTCACATTACCAATCCAATAGAAAGACAGAATTGCAATGACTATTGGCATGTTTTCCCCAACCAAGGCTTCAAATGAAGAGTTAGAAGAGATCTTCAAAACAATTAATAAATAATGCAATAAATAGTGGAACAATGCAACCAAGAAATTGAAAACCTTGAGGAAGGTTAAGGAGGATGCTTGGAAGCATTACAAGGTCGAAGCAGAACAGTTGATTGGTCCCCTGCTAGGCCTGCAACCAGACCAACACATCAACCACTTGCAGAGTCTCATTAGCATAGTACCTAACCATTTTTAGTCACTTGTTGATCAACAACAATAGAAACAGGACCATGAGATGGACCTCCTAATGTCAGACTAGTTGATACCTACGATTGGGTGGAAAATTGCTTTTATACAACTAGTTGCTTAGATGTATTTTGTTAAAAGATAAGTATTGCATATTGTCTACCAGTGTGAAATGAATATATTTACTTCATGTTTTGAATGTGTTTGTTTATGCATGAAGTGTGTGTGAATATAGTTTTAATTCTATTGTATTTTATATTCATGCACTTGCACATGCATTTTTTAGTTTATGTTTACCATGGTTTGCTTATTAGTTATCTTAATTTTTTTTATCTTAAACTTTGTACATGCAAAGAGAAAATTTACATGTCAAAAAATTGGATAGATCCAGGTTTAAGATTGATCTATATTGGTTTTAATTTTAATTTTATTTTATGAGCCAAAATGAATATTTTAATTAATTTTTATTATTGGTAGTTTATTAGCCGACTCCAATTTATTATTACTAATTTTTTGGGTAACTTATGAGTCGACATGAATTTTTTAATTACAGCTTGTTTTTGTAACGTTACATAATGTTACATTACAACATCTTCCCCATATTGGGATGTAGAGCACCTCTCTACTCAGCCTAGATGTGCAAGGTAATGACTTTTCCTTAGAATTACTTAAACTACACCTAATTGATAAAGACTTAATGTCTTCCTGCCAACAAACTATGGGTTGTCTAATTCAACCATTATTTAGGGAATCCAACAATCTAATATACAACCATATCAAAGCTATTCATTGTTCATAATCCATCTTTTATGGAAAAATGGATTTGGCGCCCCCCAAAACCCTTGTTCCACCCTAATTGTGCAATCTCAATACCTTCTAATTACGATTCCAAGAAATTCGACTAGATTTTGAAAAAAAATGATTAAAAATGAACCCAAAAAAAGGTCCAAATCATCTAATCTTTACACTAGAAATTTCACATATTAATACAACCCAATTTAAAATTTATTAAATATAATTATTTGTTAAATAATGCATGCATGCTTATAATTAAAAAAATTTAGTTAAATAAAAATATATACATTAAATTGAAAATAAGTGTAATTTTGTGTTTTTTAAATTTCCATGTGGAACATTCATCGTATTATCAAAACTCAATTTATTTAACAAATTTCAATATTCTCTCTAGTCTTTATCATATATACACACAACTCAATATGAATAAATAATAAAATTATATAAAATGAACTTAACTTAAATGTCGAAATATAATCTTTAGTCTTTATCAAATATACATTTCTCATTAAGAAAAATTATATATAATGAATTTAAATTAGATGTCGAAATATGTAAGCACTGACGAACAAAGATCTATGTTTCAAACGACAGTTGGTCAACATGGTGTGATATGATTGAAAAGTTTACTTTATATGTAAGCAATGACGAACAAAGTTCCATGTTTCAAAAGATAGTTGGTCAACATGATATGATATATGATTGTATTAATGTATGTTTAGCAAAATTTAATTTATTTAATGAGTTTTATCTAGAGTGTTTAACAAAAATAAATAATAATAAAATTATATAAAACGAATTTAAATTAAATGTCAAAATAGGTGAGCAATGACGAAGAGAGTTCTATGTTTCATTTATTTATATATACTATAGAGATGGAGATGAGCGTAGTTGGTGAATACAGTGTGATGTATGACTAACATAAATTTATCTTAAACTTTGATCTATAAGTATTGAGATGGATTCAATTTCTTGAGGTGGTTTGTTTGTTTTTAATTTTTATTTTTTTAAACTTAAGAAATTTGAACTCTCTCTTTCTTGATAGATGCGGATTTAATTTTTAATCTTTTGTTTTATAGGTCGATATGGAATTTTTTTTATTTTTTTTTGTAACTAGGGGAATGGATAACTGGAGAGTGGGATGGTACTCACGTGACACAAGGTCCAGGGATCCAATCCCGCTACCACTATACCCCCAGGTGCCCCACACACCCCACAAGCATGGGACACGGGTAAAGCTGGGTGTGAATTGAACTCGTGACCTCCATTTAAAACCGTGACTTCATAACAATTGAATCGCCAATGAGCCACACCCGTGCGGGCAACATGGAATTTTTAAATTACTTTTCATAATTTTTATTTTATTTTATGAGTCGACATAAATTTTTTTAATTACTTTTTATTTTTGGTAATGTAGTGTTACATTACGTACATGACAACATCTCCCCATATTAGGTTGTAAAGCACCTCGCTCCTTTGAATCCAACTAGCACAACCACTTAACTTGTGGGCGGTGAACACTAATAGGTAACAAGTTAAGTGGCATCAACAAGTTATCTGTTACTTGTTTTCCATGCTTAGTTGTAATCACCTGTTGTTGTCTATGCCTAAGTTACTTGTTACCTTCTTTAGTTAAATGGGTTATTTGTCATTACATGTTATTCATGCATGAACTACTGGTTATCCATGCACCAACTATGAGTTATATATATATATATATATTTCAAATTTTGAAGGACACCCATAAAATCAATTTGGATAGTACACTTGTCCCAGCCTCCTTCAACCTAGCAAAAACATAGATGGTAGATAAAAACTTTACACATGACATTGATTTTTTAATTACTTTTTATTTGTTTTTAATTTTTTATTATTTTTTAAATAAAAATATATAAATTAAATGGTATAGTTTAAATATTCTATTTTTTAATTTTTTTTTCGAGCATATTTTCCGTCTAATTAAATAGACTACTCCTTATTTAACTAGTTTAAACATTCTCTTTAGCATTTATTAAATGTGTAATGTTCAATAATAATAAATAATAAAATTATTTAAAATGTCAAAATAGATTATTTAACTAGTTTAAACATTTTCTTTAGTGGTTATTAAATGTGTTGTGTTCAATAATAATAAATAATAACATTATATAAAATGTCAAAATAAGTTAGTAAAGACAAATATTCAAGAAGAATAAAAAAAATTCTTGATTACATATTTATTACATAATATGTTATACAATACCATTTAAATTTAAATTAAGAATATGATAACCTTCCTCCCAACCACTCAATTTATACTTAATTTAGGATGTTCAGAGTAGTGAGTATGATGATATTCAACATATTTATGCTATTGAGTAAAAGTAAGAGTGAGGGAGGAATATATATTGATTCCATAGGTCATTGTCTCTTGTGAGGTGAGGTTAGTGGACATATAATCAAAGTCATTAATTTCTTTTTTAAGTTGTGAAAATTGTTTCTAATAAGATTAATATATATATAATTTCCTATAAAATCATTAATTTTTCTATAAAATATATTAAGTTATGAAAATAAGAAAGTGGAAGAAGAATATTTGTAAGTTAGATGAACAGAGTTACTAATTTCCTTTTGTAAAATATAAATTATAAAAATAAGAAAGTGGAAGAAGAATCTTTGTAAGTTGAATGAAAATCCAACTTATAGTTACAATCAATAATATAAATAGTAAGAACACACATAAACAAAGATCAACTCAAATGAGTTAAAATTTCAGCGCGTATAATTTGTACCTATTTAGATCTCGTTTTGCTCATGTTCTAAAGAAAATTCATGAGAAGAAAAATTAATGATTGGATGAAAAAAAAGTCACCGACAAGAGATTATTTGTGTGGAGATTCATAAGGGAACAAATATATTTAGTTAGATTTTGTTTAAGAAAATTTAATTTGGTAACTAATTTGAATTTTGCCAAGTCCAACTATTAGAACTATAATGGAATCCCTTTTCTTCTTAACGCCATTGTATTTAAGATAGCTTAACATCATTGTATTTAAGATAGCTTGATAGTTGATCAAGGTTAGTTTATGTTGTACATGCTTTGTACATTTTGATACATTTAAATTTTTGTAAAATATCAAAAATTGTTTTAAATTTGAACAAAATCTAATAATCATTGTGAAATATCATTTTAAAATAAAAAGAAACCCTTAATTCATCACCAATATTTTGTCTTGTATATTAAGAGACACCTTACATTCAAAAATGAAGAAAATGTGTACATATTCATTAGTGCAAATAAAAGACAGTTGAGACTTAGAAGTAGCCTCAAGTATTAATAGTATTTAATACTTCAAAAATGAAGAAAATGTGTACATATTCATTAGTGCAAATAAAAGACAGTTGAGACTTAGAAGTAGCCTCAAGTATTAATAGTATTTAATACTGAAACAAACGTGCATTTAACATTATACTCAATCTTGTTAAGGAGTATCTTATACTATCCATGTCTAACTCAACAAAACAAATATTAGTAAGTTGGGTCATTAGTACCCAAAAGAATGTAATATAAATATTATATTGAGTTTTCCTAGAAAGGTCGGCCCAGTTAAGTTAGTGAGGCCGATCTTGTAAAGCTTTCATTGGAATAATGAACAACTAGACAATGTTAATTTCATCCTTCTACACTATTTTTTCTTCCCATGAGATGCAAATTCACAAGTACATGAAAGATTGAAGTAATGAAACCTTCTAATAAATAATAGTATACATACCATCTTGAGCAAATGTACCATTTCGACGTAGAACACTTGGGAGATATATCTCTAAAGCATTAAAAATTGGAGTTAGAGTTGAACAATTCGTTGCTTGTACAAAAAATGCCTTTTTAGGATTAATCTCGTATGGCATAAAGACACAAACATTAGAGGACTTTAAATATCTAGGCTGTATTGGGCCAGAAAGAGTCTTATTATCCAGACTTAATTTGAATTCCCTCACTCTAGAAGAATTTAGATTTTGTAATTCAACAATATACATTGAAATATAGAGAAATCTATTTTGGGTGATGTTCCGAAATGGGAAAACATATGTTGAGCCTGGGCTTCTTCGTGCCATTCGCATGACTCGAGAGGATGGCTTATCGTATGCCACTCCAGTTGATATTTACAAGTTTGTCTATATTTCCAGATGGAGACCAAAGTCTGTCAAAAGGATCATCTGGATATCTGTAAATTACAGCCCACACGACGAACGTTTTTGAGATGAGAGGTAGATTTTCATTTTTCAAAGAACTACAAAAATAAAACACATAAAAAATATAATTTGGCTAAACAATATCGTTACATTACATAAATAGTTCATATTACATTTAGTTACGAATCGATTCAAGTTTTTCTATAAATTTCATAAAAAAATATTATCTGTTATTTAATTTTTAAACTAGAAGAATAACACTAACCTAAATTAAAATTTATGTAACTATGAATTTTTTTTCTTAAATTTTTGTATCATTAAATTGTTTGCACATATAGAGATTGAGAGTTGACCTCTCTTTGATTGATGATAAATTTAAAATAAAAATAAATCTCAACAAGATAAATATGATAAATCTAAAATAAATATCTATGTACATATCATCTTCATCCCTAGATCTGTTCCACTCGAATTATCAAATTATTTGAAGAGTCAATCCCAACCGATTATTTACATATGAGATTGGCATATGGAGCAATATGATATCTCTCAGTGTAACCAGCCCTGCGTTTATACGGTTAAAGATTATTTATAGATGAGATAGGCATCGCAAGCAATATCATATCTCTGGGAAGGCATTTATAATGTGGATTATAGTTGAAGTATAGATAATCACCTTATATATGAACCACCAAGTGGACCTCCAAAGTTGTTTTTTCCAACTGTTGTGCAGGAAAATACCTTATAGTGGGGGAGATGACACTACCAACTTACATGGGGTGACAGGTAAATACATTCATGTTTTGCATTAATTACTACAAATGGAAATAGGTTAGGATTCCGAAAGTTGTACCTTTTTAACGATGGTTGGTCCTAGCTTTCGCCTAATCTTTCATAATGATGAACCTGCAAAACAAAGTTAACCTTCCTCGGCGTATCTTGACTGTAATAAATATGACGAAATTGGAAATAACTTAACATCAACTACAATAAGATATTCAATCAAATAGACATTCCATCAGATACACATTCGATTGGGACGGGAAGGGTATTTCCACCTTTTATTGTCAAAGAAATGTAGATAAGTAAAGATATACCTGATATGTCCAGACACTTTTGCAACTGAGTCCTGGGCTCCTGCGCCTCACAATGACTTAAGAATTCCTCCAGTGTAACAACACTTATCCTTCATTCTAGTCCCCTCCCTCATGGCTTCCCCTTATATTTATGGCACAAGTTAGGCAGTTGAATTCGAGACACTAGTGGATTTGAACCCAAAATCCGACGACCTTCGACGAAAAGGAATTTGTCATCGGATTTCACCTTCAAATTTACGAAATTTGATGAGTTTTTTTTTAAAATGATACAAGGGTCCGTCGGATATCCGACATCCATAATATATCTGATGACATCCGACCGTATCCGACGAATATTGACCATTGCCAAAGGATATCTGGCTTAATATGAAACCCTAAGATGTCGGATATTCGACGCTATATTATGGCCCTGGGTGTCGGATATCCGACGACCTATTCTCGTCGGATATTGCCTTAGTATGGCGAATATCCGACATCTATTCTCCAACGGTAACTAAGTTCAATTCATCGAAAATCCGACGAGAGGTAATTTTATAAAACCTATCAATTCTGAAACATTCCGACATGTTTGCTATATAAGCGATGGATTGCGGATGTTTTTTATTCGGCAAACGTTTTTTCGGCAGACTATTTTTCATTATTTCTCTTGTTTTTGTGATTAAAGCGAGTGAAGTGTGGAGATTGATTTTCTAAGATCGATAATCTTCATTCAAGCTCTTTACAAGAAAATGTCAAATAGCAATATTCGTGATCCAGAGGAACAAAATCGACAATTGCTTGCTAGATTGTGGGATGGACTGAGAAGAAGGGGTGATGGGAAATGTTATTGTCCATGTAGTTAATGTAGGGGCTTTAAGAGGAGAAGAATTTTGATCACAACAGCCAGAAAACATTGTAGGGAACATGGACACGCTAAGGGGGGACATGAATATCATCCATTTGTAAGTTTTGCATTATATATGTTTTTATTTTGATTGCTTTTGTAAATGTATGGATTATTTTAATATTTCTTATATTAAGTTTTATCTATTGATGGTTTCAATAGATTGGGACTAGAATGGACAATAAATATTATTTTAATATTTAATATTTATTATATTATTCTTTTTTTTCTTGTGTGCATGTTGAATCTAGGGTATAGTAGAATAACTCATTCATTTGTTTGTTAGTGAGAGTAACCCACTCACCAGGGAAATCACTTAGCTCTTTAGATTTGTGTCACTTTCCATGATAATAGAAATAACAACTATATTGGCATGTTGTTTCTCTTCTATTTTCTATATAGAAACCATAGCATTGTTTATCTTACCTTAGTTTACAGTATGGGAAATTTTGAGTTATATTTGAGTAGCTTTGCTCAGTAATTGGGTCAATTTTTATGCTTCTTGGAAAGTTTGGATGCACCTATTTGATCAACAGGTCAATTTTTTACTTCTTTTATTCCAAAGTCATTGATGTTATTACATTTTGCGTTTGAATTTCTTATATTAACTTTTATCTATTGATGGTTTTCCTGTAATTATACATGAAAGACATCCTACGACATATCATCCAGATGAAGTGCTTCCTGAACAAGTACCGGAGGAACATGGAGCTATGAATATTAATGGAGAACAAGTTAATGATCATATTGAAGAATATGATCATACTGATAACATAGTTGAAGATGATGTTACAAATACTTTGATCCATGATTCATTTAATGTTAGAATGGATGAGGATGATGATGGTCATTTTGATGATATTCATCATATACCTCTTCTTGAGAAGGCATACGAACCACTTTATGAGGGCTCCAAGACAAATCTTCTCTCTACTATATTGTTGATAATGAACTTGAAGGTTATGAATGGTCTTTCAAACATATCAGTCACATGGATTTTAAGGTATGTAATACAGTCCGTCACATAATATATATGATTGTCTAATAATTTTATTGTTAATTCATAAGCCAATTTAATATGGAATATGAAATGTGTTTCATTAATATTATTTCTATATTATATTAACTAGTATATTTTAATTTTAATTTGTTGTAGCATGATAGGTGAATATTTGTTACCACCGTCAAATATTTTACCTCGCACATATCGAGATTTATCTTCCATCATGAAAGAAATTGGAATGCACTATGAAGCAATTCATGCATGCACCAATGACCATGTTCTATATTATAATCAGCATGAATTTGCAACAAAATGTCCTGAATGTCATATCAGTAGATATCGAACAGATCAAGTAACAAAAAAGGTGCCTCGCAAAGTTCTACGTTATATTCCCATTATTTCACGTTTGCAATGATTGTTCATGTGCAAAAATATAGCGCAGTTTATGGATTATCATGCACGGAACAAAAGTCAAGACGACATTATTCGGATTCCTACAGATGGGTCTGCATTTAGAGATATGGAGGAAAAATGGCCTCACTTTAAAGAACAACCTCGTAATCTTAGGATTTCTTTGGTAGCAGATGGTGTCAATCCATTTGCAGAGATGAGATTCGTTTACTCCGTGTGGCCTATTTTTGTTATCAACAATAACATTCCTCCATGGTTGACAATAAAGAGAGAGCACATAATGTTGTCGATGATTGTTCCAGGTATATTGTATCTACATTTTTCTTAATGTAGTGGTATCTCATTTATCGTATTTTGTCGCATAATGTGATATATATATTTAATGTTTTTCTATTGTGCAATATGGTTTATATATCTAAATGGTACGTCTCATAATTATAATTTTTATATGTTCAAATCAATCAGGTAAGTACCAAGTCAAAGATTTGAATGCATATATTGAACCTCTTATTGACGAGCTACTAAAGTTATGGAATGGAATCACTATGTATGACGTATCTAGACCAATACGACAAAGGCAATTTCAATTCCATGCAATGCTTGTATGGACAATACATGATGCCCAGGGTTAACCTATTTTTGTGGTATGTAATTATAAGTTCCACTTTATTTGCATTTAATTTTATGAACTAGCTAGTTAATATACTACGCACGCATGTTTTTATAAATAATCAAGTCATTTTGTATAGAACTATAACTGATCACATAGATATTCCATCTCTTTATGTAGGTCTTTAGACAAAGGGAAAATTTGCATGTTCAGTTTGTGGTCCTAAGATCAAATCTCATCGTTCAAAAATATTAAGAAAGGAGGTGTTTGATGAGTATAGGCACTTCCTCTCTAAGAATCACAGGTATTGAACTACCAAAAAACATATGTTCAACGGTAAGCAAGAGACTGCATTAAAACCGCAGAGAATGACACCTCACCTATGGAAGTTGCAATATAATAGAAATCATCATGGTATGTATGAATCATCGTATTTGAAATGTTATATTGTATTTTTTTTATTGTGTGTTATTTACTGTAATTGACATTGATTTATGTAATTTCATGATTGTCATTCATGTGATCATGAAGGCATTAATGGGCTTCCACGAGGAATGAAAATTTATACTAGAAAATTTAGTAGGTTGCCCTGCTATGAGCACCTACAAATTTCTCATCTATTTGATACAATGCATATCAGAAAGAATGTGACTGAAACATTATGGCGAATATTGGATGGAAGGCATGACAAAGAAAAAATTGTCAAAATTTGCAAAGACATTCAAGATAGCAACCATGCAATGAAAGACATCATTCAGTTTCATAGCAACGGAGAGAAAATTAATATAAAATCACTTCCATGGATGTCAACGAACCAGCACAGTAATGTTGTAAAAGAAGTCATTTGAAAAATTAAATTTCCCACAGGATTTTGTGCGAACATGAAGAATATCATAACAAAGAAAGGTGATTTCGTGGGGGTGAAAACGCACGATTGGAATGTCTTCATGAAGGTAATTATTATGGTATGCATTTAATTTATTTTTTTTCCTATTCCAGTAAATATGGTTGGTATTTTTGTTTGTCTACTATTTGTTGATAAAATGAAATGATTTGTATATTATTGTTACAGTATGTTCTACCAATCTCTATCCTAAATAACTTCGACAACAATGTCAAGCAAATAATATATAGTTTCAGGAAATAAATGAGATAAGTGGTGATTTTTTCCATGCGCTTAGTGTTTGTTTAATTCAACATAGAACTTATATTTGATTTTCATTCTCTAATTCATGTTACGTAATATAATGTTTTTTTCCTTTAATCTCTTGATTGGGTTGTCATGTCACTTGTAGATGGTTGTCATCTAAAGAATTCCGTAAAGAAGAAATAAAGTATTGGAGGAGAGAAATTCCTCGTCTCATATGTGAAATGCAGAAGCATCTACCTTCGGCATTTTTCAATGCACAGGAACACGACCTCATACACCAAGTTGAGGAGATTGAACTGTGTGGACCTGCGCACTCAAGGTCCATGTGGATGGTTAAGAGGCACTTGAAATTTATGAAGGGTTTGGTTAGACAATGACAATATGCTGAGGGTTCTATGATGAAGGGATATATGGTATACCAAAACATGTTGTATGTTAGTGAATATCTTCCCATATTAGTGTCAAAGCTCAATTTACGTCACATTTGTCATCCGGACTCCAATAAAGATATCGAAAGGGAGTACCCGAAGGGGAAAGGTAGATCAAGGAATGTGAAAGGTAATATAACACATTTGAATCGTGATTTTTATGTATATATATCATACATATTCTATTTTTATATTCAGTATTTTGCATCAATTTAGAGTGTGATATACTTTGTTAAGTGACTATACATTTGTATTGCATTTTAATTTTATTATCATCAAATAGTTGGTTGCAATTCATTTATACATCGCAAACAATCTTGACTGGATGAAGGTATGGATCAAACGATGTGAACAATCTGGTCATGGAATATCATGGGAAGGTGTGGCTTCATTAGTTAAAGCTGCACAATGCAATGGAGATACCAATCTAACACAAAGGGAAATCGATTTAACAAGAGGTTTAAAAGATAAGCATGTAAGCATATTAATCAACCACACTATTTATTTCTTTGTAAAAAATATTGTCATTGTACATGCTGATTTTTTTCCTTGTTATATGGCATTATAAACATGCACTAGTTAATCATAAATATTGGATCATTATGTAATCTTTTCCTGTATGGCTTGTTGTAGGTAAAACACCATAAGGCTATGTGGTGCAATGGTTGTAGATATCGCATCAAAAAGTTGGATGAAATGAAGAAAACATCAGATTGTGGGATATCTACAGTCTTTGAGGTGACCAATGTCTCTTCTAGAAGTGACAGACATTCAGAACTCTCTGAAAATAGATACTATGGGTATCTGGAAGATGTTCTTCAGTGTGACTTTAACTCCTTCAAGGTATTTCTGTTCGTTGTCAAATGGTATAGGTGTCGATTGAATCAACATGATCCTGATAAAACAATTATTGAACATGATAATGGATTTACCATGGTAAATACAAGGTTGTTTCAGCGAGGAACAGAGCCCTATGTTCTTCCAACCCAATGTGAACAGGTATTTTACTTTGAGTTTCCAGGTAGAGAGGGTTGGTCATTTGCCGTGAGACACGATCCAAGGGAAAGGCCGATAAAGTATAACGTAGATGCAGGTAATGAATAAGTTCTCGAAGAAGAAGACGTCATTGAAGATGATCATGATCAACATGAGTTAGATGATCACATTCCAAAAGAAGATGTCGAAGAATTTCTTGAATCAAATGATGTATCAGACAATGTCCATGAAGATGATATCAACGATGACATGATGATCGTAACTGACATCGACGACGATGATGATATGGACAATCCTTACAATGTTGAATCTGGATCATCGAATGATACAGATGATGACTCGGATGGAGAAGATGATGAAGTCCATTGAAGTGTACGAGGTATGCAGTAATATATCTACTCCATATATTTTGAATATTTAATATTGTGATAGAAATATTGAATTTTTTTGCTGGTACATATAATAAATTAACTGTTTCTTAGTGTTTTTTCCATTTTCCTGTATGTTATAATTATAAACATTACTTGTTATATAGTATGACAGAAAACACATTTAATTTTTTTGTACATAGATATTTTTGTTGGGTTATGGGGAATTGAGAGTGATGTGAGGGGGGGAGGGGCCATAAGAGCTCCCACCTTCACGTGGTTGGCCCTATTTAGTAGAGAATATTAAATGATTCTCGAAACAGAGAGAATATTATAACTAAGGAAATGCACAATTATCATGCTAACACAAATGGCGTGCTTGATCATGACCATCATCTTCATCATGATCTTCATCATTGTATGATATCCAACGCAGCTACCTAGAAAGACCAACGACGTTTGTCTTCAGTGCTTTAGCGAGCTCGTTGGATTCTTTTGAAGTCAAAAATCTGATATCTGACGCCTCTTGCCATTGGTGGTATGGCGAGGTCGTCGACTAAGAGGCTAAGATCCCTTAAGCTCTCACTCGGAAATACCAAGCTAGAAACACTCTCAGCAATATTGGAATCCTCCCTCAGCCTCCAAACCTCCCATTTCCTCCCATCCCTCAAGAAAAAGTGAGGAGGATAGAGAAGGAAAATACCCCTCTCCCCTCTCCTTCCCCCTTTCAATCTTTCCCAATCTCTTCCCAATTGTACATATGTCTCGAGTCATGCAAAAAATCCCCTTATTAGATAAATAGCTCATATTTGTTTATTTTATCATATCTCCCCAATATCCCCTTATTTAATTTAATTAGATTAAAGCAACTTAACTTAATAATTGTATAACATACTTTCATGAATATCCATGTCCTTATTATAACTAATATTATAGGCTTATGAACCTACAATGTGTAGGTCTAGGACCCAATCGTGGGAAACTTAATAGGTCTATGAACCTACAATGTATTGGGTGCATATCCCTAGATATAGGAAACTTGGTGCAACATAGAAATTAATAATTGAATGTTGAAATTGAGGAATAGTGTAATGTCAAAGTATTTTATAATTCATTCAGTGGAAGGATTTTCCCTCTAAAGATGTTACGTGGGAAAGACTTGAAGTACTACTACAAAAGCCAACACTACAAATGCTTTGCATCAAAGCAGTTCAATGAAGAAAGTTTGTTAGGATGTCTGAGAATTATCATCCATACAATTCTTAAGGTAGGTTTCCTTATCCTATTGCATAGTAATGTAAGATTCTACGATAGTTTGGTTCTTGTTGCAAAATTATAACTATTGTTAGCTGGATGTTCACCTTTGAAGTTCATTGTGTTAAATGTTGTTATATTTTTACTATTGCTGACTATATTATTGTACTTGTACTTGCCCAATTTATTGTTGTTGTGATTTGATTTCTGATTTTCATGTAGCAAAGTTTGAATGAGCTCATATCTAGTCAGGAATTACCATTAAACTCAAGCAGAACCACATGCCTTGTTTCAAAGTACATCAACTATTGTACAAGTTTTTTTTCCCTTTGTTTGAGTGATGCATATTCATCGAACTATAATTATCATTGAAACGCACTAGTATCATAAGGAAATACAATAACGGGTGTATAGCAGAGAGAGTTGTTCAAGAGTACAATTGAACATTAGTGCACGAAAGCTCTGCTATTTTAACATAAACTATAGCCTTATATCAGTAGCCACTATGCAGTCTACTAGGTAGGGTTAGGCAATGAAGCAAGGCACCTAGGCCAATGCAAGGCAAGTCTAGGATTCCTAGCTTGCTTTAGTATGTCTAAATATTTCTAGAGTTTGAAAACTAATACCATAGCTCATTTGACCTAGAACATAGCATGAGGGTTTGAGACAACAAAAGTGAAATGTTGTACAAGGGTTTCATATATAGAGTTACCATATTTAGTCTACCAGGCCATTTGACAAAGCCTATAGGGATCAAGTCCATTTGTTTTCTTATGTGGTGCAAGTATAGAGGTGCTCCTGTATTTGGTTCAGTAATGTAACTCTCACTGCAAGAAGCATATAATAACCCATACTTGTATTAATTTGTTCATAAAAATTTTGGTATTAAACACTTGGAATCCATGTAGTAGTTGCACCAGCATTTAAGCCAATGAGTAAATGAGGGTAACAGCTTTTCCAAGTCAAAATATTATTGGACCAGCCAAAACAAGTCCCTTGAAGAGACACAAGATGAAAAAACTCATTGCAAGAGTGGTCTATTGACTACACCCAAAAACCCTTGGGATGGAAGAATATGCAAAATATGCAATGAAACCAATGTGAATATTAAATCCATGCACTCTTGCAATGCATATTATTTACTGCAAAGAGAAAGACAACCAAGAACAACAAACATTCCAACATTTAGTTCCACTAGATCACTTAATTGGTTTACAAAATTTTCCAACAGATATCATGGATCATCGAGTGACTGCTAAATTCATTTGTTTGATAGAATGAATAGGTTGTCAATGGACTATAAATGGGGAAAAAAATTATTTGTCAGAAATGATGTGAAGTGCCACATTTTGGGATGGTGTTAGTGGGATCAACAACCATCTTTCCCAGCCAAAAACCCACATTAGCTTGGGCCATGATGAGACAACGATAATCCACCTGCAGTAGGTTGCTTACAATAATTTGGCATCAACATAGTCTAGTGGAAAGTAGATTAAAATCTGAGCAACAGAAGGAAAATAATTGCGTAAACATTCATGGAAGATTGGAAGTTTAACTATGCTTGACATCAACTGCAATAAAAATGTTAAAGACCTGAGTAGACAATAGAAATTCATTACTAGAGAATATGGATTGATTCTATGATGACACGCTCACACTGAATGGCCTTCTAATGTCACCTGGAAAAAAGCTAGTTTGTAATTCTTTTACTAGGATAATAACTAATATCCCGTTATGTTGATTTATAATATGCAATTCTAACTTCTAAGGGTATATGATCGATCATATCTTGTTGAACTGTGATTAATGGAACAATAAGTATCTATTTCATTTTGACAAGAATCTGATTAGATTGAGGTACTTAGTCAATGAATTTGATACTTTGAAGATCCAATATTGGAATAATTATGAAGATGTTGCAAAGGAGGAGCACCAAAAAGATAAAAGTTGCTTAAAATTATTGAATTTGTTAGGATTGGAGTAGTTCAACTATGATGAAGGATGGATTTGATTGAGAAAGAGTATTGTAATACAATGTTTTGCTCCCTTGACCCAAAATCCAGACGTGTCTTGGGAAGCATACCTAGATTATAAGATTGTAATACAAAGGTATCTTTCGCGGAGGAAAGAAACATTGAGGTAAGGCCATAGAGGAAGTCTGTTGTCCAAGCATTGTTGTAAGAAGAAATCTCTCAACGTATCGTGGTTACCTAGGAAGGTTGTCCAACATTCATAGGTGTGAGAGAAATTGGAGAGTTTGTGCTCGAGGTGAAATAAATCACTCGAAGGTAAATCTCAATGGATAAAACCTAAAAATTGCGGGCAGAGACTAAGGGACCATTCGATCACGATGATCGACGGTTGCGGTTGAATTTGGTTTTGGGATATATCCCACATTGACCACAGAGTTTTGTATCTTGGTGTTTATAATGCCAAGTCTGAGTAGTTCTATTCGACACGCAATGCAAAGGATTTTTTGTGGGGGCTCTAGGTGATTGGACTCCACGAGAAGGTCACCATCTTGGAGCCTGGGACGACCTGTCAGGCCTCGAATCCTTTTGGAGAACTTGGCATTGATGTGGCATCGAGGTGGATGGTGACTTGGTAGTAATGTGGCGCTAGTGTGTACAGTAACATGACATCAGGCTGCAACAAAACGTGGATGATGATCATTCAGATGTGACAGAGGAGTCAAATGATGAAGCATCAGTGTTATAAGAACATGGAGACTTAGTACAAAGTCAAATGCTGAAGCGTTAGTGTTATAAGAACAAGAAGACTTAGTACAAAATCCTAAAGCGCTAGTTTAAAAATAAAATATGAATAAAGGTGTTAAATTTTTTTTTAAAACTACATGGAGTAAAAATTAAATATATATATATATATATATATAGTTAAAAAATGATTTTTTATGTAGAGTCATTTTTTTAAAGGGTCGCATTAGTTTTGGAAAGTTGTGTTACTTCAAAATACACATGAACTATATGGCATTTATTTTTGTGATCTTTATTATTGTCGTTGGATTCTTCTCCATTTAACAAATGTATGTGAAATGGTCGGGCTTTAATCTCGTGGGCCTATGCAGACTCTAGTTGTTGGAGGGTATATAACATAACATCTCCATGTGCGCCGCAAAGAGACACCAAAACTTCAAACCCAAATTAGGATCTCACTTGGACCTTGTGCACAAAATGGGGTCTTGGTTAGTTGAGTATCCTCCCTTGGGTACCCCAAATGTCCTGAATACATTAAAGCATGCTCTTTTAGGAACCTACTTGGTCAAATTGAGTGTTTTTTGTGCATTTTTTCAATCATGACTTGTTTAAACCTTATCACTCTTGTTTCGAGCGGTTCACACTTTATTGCATAATATTGTTCCTTGTTATTTTATTCTCATATCAATGATGAAAAATAAAGAGAAATATTGGATTACTATGGAGCATCATGAAAAATACTAATCATTTCCCCTTTATCTTGCATTTAGTACCTTGACATCATTATCACCATCATCATCATCATAATCATCATCGTCATCATCATCATCATCATCATCATCATCATCGGCATCATCATCTTCATCGTCATCATCATCATCACCATCATCAACGACATCGTCATCTTCATTGTCATCATCATCATCACCATCATCATCATCTTCATCATCATCCTCATCCTCATCATCATCATCATCATCATCATCATCATCATCATCAACATTGTCGTCGCCATCACCACCACTATCATCAACATGATCATCATCATCATCCTCATCATCTTTATCATCCTCATCCTCCTCCTCCTCATCATCATCATGTCATCATATTCTTCATCATCATCATCACCTTCTTCATCATCCTCATCGTCAGCATAATCATCATCTTCATCATCATCATCATCATCATCATCATAATGAATCATCGTCATCATCATCGTGTTACATAGTTACATAGTTCTTCCCCTTTCCTTATGATCAATTTATGGTTGAAATGGGATGTTTCGACGCGACCATGTTCTTAACCACTTGGTATTGCTAGGTGTTCCACACGAAAATAAAAATTGGGCATAATCTTGCTAATCCACAAAAGAGTAAAAAGTGGCATTGTTTGGTTAGCATGGCCGGTTGATGTTACTCTATAACGTATAAGAATGAAGTACATATAAACCCATCACCATCATCCATGGTCATATTAAAAAAAAATATTGACACGGATTTTGAATTGAGATTAGACATAATATCATGTTGATTAAGAACTCACACTAGTGACTACACATGTTGTACTGAAGGAACCTCCTAGGGTTTATGTAACATTTGAATTGTGAAGAATTTAGTACTATTCGGTTTCAAGATGACCTTAAAAAAACTAAATGGCTCCAACCGAAGACACTGTATTAAAAGAAAAAAATTTAAAGAGTAATGAGACAAAATCTAGCGAGTGAATATAAGTGAGATTTTAAAAATGTTATCTAATATTTGCAATAAGAATAGGAGTAAGCATAAAATGTCCATCACACATATACAATAATCTTGGCACTAGGCATAAAACTATTAATTGCATGTAACCACAAGAGCCTTAAACTCATGAAACTTATTGAATACTTCATCATTGGTCTTCATAAAGTATATATAGGTCTTTATGGAGGGTGACATAGTGTTAAGGGATGCTTGAGGTAGGAGGGAGAGGGAGTGAACTCAAAGACCAAAGGGAGAGGAATCATTAATAAATGAAACATAATAAATATTACCAGTTAAAGAAGTCAATGACATAGGTAAACATACATTTTCATGAATTGTATCAAGAAACTATATTGATCTATGCAAACTACTTGGAAAAACAATCTTTGTATGTTTTCCAAGTGCACAACCCTTGCACATACCTAGCTTATAGATCACAAAGTTTGGAAATCCCTGCACTATTTCCTTCGAGGGTGGAAGTGCTCCACAGTGTAGGAAACCAAATCTCATGTTCGAAATGTTCCAATAGTGCTACACTTTATTATGACGAATTAATTCTAATCAAACTCCACACACTTAAGAGGTGTCATATCTTAATCTAAAACAAGATTATTAATTAAACCAAGAACATACAAAACATCATTCAACTCAAGAACAACACGTGATGGCATGTGGAAAGAGCCAAATTCCATATTGGTAACTAGATATGTGGCATCATCACATAACTCTACTTGTATGCCAGCTTCTTTCTCTTTAAGTCTATTGAAATCCTTCTTATTGAATGTCACATGTTTGGATGATCCACTGTACATATACCACCCTACACTAGAGATGGTGTTAGTGGAAAGACATGATACCATGGAGAAGGTTGTCTCTAGCTTGGGTGCTAACTCATCCACTTTGAATGCTTTTCCATCCTTTCCAACTACTTTTGTTGCTTGTTCTTTTCCTTCTTCCTAGGGCATCGACACGCATAGTGGCCCATCTTGTGCCATGAATGATTTCACGTGACTCAAGTGGTTCTTCCCATGCTATGATAATTATGGACAAAAATATTAAATGAATGAAAGTGAGATTTCAAAGGTGGTTTAAGTGTATAAAAGTAAATATGTTGTGCATTGAAGCATTTAAAGTTAGGGATGTATGTTATGGGGCCTCTTATGCCTTAATCTCATCATACTTTTTTAACAAGACTAAGTTTAAGCATTAAACTATTAAGGGACTACAAGTGAGATTTAAATTTTACTAAAGTGTACAAAAGTAATATGTAATGCAAACACGCATTTAAGGATTTGGAGTTTATATGTTAATGTACATTACGTTTACTAAATGAACCTCTTGGGAAGCATGTTGTTGTAAACAAATATATTAAAAAACAAATACAAAATAAACGAAAAATATAAATTAAACCAATATCCCATTCGCATTCCATCCCATTCCATTCCTGCTCCTGTCAGACATATGCCAGTCGCTCTCACTCCTAATTGATTTGGTCTTGAGCTGCCCCACCACTCATCCTACTTGACATAGCTAATTCAAGCTGCCCACTAGATGCCTTGTCTCATCTTGCTCGACGTAGCTAATTCAAGCTTCCCACTAGACACCTTGTCTCGTCCTACTTGTGTCCAAACCCTGCGTTGACGACCTCATTGGCTTCCAAACCCTGCTAGACCCCTGCGAAACCTGCCAAACTATTGTGTTCATCACGACTCCACCATCGGCTGGAAGGAGCGATTGAAGTTGGGAAGTCACAGGATATTCAACTCAATCGGAGAGAAAGTGATAGGACAGGTAGGCCAAATGTTATGTCTTAAATTTTATATATTGAATGGTATTTTTATCTTGGGTAATGTGTATCCATAGCAAAAGAAAAGAGTTTGAAAAATCTGTGCAAGAGTTGTGAATTACATACATTAGAATTTTTTTATCTTTTTCATTTAATAATTTATTCAATTGGGAATCTGGAGTGCCATGTGCCCTTGCCTCTAGATTGGCAGGTGATGACAGGCCCAAGACTAAGGCCTGTCCAGACCCGAGGATCTATCTTAGTGTGCCAATTTATCCAAACACTCTGTAGGATTCTATTAGTCGACCAATCCTGCACCATTGAACTTCCTCCTATGCACACAGCGACCGTCCATTTCTAGTCATGCTTTCTCTGCGCAAAACCCTATGGATAGCTACCAAAACTCGTCGGGTTCCTGTTCCTGAATCCTTCATTCATCTCTACACACATGAGCTTAGATTCTGTCTGCAATTTCATGCGAAATATCAGTAGATTTTTATCAGTTACTAATATTTTGATTTCAAGATGTCCAGTAGACCAATGCTGAAGGAAACTACTCTTTGATCAAAGATGATGTTGTTGGTTATGGAGCTTGATCTCCAGATTCAGAGATATTATTATTCACCTGTGTCCATACCCCATTTTTGGTTATGATCCCGGCACGACGCTCAGGGGGTCCGGGGGGCGCGGGGGCCAGCGGGCCCCCGAGGAAAATTTTGGGGTTGTTTTCGCCACCAGTTTTTGGGCCCATGGTTTTGGGTAACCCATGGTATTTTCCCATTGTATTTCCCTTATAAAAGAAAGACATTGTAACAAGGCTAGGGTTGATGTATTAGGTTTTATGCATTGTAAAGATCTTTGAGATCGGAAGAGAGACTGTGAGACAGTGAAGAGGAAGTGCAACGGTTGTGCTGCAGGTTGTATCCCTTCACTTTGCTGGACAAAATAATAATAAGGACTGGAAACTTCAGTGTGGACGTAGCCCAAGTTGGGTGAACCAAGATGTATCTGCGTCTCTCTTGTAATGTGTATGTGTGATTATATTTGCATTTCTGTTTATTGTTATTGCTCTGCGATCCTGTTTTTCTAACAGATGTAAAATTTACAAAAAAACAAGAATATCACACACAGGACCCTATTGTGATTCCAAAAAAATTAGAAGCATCAGTGGCAACTGGGAATGTAGAAAATCAAACTTTGAGCTTAGTTGATAGTAGTCTGTCTGCAATAAAATTTAGAGGAACTGAGGAAAATGAACAAGACCATAATTTGATCGATGGGAGTTCTAGTGGCATAAATGAAGGTGAGAAATCATTACCATTCAGTCAAAGGAAATCCCTTTATATGACTCTTGAACTCGATCTTTTAAATTTATGTGAAATTTCTTAATAGAAGATTCAACTTTATTTGGAAAACATCCATGAGGTTCAATCTAGATCAACAAGCAAAATTTCTTGAAGTTTCATTATTCCAAACATGATTAACTGGTATTTCTTGAAGTTGCATTATTTCATGGTATTCATGTTTCTCTTTCTTAAATTATTCTAGTATTTTTGCTGCAACGCATTCTTCCCTTTGGATTTCTTCAATTCCTCTAGTACAGCATGCATGCATAAGCAAAATTGAAGTTCTGTTTTCCGTCGAGGCGGCTTGAAGACGAGAATTGCTAGAAAGTGGCCCCAGGGTGCAAAGTAATGAAACATTTGACGGATTGGAAACATATATATATATATATATATATATAAGGAACGGTATTTAACAGGCCTAAAATTGCGGTTGGTGCCATTGCGGTCAAAGTTAAATCAATTTGTAAGCCGCCTTGACGGAAAATGGAACTTCAATTTTGCTTACCCATTTTTGTTGTTCTGGTTTAGGAAATATTTCAGGCTATTATGGTTTGTTTTAAAGTCTTCATCTTATTAAAATTGGCTTTCATTGTATCATTCCATCGAAAGGAATCCTTTTCATTGTATCATTTCATCTTTGATCATTATTATTTAAATGTGATCATTATTATTTTTGCACTTCTTTAAGCATGCTCTAGTTGTTGTTTCTAAACATGTCAAGATCCACTTATCAACTTGCATATTTTTTAGCCTAAATGTAACACCTCACACTTTCCAAACTTCATCTCTGTACTGCATTAGCTTTTAACCAATCTTGGTACTCCTTCAAGTTGAACTGGTGTTATCTGCATGCCTTCTATTTTTATATACATATTGCAGAGTCACTATTATCAGTTTTGCATCCTAGGTTCTTCAATACAAGAGTAGATGGATGCTTCATACCAATTGTTAAAGTCTGATCCTAGGACTTGTTTGGAGTGACAAATTTGTTCAATTGTTGTTTCTATTGTTAAAGAGTGGATTCGTGGACCAAGAAGTATTAACTAACAGAAGAGGGATGCATAGAACATATCCATAAGAAACCCTTGTTTTTTGATGTATGAGTTAAAATATGTGTGTTGCACAAGGAACCCAAAAGAAATACAGTCAATAACTACTACAAACCAAGCATATTCAACCTTGCCTTAATATGGAGGCCTTGCTTATAGAAAACTTGCAATTTGCAAAGATGCCTTCAAATACCTGAGTTAGTTAATGTACAGACTTCTGCTTTCAAGAGGAAAAATTGTAGAGGCAAATCACACTAGGCACTTTTGGAATAAAACAACAGGGCACCTTTTTGGAACTTTAGGGTTTACAGGATATTGTGACAGTGATTGATGATCCCAACCATGTTTAACATGATTCATTTTTTAATGAGAACATTTGTTGGCTTTTAGTTTTTAACTGTTGTAAAGAAAGTTACAACTTTTTTTGTATTCAAGTAGAACTAAAAATAGTCGTCTAGTATTACTTGTCTTCTTGTTTAAATCTTAGTGGTATTCATTTCCTTTCTTTTGCATTAGACTTTATAGCAATGGTTTCTGATACCAAAAGGCATCATACTTCACAAAATTACAAGGTTGAAGAAAAAACGTATTCATTCTACATACCCATCCTAGATCCATTTTAGGGACAAATGTATTTAGGGTATGTTTCCCAGTTGATTGCTGTCTGTACCCGAAGGTGATACAACTTTAGGCATAGTTTGGTGAAATTGTTTACTTTTGAGTCACCAGTATCCTGTAGCATAAATGAAAATTGACCAAGGGGATTCATAGCAACCTTAAATAAGTCTTAAACTCAGCAGCAGAGATACCCCAAGACAATGATATTTTCACAATATGGAGATATGGAGCATGGTTATGCCAAAAGAGAGGACCTCCAAAAGCATCTTGGGGACAATAGAATTAAGATCTAGGTGAATCGCGTAGTGAACCACTAGATTAATGAATGACATCCACTAGCTTATGTTTTAAAGAAGTTCCTAAACAAGAGAAGAGCAGAATTGTTGGTGATGTTTTCAGTAGTGTTGCCTCAAAATATGACATCATTAATGTTATAATGAGTATTGGTCTTCATCGAATTTGGAAGGATAGATGTCTCTCGAAATTGGGTCTACTTCTGGGAATAGAACATCCCAATGTAGCTGGTGGAATAGGAGGCATTGGATTTCATGATTTAAAAGCTATCCATAGCTTTGAACAACAAAGGAACAACACTAGTTTCAGTCAAACTATATGATTGAATTCATGTTACATTTCAATTATCATCTGGGATTCGTAGACTTGTGGAATGAAAACACTACATGTGCAAGACCATATCATATCTACTCTAAAATCAAAAGACAAATTATACTTAGTATATCCACAAGTGTTGTGACTTAGGTTGTAGTTATGTGCTCAACTTCTTAAAATATGAACATTTCTACAGCAATGCTCAGTTTTGGTATATAGAGCATAATTCAATGAATGAAGAGAAATAGAATCAAATGTAGAAATGAAAGCACGAACATAATTAATCCTTCTTGAGGCTAGAGAACTCTTAGATCAATTAATCCTTATAACTGGTAATTGTAATCATGCAAGTCACAAAAATTATCTTGTGATTAAATATCACTTTGCTGTCTTGGAGATTATTATCAAGCATAACTTAAACTACTTAAACTATTTATTGGATTAAATATCCTTGCTTTTGCATGCCAATCATTGTCTAGACCATGAATCATTCAATCTAGATAGGAAACCCATTGAATCATCAATCCAGTAAATGAAAATT
Organism: Larix kaempferi; assembly: GCA_027924585.1. Lineage (NCBI taxonomy): Eukaryota > Viridiplantae > Streptophyta > Pinopsida > Pinales > Pinaceae > Larix > Larix kaempferi. The sequence continues at coordinate 6,937,699 of BSBM01000532.1, read as the reverse complement.
AAAGGTGACAGGAGGTCAATTTATTTGACAAATTGGTGATTTCCTTTTTCATTCTCTAATAATATGCAAAGTTCCCATTGTAGTGATGTCACTAGGATGCCAATATCTAAAGAAACCTCAACATTAATCTTGAGGTGTAGATTCTTCCTTTGCCTTTCAAATTGTCTATTAGATGGGATTATCCATACATGGGATATCTGAAGGATGAGAGGACCACAAACAAATACATTGAAAATAATAGGAGGATAAAACTCTATCATTTCTAAATTTTGATCATGAACTTCTATCATGATGACACTTATTGATTCAACATGTAGACTAAAAAACTCAATTGATACAACTACGTAGACTCTACACTGAATTCCTGCAATTCTTGAGGTTTTCATCTTTTGGTGACTACGGACAATATCACAATGTCATGCTTATGCTTGCTAAGGTTTAAACATTGTCATGCATTTTACTCATTAGAAGTAGAAGAAAGTTATTGTTGGATTCATTTAATTTGAAAGAGTAGTTATTAGTTTGAAAGAACTCTCTCCTTACCTTAGCTAGCATTCATTGAAAGGAAAGGCTTATTTGATTCATATGCATTTGCATGGTTTGAGTTAGTCATCACACCACGAGTTGCACTTCGATCACCCGACTGAGTAATACAACCATTAAAATTTAACTCGCTAACTAAACACACTTTAACCTCGCTTGAGGATAAAAATAATTTGATAGTTAGGTAGGACACTGGGGATAGGAATCCAAATAATTGCCTATTGTCACTTAAATCTGAGACATAGTTGTTGTCCTCTAGGGTACTAAAATCCTCTAGTATTTATTGACATGGTCATTGACTAGTTTGTGGAGGGGCCTCCCATTTTTTTTGGGGTTAAGCCGCGAGGATTGATTCCAGATGGAATTTGTGGAATGTCGCACTCCACTTAGCACCTAAGGCATATCGATCCATTGTCTTCCTTGTACTCTATTGTATTGGTGATATAGGGGCGATAAGATAGAAGTGCCGAAAACATTCTCCGACGTGTCATGAATGAGGTAGCCTAGTAACGTTTCTTCTAGGGCTCTTTTACCCAGGATCCCTTTCAGTAGAGGAATATCCTTCAAATTCAGTCTCTCACTTTGTATTGTTCGACTTGGATTTCATCAACTTGCGAAGGATACGATTTGTCGAGGTCTCCAGCTCCTAGTTAGGAAGTTTGCTTGATATTTCACCTTTTTAGAGGGTCTTTTTCTTTTTAGTGCTGCTTGTTGGCATTCTGGCCACTTTTGTTTCAGCTCGCTTACTGTGACACCGATCCCAGTACAATTTTTTGAGCTTTCTTTTTTGGCTTGAGAGCCTTGTATTTTCCTATTTCCCCTTCTACACGCTCGGTTGCTTTAGGGTTTTTGATTCCTTACACGGTCAGTTACCAATTATCTGGTGATGTGTGATGTCCTCTTCTCCTAGGTCTTCTATATGGTTGAGTTAGATGGTCTTCTCAAGGGACTGAACACCCCTTGATGGAGCCAGTAACTCTTGACCTTAGGAGTAGTCTAGAGGACCATGTGATCACATCATGCATGTGGAATTTTTCGTTTACTATGATGATGGACTTTCAGGTTATATGGAACAATGGTACATTTGAGAGAGAGATGATTGGTTTTACCTCACCTTGGTTGATTGTCTTATGGTCCTTTCATTTTGTTGATAATAGTTTTTGTGGTACCTTTCCTTTTACCTTTTGGGTCTTTTACTCATCTTGGGTTATCTTTTGATTTGTACCACCTTTTATGTTTTTGGTCTTGTGGGTACTATGGTAGTTTGTCCACATTTGAGGTACACCCCCTTTGTCCAAGTTGTTATGAGTCTTTATACCCACTTCGTACCACCCTCCAGACCTTAGTTAGGAAGATTGCTTGCTATCATACCTTTTGGTGGTCCTATTTGATTTACAAGAGGTAGTTACAAGGAGATATTGCATATAAGAGGTAGTTACAAGGAGCTATTGCATATATTTGACCTTATTTGACCTTCCATCTCTTTGGCATGTCAAATAACAGGTAGTTACATGGAGCTATTGCAATATATATATATATATTGACCTTATTTGTACCTTCCCCACAATGGTTGATTTACTTTTGTTCCTTACACCCCATTGTTTATTGGTCTTGTGGTAGCTTGTCCTTTAATTTTGGTCCTTTAATTTTTTTGTGGTACCTTGCTTCTCACCTTTTGGGTCTTTTACTGATATTGAGTTATCTTTTGATTTGTACCACCTTTTATTTTTTTGGTCTTGTGGGTATAACTATGGTAGTTTGTCCACATTTGAGGTAGTACACCCCCTTAGTCCCAAGGGTTATGAGTCTAATTTATACCCACACTTTTCTTTTTTACTTGTACCTTACTGGTTGGTTTTTGTACCCTTTGGTTGGTCCTTGTACCTTATTGGAGGTCGTGATTCTCTTTAGCTTTAGTCTGTTGGCTGTTAGCTCATATTTATTGTGATTGTACTAAGCCTTTTGATTGTCATTGAATATATTTGATTGATTGTACCATAGCTCAGTCATCTCTCTCTCTCTGGTTTGTACTAACCCTATAATAGGGTCACTTGGTTCCTAGATTTGACTGGCCTCTAAGAGGCACAGTCATTTCTGAAAGTAACTCTTCTGAGTATATTACAGGAAACGTCTATACCAAGGTAATCAAATATGTGTTGGTTATATGACTTAAGTAATCAAATTGTTGGTAATCAAATATGTGGTAAATAATTTGAATTAAGTAGTTAAGACTTGTCGTGTCAGACAAAATTGTTGGTAATCAAATTATATTTGTTGGTAAAGAATTTTAAGAGTGGTGGAACTCATCGATTGAACTTGTGAGGAAAATTATCTTGGAGAATAAGTGTCCTGACTACGGGACAACAACAAATATGTATTCAACAACATATGAGATATTCTGGGGACTAGGTACGAAAATAATTATACACCTTCAATTACCAAGTACTATAGTGATGAGTGACTTAATGAAAACCATCCAAATTCCATCATTTAATAGGATATATTAGGTCAAATCCATCCTTGAGAGGTGGAGAATGGATTTGTAGATTTTTCCACTAAACTTGAGAGTTTTAGATGTTACAACATGATAGGGACATGGGACTAAGAAGGTATATGATTAATGGGAAACACATGGGGTAGCATACACTATTTTACAATAAGTCATCACAAGGTTCCTTTCTTAGGTTAGATCATCCTTTTGTTACAAGAGGAATTGGTGCACAGATGAGAACGTGAACACTTTGACAAACAACCATCTTGAATATAAGAGCAAGGTAAAAATGTTACCCATACTGCATGTCATTGATTATAACCTTCCCAACAATATAGAAACAGAAGCTTCATACATAGGATGGGGACGAGTTCTAAAACAGGTAAGAAAACCTAGAGAAGAGGAAATAGTCTAGTTTGCATCAAGAACTTGGTATAAAACTGAGCAGAACTATGCCACTTTCGATAAAGAAATCCTATTAGCACTGAGATGCATAGAGAAGTTCCAGATTCATTTGTTGAACCATGACTTTATCATAAGAACAGATTGCTCTAGTCTTCCATTTGTGCTAAACAACACACTAAAAATTGCAACAACAAAAGGAAAGTTAGCAAGATGGAAAGCATTGTTTTGATGTTATAACTGTACTGTTCATGAGCCCATTTCTGGGAAAGGAAAAAGCATTCCTGACTTTTTAACAAGAGAATATTTGACACAGAAGTATGATGTTAATTTTTCACAAGCGAGCCTGAAGCAAGCGAGCCTGAAACAAGCGAGCCTGGTGCAAGCGAGCCCGAGGCAAGCAAGCGTAGAAGGTCAAAGCGGAATCCAGTGGGCCCATACCCACAAGTAAACATGGAAATATTTGCTTGGACCGAAGGAAAACATCAGATCTATAAAATTAATGATAATATGAGTTGGTTGGATTATATGCAAACATGGAAACCTAGGTGGGAGTTGAGACATACTGAAGTATTAGATGCTAACTTACAAGGATCTGATGCTTTTATTAGACTAGTTCCAGAACTCAGAATAATTCCTATGGGATCCAGTATTGTACTAGAGATGATTTACAACAACTCTCTGAGAAAAAGCAGCTAATGCAAGCAATTGGTTAACACACCTCTACCATGATCTTAACTTAATCACGATAGAGGTCTCTACACATCATCCAAGGCTACAACTAGACCATCAATACTACTGTATTAACCAGATACATTCTTTGAAAGCATGGCCACATCAAGATGCTAGTCTCTGGTTTCCAAGTACTACATACACTTATGAAAAATATAAAAAATTATGGTGGCAATTCTCGAGAAAAGAAAATACAGATAGAACATATTATACCATGCTAAAGTTTGGACTTCAAAGTACACATGATATCCATGAGGATATAGCTACATTCTATGTCCTCCCTGATTGGATGAGAGACTGGTGGTAGTCATTCGGCATCAACCTAACAGCATTAGAACCAACTGTTATTTATAATCTAAAACGAGACATTGGAGAATCTCTCGAACAAGTCAAAGATATTTTGCAGACAAAGATTACTGAGGATCAAATCCTTGAGTACTACATTAAATACAAAGAACAGTGGCTTGTCAAAACTTGCATAGATGTCCACATGCATCATAATAGACGCGTGGTCCTGAGGTCTATTTATTCAAAGGAATGGAGCACTGCATCCAACGTATTTCAAGAAACATATGGTCCCCCATACTCCGATGATTTGTAAATATCTCAAAAGTATTTGGCTATGAGTGGGGCCTGTCCATTCAAATTGTCATAAATATTGAAAAGAAAGTCTTTGTAACTATGTCATGATAATATAAAGAAAGCCCTAATTTTCTCTGTGTCAATATGATTGAAAATCTATGTTATGCAATAAATACCCTAAGTCAAGATTACAAGTAATTGTCCAAAAGCAACATTAGTTGAGAGTGGGACTGAAAGCAACCATTTTTCAAAACAACTTACATGTTTACGGTTCCATTGTTGCTTGATTCAATTACTTTCAGTCATCTAAGAAGACCATGCTTGATTACAAAACTACCCATGTATTTCCAATATTTAATGAGTTCATCATTTTCCTTAAGAATATTTCATTTTAGGTTTTGAATAAGATTATACAAGTTCCACAACATTATATAAAATATTGTTTTTGAAGATTTGTGAACACTTATTAACCACCTAAAAGATCTTACTTTCGAAAGTCATAAAAACTTTTAGAAGTTTTCCATAATGGTTAGTTATTTTTATTTTATATTATTATTGCTAAATATAAATATCTTACTAAATGTGAGTGTACTTCAATTACCGAGGTGATGAACCCAAACTGATGGGATGAGAGAGACTTTAGGGCCATGAAGACAAAGTTGATAGTTAGATGGTGTGATATGGGATTCAAGACCCAAAGGAGCAATAAAAGACAACTCATAATTGCATGAATTTCTACTCCTAAGAAAGATAAAGTGATCCTCTTCCTCAGCACTTGAATGCCTACATTTTGAGAAAGGGAATGCGGTACAAGTCACCTTATAAAAGGCACTACACGTCACCTTTTAAGAGGCGCTATTGGTTTGGTTTATATAATGTTATCTATTTTTGATGCAGAACTATGATCAGGAAAGCCACCCGAATGTTCATCGACATACGACAACAGCCTCGGGGAAACAGGTAAACCTAATTGTAATTGTACAATTTAAATATGTCACAATGTTTTCTCATTATATTAATGTTTCAATGAATATTTTGGTTTCGTTTAGGTAATTTTCTCTATGTTTTTGATGCAGGCCGGTTTTGTAAGGGTCACAGTAGACATACCATACCTGCCTCGACGCAACAGGTATACATCTTTGTAATAGTAAAACTATAATTATATGAATAATAGTTTTTTTTTATGTGTTTTTTCATGAATAGTTTTGGATTCGTTTAGGTGACTTTCACTATGTTTTTTATTTAGGGTTCTCTAAGGGGCATATCCCAGATAGTAGCAGATCGGGGCAAGTCAGCTATGACCATGATCCGATGAGTGGATCATGATCCTCGAGGTTGCAGGTATAATTCATTGGAATTGTACCAATATAATACGTAACATAATGTTTATTTTGTTATGTATTTTTCGTATGTATACTGGTTTCGTTATGATAATGTTTTCTACTTCTTTTTTGCAGGGGCCCAATGATCGGGGCAAGTCCACAGATGTGGATCAGACGACACCATCGTCCAGGCATCAGGTAAACCTAGTTGTAATTTTAGGAATCTATCATGATAGATATGTTATGTTAATATAATTTTAGGAATCTATCGTGATAGAACTCAGTAGTTTTTTATATATTTTTGTTGCAGCCCAGTGAATCGATGTATGAACTAGCATCGCAAGAATATTCAATAGATCCTGAAGTGGTTGAGATGCTAGTTAACAACACCGATAAAATTGGTGAAGCCACGGACCCGTTTAAGATGATAGATAAAATGTTGAATAAATATAGAGCAAAAATCGTTTCTCTGCTAATCAGGGTTCTGCAGACAAGTGAGATTAGATCAAGGATTGAATTGTTGGGACAGAGATCTAAAACCTTGCGAGTAAGTTGAGGAATCTTGAATCATAAAATAAATCATTTATAAATTTATAATTTTCTCTTTTATATGATAGTACTGGACGTATAAAATGTGGTTTGTATTTACAAAATTATCAGGAAGCACACAATAGTGGTCAAGGCGGTGTTGGCCCCAGTGAGGCTCATGGAGATACGTCGCATCATGGGAAAATGACTCCACGTGCATTGACTCCTTTGCCATTGTTGTCAACTGAATAGTACGAAACACGTTCCCAAACACCACATACCTCAGCTGTGAGTGCACCGACCGCTAGTGACTGACCCACACCAGATCATCCAGAAGAAGGGGTCGACATCGAGACTCTTATTAATTTTGATATCGCCCTAGTTGCATTTCCAGGATCTTCCCGTGTCACTAGCATGGGAACAATGGAGGAAAAATTTTTGGTGGATGAAAATCTCATCCCAATAAAGATCGAGAAGATCCCAGGTAATTAATATACATTGATCAAGTTAGTGTTTATAATTTCATTGTAATATACCGATAAAACGTTTTTTTCATATAATTATGATCATGGCATGATCGTTTTGCAGGAAATGATGTTTTCTATAAACAAATGAATGACTTGTCCTTGGATATCTTCGGGCCGACCATCCGAACAAGGTGGAATAAATAACCGAAATGTTTAAAAAATGACCTCACTAATTGATTGGTTGGCTTGTTCGGCGACAAGACCTTGAATCAAGCCGAGGTCCTGAAAAAGGTTGGACAAAATATGAAGGTTGTCCGATACCAATATAGGATCCACCTGGAAAAAAACCCTAGGTATGAGCGCCCTCCAATGATTCCAACAATGGAGTGGAAAGCTCTAGTGGACAATGGAAAAGAGAGGGCTTAGAGAAAAGAAAGAAAGATACCACTAGGCACAGGGAGGTATGCAATACTTTCTGCAATGTAATTCTAAACCTTATTATTATTGATTTCTATATCGAATTTGGAACATCCAACGTATTTCAAAACTCGCATAGGCTGTCAGAAACTTCAAAGGACACAAAGGAAAGACTGGAAAAAATAGGTCAGCACAAGCTTGGGGCTGGTGGTTATTCGAATTTGGCGACACAATTTGTACGTTTCGAAAAACCAATAATGCATACAAATAATAAATTGCAAATTATTTTTCATTTTATTGCACCGCAAAATGTTAATTAACGACGTTATGCAAATATGCAGGCCGACCGATTCAATGAAGTGCCCACTGCGGAAGACATGAAGCTTGGCTTCCAGCACGGCTTTGGAGGTGTTGTTGAATGCCAAAAAAACTTATCTGGGAAAAGACAGTTTTCTGGTACCAATCCATCCAGTGCACAGGTATATAAAATCTATATAGTTTAATGAATATTTATTGCTTGTGCAACCTATTCGTTATAAATACTTGACATAAAATATTGACTCTGTTTTTAGCAGGAAAGTAATGATCCCCCTAATGTCGAGGAGGGACAACAACAAATAGAAGATCATGCTTCGAATCCTGGTAAAGAATTTATTCATATGCTACAATTTTATGTATCGCATTGCAAATTGTGAACATTAATTGTAGTTCACATATTTCAACTGTAGAGCATGTAGAGGGTGAAACTGTACAGGTTGAGCCTGGACGAGAACATGAACAACATGATTTGGCCACAACAGGTTAAAAAACACCTTTGTAATGTTTTTTTTAAATGAAATACTTGTCATTACAATAGAAAAATATAACAATGTAACATTTTCACATTGTTGCAGCAAATACGAACCCCTTGCCGCAAAATCCACGTCTGGATCAACACTCTAGGATGCAGACATCACGACAAGCACTTGATGAAGAACCAAGAACTCGAGGAGAAATTCTAGATCAAGATGGTCTTATTAGAGATATTTTGGTAAAACAAAAGAGAATAAAAACTAAAAATAAGTGACTGGAAAAACGTTGTCTAATCATTTTTGATAATAATATATCGTCCATGATTTTTGGCCTAATGAATTAATGAATGGTTTAATGGTTTAATGTTTCAGTGTAGTAAACTATTACCTTTATTGAATGTTAACTTTTATTGAATGAATGTGTTGACTGAATGAATGAATGGTTTATTGAATGTTATATTTTATTGAATGAATGTGTTGACTAAATGAAACAATGGTTTAATGAATGTTAACCTTTATTAAATGAATGGTAGATGAAAGTTCATGTTGATTTATGCATGAATTTGCACGCAATTTTTTTTCTTCAAGTACATGCATTGGGTATGGGGAATTGAGAGTGATGTGAGGGGGGGGGAGGGGCCATAAGAGCTTCCACCTTCATGTGGTTGGCCCTGTTCAGTAGAGAATATTAAATTATTCTCTAAATAGAGAGGAGCTCAATGAATGGCTACAATGCTGGCTTTCTACAACTCACTCGCGTGTCATCTAAATTTTGACAATTTCTTGGAGCTTGTTGTGATGTTTGGTTGCTCCTCATAACCAATTTCGAGTTTCCACAACTTCAAAGGATGAGTATATGATGCACTGGAATCAATATCCTTAACCTTCTCTTTAATTTCCTTGGAATATCCTTGAGATTATTTGAATGAGATATGTCTCAAATCCTCTAGATCATTTGCATCCTCTCCATTATGTCCAATCTTCATGCAATAAAGAATATATCTCGTCTCTTTTTCTGGGAGAATAATGTGGAGAGTGAATATTAAAGAGGATGAGAGGTTGTTTGTAACCCTAACCCAAGTATAAGAAATTGTATAGAGAGTTATAAGAAAACTTGAGGTAAACACTGTCAACGAGGTGGACATAAGTCCATGGATGATATCAAGGGAAACTCCTATTTAACAATTGTCATTTATCTTCCAAGTGAATATTTCCTTAGTGTATATGTATTAGGTATTGGTAAGCAAACATTAATTATAATGGGGGTTCATTGGAACTCCATAACAGTCGTTGGAGAAAATAGCCACAAATATAGAGACTACTTTGTGTAAACATTTTTTTTCTTCGATTAGCCGAAAAAAATGGTTTTACTGGTTACAAATACATTGATTTTTGCAAAATAGAGTTCGTCCTTCACATCTATAAACAGCCTCATCAATTCCTCACAGTCTACAAATTTATTCTCAATGAGAAGATCTGCTAACTTGTGAAGAATATCAACGTGTCGCGTGATTATTGTCTTAGCCCTTTCATAGGCCTGCTCACCAAAAATCAAGAATAAGAACTTAGCTTCTATTGTGTTGATTTTGTTTTCTTTTACAATGCTTTAACTTTCTAAAATCCAAAATCTGACATAAACTTTAACTCAACCTGCTTGCCCTAATAAAGGATTTACATGACCCCCCTTCGAGGGATAGTTGTCCAATAGCAAGTCTTTCAACCATATGCCTGGCAACATGAGAAACTTGTTGAAAGTCTTTTGAAGGGATCCAAGAACAAATGCCTTTCCAATAAAAATTAAGACCCAACCTTCAAATTTGATCAAAACATAATAGTGTATTTTTTTTTTAAATTACCATACGGTCGTAGGATATCTGACTTCCACGCCATAGATATCCGACGTTCTTGCCATACCACCCACGGCTCAGAACATCGGATATCAGACATTTTCTCATGGATCAATCGTCGGATATCCGATTTCCATTCCTTAGAAATCCGATGTTCTTGCCGTTCCACCGACGACTAAGAACATCATATATCAACCCTTTTCTCATGGAACGGGTGTCGGATATCCGACTTCCCAGCCTCAGATATCCAACATTCTTGCCATACCACCGATGTCTAAGAATGTCGGATATCATCCCTTTTCTCATGGAATGGGCGTTGGATATCCGACATCCACGCCTTAGATATCCGACGTTCTTTCCATACCACCGACGACTAAGAATCTCGAATACCATCCCTTTTCTCATGGAACGAGCGTTGGATATCCGACAGAATATTAAAGGATAGTCGTCAGATATTTGACGACACATTAAGTGCAAGTCATCGAATATCCGACGGGATTATGTGGTCGGATATCCGATGGCCATCCAACCGTAGGATCTCAGCCGAAATTGGACCGACGTTAAAAAAGTATGGAGGTTGTCGGATGGTCGACAGCAAGAGGTAGAAAATCCGACATTTTGGCCGTCGGATTTTGGGTCAAAAAACCTAGTGAGAGGTGGTTGAATTGGGAGGTTGGGGAAGTTGCAGAACCAACTTCAACTAATCCCAATTCGTAATCTTAGTATATTTTTTCATTTCATCTTAAGATGTGCGCATGTTTCATACAAGTAGACTAGCGCACAGTATGCAACTTTTGCATTTAGCAAACAACATTTGCAACATTTTGGAGGATGTGGGCAGGTTGTCTTCAATAATACTAGCGTTCATAATGCTAGATCACTGTGGCAATAGTAGTGCACACATGGTGAAAATTGTAGAAAAAATATGTTTTTCAGCTGAAGAGTGTAATCTCAGCAATAACTCATCCAGGGTCAACCTAGCTCTTCCATCCATAGTGTCCTTTTGTGTGATCAATAGAGCAATGTGATCACGGACGGAGAAGTGCAGATTTGACCTATAATAAATGCCCCCTAATGTGTGATTTCAAAGGGAAACGATGGCCGAAATACATTATAATTCCAAGTCAAAGGAGGAGCAAGCAACCACAGAACCAAGTCACAAAAGTACCTAAAAAAAACGATCAAGGTCAGCGAGCAATCACAATATTGACATCATATAGATGTTCGGTGTGATACAACATGATCTCCAATACATAACTGGGAGATGTATATATAGCATGGCCACTGAAATACAAGCGTGGATCCATGACATAGATAAGAGATCATAGCCATAACAACAAGCTGGATCTATGTCTTGTGAAGATCCAAAATGAGTGTGGATCAGTCTTGTGCAGCTTGGGTGATAACATAAATATGGTGATGCTATCAAAGTCCCAAGGCCTTCATCCAAACAAACCAAGGTACAAACCCTAACCATGTGAATAAATGAGCTGGAGTTGAACATGGGGGGTATCGTTTGATTACCGATCATTGATGTATACCGTTAACAAACGTGAGGGATTCCATCGATAATGATAATGGGGCCCAAGGTACCTAGCACATTCCAGCAAGTGTGAATAAATAGACTTGAAGTCGAACACTTGAGGAACCTATCGAATAAGAGACATTGATGTATTCTCATTATTCAACAGCGAGGGAAACTGCCATTGATGACTGCAATCCCCAAAGTACTAACCGAAACTCTAAACTTCATTCCCAGAGCATAATGAGTTGAAGTAGATGGGAAGAAGTTTGGTGGAAGGGAGGCCTTAATGCATCCTCCATCATCCATCATGAGGAACACTCACAAGTTTGAGCTGATTTGGAGTAGGACAAGTAACAAGATGAAACAAAATGACACCAGGATGGCCGACACATGAAGTCAAGGTAACTGCAGAATGGCCGACACAGGCTGTATCCTTGAATAGTGAGCATGACACAAAGTGACTTAGGCAGCTTTTGACATGAGGGGGAAGTGATATAAGCCTGCAATGTAGTTGACATTAGCAGAATCTCCATGTGATTGGAAGAATAACCAACTGGAGGAATAACAAACTCTGAGATCAGGTTCTCCCTAAGGTCAAAAAACTAAAAACCCGACTGAATGATGGACTCAAATAGGTGTTGTGCTCAAGGACATGACTGACTTAACTGCCTTTGAAACTGAAAATATGTAGATATACCCTTCTCTTCCCTTATGATTTTTGGTAAAAGATGTCCTTCTTGTTTTTTTAATGAGTCCAAGAAAGCAAGCTCAATAAGCCCAACCATGTAAAATTTTAACGAGCCCATGGGAGGAAGACTCAGGACCTTCTTCATTGTTTACAGAGTTCGAAGAAGAGATAGAAGAATACTCTATAGTACTGATCTCTGGATTTTAATATCAAGCCAAGATTTGTTCTTGCTCGTCAGTGTTTTCAATTTTAAGGAGTTTGAAAAAATTAAACAATAACTCCATACACCTACCCATGGATTTTAGTATCGATCCTGGGTTAGTATATGCTCGCTGGTGTTTTCCTGTTTATAGAGTCTGAAAAACTTAAACAATCCTCTGTAGACCCTCTCGTGGATTTCACATCAAGCCCGAGTAAGTGAATGCTCGCTTGGTGTTTTCATGTTTCGAGAGCCTGAAAACCCTAAAGAAGGCTCCAAAAGTCCTTTTTCATATAGTTAGTATCGTCCCCCAAAAAAGTGTAAAACGATGAGAGAAGAACTCTTCTAGCCATGGATGACTAGAGTATTCCTTTTTTGTAAGTAATCCGCAAAAGTATGGAAAAGGGTTAAACTTATACTTAAGTGGATGTTCCTTCAATTCCTTTAACGAGTTTGAAGAGAACAAGCAAACTCGACAATCTTGTTTGTTTTTGAAAAGTCAAAACAAGGGCTTAAAATGACTTAAACAACTTTAGGGATCGTAAGTTCATAACCTGCCAAATAATGGAATCTAAACAACCAAGTTATTAACCAGGATAAATTTTCTCAATTGAAAAAAATATTAGACAATATGGTACCTATATTGATCTCGTCAATGAAGAAAACCAAAAGATCGATGTTGAAATTATAGTGATAATTCGAAATATATAGTTAATCTAATCCATCAAAATTTGAAAATATTAATGAATTAAAATAACATTTTAAAACAAAATGAAACTATACCCTTTTTGGAAAAGTGGGTAAAAATTAAAAATCAATTTCTATAAATAGTTTCATTTTTGAAAATCAAATATCACAATTTGAAAAATTAGGGCAAAGTGTGGAGAAAACCTCAAGCTACTTTTGCTCATTGCGATCGATCCAGGTCACCGATCCAAGTTCTACTTTCACCAAGTAAGTAGTCTCATCCCATACTTGCATTTACATATAAAGTTTTTAAATTTTAGTGGTCAAAATCATTTTTTATCAAACTTTTAAACTCATTTCTGCATGAGCACTGGTTTGCTTGCAAGAGACTAGCGCACTCGACAAAATTGTGATAGTATACTTGTAAGACAGTCACATTCAGGATGATACTGTCTATTATAGACAATAGTGTTCACCGCAAAAACTAGGGAAAAAAATTAAAAATGACCAACGTTTGATGTTTTAATGGCAGTATGGTGCTTGTGTGGCATGAAAGGGAACATGAGGAGATGGATCGAGAAGCTTTACAAGATCCATTAACCTTGCATGCATTGCGAAGATGTGGTTTGTTGAAATTCTATAGAACGGTCAACATGCGGGCACAAATCCAGCTGCTTGAGAGGCTTGTATAGTATTGGGATGCCAATTCGTGTTCAATCTCCAAGGGGAGATATTGGAACTGATGGTTGATGACATCTATTTCATCACGGGTCTCTCCCAAAGGGGAGATGTAGTGAATCTTAAAGCGTCCTCTCGCAATGTGGGTGCCCTATCTGTGCAGGACTATATCAATACCTATTGTGTACCGGGTACATAAAAAATCGGTAGTCAGGTCCTTATTTATACTGTTGTGAGATTCCCACTCAAGGTCATCTTGAGTATTCTCAACCGGATGGCTGGAAGTGCTACGTAACATCTTGCTTCAAGGAAATTCATGCATATGGGTACTGAATTCCTACGAGGGATAGTGTTTGACTAGTGTTCAAGTCTACTAGCAAACATGAGGCTTCAACTTTCCGGGTGTAAGACCGGGAGGATGAAGAATTTTGGGTACGGAACCATACTTTGCACCTTTTTCTTTGAAAGGGTGCCTGTCATGAGTCTAGGGATGGCTTTGCCCCCACTTAACCCCCATGAGCCACTGATGGGTTGTTGGGGAGAGATCTTCCTATGCCAGGGTGATGGCGAGAGCAACTTTTGCTATAGTGAGGATGATTTTTGGGAGTGGTGGGACCGGCAGGTACCAGCTCTTGAGTAGTTCCCATATGCGGGCATAGAATTCCGCAACGATCCTGAGCTAGCTCTTCCTTCAGGAGCAGCCTGGGGAGAGATTGGTAAGTTTTTTTTTTAAATTATTTGATTTTTTTCATTTTTATATATATGATTTTTATGATGAGTTTAAAATACTGAAACAAAATGTCTTATGCAGATGTTGGACCAGTACGTCCTGAGGGACACCCCCATACCTTTGTGAGACCAGTCATAGTAGGGGCAGCTGACACCATGCTGGCGAACATAGAGGGGAAGATGAGTCAGTTGACTCATGACATTCCGACATACAGGATCGAGCGAATACCGCTCGACATGCAGGAGAATGTGGTGGGTGTGGCCCCAGCATGGATTCGGCTACTGAGAAAAGTAGATAGGCTGGTCATTTGCTATAGAGAGGCAGTAGAGGCAGATGAGGCCCCTCCTTCTCCATAGGAGAAAGACATATATATGTATATTTTTGAGGCCGTCAAGCCCATTTTTGTATATTATGACATGACTCTGTGATAGACTTATGACTCAGACTCATATTATTTTTTGATACGGATTATATATACAGTATTGGTGTTATTTACATGTGTGTTATTGTCTTTTATGCATGAATTATGGATGTGTATTATACAGATGCCACTATAAAACGTAGTTTGAAAATGAATTAGCTAATGCATTCAAAATTATTGGAATACGTTGATATGTGATGTAATCAAACTGTCTCTCAAGTAACTTAACACGCAAAAACTGATGTAGCAAAATAGGATCTCTAACCTGATAAACACCCATTAACTGAAACACAACTAGCTGTGAGTCGAGCCGTACCTCGAAATGTGAAATGCCATGGAACAGATCATCTCAGAGTAGCTCTATGACCGCACTGTATTCAACCACATTGTTCGTTGTGGGACCTAAACAAGCCCCTCCTGAAGAAACCAGTTGGCCAGTTGGTGAGTAAATAACCCAAGTAGCTGCAGCCAACTGACAGGTGTGGTGGCTAGCGCCATCAGTGAACCCTATAAACTGTTTAGTGGACATCTGAAACACAAAGCAATGGATGCATAAGACGTAACGACCACCATAAACAAAGCTAACTCTACAAAATGTATAGCTATAATACATGAAAAAGCACAGAAGCCTAAGCATAGTACTTCTTCAAGTAGAGCCCATTTTTAGGCTCTGGCAACTTATTACCTTCGTAGTATGTTAACTCGTATGCACCCTTCTTCAGAACCTTAGAAACTATGTAGGGACCGAGCCACATGGACTTAAACTTGCCAGCTCCTAAGGGTTCCTTGTCCTAATCGTAGAGCAAAACAAGGTCTCCCTCAAGAAAAATCCTAGGTTTAACTAATTATCATATTGTCGCTTGAATCGATTCTTATGCGCTTTGTTTGCTGTGAGCGCATCGTGGCACTACTCATCCAGATGTTCTAAATGTAGCAAACGTTCTTCCAAGACTGAAGTGTCAGGCAGTAGTTGGACAGCCAACTTCAATGAAGGAATCTTGCACTCAACCGAAATGAATGCTTCTATCCCATGCACAAGTTGGAAAGGAGAGAACCCGGTAGCAGTCTTCACATTGGCTCGGTAGGCCCAAAGAGAAGGATACAACATAATGTGCCAGTTAGTTCTACTGGCATTAACTTTCCTTTGTAAGATGGTCTTCAAAGTTTTGTTGACCACTTCGACCTGACCATTCTCCTGCGGGTAAAATGAAGACGAATGTTCTTTCTGAAAACCTAACATGGTGTATAGATCAATCATCAAGTTGTTCTGAAAATTACGATCGTGATCAGTCACGATCTCTTTGGGTGTACCAAATATTGCAATGATCTGGTTGAAAACAAAATAAAGGGTCATTTCCCCATCTGCCTTAACAGTAGGCATTGCCTCAGCCCACTTGGTGAAGTAGTCGACGGCAACAATGATATGATGATGGTCTCCTGCAGAAACTGGATTACAATTCATAAAATCAATCCCCCACTTGGTGAAGGGAACTGCTGTGATTACAGCATGGAGAGGAGCTGGGTGTGCTCTCATTTTCCTGGTGAAAAAATGACATCGCTTACAACGTTTCACAGCTTCCACTCAATCTTTGAAGATCGTGGGCCAGAAATAACCAGCACACAGTATTTTATAGGCTGTAGCCAACCCAGAAAGATGACCCCCACGGGCTCCATTGTGAGCATCATTCAATATTGTTTCATCTTACTCTAAGGTTAAACAACGATGTAAGATGGAATCTACCCCACGTCTGTACAAAGTGTCAGAAACAATGAGATAGTTATTCGCATGACTCTTAAGTTTACGTCGTTCATCCCTAGAGAAAGTGGTGGGACACCTCAAAGTATGGAGATATACTAGGATATCCCCATACCATGGGTCAGAGGATGAAATGAGAAAGATATGTTCATCCGGGAACGATGACTCTTCCTCAATGTGTACTATATCACTAGGAAATTCAAAAATCAGTTCGGCAAAAACCAGTGATCTCTTTGACTTAGCGGATTGAAAAACCAAGTCAAATTCTTGCAAGATTACAATCCATTTATTAAATTTCCCACCAATGATATGTCGAGTGAGAACATATTGGAAAGGATTGACCTCCGCAACCACTGTGGTAGTTCACAATAATATATAGTGACGTAGCCTCTGAACAGCATAGACGACAGCTAATTCCAACTTCTCCACGTGAGAATACTTAATCTCAGGAGCTATCAAGGTGCGCGACAGATAATAAATGACATGCTCTTGGATCTTGTCATCCTCCTAAACCAGTACTATGTCGATTGTGTATACTGATGCAGCCAGCTATAAGAGGAAATCCTTCGTATAGTCTGGCGGGCTTAACAAGGGGGTTGAAAGTAATGCCTTTTTCAAGGCCTCAAATGATGCTTGAGCAGCCTCATCCCGCACAAAGTAGGTGTCTTGTTTAAGCAATATCATGAAACCTTTTGTAATTTTGGCATAGTTAATGATAAAGCATCTCAAGAAGTTGGACATTCCCTGCAGACTTTGAAGTTATCTCAGGGTTCGAGGAGGAGGCAGATTTACAATTGCCTCAACTTTCAATGGATCAACCATTATGCCACGACTGGATACTATGAAACCCAATAATCGTCCAGACTCAACGTAGAATACAAATTTGTTGGGATTCAATCGAATCTTGTAGTATCTGCACCGTTCAAACACAAGCCTTAAGTGATTAGGATGCTCCCGTCTCTTGCGAGATCGAGCTGGGAGATCATCAAGGTAAGGTTCTACTACGTGTTTGATGTCATGAAAAGCAAAGTTCATTTACCGCTTGAAGGTAGCTCCAGCATTCTTCAGGCCAAACGACATCTTCCAATAGGAAAAGGTTCCCCAAGGACAAATAAAAGATGTCTTGTGCTGATCTTCAGGTTTGATCTATATCTGATTATATCCTGAAAACCCATCCATGAAAGAAAAAATTTGATGGCCCACACACACATCGATAATCTGATCTATGAATGGTGTGGGGTAATTGTCTTTCGGACAAGCTTTATTTAGGTCCCGGAAGTGAGTGCAGACTCCAATGCTACCTTTCTTTTTGTCTACCGGAACAGAATTTGAAACCCATTCCGTCATAGCTATCAGATAGATGAATCCGGCTTTAAGCAATTTCTCTACTTCTGCCTTGATGGCAGCTACTTTTCGAGGGTTAACTGGATGGAGCTTCTGCCTCACAGGTTTAGCGTTAGGATAGGTTGATGACATGCTCAACAATGGCAGGGTCGATGATTGGCATCTCCTTGTAAGACTAGGAAAAAACATCGCGGAATTCTTTAAAGAGATTGGTATACAAAATTATCTGCTCAGGAGAACAGTCTGCTCCAATGAAAATATTTTCCATGACTCCAGGTTTGATGGAAATGTTGATGGGAATAGTTCTCGATATATTTTCCATATTCCCTTTGGCATAAACAGCTTTTGAAGTAGAAGGGATAGCAGACAATTCAACACTCCCACTGGGTCTCATAGAAAACTCACCTCTCTCAATCTTTTCCAAATCAGGAAGAAAATAAGACATGTGGTGCATGTGTTCCCAAGGATGGTCCAGGCCAATCATTGCTTCCAAAATGGTCTCATCAGAGGGAAAAACAGTATCTAGACAGTCAAAAGAGTGGATGGAGTCTATTGACCATGCAGGTACATAGTCCATATCTGACTGGACAGAGACCAATGGAGTCATGATATGTTCTGTTGCAGCATGTTGTGAATCTAAGTAAGCCACCTCTGCAACAGATAGGGGTACAACTGGTTCTGATTTGGTTGGGAGAATCCATGGATCTGTTGTTGGACTGACCATGAAAATCGCAGACGAATAACACTCTTCAGAACCAATAAAATAAACTTAAGCGGCTAGGTCGAAAGTTCCCATTAATGGCCCGTAAATCCCTATGCCTAAAATCTCACTCGTTGGGTGAGACTGATCAACCATCGAAATTGTTGAATCCTATGAAGCCTAGTTGTTTCTCCGAGAAAATGAAAGTTGGTCGACTGTGATGATCTTTCCTTCGTGAGGGAACATTATAACTCAGAAAATGGACGATGCAACTACTTGCATTGCATACATCCAGCTCCTACCCAACAACAATTTATAGTCAAGTGGAGCATCCAGAACTTCAACCTCTACAGATACTATTTTTCCCGCAAGTTCAACATCAAATGATGGTAAGACTCCGTGTGGATAGAAGGATCTTCCATCAAAGGTGGTAAGCACCGTGTTCGAGGGGGCTAACTCAGTTTCGCCTAAATCCTTCGGGCAATAAATGGACATTACATATGTAGACACGCCCTCATCTACAACAGCTCATCCAATGGTCTTGGGACCATGGATTACTTCTATTTGGAGAGCGACATGGTGCGGTAACCGAGTTTTGATATTGGACATATCAAAACGAGCAAGCATATTGGATGAGTCCATGCTCCCAATCACTGTGAGAAGTGCACTACGTTGTAATGGAAAACTCTGCAGTACTTCTAAAGTGGACATGGCACAGGGAGTTTGGGCTAAATCCTCCACAACATTGTAGTTGGGGGTAGCCCACACGTTGGGGTTGTGCACAACCTATTTGAAGACACCTTTCGGGATCTTCGGCAATGGATCCACCAATCTCTTGATGTGGAGAGGGTTAGATGACTTGGGAACATCCTTTTTCCACGGATCTGGGGTATAGTTTCTAGCTCGAGTTTGCAAAAGAGCATCTGAATTAACCATATTAATGAACAATTGATCAGCTGAGTTGGCACGAGTAGTTCCCCTAGCACTGGAGCTGCCAGAAGCTGAACCTTGTCCATGAGGGAATGGGTCTTTTAAGACAGCTGGTTTCTTTTCACGGAGTAGCTTCTGGGCTTCTTCCATCAGAGGGCATTGATGGGTAAGGTGGTCCTCTTAGCATAGCTTGCAAGGGAACTTCACTTTCCTTTTTTCCTTTTTACCCTCCTCAGCATTTTCTGTGTTTTTGGGATTTTGGTGGTTCCCCCCCCCTTTCTTGCCCTTTCTTTTGTTGTTAGGCTGCCGAGGGCCCTTTTGATTTGTCTTCACTTGTTGTACAGATTCTATTTTTGAAGGGGAGGATGCAACTGAAGTTTCTTCTGCAGCAGACTATTTGACAGACAAGGTGTGAACCTGCTTAGTTAAAGCATCAAACGCTGCAGAATCTACTGAACCTGCGATGCCGTCAGCATGTGGTCTAGGTTTAGGTTTACCTAGATCTGTGTTAGACCTTGGTGCATCGATAATAATCTCATATAAGAGCCCAGACTGAGCATATACCAAGTCAAGCTGTTGGGTTCTTAAGATAGCTTCCTCTTCGGAGGACACCCCTGAAGTTGCAACTTCCTTAGAAATATAAGGAAGGAGTGATTTGAGATACCACTCTAATAAAAATGCTGGAGGGATGTCAGCTTTAATGAGCCTCTTTCTCCTTCGCCACTCCTGAATATGGTCAGATAAGTGAGTGGATTTGTTCTATCTAAAGGTTGATAGAAGGTCTTATTGGTAGTACGGCTGCCGTTACACCAAAACCCGTAGGTGATTGGTAAACTCACCACCGCCATATTTCAAGGATCCATAAGAGGCAATTAGTCCCTTGTCACGATACACCGGGGAGTGTTGACTACTTGCAATTTTGTGCAACAATATCCCCCTCAGCGTGAGCTGAGTGTGTATCGAACTTGTGACCTCTAGCTCTGATACTGATTGTTGGTAGTACAACTGTCGTTACACCACAACCGCAAGTGATTGGTAAACTCACAACCGCCAGATTTCAAGGATCCACGACAAGCGATTAGTCCCTTGTCACGATACACCAGGGAGCATTGACTACTTGCAATTTCATGCAACAAGTCTGTACCAGCATCATACCGGACAGGAAGTTAATAGTGATTTAGAAAAATAGTAGCTAGATCCCAAAAGGTGCCATAAGCAGCTGCAAGCAGTTCAATATACCATTTGGCTACGACACTTGTCAAGGTTCTTTGAAAGAGCCTCAATCTAATGGAATCATCATTTAGCGAATTCGAGGAGCACCAAAGATGAAACATCGTGACATGGTCATCGAGATCCTCACCAGTATTACCTTCAAATTTTGGAATGTTTGAGGGAAACTTAGTGGGAATAGGTGTCCATGCAAGATTATGGCGCATAGGGTCATTAGTGAGTTTTGAAAGATCTGGCAAGTTCAAAGTTGCTAGAAAAGGTAAATGAGGTCATGCTAATGGCATTTGGTGGACAGGAACCTGGTAGGGGGAACCTCCCAATACTTGGTTCATGTACTGCTAATTGGGGTTGCCTCCAGCCATCAGTTGTGAGGTAAAAGCATTAAAATTGCTCCACCCAAAAGAAAGTAGATTACTTCCCGGGGTAGTGGTCCATTGCGGCCGGGTGTTAACCCAAAATAAAGTAGATTACTTACCGTGGTAGTGGTCCATTGCAGCTGGGTGTTAACCCCACTGTATTGTGGATTAATAATATTACCCCCTCCTCCAGAAAATAAAGAGAAAGGGATACTCTCTACAAGTATATTTGATGGATTTACATTATAACCTGCATAGGGGTTAAATCTAGGTGTAGTTATAACAAACGGTGTCGTCATCATACCCATAACAAGCATAGATGCAGAGGGGATCGATCCTACAACAGATGTGGAAGCAATATTCTGAGGTATACCCTGGAACTGTTGAGTAACAGGAGGTTGAGTAAAATTCACTACAGGTATCCCTGTCAAAGGGATATTAGTTGGTCCAAAGCTAGGGGTGGAAACTGAAGCAGATGTCGAAGCTTGTGAGCTTGCCATGCCTAGAGTACCAGAATTAAAACTAAAGGATGGGCTCGAAGTAGAAGCAGTCTGCGAGGAGCTTGGCATTGCAGTGTTTGTAAAAGAAGGATTAATAATACTTGTAGCCATAGCTATTGTGGGAGTTTGAGGAACTCCCTTCTCATCTCCTAAGTTATTCATGATGTAACTAGGTGTAAACAAGTATGCACTGTACTCAGGTTGGCCTAGAGAATCTACAGGTACCAGTAATGGATCGTTGGGTCCAGTCAGGGGAGGGTTGAAAGGAGTGTTAAACTCTTGCAAAGTTAAGTCTTCAACCTCAACAGTATCAAAGACCTGTTGATCTTGAACTCGGGGCTGTGGTTCTCCAGGTACGTTTGTTTCGCGCGTAAGTTTGAATGAACCATGGGAATCCATCCTCTGGCGTCGCGGTGGCGGTGGAGGCTCCACAATGAGTGGGGGAAGGTTTTGCAACCTCTGAGACCTACGAAGAGGTTGGTCCTCCACAGCTATATAAAAGGAAAACTAAGTATAAAACCTAGTGGCCACTAACGACTAGGGAGCAAGCAACATACCACTAAAAATTTCCTAAGTGATCAAACTAGGAAAACAAGGAAAATACTCTCAGAAGCAAGTCTAGGATGATGAGGGCCCAGAACAAACTAATAGAGTATCGACGGTCAGTTACACGACGTCCAATGAAGGTCCTCTGGGTGCAAGCATTTGAATCACCAAATCGCCCTCCCGAGATTACTGCCAAAGAGTTACCTTCCGCATCTATCCGAGGTGAAGTGGAAATATCCTTCCACTCTACTTGTGTAGAGCTCTAGGGTTATGATACTAAGGATACCATCAATACGAAAAAACCCGGGGGAACAGTCGTTATCCTAACCAAGATGCATGGGCAAGGTAGCAAAGCCTGAAATCCAAAAGCACTTAAAAGTACTAGTGGAACCCCGTATGCGAATAAGCTCTGGTTTATGGTTGAGAGGAAAGTGAGGGCGTATCCTCAACAGTTCCAACTGCCCACAGCCTCATGCTTAACTCTGGTTTCAGTAGAGCGTTCCCAGGATATTTTGATAGAAGTGGGTTTACCTAAGAGATTGTCTTACTACAATTGTTGAGTAATGAAACCGATTTTGGGTAATTTAAGGTGATTTACCTCAAAAACCTAGCCTAAGCCAGTTGATGATGTGTATACATAAAAAGAAAAAGTTGCTAGTTAATTTTATTAAGATTTCTTTTTAGAGGCTACTTTTTACTCAATAAGGGTAGTGAAGTGTGTGGAATGGTTTCGACAGAAAGCAAAGTGCGTATAAAAATAATGCATGAAACTTCACAAAAACTCTTTTCTTTTTCATTTATATTTTCCAAAACTGAAACTAGACAATCCTAAATTTTTTTTTTTAAATTTTCTTTTAAATTTTCAAAGCAAGATAAACTATGCTACTTTGAAAATGATGATAAATCTCACTACTAAGCTACCAATTTCAATTTTTGTCTTTTCTAATATTTGCAAAAGAAAATGAACTTGAAAAAGGAACGAGTAAGACCTAACACAAAGTGTGGATAAAGAAAAACAACCTAATGGCTTAAAACAATCAAATCAAAAAGACTTGAGAAAGACTCTACCTATCAAGTTGTTTCAATGGAAAAAACTCTAGGTTTGGAACAAAGTGTAAAAGAAGAAAGGAAAACAGATGCCTATAGTGGAAAAATAGACCAAGAGTAAGCACCAAAACCAAGAAAACACCCGCCAAACAAAAGAGTAGGTAAGCAAACCAAAGGTAACCCTACCAACACACAGACTCAAAGGAAAAGCTAACTAGAAAGCTTCAACTCACTCAAACTGATCTGGATAGATGTTCAGAAGGTATCTATACCAAGTAGACCCAACCACTTGGAAACCAAACCCTAGTAAAAGGCTTGAACCTACAGGAAAAGTGCGCTACTGTGTGGTATAAGAACTAGCGCCTGCCACAAGAAATGCGCTACTGTGTTTCAGGGAAACTAGCGCACAAGACAGAAATGCGCTACTGTATGCACAATAATCCAGTACACATGGACTTAAATAAATAAAAAAGATTTGCTGAAGCAGACTGAAATGAATCAAGATAAAAGAATAGGAAAATAACCTATAAAAACCTCTCAGAGAACAAAAGACTGAATAAACTGGAAGAAAACCTAGCAAGGTCCCATAGAGAATAAAACAACTGGTTACTCCCCAGTGGAGTCCCCTGTTCTGTTGTGTAGGAAAATACCTTATAGTGGGGGATACGACACTACCAACTTACATGGGGTGACAGGTAAATACATTCATGTTTTGCATTAATTACTACAAATGGAAAGAGGTTAGGATTCCGAAAGTTGTACCTTTTTAACGATGGCTGGTCCTAGCTTTCACCTAATCTTTCACAATGGTGAACCTGCAAAACAAAGTTAACCTTCCTCAGCATATCTTGACTGTAATAAATATGATGAAATTGGAAATAACTTAACATCAACTACAATCAAATATTCAATCAAATAGACATTCGATTGGGACAGGAAGGATATTTCCACCTTTTATTGTCAAAGAAATGTAGATAAGTACAGATATATCTGACCTGTCCAGACACTTCTACAACCGAGTCCTAGGCTCCTGCTCCTCACAATGACTTAAGAATTCCTCCAGCGTAACAACAGCTTATCTTTCATTCTAGTCCCCTCTCTCATGGCCTCCCCTTGTATTTATGGCACAAGGTAGGCAGTTGAATTCGAGAGGTGGTTGAATTGGGAGGTTGGGGAAGTTGCAGAACCAACTTCAACTAATCCCAATTCATAATCTTAATATATTTTTTCATTTCATCTTAATATGTGCATAGGCTTCATACAAGTAGACTAGCACATAGTATGCAACTTTTGCATTTAACAACCAGCATTTGCAACATTTTGGAGGATGTGCGCAGGTTGTCTTCAATAAGACTAGCGTTCAGAACGCTAGATCACTGTGGCAATAGTAGCACACACATGGTGAAAATTGTAGAAAAAATATGTTTTTCAGCTGAAGAGTGTAATCTCAGCAATAACTCATCCTGGGTCAACCTAGCTCTTCCATCCATAGCGTCCTTTTGTGTGATCGATAGAGAAATGTGATCACGGACGGAGAAGTGCATATTTGACTTATAACACCAACCTTAACAACTAGTAGTCTTTGGTGACAGGCCAATACATGTTTCCTTGAAGAGGCCAAAACGGATAATAAACAAAAATGGCAAAAAGTACTTTGGATACGGGACCACAACGATGGATGGTGGATGGATATGGAAATGGTGAGGTTGCAAACAGAGATAGAGGAAGACTGGTGGCGTGAAGAAAAGAGGTCAAAATTGTCACATCGTTAGACTACACCAAAATAAAAAAGTGCTTTTGTGCTACGGTAATCAACTCATTCTGCCAGGATGGAGAGAGTACCAGTCTCCTCCCTTCGGCAGGCATGTTGGAATTGAGATTAAATTTTTATCATAGATCTTCCTGGTTAATTGCTTGATTCATGATGCTTTTATGCTAATAGTGAACTAACTATTTTGTCAGCCAGGTCATGTTATTTGATGGAGATTTTTCTTCCTCATGGCTCAAATTTGTTCATGGAATCCTTTTCTACATATATCACCAAAAAAACAATTTGTTGAGTATGATTTGCTCAGCCTATAACGAGAGCTAGGTCATTTAGATATTAAGACATAGACATATTTCCTTCACTTAGAAATCCGTGATAAGGTTGGAACCATTCAAATGCCAAATCCATGTTATTATTTATAAATAATAATCAATTTTTACATGGTTCTACCGAGAGCTAAGCATGGAGGTATCTTGGTCCATTTAATTATTATTATATATTACATATTCACAATTAAAATTTCACATTTTAGATATTTGCTCATTTATTATTTTTCCACATCAAATGCAATTACACAATTAAAGTTTTTTTGGATGACAAAATAATCAAATATCTATTTGTGTTAACTTTTTACTTTGTTTTGATTTAGATATTTTTTTATGCAGTTTGTTGTTGTGGCATTTGATAAATATGTACATTGGCCCTCCATGGGACTAATCTCAACCAAATCACAGACCGATTCCACCCATAAATTGATGGCAAGCAAAATGAAATGCATGTTAATTTGTTAGAAGACAAAGTATACATATGTAATATAATTAGAGTTATCAAGTTTCACTCTAAATATATTGGCAAGCAACATTGGTATTTTCATTTGGTAAGGGGAGTGCAGGGATTGAGGGATGCAATTTTAGGTGTGTTACCAATGTCAATGGTTGATCTTGTGAATGTCAATGATTGAGATTTATGGATAGTCAATGCCCAATCCATCTTGAGGGGGATTTGTTTCTTGTTACTTCTATTTCATGGGTTCCTATTTCTTGCTTATTAGTATTTGCGGTATAATTTCCATAAATTCACTTTACTTGCTTTCAACACATAAACTTACATTATCTACATACACACAACTTTCTCTCATTTTAGACATACCGAAATTTTTTTCGACGTTTCATTTCCCCTGCTTCAGGAATATGCTAGTATATATTTCATGTATTTAACATAGTGTTAATTAAATGATTCAATTGATTTCCCACCACATAATTGCTAACTTAAACAATTATAATTTGGTAACCAATTATATCTTAACGCATGTAATTAACTTAAGATTACATGCATGGCCGATATTATGATTAATCATTCTTGGAACTATAATTAATCGAGACTCGTGCATGATAATCTTCTATGACTGTCCTTTTACAATCTTTTTCAAATTAATGGTTCTTTATTTAGAAGATTAAATTTTGAATATTTCATAATATAAACTAAAATTTATTTATGTTTTATAAAATGAGAGATTATGTTAATATTAATGTGATAAATATAGTTATTTATATACATGATTTATCATATATATAAATATGAGACCTTTTTACTTAAAGTTAGGGTGGTTGTAAGTTTGATTTTGTTGATCTTCTCATGGTTAAGCTTCATAATAAGGATTAATTATTTATCTCTTTTATTATTTATGAATTTGGGTGAATTATATGAGAAAAAATGGAAAATAATGAATATTATTTTAGAAAAAATCTTTGAAAATTAGTTTTTACACTAAATTTCACCTTTAAAATTTTCCATGATCTAAATAGAAAATCTTTCTCTACCCTTCCCTCCAACGGAGAAATATAAATTATTACATGTTTTGAATAACTTATTTCCTACCACATGTACTATTATGTTTTGAACAAGTTAACATTGATGTACCGAGCATACAATTTCCATGCATGCTTCTTTGCTAAGTTTCCCAAGAATCACTCATAAATTTTATTATTTTTCTTCGAGTGTATGGAATTTTAAGACTTGAACTATTTAATAATTTATATTATTTTTTATGTTCTTATCAATACCATTATGAACATTAGCATTTCAATATTATTAGGGCCCTCGTTGTCAATGTATTTGTGTTTATGACAGGATAGTTTAATTCCCATGTGATAGGAGACATTGTATACTCGAATTTAATGTACATCTACAAGCAGATATTGTATACTAGGATTCATTGCCCATATGCTAAGAGGGATTGTATATTTATGAGCAGTGAAAAATGACCAAACGATAGAAGTTATGGGATTTACTTATGGTCATCGTCATGCTAATGAATATTGTAGTAACATCTAAGCTCATTTTTTAACAAAAATTGTCATTTATATTCTAGAATGATAAAAAAATGCATTTATATATATGTTAAAGCCAAGATCTGTATTTGTTGATTATCTCAATTGGTGTACTCATCATCCCCAAATTGCTACACTAGTTTTTCCAAAAGTTTTATTCCTAATGTTCGTAAGGATGTTTTATGTTGATTAATATTCTTATAATCTACAATCACTTCCAAGTAGAGAACCCTCGTATGACTTTTATCCCATATGCATGTAGGAATTGATGCATGTTTTGAATGGCTTCTTCCTTTGTGCATGTACCATACGTACTACTGTGCTTTTAACAAGTTAAAATAATTACATGGGATGAATTGAAACCTTGCACCTTGCATGTCTGAGGACTTGGATGTATCTTAAGCATGGAATTGTCTTGCATGCTTCCTTTCCAACTGTCCCAAGGATCACAAATTAGTTTTATTATTCTATCCATTCCACTGTTTGAACTTTTTTGGGTGAACCTTCGAATAATTCATACAATTTTGCATGTTCTTATCTAGATTATTTTGGACATTACCATTTTACTATTACTAGGGCTCTCCTTATCAATTAATCAATGTTTGTGACTTGATTGTTGTATCATTTCAAGGACACGATCATTGAAAAAAACAATTCGTATAGCCTTATATCTAATACAATCCAATTTTTCATGCATAGTTGAATGAATACTTATATGATTCAATGACCATGGCTAGGAGATAATGCTTACTTACAACCAACAAAAAAATGTTGAACCATAAAACTCTAGGATTTAATTATGACCATTGCCATGATAATGTATATTACAATAACATCTAAAGTCTATACTTCACTATTGATAATTTCGATACATGAGTTAAGAGGCAAAGGAAGAGAGAAATTGAAATAAAAAATATTATGAGATTTAGAGGCAGGGAATGCAAACTTTTGAAGAATATCTTGAACGTCATTTTTTAACCTTACAACTAGAAGTGTAACGATATGAAGAAATTGTTTGTCAAGTATTTTTTTTCAATAAATTTTAGTTGGTAATTTACTCTTATGTTTAACTTGACAAATACTATAGCTAAGCATGGCATACAAAACACTGTGTCTCTACCTTGTCTTCTTGAATTGGATCAGTAATCCCATAGAGAATCTACCCATTGAAACTACATTAGAAAAAAATGACCTATTTCACCCATGTATTGCAAGTATAGGTTCCTACCTCTTTAGGCCTAGACCATAGGTAATGCTTATGGTTGGATACTAGCTCTCAGTATCAACTCTTCATTAGATTCTTTACATTTATGTGTCCAACCCATAGTTACTTGTAAAAATATAATTATATTTTTAAATCTTGAGATACTATACAACCTATGTAGAAAAGGATTAACCTTGAGCTAGTTGTACATGGGAACATCATTTCTTGGACTACTTAAGTTTTGTGGTAAGTGTCAATTTTTTTATCTTTAATTCAGAAACGTAATAGTACTTGAAATCAAATAACAATGATACACATAAGCAATCAAATTCGACACATGAATTTACCCTAGGGAAACCCTTTATGACTTGAGGGAGAAAACACCAACAAAATCTTCCTTAGTATATTGATAGATAGCAGAGAATGTCTTTTACATCAAGCACCCCCGGTGCAATTACAGAGCAAGAGAAACATAAAGAAGAGATACTCAAAATAATGTCTTGCACAAAGAGAAGTGCCTTTCCTTCAAGGGAGAAGATAATTCACTTCACATTGAATTGATCAATCCTGTATAACATGTTTATATATTCTTCACATGCATCTACTTCTATTTTTATCTTCTAACTTCATGATGAACTCGCTCTCTATCACATATCCAAATTCTGAACATTTTATGTTGTCAGAGAGAAGAAAAAAAAAAAAAAAAAAAACAAACAAACATTATGTTTTATGTTATTGACCAAGTGGGGTCAAGGATGATTGTAATTAATTACTCTGAATATTTTATTATTAATAAATAAAAGAGGAGACAAATATCCAAAGGATACTGTTGAATGAGTGTTCACCAACCCACTAGGAGGAATGGACTGGGGTGGAGACCAAACTGACACTTGGAAGCATCCTCAACTCACTTCTAACTGTTGCAGGGGAAAACTTCCCTACTTTTATGGTCATGTTCCCCAATAAAGTGGAACTGAGCAGGTTGCTCATTTACTAAAATCAACTGACGAAAATACCTAGGCATGCTTATCTACCCATCGAATTCAGCAGGAGGCTGTTCATTCTTACCTTGTGATAATTTCTGAGCACAAGAGATTCAATGAGGGGAAGGTTAGAAGTGATTGAGTGAACTAAGACTGCATTCTGAACTAGTGTAGCCACATTGCTGAGTTCAATATTGCTAAAGGCAGGACGCACTATTCTCAAGTGCTACTGTTGAGTTGCAAAGGAATTTATTCCATTCCTCCACACAACATCTTCGTCCTGGTGGCTTAGTGAACAGGCTTGGGGGTCCTAAGGCAAGTAACTTGGCTATCTTCAGGAGAAGGATGGGTGGAACAAGCTCCTTTCGCTGTTTGTTTCTTCTATAGTTACTAGGTTCTAATTATGTTATCTTATTTACTTCTGTCCAAATTTTTACTAATGATCTGAATGTTTTTATGTCATCAGTTTTCTAGCTATTCTTAGGTTTTTCTAGACTGTTAATGAATGTTTTAATTCTGAAATCGATCTTATCTGAAAAGTCACATAACTGTTAGGATTAAAAGCAAATTCTATAGTTATAGTTAGATGAATGAATGATAGAAATAAAATGCTTTCCTGCATTTTTCCACACACTATTTCAGTGCCATACTCTAGTACAGGAAAGAGGATTTAGAAGAATAGATTTAAATGATGATATTTCTGTGGATAAAATTCGAATGACAGATTTGTGTTTTCTGTTTATCGTTCACAGTAGAACAATTAACTTTTATACATTTGAATAATCTCTTAGAATACAGATTTTATACTTATGGAATCCTATTTCCAAATTTAGGACAGAATCCTCGAATGCATTTTGTTTCATAGTTAAATATTATAAGTATTGCACTTCTATACATGATTAGTAACCCTTAATTCATTGTACTATTATTTATAGGATTTATAAACTATAGCATTGTAAATATCAGAATCAAGTTATCCTATAAATAAATACAGAGTTCCTAATGCAAGTGCAACTCACTATATAAGCATTATCATTATAAATACCAGCATCGACTATCTCTTAAACTTTTACAGAGAAACAACTTAAACATTGATGATACCAGTCCTATATTGTAAATGCTGCAGGAAAGTAAACAGTAATTCTGTATCTATCTATATCATTACACATCATTGTGTTATGTATTAATACACATATTAACTAAACAACAACTCAGTTTTAAACAAATAGAGTATCGGCGTTCCAGGGTTGAAAACCCTGTGTATATGGATTCATATGCTAAACATTGGATAGGTATACATTCATTTCAACGCAACATTTTAATACACTAGCTCAGGGATTCGAAAACCCTTATGTGTTTCCACAAACGAATCGTAAAAACAATAAGTAGTTTTGATAGGGTTTTAACCCAGCCTTACAGCTAAATTTTACAATTTATATCTTTACAAACATTTACCAGCAGCGTCGGACCATGCTATAAAACACTTCAAGTAACAACATCATAACAAGAATTGCCCAGAGTATTCTCTCAAGTGTTGCTTTTCAAACTTCTTCTATTTTGGCAAAAACCCTAGGTTATTCTATACATACAGTTCGAATGAAAGCAACGAAAACCAACGTCTAGGGAACAACCCTCCTTATTATTTATAAAAACCAAATTTAGTTTCAAACCCTAATCACTAAGCACTTAATTAAAAAAAAGAAAAATTATTTTCATTATCTGTTTGCCGGGAAGTAATTCTGGACAGTGGACCAAACTTATTGTAAAGTTGAACAACCTTTATATTAAATCCTTAAAACTAACAACAAATAGTAACCAAGGCAAGGCATCGAGAAACCAATGCGAGCTACAACTCAAGGGTTCAATCCCTTAGAAACAAAATTCCTTATGGCTTAAGAATATCTTACAACCAACTGTAAAACCAAAGTCTGAAACATTTTTGAATCTTGGCTAAACAAACAAAGATTGGCATTGTGCCAAGGTTTCATCACAAGATATTCGGAATTACTATGGATACCCCTTTGGGATGTCACCGAGGCTTACCAGGGCCTTATGAGCTCATCTCTCGTCTAGCCTAACTCAAACAATCGCCAAGACATAACCTGTCAAAACAACAATACGAAGGTGGTTAAATCTTATTAGCAGACAATAAAACTTAAACAGTAGTAATATTTAAAAACTCAATAAAACTAGGGGCAGACATTGACTTTACCTGCAACACTCACTGCGCATTTGAATACTTCGACAACAACATCAACACTAGAGAAACACGGTTTCACCATCAAAACCCGTAGGGTTAAACCACTCTATAATAGCACGGCTCATTTTAAAATACTGGTGTCAAGGCGTAAGCTACAGGTCTCAGTATCGAACCCTCGAGAGGCAAATACAAGCAAGGTTTACAAACCATGGAAAGTAGAGAGCCTGTCGGCCTCTTTTCCCACTCCCACTGCTGAATGAATTCTCTAGTCGAAGTCTCGATGAGTAGTTCAAAGTGTAGTTAGGGTTTGTCACCTTTTCCAAGATTTTTCACGTGAAGACTTGCCACGAGGGCAACACAGTTAATCCACCAAAACACAGTTAATGAACCATAAATGCCATAGCTACCGGTTGAGTTCCTTCAAAGTGTAGGTAATCCACCAAAACACAGTTAATGAACCATAAATGCCATAGCTACCGGTTGAGTTCCTTCCAACTCATGATCCACCAAGGCTTAGTTTGGGTTGTTATTATTGTATCGACGTGTAGCATGTTAGGCATAAAATCAAACTCTTAATACATGGTTTTCATTGTACATATAATAATAGTATAACTACACTTTAGCCTTAACACATAGTGTAATACATAGAGCCCATGGGCTAAGTCAAATTATGTACTTCATATAAAACCATAATGTTAGTGCCAGAAATTGTCCCTAGACTACAGAGGCGCAAGCTAGCACAATCTCAATAATCTTAATATGAAAATGAATTAGGGTTTTCTTGGTTTAGGGTTTGTTGGTTTGAAGGTTTCAATTTCAAGAAAATAAAAGGAAATCAAACCAAAACAAGTTACTAAATCATGTAATTAATTGAAGAACTGAAATCATAAATTTTAACAAGGTAAATATAAACCATCACATTCATAACCATACATATAGGTTTTTATCTACAACACATAAGCATTCACTGGATTAAAACATTAAAACATAAAATGAATTCATATGTTGAATGACCAAACTGATCAGAAACAAAAACTCAATCACACAAGATAATAGATATCACATATATATTAATCTCAGTCTTCGGGACTTACATAATAGTCTTGCAAGCTTCAATATCATCACAGTATATAGCTTCTTGAAACCAAAAGATCGAACCCCTCTACATCCTCCTTTAGTCCCTTTTATCCATTTACAAAAAGAGTAGTTTGTAACTACTTTAGGTTTAGGTTTCAAAAACAGTTACATAAAGTAGTTAAGATAACTTCGAGTCTTTTCTAAAAACTTAACTATTAACAATTACATATTTAATACAAAAATGAGAATGCATTAATAAACTAGACACTAAGAAGCCTTTCTGGTAGCTTCCACTAACATGGCAATTCCTTCTAGTGCATGAGACCTTTGGTTATGTTGAGGCTGTTCAGCTTCCAAATCTTTGATTTTCTTCAATAGAAGTTGGTTCTTCTCATTCAAATTCTATACCTGCCTAGTTAAATCATCAGCTTGAGTCTCTGCATCCCTTTTCCTCTTCAAAGCTTTTTTGGCCACAACGATCAGATCTTGATAATGAGCATTAACTTCTCTTAAGTCTTGCCTCAAACGTTTATTGGTCTTTGTAAGTCTGTCACTTGACTCATTAAGAAACAATATTTATGCTTGATGTTGCTCCTGTACTTTTCGAAGACTTTCAATGTTTGAATGTATGTTTATCTCTCCTGGCAAAGTAAGGTCTTGAGATGTAAAAGGTGGGATATCTAGTTTTCTGAAGATTGAATGCAACTGATGGAATGTAAAAAGAGTATGCAACTGTCATCATTCTTAAACATGTGTTTTAGCATCTCAAATCATCATAACTCATAATGAAACACCACTCAGCATGACTAACCACGATCTTTCATAATATTGGATTCCTGTAACGCACTAGGGATCTGTTTTGAACTTTGCGCTATAAGAATCTTTTAACATAACCAATTTGACAAATATACTTTGGATAAAGGTTAGATCTTAGTTATAAAATTTATAATAAAGCTAAATAGATATAATTGAAGACTTTGAGAGAAATATCATGTTGCATAAGCCATTTGAAAAACTAAAGAAAAATTAAAGCAATAAAAAATTAATGAAAATTGAAAAAATAATTAAAATTTTGGACAAATGAAAAGGAAAATAAGGTTCAAACAATCCTAAAAGAAACACATAAAAATGAGAACAATCTCAGCATTAACACATAATATGCACAAGATTGATAATAACTAACATTTATTATAATGCGCTATAAGAACATAACATCCTACATATAGTTGTATTGTGCATATAGATGATAATTTATAATCTTTGTATATTGGCATATAGTTGCAAATAGTTAACACATAGGTTAACACATAGAAATAATCCCTTGTATAAGGTTTATTATGACATGAAAGTTACATGGGATGTAGAAATATATTAACCTAGGACTTAATACAAAGGAGTTAAAGAGACACAAGCATGATATTATTCAAGGAAGTAAAAACACTTAGGAAATACAATAAGTATACAAGACTTAATAAATTTCGTAACTGATTTTCCAACTATATAAAGGTATGGGTGGCATGCGAAAACCTTTTAAAGTCGATCATCGAATTTTAGGCAAATATCACCCTTGTACAAGTATAGTCCTCTATACATCTTTATATCAAGGCAAATTGAAGTTAAGTAAATTCCTTTTACATACATCAGGGTATGCGTCAATAGTAATCTCTTTCTTACCCGTAATCTGCAAATAGAATTTAGGAGCGTTAGCTATCAAATAGCTAAGTAAGCCTCGGGGCGTTCACAAGGACCACTTCATTACAATGAGACGACCAGTTAGTCTCTAGAAACAAATTTATAACATAGAAAAAAAGTTGACAATGTGCACCTTGAATAAGAAGTTAATTCAAGTATCAAACATTAAATACATATTGAAAACATTGTAATAATAGAACATTTGGACATTAAATGACAATTACTGACATTACAACATTTAAGTAACTATCTTACAGTGAGATAGGATAACGGTAGTTGCGACAATCGTAGTCACTTATAAGTGTCGTAAACTTTTAATCACCAATTTTAGATGTTGTCGTCATTGAAACAAATTGTTAGTGTTTAGATATATTAAAGTTAACTTTAATAACACTTCCGCACAAGTAATACAAGCATTTAATGCTAATTGAAAATTTTAAATTTTTGTGAAATTTTGGGATGTTACATGGGGTATCAGAGCGCAAGTTCGAACACTAGGCCTGAAGTGGCTCACTCGCGCAAATAAAAATTTAGGACAGAATTACAAGTTACTGATTTTTATTTATTTTGTTCTTGTTTCTAGTTTCAACATTTTATAAATTCAGTCTGCAGGTATGGAAGGACCTGAAGAGTCAGCTGAGGACAGGTCCCTTAATAACGGACATAATAATAATGAGCAAGGACACATTAATGCAGGAAACTTATTTGTTGAATTGAAAGATAATTCAGTTGAATTATTAAGAACAGTAAAAGATTTAAAAATTGAGATAAAAACTGTTAA
Organism: Larix kaempferi; assembly: GCA_027924585.1. Taxonomy (NCBI): domain Eukaryota; kingdom Viridiplantae; phylum Streptophyta; class Pinopsida; order Pinales; family Pinaceae; genus Larix; species Larix kaempferi. Next base: position 6,902,205 of record BSBM01000532.1, on the reverse strand, counting down.
GGAAGAAAACGAACGAATCTTGAACTAGTGGCACTTCAGATCCCAACTCTGTCAATGATGGAATGTAAAAAGAGTATGCAACTGTCATCATTCTTAAACATGTGTTTCAGCATCTCAAATCATCATAACTCATTATGAACCACCACTCATCATGAATAACCACGATCTTTCATAATATTTCTTGTAGCACACTAGGGGTCTGTTTTGAACTTTGCGCTGCAAGCATCTTTTAACATAACCAATTTGACAAATATACTTTGGATAAAGGTTATATATTAGTTATAAACTTTATAATAAATCTAAATAGATATAATTGAAGACTTTGAGAGAAATATCATGTTGCATAAGCCATTTGAAAAACTAAAGAAAAATTAAAGCAATAAAAAATTAATGAAAATTGAAAAAATAATTAAAATTGTGGACAAATGAAAAGGAAAATAAGGTTCAAACAATCCTAAAAGAAACACATAAAAATGAGAACAATCTCAGCATTAACATCTGGCTCCTACTGTGGGATGAAAACCTCCTTGTGAGGTTTGAAGAACTTGTAGACCAGTGCCTTTCTGCCACCTGAAGCTGCTGCTTTATTCTGCAAGCTTCCATTGAGTATGGAGTCTTATTTCACACTGGTATATACAATGAGTGTGACATCATTTACCTTCAAGAACTATAAAAATGTTTGAGGAACAGTCCATTAACTGGAGTAGACAATTCCCCACCTTCTAAAGTTTGTAGTATAAAAGTGTTATTTTCTAAAATCTTTGAAATCATGAAGGGACCTAACCCTAGATTGTCAAACTTACCATGCTGACCCTTCTGGTCTCTCCTCGCATCCCATTTAAGCACCATATCACCAAGAGAAAAAGTATTTTCCTTTACCTTTTTATCAAACCCTGCTTTAATCTTCCTTCTGTATGCATCAACTCTTTCTGCTATAGCCTCACGTTCTTGTTGCAATTTAACCAATGAGAAAATTCTTCTTTGAAGATCATTAGGTTCTCCTTGATTGTCTTGGAAAAAATTCATTACTGGAATGCCTAGCTGAATAGGAAAAACTACATCAGTACCATACACCAATTGGAAAGGGGATAGACCTATTGCTTTCTTATTAGTTATCCTATCTGCCCATAATGCATACTTAAGCATTGAATCCCATGACCTCTTATTTTGACTTAAAAACTTTATAATACTCTGAATAATGTTTTTGTTTGACGAATCTGCTAATCCATTACCCTGAGGGTAATAGGGTGTGGAATGTCTCAAATCAATTCCATTCTGCTCACAAAAACTTACCATAGCTTTTGACTTGAAAGCTGATGCATTATCAGTCAACAACTTTTGTGGTGTCACGTCCCCTGAGTCCTCCTTGATCACTAGAGACCATGATCCATTTTTTTTTCTCCAAAAACCATGACTGTGTGCCCATCCACATAGTTGGAAAATAAAACTCAAATCTGCAATCTGCATCCCGAAACCCTCAACTTGCAGTTGCGGATTCGGGATTACGGAAATCCCAATGTGAAATTGTGTACCCAGCGATCTTAAAACCCAAAACCCGCAATTTCGGGTTTGGGATTGCGGAAGTCCCAACGGTCCATCTCGATTCCCGACACCACAAACCCGCGATTTTGCAGACCCCACAACCTGCAATTTGCTGACCCCGCAACCCACAATTCCCTGTTCCCGCAACCCGCAATTCGTTGATCCCGCAACCTGCAGTTGCGGGTGTGGGGTTGTGGGTATCCCAAGTATGGAACTGTGTGTTTGACGATCCCACAACCCGCAACCCGCAATTGCGGGTTTGGGTTTGCGGAAACCCAAACATGCACATTACGACTTAGTGATCCCACAACCCGCAACCCAACATTGCGGATTCGGGGATTGCTGAATCCTACTTCTGTGAGGGAAACTTCACCAATATTCCAAGGGGCATAACTCCTCCCTCCAGCATCCAAATGGGGCAAGGTCGGTACCGTTGGAAAGCTCTATCCAATGGTAGCATCCCCTTGACCAGGTAAGGCATCTAACCTTCTCATTTCCCTCTCTGAAGTTCTGTTCCTACCCATACTTGAACATTCCAACCTTCAACCTGCCAAGGTCCTTTCCTGCTATTTGACCCACAGAGGTTCCTGAAACCACTTCCAGGGCTTCTCTAACTTCTCAAGGATCAAATATAAATATGCCTTTACTTTACAGGGTTAGTGCACATCACATTCATTACCAAAAAAATGGAGCTCTATCATACATCATTACATATAAAATGCATCCACAGACTTAACTCATACATCTATCATATGCAAGAATGACAAGCATTAGTTCCTGCAATACAAGATAAATACACGCAGTGGATTCAGCCTGTTACTCAGGCCTGTACCTGACTTCGTGTCAACCATTCATATAACCATACATACAACAAATCCATGATTATACAAGCATTCATCATAATAATGAAACCACATCATTTACCATAAAAGAATACTTAGCTTTGAATTCCGAAGCAACTAGCTAAGTAAGAGCAACGTTCCACCCAATCTTAGATCTATGTCCAACTTATACTCTTTCGGCGGAGAGATCACCCCCGAGTTGGGCAGTGTATCCACTAAGGAGGGATAATAGGTTCTCTCACAGTCAAGGCTCCATTCACATGCTAAACCAGTCTGTAGTTGGGTTTACCAAGCATTCCATGGCACCTACCCATGCTAAGCCAACCTACATGGGTTCCTTCAGCACACAGGGATAACAAGGAGGCATTGCTAAACCAGTGAGTTCAACCATAGAACTGCAGGAATCTTAGCACTCATTTGAACTGGCACCCACAATACCTACCACATCCAACACAAGGAATACCTACTGCATAATCACACAGTCTCTCAAGGCATCTTCCCTTCCAGTGCTATTCCAGGATGGGCATAGAAAGGTCTAGTCGCTCACAATCGACCTAGCACCCACAATACCTACTGCATCCAACACAAGGAAGATCCTATCACTGCTGTACAGTCTCACAAAGTCCTTCCCTTCCAGTGCTATTCTAGGATGGGCATAGAAAGGTCCAGTCACTAGTTCATTGAGACTATAGCCTTCACTGAGTTTCTCCAGCAATCCGACTCTTCTCCCACAGTTTACAACAATACATATCCCGGCTTGGGTTTTTCCCATGGTTTCTTTATGCAAGCCGCTCTGCAACCTTCTCTATTGACTCCACCCATCGCTGTACCAGGGTTCTACACACACAAGGGCACGCTACTTATAGGAAAACACGCAGGTGAATCCTCTACGAGGGTCAATGGTCTCCATAATGGTAGAGCGAGCGTTCCAAACAGGAAATCAGGTGCGTGAGTCATGAATCGATGAGTGTCTATCCCTGAATCCTCCCCCCCCCGGTTCACAATAGGCTCTGCGAGTTGTCCCAGGTAGCTCAATGCCTTCACGTACAAGTGATCAGAGCCATGCCCTGCCATACGAAATCGCAGGCATGCTCCATACTCCATCAGACTTAGCAGTTGGTTCTCAACCACTCTTTGAAATCGCATTAATGTCAACAAGGAGTTCAAATGGGTTCTCATTCAGACATGTGGCAACATGGTCAACCAATCCCAAACCCCCTCACCTCTCCCTAGTGGATACATACAGCCCCCTTCTCGTTCGTTGCCTCCTTGGCCAGATTCTTGCTTATTTTCTTCATTCAGTAATAATTACATCATTTACATTCTTCATGGCTTAGCAGCCCATGAATAATCAAACTGTATCAATACTTGCCTAAGCAATAAACCGAAACATTTACTAGTGGGGCCTTGGCCTTGAGCTCCACACTAGGGAATTTACACATACTATACATAAGCAGTATTTACATCAAGGTAAAAATGGGGTATTACAACTCCCTCTCCCTTAAAATAACACCATCCTCGGTGTTCTCAAAACTGAACGAAAATGGAAATGCCTCCCTCATGGCATCCTCCAGCTCCCACGTGTCCTCCTCTAAGCTAAGGTGCCTCCATTGCACCTTTACCTGTCCTATGGCCCGGTTCCGGAGCAAGGTAACCTTCCTATCGAGGATGCACATAGGATCCACCTGGAACTCTCCCTCTGGTTCCACCTGTATCACATGCCAATAAATGATATGATTAGGATCATGTACATATTTCTTAAGTAAAGATACATGGAAAAAATTATGAGCTTTCATGTTAGCAGGCAATGCAATGCTATATGAAACTGGCCCTATCCTATCAAGGACTTCAAATGGACCACAATATCTTGGTGCCAAGTTGGCACAACTTCCCAATTTCATGGAACTCTTCCTGGGTCTCACTCTCAAGTAGACATGATCCCTAGTTTGAAACTCCTTATGCACTCTTTTAAGATCTGCATAATTCTTCTGTCTGTCCTATGCTGCTTTTAGATTTTGCCTAATATTAACAACTTCCTGTTCCATTTCCTCAACCATCTCTGGTCCAAGCACTACTCTGTTCACTGGGCTGTCCCAACTCACTGGAGTTCTGCATCCTTTGCCATACAACACTTCAAAAGGACTCATATTCAATGATGCTTGATGCCCATTGTTGTAAGCAAATTCCACTAAGTGTAGATAGTCTTCCCACTTAGATGGCTTATCCATCACATACATCCTTATCATATCTTCAAGGATCTGATTCACTCTCTCATTCTGACCATCTGTCTGAGGATGATAGGATGTACTAAATTTCAATTGAGTTCCCAACTCTTGGAACAAACCTTTCCAAAAATTGGATGTGAACTTGGTGTCACGATCTGAAACTATTGCCTTGGGAAATCCATGCAATCTGAATATCTCCCTCATGAAGATATCTGCAATGTCATTAGCCTTGTGAGTGGACTTGACCGGGACGAAATGAGCTACCTTTGATAGCTTGTCCACCACAACCATGATTGAATCATGCTTCCTCACTGTCATGGGCAGTCCTGTTATAAAATCCATGGAAATCACTTCCCACTTCCACTTTAGAATGGGTAAGGGCTGCAACAATCTTGCTGGATGTTGATGCTCTGCCTTGACCTATTGGCACTTCTGACATTTAGTAATATACTTAGCTATGTCCTTCTTCATACCGTGCCAAAAGTACTGCTTCCTTGCTGCTGTTATAGTCTTCTAATACCCTGGGTGTCCTGAGTATGGCTTCTGATGTATCTCATCCATCACCAGTTTCTTTAAGTCTGCACTATCTGGAATGTACAGCCTAGTGTTCTGATAGATGAGAACATTATCCTTACCCAGCTGATATCTTGCATACTTCTCCTCTATAATGTTCTGCTGCAATTGCTCTTTAATCTGGAGATAGACTTCATCACCATCTTGTGCCTCTAAAATTCTTTCTTTCAAATCTGATTCACATCTACTTATGGCTGCAATATGGAATCTCCTGCTGAGTGCATCGGCAACTTTATTCTCTTTACCTTTGACATGCTTAATCTCCAAATCAAACTCGCAAAGGAACTCCATCCATCTAGCCTGCCTTGCATTCAGGTTTGGCTGGTCGAACAAGTATTTCAAACTCATGTGATCAGTTCGGAGCTCAAACCTTCTTCCCAAAAGATAATGCCTCCATCTCTTGAGAGTGTGAATTATGGCTGCTATCTCTAAGTCATGGGTGGCATAGTTCCTTTCATGCTCCTTCAATTTACTTGACTCATAACCGATTACAGAACCTTCTTGCATTAGCACTCCACCGAGTCCCTCAATGCAAGCATCTGTGCATACCACAAAATCCTTACTTGGATCTGCGATCTTCAAAACAGGTGCACTAGTAAGCAACTCCTTCAGCCGCTGGAAACTTCTTTCACATTTTTCAGACCACACGAATTTAATTTTCTTCCTCTGCAATGAAGTGATGGGGTGGGCTATCTTGGAGAAGCCCTCAATGAACCTTCTGTAGTAACCAGCAAGGCCCATGAAATATCTAACATCTGCTGCATTCCTTGGAGTGGACCAATCCATAATGGCCTCAATCTTCTCAGGATCCACAGCAATACCTTCTGTTGTTATAATGTGACCCAAATACTGTACCTTCTCTTGATAGAAGTTACATTTACTTAACTTAGCATATAGCTGGTGCTCCCTAAGGACTTGTATCACCATCCTAAAATTCTCATCATGCTCTTCCTCATTCTTGGAATACACAAGAATGTCATCCAAGAACACAATCACAAACCTATCCAAATACTTGCTGAAGACATTATTCATGAGACACATGAATGTAGCAGGTGCATTGGTAAGACCAAACGGCACCACTGTAAATTCATAATGGCCATACCTAGTCCTGAAGGTTGTCTTATGAATGTCTTCATCCTTTATCCTGACTTGATGGTACCCCGACCTCAAGTCAATCTTGGAGAACACTCTAGCTTCCTTCATCTGATCGAACAAGTCATCAATCCTTGGAAAGGGATACTTATTCTTAACTGTCACCTTATTGAACTACCTATAATCAATACGCAACCTCAATGTTCCATCCTTCTTCTTAACAAGCAATACCGGTGCACCCCATGGGGATACAATCGCTCTGACATATTCTTTGTCTATCAATTCCTGCAGCTGCATCATCAACTCTACAAACTCTGGTGTGCTCATTCTATAAGGATCTTTGGAGATGGGTGCTGCTCCCGGAACAAGATTAATAGAAAAATCAATGTCCCTCTTAGGTGGAAATCCTGGAACCTCATCTGGGAACACATCCTGGAACTCCTGATTATCTGGAATTCTTCTATCCTAGGTCCCTTATCCTCTGCTGAACCTGATATATGTACATCATATAACTGGCAACCCTTTTTATGAAACTTCCTCAATTGCAGAGCTAAAATTTGTCTTACTAAAACATGCTTTGGAATCCCTTTAACCAACCTTGGCTTGCCTTCATCATCAAGACACTCCAATGCTTTATCATGACAGTCCACCTTGGCGCTATGCCTTTCCAACCAGTCCATGCCAATTAGGGCATCATATGACCCCAATGGCAAGACATTCAATTCTGCATGTGTGAGGAGTCCATTCAATTCTATAGGACATTCCTTCACCATTTCACTGACCTTTCTCTTGGTACAGGTGGCTAGATGAACTAACCAAGCATTGTCATGCTTCCCTTTACCAAGGGAACAACTCTCAATTACCTTAGGAGATACATAATTGTGAGTAGTCCCTGGATCAATCAAAATAGAAATAGGCTGCTCAACAATCTTACCTGCAACTTCTACTACTGTTGACTGATGGTCTGCTTGGTGATCATCCAGTGCTGCATAAATCCTGGGTGTTTCTCTGGCCATATCCCCTACTGTAGCTTCTCTTCTAACATGTGCAAGACCCTGGGGTTATTCTTTGTAGTTGGGAAATCCCTGAGCCTGTGGTTCTCTCCACAACCCCAACACTAAAGTGGCCCCATTGGTGTCCTGTTCATTGCTGGCCTGCATTCTCTTCTTGCTTGCTGGCCTTGTGGAAATATCCTAGGCTGATCCCTAAATGGTGGTTTATACTCACCTTTCTTCTGATCAAACCTTCCCTTGGGTTTACCTTTCCATGGTGGCTATGCCTCTGCTTTACCTTTATTTTTCTCATAGCAATGCTATGCCATCCTGATAGCTTCATCCAAGCTTGGTGGGTTTACAAACTCTATCCTGTCTCTATAATTCTATGGCAGACTACCAAGGAAGCATTGATTTTTTACTCATTCATCCCTAATGTAGTCGACATACCTCAGTAACTCGAGAAACTTGTGAACATGCTCATCCATAGTGTTCTGTCCAAGTTTGAGTTCATTGAACTCTTTCCTCTTACTATCATAATATCAAGCTGATAGGTATTTCTCCTAGAAGTACCTTTGGAACCTACCCCAGCTGACTCTTCTTTCACTGATTCCCTTCAGCTGCATGAGGTGATCCCACCAGATAGAATCTCTTACACTAAGGTTATAGATAGCGACCTTAGCCTTTTCATTCTTCGAATACTCATGCATTATGAATTACTTCTTCATCCCAAGAAGCCATACCTCTGCTTCTTGACCTTCTTTACTTTCACCATCAAAAGTAGGAGGCCTATCCTTTCTAAATTCACCCTGTGGAATACCTCTGTGCTTCTTCCTTCCTTTACTCTTACTGGTAGTGCATCCTGGGCTCTCTTGAGAACCCTCAGAATCCTCTAACCTGCTGGAAGAAATATTAGGAGAGGGTGTCCTGTGCTTCCGGCCCACAGAACCCCTTCTAGGGCTTGTAGTTCTTTTCATGGAACGACCCCTAGACTAACTTTATGCATTTCTTTCTTCTTGGCCTTCATGGCTTGGGTTAGAACCACCGTTAATCCTTTGCTGTAAGTTTGTGAGACTCTGCAAAATGGCTGCATTGAGCTGATGCTGCTCTTCTTGCGCTTTCATCATTTGCTCATTGAAGCTAACCATAGTTTTATCTAAGTTTTGGGGCGTCACTTGCTCCCTTCTTCCATCAGACTCGGCTTCTGTATGTGCTTCTTGCACATTCTCACCCAATACATCATCTTCCGGCCCAAATGGTTCCTGTGCATCATTCACGGTAACCATTCTCACCTCGTACTGTGCGTTGCACCGTGATACAATTGTCTGACAGCTGCTGCTAATTCTGTGTGTATATCACATACATTCTATTAGATATCATAAACATGCAAATAAACTATATCATACTCATCCAAACCAGGAATTATTCATCTGAGCAATAAATCAAGTGATTAAGCTCATAGAAAAATCACACCCTGGGTGCATTTCTTGACCAAAATTCATGCGCCATCCAGCCCAAACAGCTCCCAGTGTTGCAACCTAGCTCTGATACCACTCTGTCACGTCCCCTCAGTCCTCCTTGATCACTAGAGACCATGATCCATTTTTTTTTCTCCAAAAACCATAACTGTGTGCCCATACACATAGTTGGAAAAGAAAACTCAAATCCACAATCTGCATCCCGAAACCCACAACCCGCAGTTGCGGATTCGGGATTACGGAAATCCCAATGTGAAATTGTGTACCCGGTGATCCCGAAACCCGCAATTTTGGGTTCGGGAATGTAGAAGTCCCAACGGTCCGTCTCGATTCCCGACACCCAAAACCCGTGATTTCACAGACCCCGTAACCCGCAATTCATAGACCCCGCAACCCGCAATTCGCTAACCCCGCAACCCGCAATTCCCTGATCTTGCAACCCGCAATTCACTGATCCTGCAACTCGCAGTTGTGGGTGTGAGGTTGCGAGTATCCCAAGTATGGAACTGTGCGTTTGACGATCCCACAACCCGCAACCTGCAATTGCGGGTTCGGGTTTGCAGAAACCCAAACACACACATTACAACTTAGTGATCCCGCAACCTGCAACCCGCAACCCGACATTGCGGATTTGGGGATTGCTGAATCCTACTTCTGTGAGGGAAACTTCACCAATCTTCCAAGGGGCATAACTCCTCCCTTCAACATCCAAATGGGGCAAGGTCAGTACCGTTGGAAAGCTCTTGGAGAGCTCTATCCAATGGTAGCATCCCCTTGACTAGGTAAGGCATCTAACCTTCTCATTTCCCTCTCTAAAGTTCTATTCCTACCCACACTTGAACATTCCAACCTTCAACCTGCCAAGGTCCTTTCCTGCTATCTGACCCATAGAGGTTCCTGAAACCACTTCTAGGGCTTCTCTAACTTCTCAAGGATCAAATATAAATATACCTTTCCTTTACAGGGTTAGTGCACATCACATTCATTACCAAAACAATGGAGCTCTATCATACATCATTACATATAAAATGCATCCACAGACTTAACTCATACATCTATCATATGCAAGAATGACAAGCATTAGTTCCTATAATACAAGATAAATACATGTAGTGGATTCAGCCTATTACTCAGGTCTGTACCTGACTTCATGTCAACCATTCATATAACCATACATACAACAAATCCATGATTATACAAGCATTCATCATAATAATTTAACCACATCATTTACCATAAAAGAATACTTATCTTTGAATTCTGAAGCAACTGGCTAAGTGAGAGCAACGTTCCACCCAATCTTATATCTATGTCCATCCTATACTCTTTCAGTTGAGAGATCACCCCCGAGCCGGGAAATGTATCCACTAAGGAGGGCTAATAGGTTCTCTCATAGTCAAGGCTCCATTCACATGCTAAACCAGTCTGTAGTTGCGTTTACCAAGCATTCCAGGGCACCTACCCATGCTAAGCCAACCTATAGGGGTTCCTTCAGCACACAGGGATAACAAGGAGGCATTGCTAAACCAGTGAGTTCAACCACAGAACTGCAGGCATCTCAACACTCAATTGACCTGGCACCCACAATACCTACCACATCCAACACAAGGAAGACCTACTGCACAATCACACAGTCTCTCAAGGCATCTTCCCTTCCAGTGCTATTCCAGGATGGGCATAGAAAGGTCTAGTCTCTCACAATCGACCTAGCACCCACAATACCTACTGCATCCAACACAAGGAAGATCCTATCACTACTGTACAGTCTCACAAAGTCCTTCCCTTCCAGTGCTATTCCAGGATGGGCATAGAAAGGTCCAGTCACTAGTTCATTAAGACTATAGCCTTCACTGAGTTTCTCTAGCAATCTGACCCTTCTCCCATAGTTTACAACAAGACATATCCCGGCTTGGGGTTTTCCCACGGTTGCTTTGAGAAAGCCGCTCTGCAACCTTCTCTATTGACTCCACTCGTCGTTGTACCAGGGTTCTACACACATAGGGGCACGCTACTTACAGGAAAACACGCAAGTGAATCCTCTACGAGGGTCAATGGTCTCCACAATGGTAGTGCGAGCATTCCAAACATGAAATCAGGTGTGTGATTCATGAATCGATGAGTGTCCATCCTTGAATCCTCCCCCCCCCCCTGGGTTCACAACAAGCTCTGCGAGTTGTCCCAAGTAGCTCGATGCCTTCACGCACAAGTGATGAGAGCCATGCCCTACCATATGAAATCGCAAGCATGCTCCTTACTCCATCAGACTTAGCAATTGGTTCTCAACCACGCTCTGAAATCACATTAATGTCAGCATGGAGTTCAAATGGGTTCTCAGTCAGACATGTGGCAACATGGTCAACCAATCCCAAACCCCCTCACCTCTCCCTAGTGGATACACACATCTCCCTTCTCGTTCGTTGCCTCCTTAGCTAGCTTCTTGGTTATTTTATCCATTCAGTAGTAATTACATCATTTACATTCTTCATGGCTTAGCATCCCATGAATAATCAAACTGTATCAATACTTTCCTAAGCAATAAACCGAAACATCCACTAGTGGGGCCTTGGCCTTGAGCTCCACACTAGGGAATTTACACATAATGTACATAAGCAGTATTGACATCAAGGGAAAAATGGGGTATTACATGTGGACAACCAAATCTACTCAAGATATTTTCCGGTATAAAATTCATGATAACTCCTTCAGTTTCTTTAAGTGTTGGAATCGCCTCCACCCATTTAGTGAAAAAATCAATAGCTAGAAGTATCCACCTGTGCTGTCCACTAAGTATCCACCTGTGCTGTCCACTAGATGCACAATTTATCTCTCCTATAAAATCTAATCCTTGTTGTTGAAAAGGGGCATCCACTGCAATAGGCTTTAATGACAGAGAAATGAGTTTCTGTCTCCTAGCAAACTTTTGAAATTGAACACATGTTCGCACCTGTTGATACACATCTGAAAATAAAGAAGGCCAGTAATACCCAGACCTAAGAATTTGATATCATGTAGACTTCCAATACTTGTGACCCCCACAAGCACCCTTGTGCATTTATGAAATAACCTCTTTCACTTGTGATTTTTTTAAACATCTGAGTAAAATTCCACGTGGATCCTTCCAGAACAACTGTTGATTTACCAAGCAATATTTTGTGGCCTTCAACTTCAATGATCTGGATGCCTTCTTATCAAAATGATCTGGACATTTCAAATGCAATAAAAAATAAACAATATCAACATACCACTCTGATTTTGCATATTTATATGTAATCTTCTCTTCATTTTCCTTCATCACCAATTCTTCCTGAGTTGGTTGATTTTCCATCAAATGGATATCCAAAGCCTCACAATTTGAATCAGCTAACAGTTTTGTTAAAACCTGCCCCTTCACTAACTTTGTAAACATGATTTCAACCACGTATTCCAAAATTTTTGCAATCCACCTACCTCTTTTACCTTCACTGTCTGGCTGGGTTAAAATTTCTTTAATAACAGCATTAGGCACATAGGCAATTATCTTTGAATGCAAAATATAAATTTTGAAAAACTTTAAGGCTTTAACAAGTGCATATGCTTGCTTCTCAAGTGTACTGTACTTCAATTTTGAGTCTCTGAGAGTTTTACTAAAAAAAGCTATTGGCTGCTCTAAAACATTTGTATTCTTTTTTAGAAGAACAACTGCTATTGTATCTTGGGATGCAAAAGAGAGTAAGGAAATCTTTTGAAAAATCTGAACTTACCAAGACCGGGGCTTCTGTCAAAGCTTGTTTAATCTTTTCAAATTAAACTCTAGCTTTTGCTATCCATTTTACCTCTTGATCCTTTCTCAACATGGATGTAATATGTTTAATAGTTTCAACAAAATTCGGGATGAACCACCTCAGAAAATTGATTTTCCCAATGAATGATTGAACATCTTTTTTACTTCTTGGGATAGTAATCTTCAGAATTGATTTGACTCTCTTAGGGTCTATTATAATACCATCTATTGAAACAAGATGTCCCAGAAGTTTTCCCTCCTGTACAGAAAAATGTGACTTTTTTGGGTTCAATGACAGCCCAAATTTCCTACACTTCAGAAATGTTTGCTCAAGATGCTTCAAGTGCTCATCATCAGACTGAGAGAAGACAGTAATATCATCCAAGTAGATTACAACAAAATTTTCCTTTTCTCCTACAAAGGCTATATCCATAGCTCTTTGAAATGTTGCACCCGCATTCATCAAATCGAATGGCATCTTATCATACATGAATGTGCCCCATCGGGTAGTGAAAGTTGTTTTCTCCCTATCATCCGGATGAATAGCTATTTGATTATACCCTGAGAATCCATCAACCATAGATATTCTCTGAGCTCCCACCACTTTTTGCAAAATTTGCTCAATTTTTGGCAATCGATAATTGTCCTTCAATGAAGCTCTATTAAGATTCCGGAAGTCCACACATAACCTAATATCCCCATTATTTTTTTGAACTGGAACCAAATTTGCAACCCATGATGAATATCTGAGTGGAACAATTATCTTTGCATCTATTAACTTCTTGACTTCCTTCTCTATGTCTGGTAACAAGGTTGGATTAATTCTCCTTAACTTCTGCCTAAAAGGTTTCACATTTGGCTTTAAAGGCACCTTATGCTGAATCATACTAGTGTCATAAGTTCTTAAGTCCTCATAAAACCAAGAAAAAATATCAACAAACCTCTATAACAACTAAATGTACCTGTTTCTTTGTTCAACAGAAAGAGACTTAGAAATCTTCACCATTCTTGGCTGCTCCTCTATACCAATGTTACAGCTCATAATATTTTCCTCTGAAGATTGCATGGATGGTTTTAATAATGTGTCATCTTTAGAAAATATTCTCTCAAGGGAAACCAAACCCTTAGGAATAAAATTTCCCTTCAACTCAATGATTTTATGATCAACAATTAAATTTTCTGTATATGCAGCAGTGTCATCTATCTCCTCATCGTGATCCTGATCAATTAGAGAATTGGAAAACTCTCCAACTAATTCCAAGAATTTTTTAATCTCTACATCATCCTAAAAAACTCTTCGTTGTTTTATATTGTCAGGCACTGAAGGTCTATACTTAACTTCAATTGGATATTTTAGCTAAGTATATTTTGGAATCTTAAAATGTGTAGCTGCCAAGGCCAATGAATCAACAGTCTGATTCTGATCTTTGGGAATAAAAGTAATATTGAATGCTATGAAAAAATTATCAATCATATCCCAAACCTCGTTTCTATATACCTTCAAAAAATCCTGTTTTACCCTTAAACCCAGTATTAATGCCTCATATTCTGCTGTGTTGTTGGTAGTAACAAATTCCAATTTATACATCAAGCAAATTACCTCTCCACTAGGAGAAATCAACACAATACCAGCACCTGGTCCTTCTTTGAATGAAGAGCCATCAAAATACATCTGCCACAACTCATATTTTTGTTCAATAGTAGGTTTAACTAATGTTTCTTTTTCCACCTGCAATACCCCAGCTATATTCTCATCACTAAAATGAAGCATACAAGAGCCCAATTCTTCATCTACTGAATATAGGGGATGATTAGTTGGATTCTTATCATCTGTGACTATAAAAGCATACTATAATTCCCTGTACAATCTCCTGTTTTCTCCTCCAAACACAGGAATTGTTGCATAAGCCAAATCCATTTGTAATGTACCACCTATTTTCTTTGCCCAGGACCTTGAGAGCAGCATGCCAAACTTAGGGGATATGTCAGCAACTACCACATCCATTATAACACTCTTCATTGGTAATTGAGAAAGATTAACCACAAGATCCTTTATCAATACTAGACATTTCACAGCTCTAGAATCAAATGAAAATAAATCATGGTATGGCTTTGTGACACTCAAACCAAGGGCCTCCATGACTGCTTTAGGAATCAAGTTATGTGAGGCTCCAGAATCTAAAAGGTAGTTGTGAATCATTTGGTCATGTACAGTCAAAGTTATATAAAAAGGTGGAGGAAAAGTTGAAACACTTTCAGGATTTTTAGATGAAGCAAGTCCCAAGGATTATTGTTGGATGTTCTTCGTGTACATTTACTGTATCTGAAGGAGAAGAATTAACTTGAACATTCAACAACTTACATGCATAATTTCTAAAACAAGGAGTCTTCATTAACTCAGTCAATGGCACTGGAATATTGATTTTACACAATTCATTCTCAAAGATAAAAGTTTGTGTATTTTTGTTGGTTTCTTCAATTTTTGCTGGTTTGGTCTGATCATTATGGTCTTGTTTCTTTCCCCATGTTTGATTAGGAAACTGTCTAACAGGTGGAACTATTTTCTTTTTTGGAATTTGAACAACTTGTTTAGGGCCTGATCTAAAATTATAAGACTTTTTTAGATCAGTCTGATCTATACTAGCTGAAACCTGAGGATGATGATCATTTCCTTCCTAATCATGATATAAATCATAATACTCAGAATTCTGATAGCTGCATTCAGTTGTAAAACCTTTAGATGATAACTCCCCAAAATAGTTTAAATTATGATTTGAATCATCCTCATACTGCACATCTTCCACATGTTCAACTTCTTCTATAAAATTATTTTTGAAAGTGGGAGGAACTCTCTGGTCTTCATTTTCTCTTCTCTCCCTCTGAATATCATTGTTTCTCCTTTCCCGAGGGATGACTATTGGTATACATTGTTTCTGAATTGATTAGGATTTTGATTGGGATTTCTTTCTCCATCTTGAAAAGGTTTATTCGAGTTCTTCTCCAACTCTACTCTACTTACTTTTGCAATCAAGGTTTTAATTATCTTATTCATCTCATCTAGTTGACTTTCTCCCTTCTTTGACGTAGAGGTTCCAGGCATTACTACATTCTTACCCTTTCGCTCATGAATCTGATGGTCTGATTGATCCTTAAGTCTATTAGAAGCCAAAATGTTGGATTCAACCTCTAGGGAAACTTCTTGCATATTCAGTAATGTTATAGGTCTCCTCTCTCTCAAGTGCAAAGAAAAATCATGGTCAAATGCATTTGCATATGTCGGTTTAGCCAAGGTTTATGAAGGCTTAATTTCCACTAGAATTCTGCCATACATTTTATTGAAGCATTTTGAAAAGTCAGCTAAAGTTTCATCATTTTTTCTCTTTAAAGCTGCAAATTCAGTAACATAATATGTGTTATCCTTTGTATCTCCCCATTGTCTCATGAAAACATCATGTAATTCTTCTATAAGGGTTATTGAGTTTTCTGGTAGCTCCCTGAACTATTTTCTAACATCACCATCCAAACTCTGCACAAACATTCGCATCCAGACATCCTTTGCTTCTATATTTTGGTTATCAGCATAACTAAGGAATGCATTCCAGTGTTCCTCTGTGGTTGTTTCTCCCAACTCATTAAACCTAGGCAAATATTTTTGGTAATCACCTGCTAGAAGATCATTTAAAGGATGTGGAAGCACTAAAGGAGCATACCTAGCAGCTATCATTCTATCCATTAAGTCCAATGGTTGACCTGTCATCCTTGAAGTAGTTTGATTTGTGGTAAACAAAGGTTTGTTGGCTTTACTAGAATGGGACTGAGAGGTCAGAATATTAGTTTTAAACTGTAACAAGGGAAATAAATCAGTTTTGATCTTTTTAGGAGATAATGGACTGGTAAAAACCTGAATTTCTACTTATTCCAATTTTGGTTCAGAATACAAAAATGAAGATAATGATTGTGGTTGACCAAGAGAAAGTAAAGATGGGAAGATTGGGATCTTCCAAAAGAAGGATTATGTAATTCTTGTTCAGCTTTCTTCAAAATCTTTTCTGGATCTGACATTGTTAGGAACCCATGTCAACCCTTCTATTTACTTTGTTAGTATATTGTTGTTGGACGCATATGCTTTGTAAGTCGTCTCTTAGTATTTGTTGATCCACAGTTTGTATTATTGTTGTTGGACGCATATGCTTTGTAAGTCGTCCCGTAGTAATTGTTGATCCATATTTTGTATTGGCCCATGGTTTGTATTGACACATGGTATTGACCCATGGTATTGGTGCCTAGACTTAGTATATAAGTTTGTGTTGAGACCAATGAAGGTACCATGAAGTTATTTGTATTGAGCTTTCTCAAAGGAGGTTGCCCCCTCGAAGTGTCCTGCGATCAATATAAAAGTGATTTTGAGTTCTGTTATTTATGATATTTCGTGTGTTTTCATTAATTAATTATTGCAGGTTCATCACATCTGGT
Organism: Larix kaempferi; assembly: GCA_027924585.1. Classification (NCBI taxonomy): domain Eukaryota; kingdom Viridiplantae; phylum Streptophyta; class Pinopsida; order Pinales; family Pinaceae; genus Larix; species Larix kaempferi. The sequence continues at coordinate 6,885,228 of BSBM01000532.1, read as the reverse complement.
ATCAAAGCACTTTCTTGGGCTCACTGGGTGAAATTTCTGCCAATTTTTTTTTCACATCTGTCGCAGCTTCGAATCTGGGAATAATCCATATCCGCTTAACGGTGGGAAGTACTTGGGCATAAGCCCTAAAAATCATTGTGAGGAGTAACACATGAACCCCAAAGTAGCTGTCCCATTGAGAGGACCTACCAGCGAAAAGGGCAACGACCCCTACCTGATTGACTAGTTCCCACCTGTGAGGTAAACCAAGAGCTGTCATTTGTGGCAAAGCACTTATCAGTTTTACCTAAGCCGTGGAGTGAGGGGTACTTCCCCAATACGTAAGCCATCAGACAGCATTGGTGTCCGAGTGAATCCCCTAAACTGTTAGGAAGCTGCACACACCTGGGGTCCATTTCTATTTTCAGCTGAACTGTTGCCGATCACTTCTGCATTGTTTCAGATCCATTCCGAGCCATTTCAAATTCAGTCATTTAAGATCCAGCCATTTCAGATCCATTTTGACAATCGTTCCAAATCCAACCATTTCAGATCCATCCTTTTTTGATCCATTCGGCGTCATTTCAGATCCATCTGTTTCCGATCACTTTCATGCCATTGTAGATCTATCTGTTTCAGATCCCTTCCGTGCCGTAGCAGCTCCATTTTGAAAAATAAAATAAAAAAAAATTAAAAGTTAAAAATTAAAAATTAAAAAAAAAAAATTCTCCATATCTCCCTTGTTTTCACTTTGTTTCCCTTCAAACTTCCCTGGAACCCCTGTAATCCCATTCTGCATATTTCATTCCTGACGACCCTATCCCAAATTCTACTTCCCAAAGCCTGAAATCCCACATTTGTCTATTTTTAGGGTTTGCCATAACTTCCTCAGATTTTACCCAATCACCTTCAAATTTTACCACATAGTTCCTTTCCTAATTCTTCTTCTTTGTCCCTCGTTGCCAAATTTTCACATTCTTTCATCCACTTCTTAAATCCTCCTCTTCTATTGCCCCGTCCCTTCGATAGTGTCTAAAACCTAGTCAAACCCCAATTACCCATCTGAGTTTTTCCCAAATCCAAATTTTCCTTTACTAAACAAGCTTTTGTTTGTGTTTTTCTATCCATTCCCCCTCCCCCCCCCCAAAAAAACTCCTGGTTATGGTTGTCACCTGCGCAGGAGCAAAAACCATGGAGGAAGCACTTACAACCATCCAAACCAAACTCCGAAGTCTAGATGAAACATTTCTTAGCCTCCATCTTCAGCAATCAGCCATGAACAATAACCGACAACCAGAATCTTCTGCAGCTAATGGGTTCTCTTCTTCCAGCACTTTCTGTGGTTTGAAGCTTGAATTTCCTCGCTATAATGGGACTGATCCGACTAGATGGATCTATCGTGCAGAACAGTATTTCAGTCTGCATAATACTTTTGATGTCCAAAAAGTTCCACTTGCATCCTTTCATTTGGAACAAGAAGCCCTTCAATGGTACCATTGGTACATCAAGGCTCATGACGAGCCAAAATGGACATATTTTTGCCAACTCCTTTTGCAACGATTTGGTCTTAGTGCTTTTGATGACTTCACCGGAGCACTCATTAAACTTCGTCAAATTGGCACTATGAGAGAGTATCAGACGAAATTTGAGAAACTAGCCAACCACACAGAAGGATTGTCTGATGACTCCTACAAGAGTTGTTTTATCAGTGGTCTTAAGGATGAAATCTTCCCAGAGGTCAAAATGTTTTGTCCCAACACAATGATGGAAGCCCTGGGGTTGGCTAAGTTGGTAGAAGACAAGATTTTTGCTCAACAGTGCTCCAAACCCCTTTTGTTCCCTTCCAAAATATGGGTTCTCAATGACCTTGTTGAGATATTGTAACTTCAAAGAATATTATATTTTGTACTTTATTATTCCGTAGATGGTTCACCCCTCCGAGGTTATTCTATTATGTATTCGAAGATGTTTATTCCTCCGTCGGAATGTGGTAACTTGGGTTATTAGACTTCCCTGGTGGGGGTCGGCCCTGTATGTGTTATGTGGGTCAAACGGTTGTTAGACCACCCTAGTGGGGTCAACCCAGTTAGTTGTAGTGGGGTGTTTAACCCAGTGGTAAAGTTGGGGCCGAACTAGTTAATATAAAGTACAAGTTGGAGATGTGTATAAATAGAGGAGGTGTGTTCCTCATTATACACACACTTCCCTCACTCAGAATGTAGTGCACTTGTGGAGGAGAGGTATGTTATGCTGGAGGAGGAGATCATGTCTTTGGTTTGTATCATTGTATATTGCTGGTCATCTATATTGAGGAAGCTTTGCTGGGTTTTCTACCCCATGAGGGTTTCCCAGGATAAATCTGTGTCTCTTGTATTTTGTTGTGCTTGTTGTTTCTTCAATGATCCTATATATGCTATTATTATGAAATGGAATGTAATGCTGCTATTTTCTATCTTAGCATATTAAATCTCAACATGGTATCAGAGCTAACCTGAAGGAAAGCAATGTATGGCACTTACGACACTTGGTTCACTTGCGACAATTTGAAGGTTTGGGTTTTACATAGCAAAACCCAGTCATCGTGGAAATTTCGCTATAAATCCATTTCTGCAAAGGTTTAGGATCTGAAAAGTTTACAGGTCATAGATCACATCCCCAGGTACCTTGTGTCCAAAGGAAATCCTTAGATTCGTTGTATTTTGTGAGTTATCATCAGTACACTTTAGGGTTTCTGCCTCTTCTAGATCTCAATCAAAATCAGGTGACCTAGGAAAAAAGGTCATAACTTGGGCTAGGAAGCTCCAAATGAAATTTCGTAAAAAGTGACATTTTTTACATAGACTGTACTATCTCAAGAAATGTTTTCAGAGGTCGAAATTGAACCAGTGACATGTGGCACGTCGTACAAGTTAGCTCTCTTGTTTTATCCCATAAACAGGTCACGTTGTGACACTTGGCATAACTCTCTCTCAGAAAATCCAATTGAGGTCAAACCTATCGGGATGGAAATATGAGAGGTCAAGATACCACAAAAAAAGTTTTCATACCTTGTGGATCGAAAAGTTTGGAGTTACAACAGAAACAATCAGGTACATATTTCTGTCAAAACAGAATTATTTTTGGAGCACCTTCATTCATGGCTTCCAAAATTTGGGGTTTCGGAGAAAGTTAGAATTTTTGGAATCGGAGTCCACGGCTGAATGCTACTCAATAAAATCGAAATTTAGATACCAAGATCGAATTTTTTTGTTCGGTAGAAGACCGGGCTTGATCAAACCCCAGTTCAGGATTTTGATCGGAAAGATGAAAAATTAGGGCTTCAACAAAAGTTGGAATTTTTTAAGTCTATGACCACGGCTGGAAGCTCCTCAGAAAAATAAGAGTTTAGAGCCTTGGATCAAACCTTTTGATTGGGCAGAAGGGTGGGCTTCATCAAACCCTAGTTCAGGATCTTGTCCAGAAGATCCAGAAGTTTCGAAGGCAATTTTGAGGGGTCAAATTTTGGATATTTCAAAATTGAAGTATGCTAGTTTGATCAGCTCAGCAAGACACATCCTTCCATCCATTCAGAAGTGTGAAAGTCAAAGATTGAATTTTTAGGGTTTCTCTAGAAAACCCTAATCAAGCTCCAGATCAAGTTTCAGGGGGAGTTGAGGCTAAGGCCTTACATAAGAAGACTACAAGAAGTCTCGACAGGTATGACTTAAGGAGGTTTAGGTATGTCTTGAAATCTGATTCCTGATTAAGTTCATAATGTGTTTGTCTTCATATTATTTATTAGTACAATCTTGATTAATGTTAGAATTGTCTTATCACCCTAGTAACAGTATGAATGTATGTGAATGATCGAAGACATTAATTGATTAGGGCTATATGATTGTACTAATGCACTATGGTGTTGTATGAGGTTGATGTTGTCTACTAACAAGATACAGGTACATCATGAAAGACAAATCAAGTTCCATGACCATGACAACATGAAGACAAAGACTCATCCATAATCTTTGTTCTACTTACGAGGTATGTATGACTTTGTTATATTATGCTTAACTTATGAGATATGCAGGTTCTAGCACAAGATCTCTAAATCATTGAAGAGAACAAAGAAGATATTGTTTAGGTATGTTAGACATAACTAAGCAGGTATACTAATCCAGGTATGTTTTCCTATGTCAAGTTAGAATCTTACCTTGTGTTAGGATCCCTTATATAAGTATACTTGGTATGATTGGTTATGCTTATTCATAAAGCTGGTTATCAAGGGTTTATGCACATTATGTCTCATATCCTAATTGATGATTTAACTAACCAGATCAAACAAGAATATGCATGAGTAAAAGAAGACTTTCCTTAAACCTTGAATATTATCTATAATCATGGCTATACATATTCAAGATTATTTAGAATTATAATGTTTTGATAATATTGAGAATATACTAATGAATGTATGTTTGTGTATGAGACCATGAGGATGATACTTGAGCATGCACAGTGGTACAGAATGAATAGAAGTTCAAAATACATATAGAAGATCAAGTGGGAGGCAACCACACAAACATAAAAGATAAGTATGTGAGTTGTTATTTGAAATAGTAAATGATATTGCTTGTAATAGTTGTATACATATTTGTATTCCTAGAATATATCATGCTGAGTGTAAACATTCATATAGCATTGAATAGTATACTACTAATATGCATATGATTGGTAAATTGGACAAACATTCCATTGTTGCTTGTCTAGAATGAAACCTCTTTGCTGACATGCTGAGAGCTGTGCACACTCTTGATAGTATGTTCTGGTAGAGATGGAAGGCATCTAGATAGCCACTATATGCATACAGGATATGGAAAAGTGTTGTGCCAAAGTATTGGTCAAGATAGTTGCATAACTATGTAAATGATATCTGTATGCATAATAGGTTATCATGTCAACATGATTTCATGATTATGAAGTATTACTAATCATGTACTTAATTTTGATTTGTAGGAAAGATCATGAAGAATGATGAACACTGAACAAGTGATGAATGTTCAACAAGAAGATTTACAAATCAAACAAAATATAGAAGGCTCGTGGCTAGAAGATTCTCTTAGAAAGAGGAAGAGAATCATGATGAGATGTTTGCTCCAAGTGGCTAGATAAGACCATTATCTTAATGATATAATTGAAGAAGTGCAAATCAAGGATTCAATTGAAGAAAGCTCTATTAGGGTACCCAGGATCGATAGTCAATTGATGAGCTTAGCCTTTGCTACAAGGTTGAATATGGTTTCTATACACAGATGAACTGGATGCAAGAAGGAACTCACCACAGAGTTCGAATGATGTTGAGGCTTATATCAGTAGACCCATCTGACGAGAGATGGCACAGATAGATGGCTACAGAAATGAAATCGAAAGATCTCAGATTGATGCATTACTTCCTAGGTCCGGAAGTATGGCAAGGCTCAGAAGGAATCTTTCTCAACCAGGGAAAGTATGCCGAGAAATATTAAAAGGACTTGAGGTGTTGGAATGGCCACTCTTATGGATTCCAACTTGAAGCTGTTAGGGGATGACTCATCAGAGTTAGTGGATATAACTCTGTACAGTCAAATTATTGGGTCATTGATGTATCTAACAAATACTAGGTTAGATATATGCTTTGCTGTGAACACCTTGAGTCAGTATCTAGTGGAAACTAGATGTGTTCACTTGATAATTGCAAAGCATGTGATGAGGCACCTAAAGGATACAATAGACTTTGATAAATGCTATCTTGGAGATCATGACTTCAGATGGCTACTCAGATGTTGATTGGGCAGAAAGTGTATCAGACAAGAAGAACACATCGAGAGGATGTTATTGTCTGGGATCAGCCATGATCTCATGGTTTAGCTGGAAGAAGTCTAGTGTGGCTCTCAGCACAAGTGAAATATATGGCTACTTGCTCTGCTAGTTGTGAAGAAGTATGGCTTCAAGATTGTTTGACTTAGAGATAGAACCAACTGTGATCCTATGTGAAAAATAGAGTTGTATCAAGATGACAGAGAATCCAGTGTTCCATGATAAGTCAAAACACATAGGGATCTAACAAGATATAGTGCAGAAAGGAACTATAAAGTTCAAATTTGTAACAGGTTACCGATGTAATAACCAAACCTCTACCTCAAGTGAACAAGTTACCGACATTCTAACCAAACCTCTACCTCAAGAAAAGTTTGAGTACTTTTGAGACAAGCTTGGAAGGACCCTTCTCAAAAGGGGGAGTGATTTGGTCACTTATGATGAGATTGTCTCCATCGATAGTGAGGTTGATGATGTGGATACCTATATTGGTGATGCCGACAGAGAGGTTGGTGGATGGTCCTTAGACAAGGTCGAAGTTGACAAGGGGATTGCATCATCCTTGAACAAATGTTCTAAAAGGATCCGTAGACAGATGTCTTCGAGAATGAAGTCCTTAGTGGACAAGTGGGGATTGGATCATCCCTGGACTTCAGTCCTCAAGAGAGCCGTAGATGTATGTCTTCGAGAATGAAGTCCCTAGTGGACAAGTGGGGATTGGATCATCCCTGGACTTCAGTCCTAAAGTGAGCCGTAGACACATGTCTTCGAAAATGAAGTCCCTAGTGGACAAGTGGGGATTGGATCATCCCTGGACTTCAGCCCTAAAGTGAGCCGTAGACACATGTCTTTGAAAATGAAGTCCCTAGTGGACAAGTGGGGATTGGATCATCCCTGGACTTCAGTCCTAAAGTGAGTCGTAAACACATGTCTTCAAAAATGAAGTCCTTAGTGGACAAGTGGGGATTGGATCATCCCTGGACTTTAGTCCTAAAGAGAGCCATAGACGTATGGTCTCCGAGAATGAAGTCCTTATTGGACAAGTGGGGATTGTATCATCCCCAGATTTCAGTCCCTTGAATTGATCTGTAGACGTATGGTCTCCAAGAATAAAGTCCTTAGTGGACAGGTGGGGATTGTATCATCCCCGGACTTCGGTCCCTTGAATTGATCCATAGACATATGGTCTTTGAGAATAAAGTCTTTAGTGGATAGGTGGAGATTGTATCATCCTCGGACTTCGGTCCCTTGAATTGATCCATAGACGTATGGTCTCCGAGAATGAAGTCCTTAGTGGATAGGTGGGGATTATATCATCCCCGGACTTTGGTCCCTTGAATTGATCCGTAGACATATGGTCTCCGTGAATGAAGTCCTTAGTGGACTAATGGGGATTGCATCATCCCAGAACCACTAGTTCAAAATGTACGTGATGGGGATTGCATCATCCCGGAACCACTAGTTCAAAATGTACGTGATGGGGATTGCATCATCCCGGAACCACTAGTTCAAAATGTACGTGATGGGGATTGTATCATCCCCAGAATTCGGTCCCTGAATTGACCCATAGACAGATGTCTCCGAGAAAGTGGTCCTTAGACTTTGTCTAAGTTGACGAGTGGACTGTATCATCCCTAGACATGTTATGGTGTCTTAAATTGATCATGTGTATACTTGTATTGGTGTGGATACTTGTATTGATGATATGGATACTTGTATTGGTGTGGATACTTGTATTGATGATGTGTATACTTTTATTGGTGTGGATACTTGTATTGATGATGTGTATACTTGTATTGGTGTGGATACTTGTATTGATGATATGTATACTTGTATCGATGAGGATACTTGTATTTATGATATGTATACTTGTATTGATGATATGTATACTTGTATTGATGAGGATACTTGTATTGATAATATGTATACATGTATTGATGAGGATACTTGTATTGATGATATGTATACTTGTATTGACGATGTTGTTGATCATGATGATCTAGATGACGATGCTGCTGATCGTGATGGTCTAGATGACGATGTTGCTGATCGTGATGATCTAGATGACAATGTTGCTGATCCTGATGGTCTAGATGATGATGTTGCTGATCGTGATGGTCTAGATGACGATGTTGCTGATCGTGATGGTCTAGATGACAATGTTGCTGATCGTGATGATCTAGATGACGATGCTGCTGATCGTGATGGTCTAGATGATGATGCTGCTGATCATGATGGTCTAGATGACGATGCTACTAATCGTGATGATCTAGATGATGATGATGCTGATCGTGATGGTCTAGATGACGATGTTGCTGATCGTTATGGTCTAGATGACAATGCTAATGATTGTGTGATGACGATGCTGATGATCGTGTGATGACGATGCTGATGATCGTGAGGATCCATATGTTGATGTTGTGGTAGCTGTTCGAGTGCTGCAGAAGATAAAGACTCAGTACTGAAGATGTTGATGTTCCAGTATTGAAGATGTTCCAGTAACTGCTTGAGTTATTGATGATGTTGAGAAAGCTTCCAATGATTTATAGATGTATCATGTATGATGTTGATGACTCCTTGCTTATGCAGATGCTGTTATAATATCCTTCTCGTTAAGGGGGAGTGTTGAGATATTGTAACTTCAAAGAATATTATATTTTGTACTTTATTATTCTGGAGATGGTTCATCCCTCCGAGGTTATTTTATTATGTATCCGGAGATGTTTATTCCTCCGTCGGAATGTGGTAACTTGGGTTATTAGACTTCCCTAGTGGGGGTTGGCCCTGTATGTGTTATGTGGGTCAAAGGGTTGTTAGACCACCCTAGTGGGGTCGGCCCAGTTAGTTGTAGTCGGGTGTTTAACCCAATGGTAAAGTTGGGGCCGAACTAGTTAATATAAAGTACAAGTCGGAGATGTGTATAAATAGAGGAGGTGTGTTCCTCATTATACACACACTTTCCTCACTTAGAATGTAGCGCACTTGTGGAGGAGAGGTCTTCTATGGTGGAGGAGGAGATCATGTCTTTGGTTTGCATCATTGTATATTGCTGGTCATCTATATTGAGGGAGCTTTGCTGAGTTTTCTACCCCATGAGGGTTTCCTAGGATAAATCTGTGTCTCTTTTATTTTGTTGTGCTTGTTGTTTCTTCAGTGATCCTGTATATGCTATTATTGTGAAATGGAATGTAATGCTGCTTTTTTCTATCTTAGCATATTAAATCTTAACAGACCTCCCATCCCGCCAGCTCCTCGACCAACTCCTATCAAGCATTTGTCCGAAACATAGATGCAGGCACGCACATAAAAAGGGATTTGTTATAATTGTGATGAAAAATTCACTCAAGGACATAGATGTGTTCAAAAAAAGCTTTATCTCTTGGATGTAGATTCTCTGCCCGCCTCTGAAGTTGGTGAAGAGGCTCTAGATACACCGGATGATCAGGTTGACATTCAGGGGATGCCTATTGACCTTCCATATCAAGACGACCACCCAGAGATATCTCTCCATGCTTTATCTGGTGTCACCACCCCTCAAACAATGCGGGTCAGGGGTTACTTCAAGAAGCTTCCTCTTACAATACTCATTGATTCTGGAAGCACTCATAACTTCATTGACCCTCGGATCGCCAAACAGGCTGATTGTTTTGTCCGTCCTTGCTCCAACTTTGAATTCATGGTTTCCAATGGGGGCACCTTACCTTGCAATGGGAAGTGTCACAATGTGCGTATCTCTCTGGAAGATTATAACCTGCGCTCTGCAATGTTTGCCTTGTCCCTAGGCGGATGTGATGTGGTTTTGGGCGTTCAATGGTTACGCACACTTGGCCCCATCTTATGGGATTTTGCTGAACTTTGGATGCAGTTTTCAGTCAATGGGACACAACACAAATTTATGGGCTTACAACAAGGGTCTCTCCGCATCATCAGTTCACATCGCCTAGAAAAGATTTTTAAGAAGAATTCACATGGTGTCATTGTTCAGCTCCATTCCATTCAGATGCAACCACCAACGGTCTCCACTACTTCCTTGGATAGATATGTAGGTGTCTTTATTGCACCAATGGGCTTGCACCTTCAAGAGAACTTTCCAATAAGCATTTAGCCGCATCTACATCTCAGCAGGAAATGATGGTTATTTTGCATGCAGTACAGAAGTGGCAGCCATCCCTATTAGGAAATTATTTCTACCTTAAGAATGATCTCCAGAGTCAGGAACATTTTCTGGAACAACGGGTCTCCTCACCAGCACACCGGAAATGGGTTATCCAACTCATGGGTTATGACTATGCGATCACTTACAAGAAGGGCAAGGATAATATGGTGGCAAATGCTCCTTCTCGCCAATTTGATGACCCAGTTTCTCTTACAGTTATTTCTCTACTTGTTCCATATTGGTTGCAATCTGTTCAATAAGGCTATCTCTTCTATGAACTCCATGCTTCTTCATTAGCAGGGCACTCTAGGTTCCTCAAAACCTATGACCGGGAACAATGTAACTTCTTTTGGCAGGGACTGAAAATGAAAATTCACCATATGGTGGTTGAGTGTGATACTTTCTAGGTCAACAAGGGTGGAATGACACTCCTTTCGATACTGCTCGAACCCTTGCCCTTCCCGACACAAATGTGGATAGCTATTTCTATGGATTTCCTAGAAGCGCTCCAGTGGTACAATACCACATCTAAAAGGACACCATATGAAGCAGTTTATGGACAGGCACCACCAGTTCTTCTTCCATACACACTCAGCAGCTCCCCAGTTCAGGAAATTGACTCGGTTCTTCGAAACCGCGATCAGATTCTTCTCATTCTGCAGGACAATCTTCACATAGCAATAATTCGACTAAAACAACAAGCCGATCAACATCATTCTGAGCACACTTTTCATGCAGTTGATATGGTCCTTCTTCATCTACAACCTTCCAAGCAATTCTCCTTGAAACTCAGCAGGCGTCAGTGGGCCAAAATGAAACCTGAGGATGCTACGGGGGAACCACTCCTTCAAATTTTGCATCAATTTCCTCATCTAAAGCTTTGAGGACAAAGCTTTTTCTAAGGGAGAGGAGATGTTAGGAACCCATGTCAACCCTTCTATTTACTCTGTTAGTATATTGTTGTTGGAGGCATATGCTTTGTAAGTCGTCCCATAGTATTTGTTGATCCATAGTTTGTATTATTGTTGTTGGACGCATATGCTTTGTAAGTTGTCCCGTAGTAATTGTTGATCCATATTTTGTATTGGCCCATGGTTTGTATTGACACATGGTATTGACCCATGGTATTGGCACCTAGAATTAGTATATAAGTTTTTGTTGAGACCAATGAAGGTACCGTGAAGTTATTTGTATTGAGCTTGCTCAAAGGAGGTTGTCCCCTCGAAGTGGCCTACGATCAATATAAAAGTGATTATGAGTTCTGTTATTTCTACTATTTCGCGTGTTTTCATTAATTAATTATTGTAGGTTCATCACAGACACCGCTGGGTGTAAAGGTGAAGTAGGCTTCCCTCTAGTCCCAGACCTCCTGGAATCCACTGTGAAATACTACCTTGGTGAAGCTGTAGCCTGAAATAAAAAATTTCTAGTCCTGTTCACCTCAAAACCAGAACAATAAAGATATCCCAAGGAAGATGAGACTTCACTTCCATCCTCGACAACGGTGCCAAAGATGTTAGTGCCAGAAATTGTCCCTAGACTACAAAGGGGCAAGCTAGCACAATCTCAATTATCTCAATATGAAAATGAAATAGGTTTTTCTTGGTTTAGGGTTTGTTGGTTTGAAGGTTTCAATTTCAAGAAAATAAAAGGAAATCAAACTAAAACAAGTTACTAAATCATGTAATTCATTGAAGAACTGAAATCATAAATTTTAACAAGGTAAATATAAACTATCACATTCATAACCATACATACAGGTTTTTATCTACAACACATAAGCATTCATTGGATTAAAACATCAAAACAGAAAATAAATTCATATGTTGAATGACCAAACTGATCAGAAACAAAAACTCAATAACACAAGGCAAAATGGCTTATATCACATATATATTAATCTCAGTCTTCAGGACTTACATAAGAATCTTGCAAGCTTCAATATCATCACAATATATAGCTTCTTGAAACCAAAAGATCGAACCCCTCTACATCCTCCTTTACTCCCTTTTATCCATTTACAAAAAGAGTAGTTTGTAACTACTTTAGGTTTAGGTTTCAAAAACAGTTACATAAAGTAGTTAAGATAACTTCGAGTCTTTTCTAAAAATTTAACTATTAACAATTACATATTTAATACAAAAATGAGAATGCATTAATAAAATAGGCACTAAGAAGCCTTTCTGGTAGCTTCCACTAACATGGCAATTCCTTCTAGTGCATGAGACCTTTTGTTATGTTGAGGTTGTTCATCTTCCAAATCTTTGATTTTCTTCAACAGAAGCTGGTTCTTGTCATTCAAATTCTGTACCTTCCTGGTTAAATCATCAGCTTGAGTCTCTGCATCCCTTTTCCTCTTCAGAGCTTTTTTGACCACAACGATCATATATTTATAATGAGCATTAACTTCTCTTAAGTCTTCCCTCAAACATTTATTGGTCTTTGTAAGTCTATCATTTGACTCATTAAGAAACAATATTTATGATTAATGTTGATCCTGTACTTTTCTGAGACTTTCAACCTCTTAATGTATGTTTATCTCTCCTAGCAAAGTAGGGTCTTGAGATGTAAAAGGTGGGATATCCAGTTTTCTGAAGATTGAATCTTCTTCATATTTATCTTTTGCTATTCTTTGTGCATTTGCAAATTCATCTTGTTCCATTTTGAGAATAATTTCTTCTTCTTCAAATTTGTTAACTTCTTCATATGCTTTTTCTACCATTGTACAATCATGCTGTATGCTCATCTGGTTCTGCTCAGAACTTGATTTACTTTTCTCCTGTTCACCTTCATCACTTGAAGAACTTTAGATTAAAGTTATCTCTTATGTCTTCTGATTAGAACTTGAAGCTTTTTCCATATTATTTTTCATAGCTGATCTTGTTCTGAACTTCCAAGTTGATCTTTTTAACTGTATGAGGAGGTTTGCATCTGCTTGGAAGTCTATAACCTACAAACTTTCATTCTTTGTATTTTCTGCAGAAGACTGTGAAACTAGGTTCTCAATTATACTATGTTTTGGTGTGATTGGACTTTGAACCTGTTCAGTAGTAAGACTAATTGTCTTCTCCGTTTCTTGATCTTCTTGAAAGTGTTCTTGTTCTTCTTCACATACATTAACCTATTTCTATTTTTCAGGACCTTTAGGTTCTTCCTGTGATAGAGGCTATTCAGAAACATCTTGTATCAGAACTCCTTTCTTACCCTTTTTACTTTTCCTTTTAGGCATATCCTTGTTTATACACTCATCCTGTTCAGCAATAAATCCAGACCAGAATATAAAATGCTCCTAGCTCCTCTTTTCCTTTTGTAATACTATTTGAATAATCAGATTTATTAGTCCATGATGAAATATTGATTGCCTTGTATGCTCAGGATTGCTTTAACCCTATTTGACATTTTTTGTATGCTCTTGTACAAGGAAAAGGGAAAATTTATTTTACAGTGCAATTTAAGATGCATCAAAAACCTAACATGGTATTTAAAAACCATTGAGAACCTACCCTCACATGTAATGTAGGCTTGTATGATGCCAATCACATGTCTCCATTTTGGTTGGAAATTTGATATATGAACTCCATTGCTCCAATTTAGGGTTTCATTACCTGCTAGTAAGAAAGGATTCAGGTCAAACTTGAAAGGAACCTTTTTGAACCACAATTCCTCATCCATGGCGATGCCCGTAGCATCGAAAATCAGAGCTTCTGTGAGATGAAATATTAAGGTACTAAACTTAATAACATCATCAGTCAGATTCTTTGCAAAATAAATTGAAACTTCTTCATTGAACCTGGTGACCTTCTCAAAGAAATTAAACCATCCAGCTACTTTAAACAAGTCTGCACATTTGGGAAATTGCGCAGCCCAGTTCGTATCCATCGGTTCAACCCTGTTAATATTGCCACTTTTTCCCATCTTATAACTGCAAGCTTGTTAATTAAGTCTTAGAAAAACAGAGGTGGCAAAGCTTACTAACCGTGTTCAGCTACAGATGTCTTCGGTTTTGTATTCCACGATCCTCAAATCTGAACTTGTGGCACTTTGGACCCCAACTCTCTCAATGATGGAATGTAAAAAGAGTATGCAGCTGTCATCATTATTCAACATGTGTTTCAGCATCTCCAATCATCATAACTCATAATGAACCACCACTTGTCATGAATAACCATGATCTTTCATAATATTGGATTCCTATAGCGCACTAGGGGTCTATTTTGAAGTTTGCGCTGCAAGAATATTTTAACATAACCAATTTGAAAAATATACTTTGGATAAAGGTTAGATCTTAGTTATAAACTTTATAATAAAGCTAAATAGATATAATTGAAGACTTTGAGAGAAATATCATGTTGCATAAGCCATTTGAAAAACTAAAGAAAAATTAAAGCAATAAAAAATTGATGAAAATTGAAAAAATAATTAAAATTGTGGACAAATGAAAAGGAAAATAAGGTTCAAACAATCCTAAAAGAAACACATAAAAATGAGAACAATCTCAGCATTAACATCTGGCTCCTATTGTGGGATGAAAACCTCCTTGTGAGGTTTGAAGAACTTGTAGACAAGTGCCTTTCTGCCACCTGAAACTGTTGCTTTATTCTGTAAGCTTCCATTGGGTATGGAGTCTTATTTCACACCGGTATATACAATGAGTGTGACATCATTTACCTTCAAGAACTATAAAAATGTTTGAGGAACCATCCATTAATTGGACCAGACAATTCCTCACCTTCCAAAGTTTGTAGTATAAAAGTGTTATTTTCTAAAATCTTTGAAATCATGAAGGGACCTAACCCTAGATTGTCAAACTTACCATGCTGACCCTTCTGGTCTCTCCTCACATCCCATATAAGCACCACATCATCAAGGGAAAAAAGTATTTTCCTTTACCTTTTTATCAAACCCTGCTTTAATCTTCCTTCTGTATGCATCAACTCTTTCTGCTATAGCCTCACGTTCTTGCTACAATTCAACCAGTGAGAAAATTTCTCTTTGAAGATCATTAGGTTCTTCTTGACTATCTTGGAAAAACTTCATTACTAGAATTCCTAGCTGAATAGGAAAAACTACATCAATACCATACACCAATTGGAAAGGGGACAGACCTATTGCTTTCTTGGTAGTTATCCTATCTACCCACAATGCATACTTAAGCATTGAATCCCATGACCTCTTATTTTGACTTAACAACTTTCTAATACTCTGAATAATGTTTTTGTTTGATGAATCTACTAATCTATTACCCTGAGGGTAATAGGGTGTGGAATGTCTCAGATCAATTCCATTCTGCTCACAAAAACTTACCATAGCTTTTGACTGGAAAGCTGATGCATTATCAGTCAACAACTTCTGTGGACAACCAAATCTAATCAAGATATTTTCCTATATAAAATTCATGATAAATCGTTTAGTTTCTTTATGTGTTGGAACCGCTTCCACCCATTTAGTGAAAAAATCAGTAGCTGTAAGTATCCACCTGTGTTGTCCACTAGATGTAGGATTTATCTCTCCTATAAAATCTAATCCCCATTGTTGAAAAGGGGAATCCACTGAAATAGGCTTTAATGGCATAGAAATGAGTTTCTGTCTCCTAGTAAACTTTTGACATTAAACACATGTTCGCACCTATTGAAACACATCTGAAAATAAAGAGGGCCAGTAATACCCAGACCTAAGAATTTTATATGTTGTAGACTTCCAATACTTGTGACCCCCACAAGCACCCTCATGCATTTCTGAAATAACCTCTTTCACTTGTGATTTTTCTAAACATCTAAGTAAAATTCCACCTAGATCCTTCTAGAACAACTGTTAATTTACCAAGCAATATTTTGTGGCCTTCAACTTCAATGCTCTGGATGCCTTCGTATCAAAATGATCTGAACGTTTCAAATGCAATAAAAAATAAAAAATATCAGCATACCACTCCGATTCTGCATATTTATCTGTAATCTGCTCTTCATTTTCCTTCATCTGCAATTCTTCCTGAGTTGGATGGTTTTCCATCAAATGGATATCCAAAGCCTCACAATTTGAATCAGCTAACAATTTTTCTAAACCTTGCCCCTTCACTAACTTTGTAGGCATGATTTCAACCACGCATTCCATAATTTTTTCAATCCACCTACCTCTTTTACCTTCACTGTCTGGCTGGGTTAAAATTTATTTAATAGTAGCATTAGGTACATAGGAAATTATCTTTGAATGCAAAATATAAATCCTGAAAAACTTTAAGGCTTTAACAAGTGCATATGCCTTCTTCTCAATTGTACTGTACTTCAATTCTGAGTCTCTAAGAATTTTACTAAAGAAAGCTATTGGCTACTCTAAACCATCTGTATTCTTTTGTAGATGAACAACTGCTATTGTGTCTTGGGATGCAAAAGAGAAAGTAAGGAAATATTTTAAAAAATCTGGACTTACCAAGACTGGGGCTTCTGTCAAAGCTTGTTTAATCTTTTCTAATGAAGCTCTAGCTTCTACTGTCCATTTTACCTATTGATCCTTTCTCAACATGGATGTAATATGTTAATAGTTTCAACAAAATTTGGGATGAACCACCTCAGAAAAATTATTTTCCCATTGAATGATTGAACATCTTTTTTACTTCTTGGGATAGTAATCTTCAAAATTGCTTTGACTCTCTCAGGGTCTATTCTAATACCATCAGCTAAAACAAGATGTCCCAGAAGTTTTCCCTCCTGTATAGAAAAATGTGACTTTTTGGAGTTCAATGACAACCCAAATTTCCTACACTTCAGAAATGTTTTCTCAAGATGCTTCAAGTGCTCATCATCAGACTAAGAGAAGATAGTAATATCATCCAAGTAGATTACACCAAATTTTTCCTTTTCTCTTACAAAGGCTATATCCATAGCTCTTTGAAATGTTGCACCCGCATTCATCAAACTGAATGGAATCTTATCATACATGAATGTGCCCCATGGGGTAGTGAAGGTTGTTTTCTCCCTATCATCCGGATGAACAACTATTTGATTATACCCTGAGAATCCATCAACCATAGATATTCTCTGAGCTCCCACAACTTTTTGCAAAATTTGCTCAATTTTTGGCAATGGATAATTGTCCTTCAATGAAGCTCTATTAAGATTCCAAAAGTCCACACATAACCTAATCTCCTCGTTCTTTTTTCGAAATGGAACCAAATTTGCAACACATGATGAATATCTGAGTGGAACAATTATCTTTGCATCTAGTAACTTCTTTACTTCTTTCTCTATGACTGGTAACAAGGCTAGATTAATTCTCCTTAGCTTCTGCCTAAAAGGTTTCACATTTGGATTTAAATGCACCTTATGCTGAATCATACTAGTGTCATAAGTTCTTAAGTCCTCATAACACCAAGCAAAAATATCAACAAACCTCCGTAACAACTGAATGTAACTATTTCTTTGTTCAACTTAAAGAGACTTAGAAATCTTCACCATTATTGGCTACTCCTCTGTACCAATGTTACAACTCATAATATTTTCCTCTGAATATTGCATGGATGGTTTTAATATTGTGTCATCTTTATAAAATATTCTCTCAAGGGGAACCAAAACCTTAGGAATAAAATTTCCCTTCAACTCAATGATTTTATGATCAACAATTAAATTTTTTGTATATGCAATAGTGTCATCTATCTCCTCATCCCGATCCCAATCAATTAGAGAATTGGAAAACTCTCCAGCTAATTGTTATCAGACAATCTACCAAAGATGGATCTAAGGCGTGATCTCCCTAGCTCAAAGTGAGTCTAGAACAAATGAGACATGCTACTAATGCATTTTCTAGATCTACTCAAGGATCGAGTATTAGATGTCTTACCTTTCACTTTGCAATCCTTTCTCCTGAATGCTACTCCGCGTCTCACGGTCATCAGATCAAAGTTGCAAGACCTGTCAAGACAAGAAACAAGAGAAACAAGTAAAAGGCATCTATACAATAAGAGATCTAAGTAAATAGTTAAGCAGGTAAACTACTCAATATCATTACACACATGAACAATATTGGTGGAAAGCATTTGTATTACTGTAAAAAGAGGGAAGTACATAATAGAGATATAGAACTACAACCAAGGCTTAACGCTGCAGCCCTTCTCCGACAAAGCCAATTGCCATATCCTTCCAAGGAAGTACGAGTTCTCCAATGGGTGAGTGGAGATGTTCCAAAGGCAATTTCACCAGCATGTAGATACCATAGACTTCCTCCCCTTGGGATGGGAGTGAGCTTCATTCATATAGGACTAAGTGGATAGGGTATGGATAGGATAGGTTGAGAGATGGTAGGAGAGGCTTAAGGGATCTCTCCAAAGTTTTAGGAACTGATTGCCAGCTCCTCCAAGAGGTCAGGGATAGGGTCCCAAGTCAGCAAGCTTCGAGAAGGACCTCGAAGAAGCTATTTTTTCCATCTAACTGACTTCGTCTCACCCTGTAATGGGGCAAGATGCGACGTCACATGTTGCTAATGTTCATCATGTGACGACCCTTCAAAACCTAGCACAATTGGGTACAAATCCTCCCTGGTTGATTACTTTTGTCAAGATATCTTCAGGGGTGTATACACTTAATCTTATGATGAGTAGATTTTGTGTAACAGAATGTCCCCCAAAGCATGAAGTTTTTGAAGATAGATAGGTGAAGTGCTTTGATAGAAGTAATGGCAATAGACTTGTCGGACGAAGGACACTGGTGCAATACAACTGACTCTAAACTGACAATCTCATATAAAGTGCAACATGGCTACCGACCAATATAGTGCAGATCCATGGTAGTAATGACTGACTGAACACAATCATGGCTACTAGACACAAGCATAGATCCATGATGAGATGATAACACAGCCACGACCAATACAAATGTGGATCCCTGTGATATAAATCAATACAAACTCCATCGCAACCTGGGTAAAACATGACTCCCCAAGGTCTTCAAGCTGAACCCACAATGATATGAATCTATCCATGTGATTACAAATGTCTTGATGTCGAACATGGTAGAAACCACTTGATTACTGGTCATTGATGTAAACCGTTAACAAGTGCGAGGGAGATCACCATTGATGTCAATGATTCCCAAGGTATCACAGTACATATCATCAAGCATGAATAAATGAGTTGAAGTCCAATGCAAGATGAAATCTTTCAATCAAGAGTCAATGATGTAAACTCATGATGAAAGCGAGGTAACCTACCATTGAGGCATGCAGGGCCAAGGTACTTGATTGGTTTCTAGATTCAATCCTCGGATGATGTGTTGAAGTCGACAAGGATGAATCTGTTGAAGGAGGGCCATGATGAATCCCTCATCAATCGACATGAAACATGACAAAAAATGTATAGGGTAGATCGGATGGTACAGTAACATGCAAGACTGACTCAAAGTAGACCAACATGATGGTAGTTGTACTGACTACAGATGATAAATGATAGACATATTCTCGAACATGGGCATGGCATGACTTGGCAGTATTGACACAATGAGTGCGACACAAATTCTCAAAGCGACTGATGATAGAAGCTTTTCTTTGGATGATTCAAAGAAGTAACGAGACTCAGGAAATAAGTGGAACTCGAGGACAAACGGATGATCCAAGTGCTGTATGCAAATGCAAATGAGTACCATGTTCAAGAAAGACTACATACTGCCATTAACAAGGTATGTAACACAAACACTTTCCTTTTTCCCCATCATGAATGATGAGTGCCTCATGTGTTTTTCACGAGCTTGATGAAGGTAACCAGATGCTTGGTATCGCTCATCTCATAGATAAGTCCAATCCCAAATATTTTCTGAACCTAGGATAGGAGGGGTTCATCCCATGACGTGCCCTTCAATGTGAGAATTCTAACGAGTCCATAGAAGGTAAACTCGGTCGTCATTTCATGTTTAGAGAGTCTGAAAAGAACTAAAGAAGACTCCAACGGTCTTTTTTGTAATGTTAGCCTCATCACCCAAAAAAGGGTAAAACAACGCGGGAGAGGACTCTTCCAGTCATGATTGGCTGGAGTATACCTTTTTCGTAATTAGTGCCTCCTGGTCTGAAAAAGGGGTAAACTATCACTAGGAAGACGACCATTCAAATACTTTAACAAGCGTGAATGCAACAAGTTCGCTCGGCAATCTTTTCATTTTTCGAGAGCCTGAAAAGAGCTTAACGGTAGACTCCGGGGGGTGTCCTTTTCCATGGGAGTTTATTGAGCTCGAAAAAGTGATAAATCATAACTCGATACTTGTTCTCATAGTTTCATGAGTACGAGAACAAATGAAGAGTAACCTCATCATCACGCAATAATTACAAACTAACCATTGCTAAAATAACGAAAAAACGTTCAAGCGAGTATTCATACCTGTGATGACCGTTGTGATATGAGAAACGACACAAAAGACTACTTACAACTCCTGCACACTAGAAAATGTGTCAATTAGCCCCAAATACGACAAAAATGGTCAAAAACTATGATAAATGCCTTAAGAGCATCAAAATATTTGAAAAGGAATATTCTATTCTCTTTATAAATAGAAAAATGGACCAAAAATAGTTTTCATTGTTTCATTTTCCAATTTGGGAGGAGAAGTACCAATTTGGAGCCAAAATTTCCTTTACTGATTTCGGGAGCTACGATCCGCCATTTCACCCACCGTTAGGAGCAGGTAAGCCTAAAATTCATCCAGCAACTTTCCAGTGGATTAGATTTTGTTTTTAGGTTCAATTTTTGGTTTTTTTTATGAATTCATGGAGGGCTATTGCACTCTCGGATCGTCGCAGTTGGCCCTTTCGGGAACTGCAATGAGACCGACTCAGCGGAAGTCCTGAATGAGTGGAGTGCGACGACATCGCACTGTATGCAAAAGTACAGTGCAACGGTGGAGATGCATTTCCCAAACATCAAAATAAACTCAAAAAAAGAACTTGCTTTGGTTGAAGTAGGATCTAACAGTGTTTAAATGTCCCTTTTGGTAGGTTGCTAGCAAGCCAACATGGTTTTAGAGTGGCGAGAAAGAGAAAACGAAGTAAAAGATGTACAAGCTGCCAATGATCCATAATGCATGGATTCCTTGAGGAACTACGTTTTGCTCAAGTTCTTTGAGATTCAGGGGATGAGATCCCAAATCCCGTTGCTATCACACATGCTCCAGAGTTGGGATGCGGCCGAACAACATTTCATGATTGGTGAGCACATCCTCACAATAGATGTTGAGGACATCTATTTTCTCACAGGTTTGTCCTGGAGAGGGGACCCTGTATCTCTTACTGGAACATGGGCCAATGATCACATAGTCGATGACATGGTGTCACAGCATTGTACCTCTCTTGCTTGATCTTCCAGTGGGAAGATTCCTATTAGGGAGGTGGTGAGCCACCCACTACGTACCATACTATTTACTATTACTAGAGTGGAGGGAAGCCAAGCCCCACACATGGCTTGTCACATCCCCCATTTTGACCCTTATAATATTTTGGGCTATAATGTAAATAATGTATGCATATTATGTATGATTCCTAGCGTGAAGCTCAAGGCCAAGGCCCTGCTAGTGAACGCTTGACCTAGAAGAGGCAAGTATTTGAAATTATGCTACCCATGTGCTAGTGAACCATGGGAATCGTAAATATGCATCTTAATATAAATGCCCACAACTAGCTATACAATGCAACAAGAGATGGGGGCATGATGTTACAAGGAAATTGGGAGGGAAATCATCAAACCCTTTGATCCAATCAAGTCATGCCAAGTGTCAATGAGATAACCCATGAACCCTCAACTACCCATCTTGACTTTTGTACCCAATCATTGATTTCTAACAAGAGTTGGTTGAGGTAGTTAATGCCTTGGGGAATGGGAGGTATGGGTATCCAAATTTGAGTATGGGCAAGCCACCCTTCCTAGATTTTCGTGTTTGGCTTCTTGGGCAAGAAAAGGGCCACGAAATTGCTCCCCAAGCCATTATTCACCTATCAGTTTGCTCTCTCACAAGTTGGGACCTTCCTAGGCAGTTCCCTCCATGGTTTTGTTGTGTTTACCTTCATTTTCCTAGCAAGGAAGGGCATTTTTCCTGTGGCTAACAGTGGGGAAGAAGGAAAAACGATTTGGGGGTTTTATTGAGGCTGTTTGGCCCACTGTATGCTCATACATCTTTGGGAGAAATTGGTTTTCTTCCCTGGGGTTGGATTCCTCTTCCCACAATCCGCTATTGGTGTGCCTACATTTTTGGGAAAACCCATGTCCATCTAGCTTCTATGTCCCATTGCTGAAATTGTGTTTCCAAGCCCATATCTAAGTTTTGTGTTCAAGAGAATTCTAGGGTTGAGTTGGGTATCCATTGCTTTGGGCCATGCTATGCTTGAGGGTTCCCTTTTCCTTGTAGATATCATGCCCAACTCGAGGGTGGTCTCTGAGTGCTGAAAGAATACAGGCTAGGCAGAGACCTATGGTTGGGAGGAACGTTGCAACGACATAGCTAGTTGTTTGGGACAATTGCACAAGAAAGATAAGTGTTTTCTATGTATGTGTTTTACCTCGGCAGTGTTTAAATTAATGATTGTTATTGATATATTGAGTGCATATGAAAACATGTGTGTGGATGAGTTTATTTCCGCTGTGCATATTTGTTTGATTTACATCTACACACATCTGTTGTATGGCTGTGAATCTAATGAATTGGCTAAGTTTTGTGAAAATCCCCATAGAATGGCATCATGTTCCCTTCCTTGCATTGGGTCTAAGGGTGGGTATGTGACATGGCTACTCGGGCTCAGATGCTTTATGCGGAGGACTATATGTCCCCCAGGGTTTTCAACTGGTGCGAGGGTCTCCTCGCAAACCTCCGAGTTCAGCTGACCAAGTGTCAGTGGGGAGAGCTCAAGCAGTTTGGTTATGGATCGATCGTGGTATCGTTCCTCTTGGAGCGGATCCCTCTCTTGTGTCCACAGCTAGTACTAGATGACAGGGAGCTTAGAGATCCCCACATGCTCAGATGGGCTGAGGTGATGACCTGTCATGGTGGAGGACCTATCATCAGCTTTGGTCCTGAGTTCTTCAGCTAGCTGGAAGGCCAGTTACTCATGGTTGAGGCTTCCCGTACGAAGGTACGGATTTCAGCGAGGATCCTGACTTAGTGTTTCCTGAGGGTGCAACATGGGGTGACATAGGTGAGAACAAAAACCCTTGTATTTTTAGTTTTGCATATTTATCATTTTTTTTGATGCAGTACTGACAAGTATGTAACATGTGTGTGCAGACGTGGGGCCCGTACGGTCGGTAGGAATTTCCCTTCTGGCGAGGAGAGATAGAGGTGGGGAAGCAGTTGTGCCCCCAGGTGCTCATGCTGTCATCGAGGAGATGGAGGAAGTATAGAGGAACTTGTCCCAGTTGACAGTAGAGGTTCCTGAGCAAGCGATAGATGACCTGCCGAGACCTATGTAGAGGTTTGGGGTTGGAGCGTCCGTATGCTTCAATGCCCTACTCCACAAGGTAGCGAGGACCGCGGATTACTTCCTTACTCAGTGACAACGGGTTTTCTGTGCTAGGGGTGGTGTACGGGTCAGGTGTCAGGACTGATGACACTATTATACTTGTACTAAGAGCTTAGAGGCCTCAGATTTTGTACTACTGAAACCTACGAGGCTTCAGATTTTGTAGAGACTCACTGAAATCCATTGTGCTTCAGATTTTGTACTAGCACTACTTTTGAATGATATATATATACAAACATTCCCGACGATTTATACATTATGTGTTTTAAAATGATGAGTGATGTGATCTTGTTTACATGTTTGCTTTTATATATCGCATTATTTACATGTTGTGAATGCTTTTGCATATTATGAATATTATGTGTGTGTGATATACCAATCCAAAATGAAGTTGGCCATTGATTCAGCAATTGTGTTTAACTCTCATGGAATGTGTAGGTATTGAACGGATTCACGGATGGCGTAAGCCAAGTTAAGATGGGAAACCACTAATTGAGAATCCATGTGGATGATGATGTGGTTCATACCCAAGGAGATGGCGTTAGCTAGGGTTCCAATTATTGCTTGATATTTTGCGGCGTTGTTGGTCGCAAACCCTAGGCAAGTTCCTCCTGAGCTAATGAGCTCACCTATTGGGGAATATAGTACCCAGGCTGCCGAAGCAAGGTTACGGGTATGCCGGATGGCGCCGTTTGCGAATCCATAGCACGTTGCCATCTACACACACAGACAAACATGGTATAAGGAGCAGAAACAAGATCTAAAGACACTCAAAAATAAAAGCATCACAACACACAAAAACACAAATAAAACATGCCATGTACAGTATATACAAGAAAGTCTAAGTGTGACGAGTTTAGGCATAGTATCTCTTCAGGTAAATCCCATTGTGGGGTTCACCCAAAGAGATTCCGTCATAGTCTTCAAGCTCATAAGCTCCCTTTTCCAAAACACGTTTGACAATGTAAGGTCCATGCCACATGGATTCGAACTTTCCTACTCCTAGTTTGTCGTGCTTCTGGTCATAAGTGAGGACCAGGTCACCCTATTTAAAGATACGAGGTTCAACTGACTTGTCATATTGGGATTTGATGCATTTCATGTGTGATTCATTAGAAAGAGCGGCATCTCGGCGAGACTCGTCAAGTTTTGCTAAGTGTAGGAGACATTCTTCTTTGGCAGTAATATTAGGGAGAAGTTCGACAGTGAGTTGTAGAGATAGAATTTTGCACTCTACAGGTAGGAAAGCCTCCAATCCATAGACTAGTTGGAAAGGAGTGTAACCTGTGGCAGTTTTAACGGAGGTTCGGTAGGCCCATAACGCTGAAAAGAGCATGTTATGCCAATTGGATTTCTGTGTACCTACCATCCTTTGGACCATGGTTTTCAAGACTTTGTTAATGGCCTCGACGTGTCCATTGGAATGTGGGTAGTAGGGTGTTGAATTTTCATGGCGAAAACCCAACCTATCGCTCAGTTCATCAACCATATGGTTCTAAAAATGTGAACCATGATCGGTAACAATTTCCTGAGGAACTCCGAACTGTGCTATTGCATGATTGAACATCAAGAGTGCAGCAGTTTTACCGTCGTTCTGGTATGTAGGCATAGCCTTGGCCCACTTTGTAAAGTAATCCACAGCTACAATGATGTAACTATGCCCCTCGGCCGAGGTAGGTTTACAATGCATATAGTCAATGCCCCATTTTGCTAAGGGGCCTACGGCAATAACTGGGTGTAATGGGGTAGGGTGGGTGCTCTTCTTCATATGGAAGTGTTGGAAAGGAGGACATTTTTCTATGGCCTCAATACAGTCTTTGAAGATAGTATGCCAATAATATACTGTGCGCAAAATATTCTGGGTTGTACCCATCCCAGAGAGGTGGCCACCACGTGCCCCAATGTGACATTCATTCAGAACGCGTTCAGCTTCATCGTGAGTTAGACAATGTCGAATAATTGAATCAATGCCACGGTGATATGCAGTATCATTGATGATTAAATAATACTTCGCATGGTGACGTATCTTACGACGGTCATCGCGAGACAGTTGAAGGTTGAAGCGTTGGGTTTGAAGATATAATGAGATATCTCCATACCATGGATCAGTCATACTGATGATAAACAATGATTCATCCGAAAAAGAGTCATTGTGCTCAATTTCTGCATCAGGATGGGGAAGGTCACAGATCAGCTTGGCAAACACCAAAGACTTTTTTGACTTTGCTTTCTCGAAGAGAAGATCAAATTCTTGCAGTATCACGATCCAGCTTGAATACTTGCCCCCAAGCACCTGTCGTGTCAGGACATGGTACATGGGGTTTGAGTCTGCGATGATGGTGATGGTGTGGAGCAAGATATAGTGCCGGAACTTTTGGACGGCAATGACCGACACGAATGCGAGTTTTTCGACATGTGAATATCTAGTTTCAGTGTCGGTGAGACCCTTAGTTGTGTTGATGTATATGTAACTTCGGAATGTATTTCACATATATGTATATTGTATTCCTATAGAGATGGTATTATTCCTCTATAAGGAAGTGTCGTCATTTATATTGTAAGTGTCGTAACTTATACTTGATGGGTTATTAGACCACCTTGTTTGGGGTCGGCCCTCTATAAGTCATGTGGGTCAAAGGGTTATTAGACCACCCTATTGGGGGTCGGCCATGTGGGTCAAAGGGTTATTAGACCACCCTATTGGGGGTCGGCCCACTCAGCATTATGTTATGTGGTTAAGTTCAAGCCGACATGAGTTAGGTAAAAAGGCAAGTCAAGTCAAGTATAAATAGAGTGCGGGAGGCACTCTATTTACTCACTCACTTCTCACACATGCTCTCAAGGAGGAGAGGCACACTTATGGAGGAGGAGGATCTGCTTCTAGGTTATGTCTATCTCTTGGTTGGTTGTATCATTGCTCTATCTATCTCTGAGGAAGTTATTGGGGTTTTTCACCTTTATGGTTTTCCCCAAGTAAATCTTTGTGTCTCTTGTGTGCTTGCATTATTGTCTCCATGATTGATATGCTGTAGATATGCTGTACATGTTGATTCTCTCAGTTAATATCCTAGATCATATTGAAGTAAATTCAGAAAATTTAACATGGTATCAGAGCTAGCCTGAAAGAAGGCATGATATGGCATGTATGACACTTGTTGCACTTACGATGCTAGGGCTTGATATAGCAAAAACCAGTCATCGTAGCACTTTCGCTATAAATCCGTTTTGGCGATGTTTTCGGATCTGAAATTGTTACAGGCCGAAGCTAAGATCTCCAGGTATCTTGTGTCCAAAGGACAACCTCTAATTCGTTGTACTTTGTGATTTATGATCTGTACAATATAGGGTTTCTGCCTCTTCCAGATCTGAGTCAAAATCAGGTGACCGTGGAAAAAAGGTCATATCTTGGGCTAGGAAGCTCCAAATGAAATTTCGTAAAAAGTGACAGGTAGTAAACAGTCTGCACTATCTCAGAAAACCTTTTCAGAGGCCGAAGTCGAACCAGTGACACGTGGCACACCGTACAAGTTCGCTCTCCTGTATTATCCCATAAACAGGTCACGTTGCAACATTTGGCATAACTCTCTCTCAGAGAGTCCAATTGAGGTCAGACCTGTCAGGATGGAAAGGTAACAGGAAGATCTATCTCAGAAAACTTTTTCAGAGGCTGAAGTTAAAACAGTGACACGTGGCACGCCGTACAAGTTCGCTCTCCTATTTTATCCCAAAACAGGTCACGTTGCGACATTTGGCATATCTCTCTCTCAGAGAATCCAATTGAGGTCAGACCTGTCAGGATGGAAAGATAACAGGTCAGGCTATCTCAGGAAACTTTTTCAGACCCTGTGGATCAAAAATTTCGGAGTTACACCAGAAACAATCAGGTACATATTTCTGTCAAAACAGAATTATTTTTTGGTACCTTCATTCATGGCTTCCGGAATTTAGGGCTTTGGAGAAAGTTGGAATTTTTGTAATCGGAGACCACGGCTGGATGCTACTCATCAAAATAGAAATTTAGAGACCAAGATCAGAATTTTTGGTTGGGCAGAAGGCCGGGCTTGATTAGACCCTAGTTCGGGACTTTGATCAGAAAAGTGGAAAATTAGGGCTTCTGTAAAAATGGGAATTTTTTGAAATCTGTGACCACGGCTGGAAGCTCCTCAGAAAAATAGAAGCTTAGAGCTTTGGATCAAACATTTTGATGGGGAAAAAGAGTGGGATTCATCAAACCCCAGTTCAGGGTCACGTCCAGTGAATCTAGAAGTTTCAAAGGCAAAATTGAGGAGTGAAACTTTGCAGTTTTCAAATTCTGAATATACCAACTTGATCAGCTCATCAAGGCACATATTTCTATCCTATCAGAAGTTTGAAATTCAAAGTTTGAATTTTTGGGGTTTCTCTGACAAACCCATATCCAGCTCAAGGTCCAGTTCTTGCAAATCAAGTGGATTGGGTTAATCACTTGCATAAGTGAAGAAGTTCCTGTTTCAGAGGGAGATGAGGCTAAGGCCTTACATAAGAAGATTACAAGTGATCTCGACAGGTATGACTCATCGAGGTATGTTTTGAGATTTGTTCATAATTAAGTTTATGGTATGCTTGTCTTCATATTATCACGGTTAGTACAATCTTGATTTTAGACTTGTCATATCACCTTAATAAAATTATGAATGCATGATAGAAGTCATTCATTTATTAGGAGTATGAAACTTATGTTTGTACTAACACATTGTGATGTTGTATGAGTTTTATGTTGTCTACTAACATGAAAGGTACACCAAGAAGACAAATCATGTTCTAGTTCAAGAACATATGATCATGAGGACAAAGATTCATCCATTGCCATGGATCTCATAGAAGATCCATTCTTGAGGTATGTATAACTTAGTTTTATAATGGTTAACTTATGAGACATGCAGGTTACTAGCACAAGTCACTAAAGAGAACCAGAAGACATTATGCAGGTATGTTAGACATAAATAGCTAGCATGCTAATCCAGGTATGTTTTTCCTATATCAAGCTAAAATCCTACCTTGTGTTAGGATCTTATACTGTTGTTGATAATAATTATTCATGAAGTCATAGGTTTGAATAATCATGGTTGGATGTATATTATTATAATTGATGATATGACTAACCAGAAGAATCATGAAAGTATAGGCTTGAATAATCACAGGTTTTATGCATTTTATATCTTATCTTGATTGATGATTCAACTAACCTGAAGAGTCATAGGCTTGAGTAATTACAGGTTTAGACATGTTATGTTTCTTATGATTTGACTAACCATAAGAATCCTTGAATGCTCATGCTTATTATTTCTGTTTGAAATGATCATGACTATACATGCTTGAGATTATTGTGTTTTAATAGTATACTAATGAATGTATGATTTTATATGAGATCACAAGGATAACACATTCATGATACTAATAAGCATGCATAGGGACCAAGGATGAATATGAGTTCAAGAACAGGTAATTCAGGAAGCAAAGATCAAGAGGGAGCACACTCCAGTTGCTCCTGCCAGAAAGCAAAGGAGCACACTCTAGTTGTTCCTGCAAGAAAGCAAAGCAGCACACTTCAGTAGTTTCTGCAAGGATGCAGATATTCAGAGGGAGTTGATCATCTCTCTACATTTCACAACAGAAAGGTGTAGAAGAAGCTACCTCAGATTAGGACTCCAGCAGCTCCTGCAAGGAAGCAAAGACTCAGAGGGAGTCCACCCAACGAACAAACAAAGATAAGTATTTGAATTGTCATTTCTTAAATAATACTGTTCAATAATGTATATACTTAGGTTGTGTATTATGCATATTAGAATAATTGCATTGATGAACAGTATACTACTAATATGCATGGGTAAGTAGCCTATGGCACTGTACAACATTCCATTGCTACTTATCTAGAATGAAACCTCTTTGCTGACATGTTGGGAGTTGTGCACACTCTTAACAATGTTCTGGTAGAGATTGGAAGGCATCTAGAAAGTTACGGGATATGGATAAATGTTGTATTGAAGCATTGGCTAAGATAATTGCATGACTGTATGGCATATTTCTTTATGTGTAAGAATTTGTTCTGAAAACTATAAGATGTTTTCTAATCATGCAATTTAACTTGTTGTGTAGGAAAGATCATATGCCATCTCCTACAAAAGGACTACAACATTTGTTCCAGCAAGAAAGATATCTATTGAAGATATTGAAGTTACCAGGATCTGGGATGAAGAAATGGAATGCCATGATCCGTAGATCATGAAGAAGATGTTTGGGATGCAGTCCCAAGACCTGACAGGGAGTCATATGTATGCAGATTGAAGAAAGCCTTGTATGGCTTGAAGCAAGCTCCCAGAACTTGGTATGGTGAAGATAGATTGATTGCCGACACGCAGCGGAAGCTTACTACCGAGTTCGAGATGAAGAACTTGGGGATGATGCACTATTTGTTTTTGGCATGGAGGTGTGGCAAAGTGCAGATAGAATCTTCCTTGGACAAGGGAAGTATGCAGTAGAGATCCCAAAGAGGTTTGGGATGATGGATTGCAAGGCCATGGCCACACCTATGGCATCGAATCTGAAGCTTCTATGTGATGCTTCATCTGAGTCAGTTGATGTCTCTATGTATCGTCAGATGATTGGGTCCTTGATGTACCTGACGAACACGAGACCAGACATTTGCTTTGCTGTGAACACATTGAGCCAGTTCCTGACGGATCCGAGAAGTGTTCACCTGGTTACTGTAAAGCATGTTCTGAGGTACCTGAAGGGTACAGTGGATTATGGGCTCAGGTATGAGGCGAATCAAAAGTTTAACCTGGAAGGTTATGTTGATTCAGATTGGGCTGGCAGTGCTGCAGACAGGAAGAGCACATCTGGGTGCTGCTTCAGTATGGGATCAGGTGTGATCTCTTGGTTTAGCAGGAAGCAGTCCTGCGTAGCACTGAGTACAGCTGAGGCAGAGTATGTTGCAGCCTGTTCAGCTAGTTGTGAGGCAGTATGGCTACGGAAGCTACTGTCTGAGTTATTTGATCTCCCGTTGGAGGCTACTGGTATCTTCTATGATAACCAGAGTTGTGTGAAGCTGTCCGAGAACCCAGTGTTTCATGACAGGTCGAAACACATAGAGATCAAATATCACTATATCAGGGATATGGTGCAGAGAGGAGCTGTGAAGCTCCTGTATGTTGCGACGGACGAGCAGATTGCAGATGTGCTGATGAAGCCACTAGCCAGGGTGAAGTTCGAGTACTTCAGAGAGAGGCTTGGCATGCTTCAGATCAAGGATACTTCGAGGAAGAAGTGATGGACACATTTGCTGAAGCCATTCCAAGCATGTTGGAAGGAGGATCCTTCACATGGCTGTGGATGTAAGCGCTGGATGATGAGCATCAAGATGATGTTCTGGTTTCTGCTTGGATATGATCAGTTGGATCATTTTATGTATGTATGTATGCATCATGTTGGATGCTTGGACCATGTATCTGTATATGTATCAGGTGGATACATTGTATGATCAGGTGGATCATGTATGGTGATATGTATCATGTATTTGTATTTGTATCAGGTGGATACATTGATGATCAGGAGGATCATGTATGATGATATGTATCAGGTAGATACTTGGTATGCATCAGGTAGATGCATTGATGATCAGGAGGATCATGTATGATGATATGTATCATGTATTTGTACCAGGTGGATACATTGATGATCAGGAGGATCATGTATGATACTTGGTATGCATCAGGTAGATGCATTGATGATCAGGAGGATCATGTATGATGATATGTATCATGTATTTGTATCAGGTGGATACATTGATGATCAGGAGGATCATGTATGATACTTGGTATGCATCAGGTAGATGCATTGATGATCAGGTGGATCATGCAGCAGGATGTTGCAGTGATGATCAGGATGATCATAGATGACGAGCTTCAGGATGTTGCTCCAGATGACATGCAGCAGGACGTTGCAGTGATGATGATCAGGATGATCATGGATACATCAGGATGATGTATGGTGAGTATCAGGTTGATACTCTATGGCCGTGGATCAGGTTGTGCAGATGAGCATGTAATTCGTTGCCCTGGGAGATTTGCAGATGGTCTTTCGAGGTTTTGCCTATGGCATGTAATTCGGTGCCCTGGGACATCTGGCAAATGCTCTTTCGAGGTTTTTCTCTGGGAGGACATGTAATTCGTTTCCCTGGGAGATCTGCAGATAGTCTTTCGAGGTTTTTCCTATGGCATATAATAGCGCCCTGGGATATCTGGCAGATGCTCTTGCGAGGTTTTGTCCTATGGCATGTAATTCGTTTCCCTGGGAGATCCGATAGGTTGGGCTGTGTGCCCGTAATCAGTCCTGGGATGCTCTTGCGAGGTTTTTCCATGACCACATGTAATTCGTTGCCCTGGGAGATTTCAGGTCGGAGTTGTGTACCCGTAACATCCTGAGATGCTCTTGCGAGGTTTTGTGGTGGACCACATGTAATTTGTGCCCTGGGAGATTTCAGGTCGGAGTTGTGTACCCGTAACATCCTGAGATGCTCTTGCGAGGTTTTGTGGTGGGGTCACATGTAATAGCGCCCTGGGAGATCCTACAGGTCGGAGTTGTGTACCCGTAACATCCTGGGATGCTCTTTCGAGGTTTTGTGACGCACGTAATAAGTCCTGAGGATTCCACAGTATGGCCAGTGATGACGAAGACCTGCAGGTGGTGGGCCTACATCCAGTATGAAAAAGGACTGGCTCTGTAGAACTTCCTATGACGAGTAGATTCAGAGATTGATTGAGATAGCAGCAGCAATGACGATGATGATGACTCGATGACGATTATCCAGTGACGATGATCCAGAGAAGATGACTTGTGCTAGAAGAACTGTGCTGAGAAATACCTTCCTAGTTAAGAGGGAGTGTTGATGTATATGTAACTTCGGAATGTATTTCACATATATGTATATTGTATTCCTATAGAGATGGTATTATTCCTCTATAAGGAAGTGTCGTCATTTATATTGTAAGTGTCGTAACTTATACTTGATGGGTTATTAGACCACCTTGTTTGGGGTCGGCCCTCTATAAGTCATGTGGGTCAAAGGGTTATTAGACCACCCTATTGGGGGTCGGCCATGTGGGTCAAAGGGTTATTAGACCACCCTATTGGGGGTCGGCCCACTCAGCATTATGTTATGTGGTTAAGTTCAAGCCGACATGAGTTAGGTAAAAAGGCAAGTCAAGTCAAGTATAAATAGAGTGCGGGAGGCACTCTATTTACTCACTCACTTCTCACACATGCTCTCAAGGAGGAGAGGCACACTTATGGAGGAGGAGGATCT
Source organism: Larix kaempferi (assembly GCA_027924585.1). Taxonomy (NCBI): domain Eukaryota; kingdom Viridiplantae; phylum Streptophyta; class Pinopsida; order Pinales; family Pinaceae; genus Larix; species Larix kaempferi. Next base: position 6,852,445 of record BSBM01000532.1, on the reverse strand, counting down.
GCTTCTAGGTTATGTCTATCTCTTGGTTGGTTGTATCATTGCTCTATCTATCTCTGAGGAAGTTATTGGGGTTTTTCACCTTTATGGTTTTCCCCAAGTAAATCTTTGTGTCTCTTGTGTGCTTGCATTATTGTCTCCATGATTGATATGCTGTAGATATGCTGTACATGTTGATTCTCTCAGTTAATATCCTAGATCATATTGAAGTAAATTCAGAAAATTTAACAAGTTGTATAGTATATTACATGTTCCTGAGAGTTTTCATCCTCCTGTACCAAAACCATCGCGATAGTGGTAGTATAAGCGGCGAGATATAAGATATAATCTCGATAATAATTGGGCGGTTGCAATACGGGGGCATGCGTGATGGCATGTTTGATACTATCGAAGGACTTTTCAGCTTGGTCATCCCAAATGAATGGGACGTCCTTCTTGAGCAGTCTCATATACCCCTGAGTCTTCTCTGCGAAATTGCAAACAAAACATCTTAAATAAGTTGCCTTCCCTTGAAGACTATGAAGTTCCGTCACATCAATCGAGGGTGGCAGGTTGATGATGGCCTCCACCTTTAAGGGATCAATGCGGATCCCATCCTTCGAAACGATAAATCCTAAGAGGCATCCGGACTCAACGCAAAAGATACACTTACGAGGATTCAGATGGATATTGTACCATCTACATCTGAGGAAAATGACCGTAAGATGATCAATATGGAACTTGTGCTGCTTTGAGTGAGTAGGGATATCATCCAAGTAAGGTTCCACAAAGTCCTTAATGTCATGGAAAGCATACGACATATCCCACTGAAATGTGGCGCTAGCATTTTTAAGGTCAAATGGGATTTTGCGATATGCAAACGTTCCCCACAGGAAGATGAAATCCATCTTTTGTTGGTCGGCGGGGTTGATCTCAATCTAGTTGTAACCAAAAAAGCCATCCATAAATGAGAAGATGATGCTTCCGGCATAATTATCGATAATCTGGTCGATGAAGGGGGTCGGGTAGTTGTCTTTTGGACAAGCCCAGTTAAGGTTCCGATAATCAACACAGACACAAATGGTACCCTACTTTTTGTTCACAGGGATGACGTTTGAGACCCAATCCGTCAATGGGACAAGATAAATAAAACCAGCCTTTAAGAGCTTTTCAATCTCTGCCTTGATTGCTACAGTCTTCCGGGGGTGTACCGGTTGCAATTTTTGGCATACAGGTTTGACGTTAGGATAGGTTTTTATTTCATGAGAAACAATTGCGGGGTCTATCCCTTGCGTCTCCTCATAGGACCAAGCAAATATGTCTCGAAATTGCTTGAATAAGGCCGTTCCAACAGTTATTTCTTTAGGGGAACACTTCTGGCCTATGCAAATGTGTTCCACTATACTAGGTTTCACCAAGATGTCTACCGGGATGGTTGGTTCAATGTTGGCCAAGTTGCCCTCCGTGTCCATAAGACATGTAAGGATGGAGGAATGAGGGAACGGGTAGATGTCTGGTGAGAAGAGGGTGTGGATGTTGTCCTCTATGTACCCCAAAGGAGGAAGAAAAGATGACCTATGGTGGAGATCATCCCACAGACCGTTGTCAACATTCATAACTTCTATGATGGACTCGTTTGAATGAAAAGTCCGAAGTAAGGGATCAAGTAGAGATGAAGTACATTGTAGAGAACAGGATGGAGAGGCCACGGTTAAATGGTCCTCCAGTGCTGATTGGATAGCCTTGTAAATACGTTCAGCGGGTGAAGGAGGCATTATATCTCCAAGTAGGTGTGTTGTGGCTTCATCCGGTACAAGCCAAGTATTGGTAGAGTGAGATAAAATCTCTGTGGAGATCATGTTCACCGTAGCGACATGATTAGGGGGGTCTGTCATCGAAAAAATGCCCACGAGAGATGAAGCTTTCAAAAGTCCAACATCTATACTCTCATACTGTTTTGACATTTGTCCAATGGAAGCAACATGGTCACCAGGATGAGTAGTCACGTCTGGTGCACAGAAATCTAATTGGTCGATAGTAACAATTCGTCCTTGGTGGGGGAATTGTACTATGCAAAAGACTGAAGAGGCTACCACCTGCATGGCGTAAAACTAATTGAGACCAAGCAAGAGATTATAATCTATTGGGGCCGAGACCACTTCCATGTTAACGGTTATGGTCTTTCCGTCCAACTCAACTGCAAGAGCTTATAAGATCCCATGAGGTTGAAAGCCACGCCCATCGAATGATTTCAACGTGGTGGGATAATAATTCAATTCAGGGGAGCCAATGGCTCTCCAACAGGTGATAGACATGACAGAAGTGGAGGTGCCTTCATCTAAAAGGGTACGATTGACAATCTTCCCAGCAATGTTTGCAGAAACTTGGAATGCGAGCTGGTGGGAAAGCCTCGGCTTGAAGTGGTCAAGTCGGAACATGATGGTATTCGAGGAATCAGGGTCAACTGCACCGATGGCTGCAAGGAGAGTTTTGCGTTGATTAGGACAATTCTGCAAAACTTCCAGGGTAGACATGGTGCAAAGAGCTTGTGCCAAGTCTTATACGATATTGTAATTTTGTTCTTCCCGAGCGCTAGGATTGAAAACAGCTTTTTGAATTGTACTCTTGGGCAGTCGCAATATCGAGTCTAAGGATGGCTTCTCAATGGTGAGAGAAGTTGATGGTATAACAACATCAGTTAAGGAGTCGGAAGCTTTTACAGTATTACTTCCAGTGGATTCCTTCGAAGGGACTGGTTCGTACAATCGCGAGCAAGTGTTCAAATTGATCGTCTCATTATGCACCATGAGAACATGAGCGGTATTAGATGGTTCCCCCTGGGCTGGGGGGGGTTGAGTAATCATCTGCTGGTTCTGAGTAGGAAACGGATCATTGAGGACTGCGGGATTTGGTTTACCCCTAAGAAACTTTTGTACTTCGTCTCTATGGGGACACTCTTTGGAGAAGTGGCCATCTCCACATAGTAAACAAGGATACTTTAGCTTCCATTTCTGCTTGGTATCATCAGGAGTGCTCTTTTGTTCCTGCAGGGAGGAAGACTTTTTGGGTTTCCCCTTGTTTTTATTTTTGCCGCTAGACTTCTGAGGTGAAGCTGATTGGACAAAATTCACCTCTTCATTTAGAGCAGGAGTGGTGGATTTGGTGGTGCTGTGGCCAGCCTGAGTCGGTAATGGGGAAGAACTGTGGAGGTTGGATGATCCAACAATGCTAGAAGCAGGCTGGGTGTTAAGCGATCCAATGATTCCATCAGTTTGGAGTCCCTTATGTGGTTTCACAGGGTCATTAACGTTGCGGTGTGTGTCAGGCAGAATATCAAACAAAGTGTCGGATTGAGTGTAGACTAAGTCTAGTACATGGGCACTTGCGATGGCTTGTTCTTCGGTGACAACACCTCGCATGGTAACATCTCTTGCTATGGTAGGGATGAGGGATTTTGTAAACTAGTCTGCTAGGAGATGATCTAGAATAGGAGCTTTAATGAGACGTCGTCTCTTTCGCCACTCGTGGATATGATCCAAAATATGAGTGGTAGTATTCTGACAGAGCGAGGTTAAAAGCTCGGTACCAGTTTTGTACCATATGGGCAGCTGGAAATGTGTCAAAAAGTTCATGGCAAGAGAACCAAAATCAGGAAAAGAGTGGGGTGGCAACTCAATGTACCACTTGGCAGGCGAACCGGTGAGAGTCCTTTGAAACAATCTAAGACAAATTGAATCGTCCATTAAAGAATTAGATAAACACCATAAGTGGTATGTCATCACGTGGTTTTTAGGGTCTTCACCCAGCTTGCTGTCAAATTTGGGGATATCAGACGAAAGTTTCACTGGAATTGGTGTCCAGTTAGATCCATGGTAAATAGGATCATTGGTTAAATGGGATAGGTCAGGCAGGTCCAAAGTAGCCAGGAAGGGCAGTTGTGGGTTAGGCTGCGCGTATTGATAATACGGATAAGGCGTGTACGGACCAAACTGACCGTAAGGTGTACCAGGAGGAAACTGGACGTAGGGGGGTGTGCCTCCCAGACCGTAAGGGGGTCCGCCACCATGAGGTGGTCCATTCCAATAAGGTGGGGTCCACCTCCACCACTGGGAGGGGGTGGAGGTCCACCGCCACCACTGGGAGGAGATGGCGGTCCATACCCATAATAAGGATGCCCACCACCACCACCACCTCCACCTGGAGGGGGTGGTGGACCACCTCCACCGCCAGAAGGATGGGGGGCCCCACCACCTCCACCGCTGGAAGGATGAGGGTCTCCACCACCACCACCACCACCATAGTAATTAGGTCCTCCACTGCCTCCGCCTGGAGAGGGTGGTGGACCGCCTCCTGTTACACCCAAAATCTACTCATCATAAGATTCAGTGTATACACCCCTGAAGATATCCTGACTAAGTAATCAACCAGGGAGGATTTGTACCCAATTGTGCTAGGTTTTGAAGGGTCGTCACAGGCTGCACACTAGCAACATGTGATGTCGCACCTTGCTCCATTACAGGGTGCGACGAAGTCAGTTAGATGGCAAAAATAGCTTCTTCGAAGTCCTTCTTGAAGCTTGCTGACTTGGGACCCTATCCCTGACCTCTTGGAGGAGCTGGCACTTGGTTCCTAATACTTTGTAGAGATCCCTTAAGCCTCTCCTACCATTTCTCAACCTATCCTATCCATACCCTATCCACTTAGTACTATATGAATGAAGCTCACTCCCATCACAAAGGGAGGAAGTTTATGGTATCTACATGCTGGTGAAATCACCCTTGGAACATCTCCACTCACCTATTGGAGAACTCATACTTCCTTGGAAGGATATGGCAATTGGCTTTGTCGGAGAAGGGCTACAGCATTAAGCCTTGGTTGTGGTTCTATATCTCTATTATGTACTCCTCTTTTTACAGTAATACAAATGCTTTCCACCAATATTGTTCATGTGTGTAATGATATTGAGTAGTTTACTTGCTTAACTGTTTACTTAGATCTCTTATTGTATAGATGCTTTTTACTTGTTTCTCTTGTTTCTTGTCTTGACAGGTCTTGCAGCTTGGATCTGACGATCGTGAGACGTGGAGTAGCATTCAAGAGAAGGGATTGTGAAGTGAAAGGTGATGCATCTAGTACTCGATCCTTAAGTAGATCTAGGAAACGCATTGATAGTCTGTTCTATTTGTTCTAGACTCAATTTGAGCTAGGGAGATCCTACTCGCGTCCGCTCGAGTGGATTGTCCAATAACAAATCTGGCGACCATACACGCCTTATCTGTATTATCAATACACGCCGCCTAATCCACAGCTTCCCTTCTTGGCTACTTTGGACCTGCCTGACCTATCCGGTTTAACCAACGATCATATTTACCACGAATCTAAATGGCCACCAATTCCTGTGAAACTTCCGTCTAATGTCCCCAAATTTGACGGCAAGCCGAGTGAAGATCCCAAAAACCACATGATGACATACCAATTATGGTGTTCATCTAATTCCTTAATGGACGATTCAATTCGTCTTAGATTGTTTCAAAGGACTCTCACCGATTTGGCTGCCAAGTGGTACATTGAATTGCAACCTCATTCCTTTCCTGATTTTGGTTCTCTTGCCATGAACTTTTTGACACATTTCTAGCTGCCCATATGGTATGAAACAGGTACCGAGCTTTTAACCTCGCTCTGTCAGAATACCGCCACTCATATTTCGGATCATATCCACGATTGGCGAAGGAGACGACGTCTCATTAAAGTTCCTATTCCATATCAGCTCCTAGCAGACTGGTTTACAAAATCCCTCATCCCTACCATATCAAGATATGTTTCCATGTAAGGTGTTGTCACCGAAGAACAAGCCATCGCAAGTGCCCATGTACTAGACCTAGTCTACACTTAATCTGGCACTTTGTTTGATATTCTACCTAATGGACCCCATGACGTTAATGACCCTACAAAACCACATAAGGGACTCCAAACTGATGGAATCATTGGTTCCCTTAACACCCAACCTGCTTCTAGAATTGTTGGATCATCCAACCTTCACGGCTCCTCCCCATTACCGACTCAGGCTGGCCACAGCACCACCAAATCGACCACTCCTGCTCTAACTGAAGAGGTGAATTCTGTCCAATCAGCCTCATCTCAGAAGTCTGGCGGTAAAAAGAAGAACAAGGGGAAACCCAAAAATTCTTCTGCCCAGCAGGAACAAAGGAGCACTCCCGACGATACCAAGCAAAAACAAAAACTAAAGTATCCTTGTTTACTGTGTGGAGATGACCATTTCTCCAAAGAATGTCCCCATAGAGATGAAGTACAAAAGTTTCTTAGGGGTAAACCAACTCCCGCAGTCCTCAATGATTCGTTTCCTACTCAGAACCAACAGATGATTTCTCAAACCCCCCCAGCCCAAGGGGAACCATCCAATATCATGCATGTTCTCATGGTGCGTAATGAGACGATCAATTTGAACACTCACTCACGATCTTATAAACCGGTCCCTTTGAAGGAATCCACTGGAAGTAATGCTGAAAAAGCTTCCGACCCCTTACCTGATGTCATTGTACCATCAACTTCTCTCAACATTGAGAAGCCATCCTTAGACTCGATATTGCGACCGCCCAAGAGTACGATTTGAAAAGCCATTTTCAATCCTAACACTCGGGCAACACAAAATTACAATATCGTTGAAGACTTGACACAAGCTCCTTGCGCCATGTCTACCGTGGAAGTTTTGCAAAATTGTCCTAATCAACGCAAAACTCTCCTTGCAGCCATCGGTGCAGTCGACCCCGATTCCTCGAATACCATCATGTTTCGACTTGACCACTTCAAGCTAAGGCTCTCCCACCAGCTCGCATTCCAGGTTTCTGCAAACATTGCTGGCAATATTGTCCATTGTACCCTTTTAGACGAAGGCACCTCCACTTTTGTCATGTCGATTGCCTGTTGGAGAGCCATTGGCTCCCCCGAATTGAATTGTTCTCCCACCACGTTGGAAGCATTCGACGGGCATGGATTTGAACCTCATGGGCTCTTACAAGCTCTTGCAGTTGAGTTGGGAGGAAAGACCGTAACCGTTAACGTGGAAGTGGTCTTGGCCCCAATAGATTATAATCTCTTGCTTGGTCGCAATTGGTTTTATGCCATGCAAGTGGTAGCCTCTTCAGCCTTCCGCATAGTACAATTCCCCCACCAAGGACGAATTGTTACTATCAACCAATTAGAATTTTGTACACCAGACACTGCTACTCATCCTGGTGACCATGTTCCTTCCATTGGACAGATGTCAAAATAGTATGAGAGTATAGGGGTTGTCCTTTTGAAAGATTCATCTCTCATGGGCATTTTTCTGGTGACGGACCCCCCTAATAATATCGCTACAGTGAACATGATCTCCATAGAGATTTTATCTCACTCTACCAATACTTGGCTTGTACCGGATGAAGCCACAACACACCTGCTTGGAGATATAATGCCTCCTTCACCCACTAAACGTATTTACGAGGCTATCAAATCAGCACCGGAGGACCATTTAACCGTGGCCTCTCCATCCTGTTCTCTACGACAAACGTCATCTCTACCTGATCTCTTACTTTGGAATTTTCATTCAGACGAGTCCATCATGGAAGTTATGAATGTTGACGACAGTTCGTGGGATGATCTCCACCATAGGTCATCTTTTCTTCCTCCTTTGGAGTACATAGAGGACAACATCCACACCCTCTTTTCACCAGACATCTACCCATTCCCTCATTCCCCCATTATTACATGTCTTATGGACACAGAGGGAAACTTGGCCAACATTGAGCCAACCACCCCGGTAGACATCTCGATGAAACCTAGTATAGTGGAACACATTCACGTAGGCCAGAAGTGTTCCCCTGAAGAAATAGCTACTGGCATGGCCTTATTCAAGCAATTTCGAGACGTATTTGCTTGGTCCTATGAGGAGATGCCTGGGAAAGACCCCGCGATTGTTTCTCATGAAATAAAAGCCTATCCCAACATCAAACCTGTATGCAAAAAGTTGTGACCGGTACACCCTCGGATGACAACAGCAATCAAGGTAGAGATTGAAAAGCTCTTAAAGGCTGGTTTTATTTATCGTGTCCCATTGATGGATTGGGTCTCAAACGTCATCCCTGTGAACAAAAAGTAGGGTACCATTCATGTCTGTGTCGATAATCGGGACCTTAACTAGGCTTGTCCAAAAGACAACTACCCGAACCCCTTCATCGACTAGATTATCGACAATTGTGTCAGAAGCATCATATTCTCATTTATGGATGGCTTTTCTAGTTACAACTAGATTGAGATCAACCCCGTTGACCAACACAAAACAGCTTTCATCTGCCCATGGGGAAATTTTGCATACCGCAAACTCCCATTTGGCCTTAAAAATGCTGGCGCCATGTTTCAGCAGGCCATGTCGTATGCCTTCCATGACATTAAGGACTTTGTGGAACCTTACCTGGATGATCTCCTTGCTCACTCCAACCAACGCGAGTTCCACATTGATCATCTGACGGCCATTTTCCTCATATTGAGGAGGTACAATATCCGTCTAAAACCTCATAAGTGTGTCTTTTGCGTTGAGTCCGGATGCCTCTTAGGATTTATCGTTTCGAAGGATGGGATCCACATTGATCCCTTAAAGGTGGAGGCCATCATCAAACTGCCACCCCCGACTGATGTGACGGAACTTCAAAGTCTCCAAGGGAAGGAGAATTATTTAAGATGCTTTGTTTGCAATTTCACGGAGAAGACTCAGGGGTACATGAGATTGCTCAAGAAGGACATCCCATTAATTTGGGAAAACCAAGCTCAAAAATCCTTCGATAGTATCAAACATGCCATCACGCATGCCCCCGTACTCCAACTGCCCAATTATTATCGAGATTATATCTTATATCTCATCGCTTCTGCTACCACTATTGCCATGGTTTTGGTACAGGAGGATCAAAACACCCAGGAACATGTAATATTCTATGCAAGTAAGGGTCTCACCCACACTGAAACTAGATATTCACATGTCGAAAAACTCGCATTCGCGGTGGTCATCGCCATCCAAAAGTTTCGGCACTATATTTTGCTGCGCACCACCACCATCATCACAGACTCAAATCCCATGTACCATGTCCTGACACGTCAGGTGCTTGGGGGCAAGTATTCATGCTGGATCATGATACTACAAGAATTTGATATTCTTTTCGAGAAAGCCAAGTCAAAAAATTCTTTGGTGTTTGTCGAGCTGATCTGCGACCTTCCCCATCCTGATGCAGAAATTGAGCACAATGACTCTTTTCTGGATGAATCATTATTTCTCATAAGTACGACTCATCCATGATATGGAGATATTTCGTTATATCTTCAAACCCAACACTTCAACCTTCAACTGTCTCGTGATGACCGTCGTAAGATACGTCACCATGCGAAGTATTATTCAATCATCAATGATACTTTGTATCACCGTGGCATTGATTCAATCCTTCGACGTTGTCTAACTCATGATGAGGCTGAACGCGTTCTCAATGACTGTCATGCTGGGGCATGTGGTGGTCACCTCTCTTGGATTGCTATAGCCCAGAAGATTTTGCGCGTATGATATTTTTGGCCTACTATTTTCAAAGATTGTATTGAGGCCGTAAAAAAATGTCCTCCTTGCCAACACTTCCATACTGAAAGAAGCGCACCCATCCTGCCCCATTACACTCGGTTATTGCTATAGGCCCCTTCGCAAAATGGGGCATTGACTTTATGCATTGTAATCCTACCTCGGTCGGGGGGCATAGTTACATCATTGTCGCTATGGATTACTTCACAAAGTGGGTCGAGGCTATGCCTATATACCAGAACGATGGCAAATCCGCCGCACTCTTCATGTTCAATCATGTAATAGCGCGGTTCGGAGTTCCTCAGGAAATTGTTACCGATCATGGTTCCCATTTTCAGAACCATATGGTTGATGAAATGAGCGATAGGTTGGGTTTTCTCCATCAAAATTCAACACCCAACTACCCGCAGTCCAATGGACAAGTCGAGGCCATTAACAAAGTCTTGAAAACCATGGTCCAAAGGATGGTAGGTACACAGAAATCCAATTGGCATAACATGCTCTTTTTAGCGTTATGGGCCTACAGAACCTCCGTTAAAACTGCACAGGTTTCACTCCTTTCCAACTAGTCTATGGATTGGAGGTTGTCCTACCTATAGAGTGCGAAATTCCGTCTCTACAACTCACTGTCAAACTTCTTCCTAATACTACCGCTAAAGAAGAATGTCTCCTACACTTAGAAAAACTTGACGAGTCCTGCCGAGATGCCGCTCTTGCTAATGAAGCGCACAAGAAACACATCAAATCCCAATACGACAACTCAGTTGAACCTCGTATCTTTAACGAGGGTGACCTGGTCCTCACTTATGACCAGAAGCATGACAAAATAGGAGCAAGAAAGTTCGAATCCATGTGGCATGGACCTTACATTGTCAAACATGTTTTGGAGAAGGGAGCTTACGAGCTTGAAGACTATGACAGAATCTCTTTGGGTGAACCCCGTAATGGGCTTTACCTGAAGAGATACTATGCCTAAACTCGTCATGCTTAGACTTTCTTGTATATACTATACATGGCGTGTTTTTTGTGTTTTTGTGTGCTGTGACGCTTTTTTTTTAAGTGTCTTTAGATCTTGGTTCCACTCCTTATACCATGTTTTGTCTGCATGTGCAGATGGCAACGTGCTATGGATGAATAGACGGCACCAGCCGGCATACCCGTAACCTTGCTTCGGCAGCCTAGGTACTATATTCCCCAACAGGTGAGATTATTAGCTCAAGAGGAAGTTGCTTAGGGTTTGCGACCAACAATGTCAAAGAGTATTATGCAGTAATCGGAACCCTAGCTAACACCATTTCCTTGGGTATGAACCACATCGTCATCCACATGGATTCTCAATTAGTGGTTTCCCATGTTAACCGGGTCTACACCATCCATGATCCCACCTTACTCCGTCTCTCCAGACAAGTACATCTCCTGGAAAGGTCATTTGAATCCATTTAGTACCTACACATTCCACGAGAGTTAAACACAGTTGCTGACTCGATGGCCAACTTCATTTTGGATTGGTACATCACACACACATAATATTCATAATATGTAAAAGCATTCACAACATGTAAATAATGCAATGTATAAAAGCAAACATGTAAACAAGATCACATCACTCATCATTTTAAAACACATAATGTATAAATCACCGAGAATGTCTGTATGTATATATATCGCTCAAAAGTAATGCTGGTACAAAATCTGAAGCACGATGGATTTCAGTGAGTCTCTACAAAATTTGAAGCATCGTAGCTTTCAGTAGTACAAAATTTGAGGCCTCTAAGCTCTCAGTACAAGTATAATAGTGTCATCAGGCCTGACGCCTGACCCGTACACCACCCCTAGCACGGACAGCTCGTTGTCACTGAGTAAGGAATCAATCCATGGTCCTCGCTACCTTGCGGAGTAGGGCATTGAAGCGTATGGACGCTCCAACCCCAAACCTCTACATAGGTCTCGGAAGGTTATCTAATGTTGGCTCAGGAACCTCTACTGTCAGCTGGGACAAGTTCCTATATACCTCCTCCATCTCCTTGATGGCAGCATGAGCACCTGGGGGCACAATTGCTTCCCCACCTCTATCTCTCCTCGCCATAAGGGAAAGTCCTACTGACCGTACAGGCCCCACATCTCCACACACATGTTATATACTTGTCAGCACTGCATCAAAAAAATGATAAATATGCAAAACTAAAAGTACAAGGGTTTTTTGTTCTCACCTATGTCACCCCATGCTGCACCCTCGGGCAGCACTAAGTCAGGATCCTCTCTGAAATCCGTACCACCATACGGGAAGTCCTCAACCATGAGTAACTGACCTTCCAGCCAGCTGAAGAACTCAGGACCAAAGCAGATGATAGGTCCTCCACCATGATGAGTCATCACCTCATCCCATCTGAGCATGTGGGGATCTCGAGGCTCCCTATCATCTAGTACAAGTTGTGGATGTTGTTGATGTATATGTAACTTCGAAATGTATTTCATGTATGTATTTCATATATATTTATTGTACCCTTATAAGAGATGTGTTATTCCTCTATAAGGAAGTGTCGTCATGTGTATTGACAAGTGTCGCAAGTATGTGTACTTGCCGATGGGTTATTAGACCACCATGTGTGGGGTCAGCCCTGAAATATATATTATATGGTTGATATACCTAGCTAGACAAGTCAGCCCCATAAGGTCACTGGGCAAATAGGTTAAGTATAAATAGAGATCGGGAAATCTCTATTTGGATCATTCGGAAACTCATACTTCTCTCACTCAAAAAGTGGTGCACTAGGGAGGACGAGGATCATCTGCTACTAGGAGACTATCTTAGTGTATTTTGGTTGTACTTTGGTTGAGCCATTGCTCTCTCTATCTCTGAGGAAGTTGTGGGGTTTTTCACCTTAGGGTTTTCCCCATGGAAACTCTGTGTCTCTTGTCTCTCATGCTTTTGATTCTTATGATGATTGTCATGCTTGTTATGATTGTTATGCATTGATATACTGTACATGTTATTCTCTCAGTAAAGGTCCTAGAGTATTGTGAATTAATGCTCAAAATTTAACATGGTATCAGAGCTAACCTGAGAAGAAGACATTGCACAGTGACGGAAACTAGGGTTTCTTGTTTATTAGGTTTCTCTCGACAGATTTTGGAAAAGCAGTATAGTAGATTGACTCTACTCATCAAGGAGAATCTATCTGTCCAGTCAGAATTCAATTCTGAGCATTTTCAGATTTGGCCCTAAAAATTAAGGTTTCCACAAAAATAGGAATTTCTGGAATCTGAAGACATAGCTGGAAGCTCCTTGAAAAAATCGAATTTTAGAGCTTTGGATCGAGATTTTTGGCTAAGTAGATCTCTGGGAAACTCAAACCCTAATTCAGGGCTCTCCCTAGTGAACTCGGGAAGACAAAAAGGAAATTTTGAAGGACAAAGCTTTGCTGATCTCAAATTCTGAATACACTAGGCCAATCAGATCATCAAGGCACATCTTTCTATCCTTTTAGAAAGTTGAAATTCACATTTTGAATTTTTAGGGTTTTTTTCGACAAACCCTAATCCAGGACCACACCCATTTTTTAGCATTTCAAGTGGTAAGACCTAAATATTTTCTATTTCCATTTGAAGTACTCTTTAAAATGTCTCACCACACCAAGCTTGAGGACAAGATTGAAGGAGTTGATAACTTCTGAGCCTAGAAGTATAGGATTCGGTTAATCCTGGAAGAGAATGAGTTGGACTCATACATAAAAGAGGTCATCCCTATCCCAGAGGATGAAGAGGCTAAAATATTGCATAAGAAGAACTTGGTCAAGGCAAAGAGAATCATTGTTGATTATATCAAAGACCATCTCATACCACATGTGTCATCTCTGAAGACACCCAAGGAGATGTTTGACTCTTTGACCAAGCTATTTGAAGGGAAGAACATAAATCGAAAGATGAACCTGCGGAATCAATTGAAAGGGGTCAAGATGTTGAATGGAGAGACCATTCAATCTTACTTCTCCAAGGTCTCTCATATCAAGGAACAACTTGAAGCTGTGGATGAAGTAGTGGACAATGGTGAAATTGTTATGACCACTCTGAATGGCCTACCTATGTCATGGGACTCCTTTATTCAAGGAATCTGTGCAAGAAAGAAATTGATCTCTTTCAGTAAACTATCGGAGGAATGCTCTCAAGAAGAAGTCAAGCTTGTAGCTTGAGAAGAGAAAATGGGAGGTGAAGATCAAGCTCTCGCAACTCACACCAAAAGAAGCAAGCCCAAGAAGGAGCACTCTCACTACAAGAATTCCACTCACTATCACCAAAAGAATAAGAAGGATCTAAGGTGCTTCACATGCAATGAGAAGGGTCACTTTGCTTCATATTATCCCAAGAACAAAAGGGATAACAACCACAACTCCAGCAAGAAGAAGAAGGGCAGCAAAAGAAAGTTCCATGCTCATGCTGCCGAGGATGATGAACCTCCAAAGAAGAAGGCTAGGGCAAAAAGTGATGATGACTCATCAAGTGAAGAAGAGTATGTTCTAATCTCTACTCTCACAGGTACTATCTCCCATGGTTGTAATGATTGGTTAATTGACAGTGGGGCTTCCAAACACATGACTGGGTTTAAGGAATATTTTGTAGACCTATCTGAACATGAATCACCCCATAAGGTGAAACTTGGGGATGATTATCAATACCCAATCAAAGGAAGTGGTGAAGCCTCCTACAACCTAGATTCTAGAAAATCTTTGAAGATGAAAGAAGTCCTTTATGTACCTAGGCTTAAGAAGAATCTTTTCTCCATCTCTGCATTGGATGCAAAAGGAATGAGGGTTGCATTTGTGGATGGCCAAGTCCTAATGTGGCCAAAGGGGAAAACATTCGATGATGTAGTAGTGATTGGAGAGAAAGAGGGAGGTTTGTATAAATTGAAGGGACAACCTGAACATGCCATGGTACATGACTCCATGGAGCCAAGTGAACTTTGGCATAGAATACTTGCACATATGCACTACAGGGCATTAGCAATTGCAAGTAAGGCTGTAGAAGGTCTTCCTAAAATCAAGACCAAGCATGAAGGTGTTTGCAAAGGATGTGCAAAAGGAAAGAACATTAAGAAGGAATTTCCAAGTAGTGAAAGAAAGGAAAAACATATCTTGGAAATCATCCACTCAGATGTATGTGGTCCTATGTCATCCAGTTCTCTGAGTGGGTATGTTTACTATGTCTCTTTTATTGATGACTTCTCTAGGAAGACTTGGGTCTACTTCTTGAAGAACAAAGATGAGGTGTTTGATAAGTTCAAGGAATTCAAAACCTTGATGGAGAATCAAACTGACAAGAATATCAAAACATTCAGATCCGACAATGGTGGAGAATTCACCTCAGGTGACTTCAAGAAGCTTTGCAGTGATTCAGGGATTAAGAGAGAGTTGACTGCTCCTTATAATCCACAATAGAATGGAGTTGTAGAAAGAAAGAACAGAACAATCATGGAAGCAACAAGGGCAATGCTACATGACAAGGATCTACCTATGCATCTATGGGTAGAAGCAGCTAGAACAATTGTATATGTGCAGAACAGAACACCCCACAAGATATTGGACAACAAGACACCAGAAGAGGTCTTCTCTGGTAAGAAACCTGAAGTCAGCCATCTCAGAATATTTGGTTGTCCAGTATACACTCATGTCCCAAAGGAAAAGAGGACCAAGCTAGATCCTGCAGGAAAGAAGGGTATCTTTGTGGGTTATAGTGAAAGCTCGAAGGCTTACAGAATATACTTTCCAAGGTTCAAGAAGATTGATGTCAACAGGGATGTGACATTTGATGAAAACTCAGTATTCATCAAATCAAGAAAGACACCTGTTGAAGTTTATGAAGAACCTAAGGAAACTAGATTTCAAGACACTACCATGAGTGAAGCAATTCCAGATGTTGATCGTGAAATTGAAGATCCGCAACAACCTGTAGATCCACCACGTGAGAATAACTCTCACAAGAGGAAACCTGCATGGGCTAGAGAGCTCATTCAAGATGTAGAAAGATTTGGCATTCCAGAAGAAGAACACAGATCAAAGAAGAGAACCAGATCACATACCAGCTATGTTGCTCTACTCTGTGAAATTATGAACAAAGAACCTTCCAGTTATGAAGAAGCAGCAGAAAAGAAAGAATGGAAGGATACCATGATCGAGGAATACCAATCAATAATGAAGAATGATGTTTGGGATGTTGTCCCAAGACCTAAAGGGAAGTCTGTTGTGGCTTCCAAGTGGATCTACAAGATCAAGCATGTTGCAGATGGCAGCATAGAGAAATACAAGGCAAGATTCATATCTCGTGGCTTGTCTTAGAAAGAAGGAATAGATTATGAAGAAACTTTTGCTCTTGTAGCTAGGTACACTTCCATCAGAACAGTACTTGCCCTGGCTGCAGCGATGAAATGGAAGATACACCAGATGGATGTCAAGACTGCTTTCTTGAATGGTGTAGTTGAAGAGGAAGTGTATGTGGAGAAGCCACTCGGTTTTGAAATACATGACAAGGAGTCATATGTATGCAGATTGAAGAAAGCCTTGTATGGCTTGAAGCAAGCTCCCAAACCTTGGTACGGTAGGATGGACAGTTTCCTATCTAGTTTGGGCTTTACCAAGAGTAAAGCGGATTCCAACCTTTACTACAAGGTTGAGAAAGGGAATCCTATGATTCTACTCCTGTATGTGGATGAATTATTTGTAACAAGAGATGACAGATTGATTGCAGATACTAAGAGGAAGCTTGCTACCGAGTTCGATATGAAAGACTTGGGAATGATGCACTATTGCCTAGGTATGGAGGTGTGGCAAAGTGCAGATGGGATCTTCCTTGGTCAAGGGAAGTACACAGTAGATATCCTGAAGAGATTCGGGATGATGGATTGCAAGGCCATGGCCACACCTATGGCATCAAACCTAAAGCTTCTATGTGATGCTTCATCTGAGCTAGTTGATATCTCTATGTATCATCAGATGATTGGGTCCTTGATGTACCTGACGAACACGAGACCAGATATTTGCTTTGCTGTGAACACATTGAGTTAGTTCTTGATAGATCCAAGGAGTGTTCACCTGATTGCTGTAAAGCATATTCTGAGGTACCTGAATGGTACATTTAATTATGGGCTCAAGTATGAAGCGAATCAAAAGTTTAACCTGCAGGGTTATGTTGATTCAGATTGGGCAAGCAGTGCTGCAAATAAGAAGAGCACATCTAGGTGCTGCTTCAATATGGGATCAAGTGTGATCTCTTGGTTTAGCAGGAAGCAGTCCTGCGTAGCACTGAGTACAGCTGAGGCAGAGTATGTTGCAGCTTGTTCAGCTAGTTGTGAGGTAGTATGGCTTCAGAAGCTACTATCTGAGTTATTTGATCTCCCATTGGATGCTACTGGTATCTTCTGTGATAACCAAAGTTATGTGAAGCTGTCTGAGAACCCAATGTTTCACCACAGGTCGAAACACATAGACATCAAATATCACTATATCAGGGATATGGTGCAAAGAGGAGTGGTGAAACTCCTGTATGTTGCGACGGACGAGCAGATTGCAGATGTATTGACAAAGCCATTAGCCAGAGTGAAGTTCGAGTACTTCAGGGAGAGGCTTGGTGTTCTTCAGATCGATGACACTTCAAGGAAGAAGTGATGGAGACATTTGCTGAAGCCATTCCAAGCATGTTGGAAGGAGGATCCTTCACATGGTTGTGGATGTAAGCATTGGATGATGAGAATTAGGATGATGTTCTAGTTTTTGCTCTGTATAATCAGTTGGATCATTTACATTTGTGTATGTATGCATCATGTTGATGCTGGATATGATCAGTTGGATCATTTATATGTATGTATGCATCATGTTGGACCATGTATCTGTATTTGTATCAGGTGGATACAATGTATGATCAAGTAGATCATGTATGTTGATATGTATCAGGTATGATCAGATGGATCATGTATTT
Source organism: Larix kaempferi (assembly GCA_027924585.1). NCBI lineage: Eukaryota > Viridiplantae > Streptophyta > Pinopsida > Pinales > Pinaceae > Larix > Larix kaempferi. Next base: position 6,834,891 of record BSBM01000532.1, on the reverse strand, counting down.
GTTTGTATCAGGTGGATACATTGTATGATCAGGTGGATCATGTATGATGATATGTATCAGGTAGATACTTGGTATGCATCAGGTGGATGCAGTGTATGATCAGGATGAGCATAGACGACGAGCTTCAGGATGTTGCTCCAGATGACATGTAGCAGGATGTTGCAGTGATGATGATCAGGATGATGTATCGTGAGTATCAGGATGATACTTTGTGGTCGTGGATCAGGTTGTGTAGATGAGAATGTATGGGAGATCATATAGGTCAGAATTGTGTACCCATAACAGCCTGGGATGTTCTTTCGAGACATTGCTCTGGGAGGACTTTTAATTTGTGCCCTGGGAGATTTCAGGTCGGAGTTGTGTACCCATAACATCCTGAGATGCTCTTGCGAGGTTTTGTCCTATGGCATGTAATTTGTTCCCTAGGAGATTTCAGGTCAGAGTTGAGTTGTGTACCCATAACATCCTGAGATGCTCTTTCGAGGTTTTTCCATGCCCACATGTAATTTGTGCCCTGAGGAGATTTCAGGTCGGAGTTGTGTACCCGTAACATCCTGAGATGCTCTTGCTAGGTTTTGTGGTGACCACATGTAATTTGTGCCCTGGGGAGATTTCAGGTTGAAGTTGTGTACCCATAACATCCTGAGATGCTCTTGCTAGGTTTTGTGGTGGGGTCACATGTAATAAGTCCTAGAGATCTGGATAGGATGAAAAAGGCCTCGGATGCTCTTTAGGGTTCTTGCTAGGCAAGAGACTCTTTAAAGTTTTTGTGACGTGCGTAATAAGTACTGAGGATTCCGCAGTATGTCCACTGATGACGAAGACCTGCAGGTGGTAGGCCTACATCCAGTATGAAAAAGGACTAGCTCTGTAGAACTTCCTATGACGAGTAGATTCAGATATTGGTTGAGATAGTAGTAGCAGTGATGATGATGATGATTCGAGGTTGATGCATCGATGACGATGATCCAGAGAAGAAGACTTGTGCTAGCATATCTGTGTCGAGAAATACCTTCCTAGTTAAGAGGGAGTGTTGATGTATATGTAACTTCGGAATGTATTTCATCTATGTATTTCATATATATTTATTGTACCCTTATAAGAGATGTGTTATTCCTCTATAAGGAAGTGTCGTCATGTGTATTGACAAGTGTCGCAAGTATGTGTACTTGCCGATGGGTTATTAGACCACCATGTGTGGGGTCGGCCCTGAAATATATATTATATGGTTGATGTACCTAGCTAGACAAGTCGGCCCCATAAGGTCACTGGGAAAACAGGTTGAGTATAAATAGAGATCGAGAGATCTCTATTTGGATCATTCGGAAACTCATACTTCTCTCACTCAAAAAGTGGCGCACTAGTGAGGAGGAGGATCATCTGCTACTAGGAGACTATCTCAATGTATTTTGGTTGTATTTTGGTTGAGCCATTGCTCTCTCTATCTCTAAGGAAGTTGTGGGGTTTTTCACCTTAGGGTTTTCCCCACGGAAACTCTGTGTCTCTTGTCTCTCATGCTTTTGATTCTTATGATGATTGTCATGCTTGTTATGATTGTTATGCATTGATATACTGTACATGTTATTCTCTCAGTAAAGATCCTAGAGTATTGTGAATTAATGCTCAAAATTTAACAGACGCAAGAGAGGGATCTGCTCTAAGATAAATGATACCATGATCGATCCATAACCAAACTTCTTGAGCTCTCCAAACTGCTCGAGCTCTCCCCATCGACACTTGGTCAGTTGAGCTCGGAGGTTTGCAAGGAGACCCTCGCACCAGTTGAAAACCATGGGGGACCTGCATTCCTTCGCACAAAGCATCTGAGTCCAAGTAGCTGTGTGTGGGGCTTTGCTTCCCACCACTCTAGTGATAGTAAATAGTATGGTACGCAGTGGGCAGCTCACCACATCCCCAATAAGAATCTTACCACTGGAAGATCGAGCAAAAGCAGTACAATGCTGTGACACCATGTCATCGACTATGCGGTCACTGGCCCATGTTCTAGTAAGAAATACAAGGTCCCCCTCCGGGATAAACCTGTGAGAAAATAGATGTCCTCAACATCTATTGTGAGGATGTGCTCACCAATCATGAAATGTTGTTGGGCCGCATCCCAACTCTCGAGCATGTGCGATAGCAACGGGATTTGGGATCTCATCCCCTGAATCTCAAAGAACATAGTTCCTCAAGGCATCCACGCATTGTGGATCATTGGTAGCTTGTTCATCTTCTACTTCATTTTCTCTTTCCCGCCACTCTAAAACCATGTTGGATTGCTAGCAACCTGCCAAAAGGGACATTTAAACACTGTTAGATCCTACTTCAAACCCCAACAAGTTCTTTTTTTGAGTTAATTCTGATGTTTGGGAAGTGCATCTCTGCCATCGCACTATACCTTTACATACAGTGCAATGTCGTCGCACTTCATTCATTTGGAACTTGCACCGAGTTGGTCTCATCGTAGTTCCTGAAAGGGCCAACTGCAACGAGTCGAGAGCACAATAGCCCTCCATGAATTCATCAAAAAACCAAAAAATTGAACCTAAAAACAAAATCTAATCCGTTGTAAAGTTGCTGGATGAAGTTTAGGCTTACCTGCTCCAAACAGTGGGTGAAATGGCGGATTGTAACTCCCGGAATCGGCAAAAGAAGTTTTGGCTCCAAATTGGTACTTCTCCTCCCAAATTGGCAAATGAAACAATGAAAACTATTTTTGGCCCATTTTTCTATTTATAAATAGAATGGAATATTCCTCTTCAAATATTTTGATGCTCTTGGGTCATTTATCATAGTTTTTGACCATATTTGTCATATTTGAGGCTATTTGACACATTTTCTAGTGTGCAGGAGTTGTAAGTAGTTGTTCGTGTTGTTTCTCGTATCACAACGGTCATCACAAGTATGAACACTCCCTTGAACGTTTTGTCAGTATCTTTGCAACGGTTAGTTTGTAATTATCTTGTGATGATGATTTTACTCTTCGTTTGTTCTCGTACTCATGAAACTATGAGAACAAGTACCGAGTTATGATTTATCACTTTTCCAGCCTCGTTAAACTTCCACGGAAAAGGACAACCCCCGGAGTCTACCGTTAAGCTCTTTTCAGGCTATCGAAAAATGAAAAGATTGCCAAGCGAACTTGTCTCGTTCACACTTGTTAAAGTATTTGAGTGGTTGTCTTCCTGGTGATAGTTTACCCCTTTCTCGAACCAGGAGGCACTAATTACGAAAAATGTATACTCTAGCCGATCATGACTGGAAGAGTCCTCTCCCTTGTTGTTTTACCCTTTTTCGGGCAATGAGGCTAACTTTACGAAAAAGGACCGTTGGAGTCTTCTTTAGTTCTTTTCAGACTCTCTAAACATGAAATGACAACCGAGTTTACCTTCTATGGACTCGTTAAAATTCTCACATTGAAGGTCTCGTTATGGGACCAACCCCTCCTATCCCAAGTTTGAAAAATATTTGGGATTGGACTCATCTATGAGATGAGCTATACCGAGCATCTAGTTACCCTCATCAAGCTCGTCAAAAACACATGAGGCACTCATCATTCATGATGGGGAAAAAGGAAAGCGTTTGTGTTACATACCTTATTAGTGGCAGTATGCAGTCGTTCTTGAACATGGCACTCATTTGCATTTGCATACAACACTTGGATCATCTGTTTGTCCCTTAGTTCCACTTATCTCCTCAGTCTTGTTACTCCTTTGAGTCATTCAAAGAAAAGCTTCCATCATCAGTCGCTTTGAGATTTTGTGTCACACTCATCGTGTCAATGCTTCCAAGTCATGCCATGCCCATGTCCAAGAATATGTCTATCATTTATCATCTGTATTCAGTACACCCACCATCACGTCGGTCTACTCTGAGTCAGTCTTGCATATTGTTGTACCATTCGATCTACCCTATACATTTTTGTCATGTTTCGTGTCGATTGATGGGTGATTCATCATGGCCCTCCTTCGACGGATTCATCCTTGTCGACTTCAACACATCATCCAAGGATTGGATCTAGAAACCAATCAAGTACCTTGGCCCTGCATGCCTCAATGGCAGGTTACCTCGCTTTCAACATGAGTTTACATCATTGACTCTTGATTGAAAGATTTCATCTTGCGTTCGACTTCAACTCATTTATTCATGCTTGATGATATGTATTGTGATACCTTGGGAATCATTGACATCAATGGTGATCTCCCTCGCACTTGTTAACGGTTTACATCAATGGCCGGTAATCAAGTGGTTTCTACCATGTTCGACGTCAAGACATTTGTAATCACATGGATAGATTCGTATCATTGCGGGTTCATCTTGAAGACCCTGGGAAGTCATATTTTACCCAGGTTGCGATGGAGTTTGTATTGACTTATATCAAACAGATCCACATTTGTATTGGTCGTGGCTGTGTTATCATCTCATCATGGATCTACGCTTGTGTCTAGTAGCCATGATTATGTTCATTCGGTCATTACTACCATGGATCTGCACTATATTGGTTGGCAGCCATGTTGTACTTCATATGAGATTGTCAGTTTAGAGTCAGTTGTACTGCAGCAGTGTCCTTCGTCCAACAAGTCTATTGCCATTACTTTCGTCAAAGCACTTCACCTGTCTATTTTCAACAGCTTCATGCTTTGGGGGGAATTCTGTTACACCCAAAATCTACTCATCATAAGATTCATTGTATACACCCCTAAAGATATCCTGACTAAGTAATCAACCGGGGAGGATTTGTACCCAATTGTGCTAGGTTTTGAAGGGTCATCGTAGGCTGCACACTAGCAACATGCGGCGTCGCACCTTGCTCCATTATAGGGTGCGATGAAGTCAGTTAGATATCAAAAATAGCTTCTTTGAGGTCCTTCTTGAATCTTGCTGACTTGGGACCCTATCCCTGGCCTCTTGGAGGAGTTGACACTCGGTTCCTAATACTTTGGAGAGATCCCTTAAGCCTCTCCTACCATCTCTCAACCTATCCTATCCATACCCTATCCACTTAGTCCTATATGAATGAAGCTCACTCCCATCCCAAAGGGAGTAAGTCTATGGTATCTACATGCTGGTGAAATCACCCTTGGAACATATCCACTCACCTATTGGAGAACTCATACTTCCTTGGAAGGATATGGCAATTGGCTTTGTCGGAGAATGGCTACAGCTTTAATCCTTGGTTGTGGTTCTATATATTTATTATGTACTCCTCTTTTTACAGTAATACAAATTCTTTCCACCAATATTGTTCATGTGTGTAATGATATTGAGTAGTTTACCTGCTTAACTGTTTACTTAGATCTCTTATTGTATAGATGTTTTTTACTTGTTTCTCTTGTTTCTTGTCTTGATAGGTCTTGCAGCTTGGATCTGATGACCATGAGATGTGGAGTAGCATTTAGGAGAAGGGATTGTGAAGTGAAAGGTGAAGCATCTAGTACTTGATCCTTAAGTAGATCTAGGAAATGCATTGGTAGTATGTTCTATTTGTTCTAGAGTCACTTTGAGCTAGGGAGATCCTGCTCATGTTTGCTCGAGTGGATTGTCCGATAACACCTCCACCACCCGAAGAGAAGTGTCCTCCTCCACCATAATAGGGTGGCCCCCCACTGCCTCCTCCTGGAGGGGGTGGTGGACCATTCCTGCCACCGCCGAAAGGGTGAGGGATATTGTTGGTAAAGTGAGGTGGGCCTCCACCAAGGTTAGGTGGGGGCCTACTGCCTCCAGCAGGAGGTAGGGGAGGACCGATCAGGGGTGGTGGTACTTGAGGGATAGTTGGTTGGGGCCCATGATGCAACACAGGTTGTTTCCCCCATAGAGTGTGTGGATTCCTGGGATAAGGTATCCCATATGGTGCGTTCCTAGGATTAGATTGACCTGGCGTAGGGTTGACGGAACCTGGATATGCTTGACTCCATGAGGGTTGAGTTACATTGGATGGGCCCCCAACATGATATAATCCCATGGTGGATCGTCTAGCGGGTTGGGAAGGTCCAACGGAAGGTCCTTTAGGGATTCCATTGCCTATGTTCTGGTTAGGAAATAGGGGTTTCCCCCCAGCCACAATAGGTTGACCATTATTCATAGGTTGAACCAACGTAGGTTGTTGACTAGCTAGCATAGTAATAACATTACCAATAAGATAATCCGGGGGAATGGAATATCCTCCCTTTGAATTTTGAGGTGGAGGACGAACTGGTAAAGTAACTGTGGTAGTGACGGGTGTGTTGGACTGCTGTCCTTCCACCAGTTGGTTCGATTGAGGTGCAGGACTGGACTCTTGTGAGGGTTGACCACTCTTATTAATGGTCTCATGGTGAGATTGTTCCGGTGATCCAAAAGATATCGGACGATCTGGGATGTCTCTGTCGTTGAATCTTATTTGGAAGTGTTGATTTTGAAACTCTTCAGAGCATTGCTTGAGACTCTATCTTCGAAGGTCATCACCCTTAATACGTAACAGTTCTAAACGTTCATGGATAGGGCCAAAAATATCGGCGGGGTTAGGCCTGTAGTAAGGTCTAGAGAGCTATGGAGTAGTCCAGTTAAGTGGGGATGAGATGGAAAAGTGAGCCACTAGGTGGTCTATAGAATATGTCCAGTAAGCTGCTGAAGGACCAACAGCTGCAGTAGGGTCGTCCTGGGGTCGATTTATCCATTCCAACGATCCATCTTCTCCCGGGATGATGGGATAAAGGTCTGGTGAAGAAGGGATTTGTGCTCCTTTATCCTGTGGGGGATGAGAGGCAAGTGAATCCAGAGGATTTTGTGGAAACAACAGTCCTCCAACATTCAGAGTGGGGTTTTCCACTTCAGTAACTATGACCGTGTTCCGCTAATCCATTCTTACCCTTGAAATAACCTCTGGATTAAGGGGATATTCGGGTGATAAGTTTAAGATCCTACGGGATCTTCTCTAGGGAAAATCCACCAGAGCGTCAGGAAAATCAGCCAGGAAGGCTGAAACAACGTTTCTCCTAAGGGTATGCTAAAAGAAAAGCAGTCTAGAAAAACCTACTCAAACTAAGGCAACAAGCAAACTTATTTGACAAAGTTTATTCAAAAGTCTAGAACCTCACGGGACTATCAAGGCATCGTAAACCGCGATATACTGCAGGGTCCAACAATATGACGTGACAAGGAGGATTGGGACCGTACCCTTAACTGCATACCCGATTACCTGAACAATACGTGCATGCTAATCTCCCCGAGTGCTATTCTCGGTGTATTGCTATGCCAAGACGGTCAAATGGTTAACTCAGTTCGTTTCAGGAATCCTAGTGGTGTCTCCCGATATACGCAAGGTACGTGGGAGCTCAAAGCCGTAGTGGTGTTGTCTAATGCACAACCATTCGGGAAGAGACCTTCCAATATACTACCAAGTACGTGATACACCCCTCGATATACGCCAAGTACAGATTATGGTACTTGGTGGGTACGTGAAGCAGCTCGATATACCAATAAATACGTGGAAGACTACAATACCCCTGGGATACAGTGCTGGCAAATAATGACAGCTTCCATGCTTAACGATGTCGGAACATGTCTCTAACTTACACACAAGTTGCCAAAAGTTTTACCTAGTTCTACCGTTAATTTTATCTTGGACGGTTAGGTGAATGCATGAGGTGAGTACATAATCGGAAGCATAATGCAAGTCCTAACTCCATGCATGAAATATTCTTTTCTTTCAATGAATTCTAGCTATGGGAAGGAGAAAACTTTTTTCCAATAGTATTGCCAAAACAAACTCAATGCAACCTAATTCCCAATTCAAACAAATCTGACAATGAGAACATTCTTTTCCTTTTTCAATGAAACACAAAAAATCACAACACTACTATCCAAATCAAAAACATTTTTCCTTTTCTTTTTCTTTTCAAAGTAAAACAACACTAGGTAATGAAAAGAGAGGATTCTGAAATGGAATATGCAAGTTTTTCAATTTCAATTTCAATGGTCTAAAAGTAAGAAAAATTAAAAATGCATCTATCTTTCCTTAGCATGGAATCAATTTTGCAAAAATTGAAGCGTACTTTGAGTCTTTCAAGAAAATGAGCGATTCATAGTTCGAGAGAAACACAATAGATCATACATTCATTCAATTTTCCCCAAACCTAAATGAAAACATTCCAATGCACGACAATTTTCTTCAATAATGCTTAAGAAATGATGGGAAAGAAGCACTTTTTAACTTTTCAATGGATGCATCAAAGAATAAACTTGATAGCAATTGAGCTTTCAGATCTTAAATGGTTGAAAAGAAAACACTACTTGCAGCACTCAGTACACTCAGAAAACTTGAGAAAAGACAAGCACTCGATCAAGCTGAAGAACACACTTAACTCAAAATCAAGCAGCAGCAAGCAAACCAAGCAAGCAAATCTCAAACAATGATGAAAACGAGGTCTGGAAGCTAATCTAATATAATGATCAGATCAGGGATGGAAGGAAGTGAATGTAAGGGTGAGCCGATGAAGGTGGAGGAGACAAGAGTATCCACGACTACCGGTCTTCAAACTTGTCCAAAACGGAACCCAAAATCAATCCAAACAAAACCAAACACTCAAAACACAAATCATAGGCAGGATACCTGGCTGGATCTTGCAGCACAGAGGGAGTTCATATAGCAAACCAAAGTCCAGAATGTCAAATGGAAAGGAGATGCCTGCATCCCAAATTTTGACAAATCGACGCGCCCTGTGCTTGTACACAGTGTGACGTTGCAGTTCACCAATGCGGGAAGTGCGACGACGTCGCAGTTTACCAATGAAAAGGATGCGACGAGTGACTAACAGGTAAAGAACAGAGACAAAAAATGACACAGTGTCGCTCTGTTCCCACTTCCCAGGTGTGACAAGCGAAGTCTAAATTAAAAAATGAACCAGATATCTAAGCAATGAACCATGGAATGGTTTGGGAATGAGTCGTATAAACTCAGGGGAAGCAGATCAGAGTCGTCAATACAAAGATTTGATAGTGAAATCAACTTCAAGAAGTAAATGGAAAAAATGAAAAGTCTTGTGTCAAGCAATCAACTGAAAATGATTCTCAGATTGACAACTACTGAATAAGACTGAGCTCTCCCCATTATGGTTGCCAGATTTGTTATCGGACAATCTACCAAAGATGGATCTAAGGCATGATCTCCCTAGCTCAAAGTGAGTCTAGAACAAATGAGACAGGCTACTAATGCATTTCCTAGATCTACTCAAGGATCGAGTATTAGATGTCTTACCTTTTACTTCGCAATCCTTTCTCCTGAATGCTACTCCGCATATCACGGTCGTCAGATCCAAGATGCAAGCCATTTGAAGACAAGAAACAAGAGAAACAAGTAAAAGGCATCTATACAATAAGATATCTAAGTAAACAGTTAAGCAGGTAAACTACTCAATATCATTACACACATAAACAATGTTGGTGGAAAGCATTTGTATTACTGTAAAAAGAGGGAAGTACATAATAGAGATATAGAACTACAACCAAGGCTTAACACTGCATCCCTTCTCTGACAAAGCCAATTTCCATATCCTTCCAAGGAAGTATGAGTTATCCAATGGGTGAGTGGAGATGTTCCAAAGGAAATTTCACCAGCATGTAGATACCATAGACTTCCTCCCCTTGGGATGGGAGTGAGCTTCATTCATATAGGACTAAGTGGATAGGGTATGGATAGGATAGGTTGAGAGATGGTAGGAGAGGCTTAAGGGATCTCTCCAAAGTATTAGGAACTGAGTGCTAGCTCCTCCAAGAGGTCAGGGATAGGGTCCCAAGTCAGCAAGCTTCGAGAAGGACCTTGAAGAAGCTATTTTTTCCATCTAACTGACTTCGTCGCACCCTGTAATGGGGCAAGATGCGACGTCGCATGTTACTAATGTGCAGCATGTGACGACCCTTCAAAACCTAGCACAATTGGGTACAAATCCTCCCTAGTTGATTACATTAGTCAAGATATCTTCAGGCGTGTATACACTGAGTCTTATGATGAGTAGATTTTGGGTGTAACACTAATTCCAAGAATTTTTTAATCTCTACATCATCCTCAAAAACTCTCTATTGTTTTATATTGTCAGGCACTGAAGGTCTATAATTAACTTCAATTGGAGAGTATGTTTTGGAATCTTGAAATATGTAGCTGCGAAGGCCAATGAATCAACAGTCTGATTCTGATCTCTGGGAATAAAAGTAATATTGAATGCTATGAAAAAATTATCAATCATGTCCCAAACTGTTGATTTATATGTAATTTCGGAATGTATTTCACCCATGTATTTCATATATGTATTTTATATTCCTATAGAGATGTTATTATTCCTTTAAACGGAAGTGTCGTCATTTATATTGTAAGTGTCGTAACTTATACTTGATGGGCTATTAGACCACCTTGTTGGGGTCGGCCCTGTATAAGTCATGTGGGTTGAAGGGTTGTTAGACCACCCTAGTGGGGGTCGTCCATGTGGGTCAAAGGGTTATTAGACCACCCTATTGGGTGTCAGCCCAGTCAGCATTGTGTTATGTGGTTAAGTTAAGGTCGACCTAGTAAAGGTTATTAGGCAAGTCAAGTCGAGTATAAATAGAGATCGAGAGATCTCTATTTGATCATTCTATTCTCTCACTCACACTTGGGAGAGTGGTGCACTTGTGGAGGAGGAGGATCTACTACTAGGAGAATACTATCTCTGGTATTCTGGTTGTATCATTGCTCTATCTATCTCTGAGGAAGTTATTGGGGTTTTTCACCTTCATGGTTTTCCCCAAGTAAACTCTGTGTCTCTTGTGTGCTTGCATTATTGTGTCCATGATTGTTATGCTGTAGATTTGTTGTACATGTTGTTCTCTTGGTTAAGATCCTAGATCAAATTGAAGTAAATTTTAAAAATTTAACATGGTATCAGAGCTAGCCTGAAAGAAGGCATGATATGGCATGTATGACACTTGTTGCACTTACGATGCTAGGGCTTGATATAGAAAAAACCCGTCATCGTAGAACTTTCTCTATAAATCCATTTTGGTGAAGTTTTCGGATCTAAAACTTTTACAGGTCGAATATCATATCCCCATGTACCTTGTGTCCAAAGGATAACCTCTAATTCGTTGTACTTTGTGATTTATGATCTGTACAATATAGGGTTTCTGCCTCTTCCAAATCTGAGTCAAAATCAGGTGACCCTGGGAAAAAGGTCATAACTTGGGATAGGAATATCCAAATGAAATTTAGTAAAAAGTGACATGTAGTACATAGACTGTACTATCTTAGGAAAATTGTTTAGAGGCCAAAGTTGAACCAGTGACACGTGGCACGCCGTACAAGTTCGCTCTCCTATATTATCCCATAAACGGGTCACGTTGCGACACTTGGAATAACTCTCTCTTAGAGAATCCAATTGATATCATACCTATCGGGATGGAAATATAATAGGTCTTTCTATCTCAAGAAAATTTTGCAGAGGCAGAAGTTGAATTAGTGACATGTGGCACGTTGTACAAGTTCGCTCTCCTGTATTATCCCATAAATAGGTCACGTTGCGACACTTGGCATAACTCTCTCTCAGAGAATCCAATTGAGGTCAGACCTATCGGGATGGAAAGATAAAAGGTCAGGTTATCTTAGAAAAAAATTTCAAACCTTGTGGATCAAAAAGTTCAAAGTTACACCAAAAACAATCAGGTACATATTTCTGTCAAAACAGTATTATTTTTCAGCACCTTCATTCATGGCTTCCGGAATTTAGGGCTTCGGAGAAAGCTGGAATTTCTCTAACCGGAGACCACGGTTGGATGCTACTCATAAAAATAGAAATTTAGAGACCAAGATTAGATTTTTTGGTTGGGCATAAGGCCAGGCTTGATCAAACCCCAGTTCGAGACTTTGATCGAAAAGATGGAAAATTAGGGCTTCTGCAAAACTTGGAATTTTGGAAATCTATGACCACGGCTGGAAGCTCCTCAGAAAAATTGAAGCTTAGAGCTTTGAATCAAATCTTTTGGTTGGGTGAAGCTTTGGGAAACTCAAACCCTAATTCAGGGTCCTCCCTAGTGAATCCAGAAATCTAAAAGGCAATTTCGAGGGGTGAAACTTTGCGGTTTTCAAATTCTGAATATACCAACTTGATCAGCTCATCAAGGCGCATATTTCTATCCTTTCAGAAGTTTGAAATTCAAATTTTGAATTTTTGGGGTTTCCTTAACAAACCCTAATCCAGCTCCAGGTCCAGTTCTTGCAAATCAAGTGGATTGGGTTAATCCTAGAAGAAGATGGATTGGTCACCTACATAAGTGAAGAAGTTCCTGTCTCAGAGGGAGATGAGGCTAAGGCCTTCCATAAGAAGATTACAAGCAATCTTGACAGGTATGGCTTACAGGTATGTTTCATGGTTAATTTTATCATATGTTTGTCTTCATATCATTACAGTACAATCTTGATTAATTACTATACTTGTCATATCACCTTAATAGAAGATATTCATTAATTAAGGTTTTGACACTTATGAATGTACTAATGCATTGTGATGTTGTATGAGGTTTATGTTGTTCGCTAACATAAAAGGTACACCAAGAAAGACAAATCATGTTCTACTTCAAGAACATATGATCATGGTGACATGAAGACAAAGATTCATCCATTGTCATGGATCACATAGAAGATCTACTTTCGAGGTATGTATAACTTGGTCCTACAATGGTTAACCTATGAGACATGCAGGTTACTAGCACAAGTCACCGAAGAGAACCATAAGACATTATGCGGGTATGTTATACATAACTAGCTAGAATGTTAATCCAGGTATGTTTTTCCTATATCAAGATAGAATCCTACCTTGTGTTAGGATCTTATACTGTTGTGCTGTTTATAATGATTATTCATGAAGTCATAGGTTTGAATAGTCATGGCTGTATGCATATTATGTTTCTTACCATAATTGATGATATGACTAACCAGAAGAATCATGAAGGTATAGGTTTGAGTAATCACGGGTTTATGCATTGATGATTTAACTAATCAGAAGAGTCCTATGATCAAATAAGAATATGCATGAGTAAAAGAAGACTTCCTTGAAACCTTGAATACTAATGTTTATTATCTGTGAATGATCATGACTATAGATGTTTAAGATTATTGTGTTTTGATATTATTAAGATTATACTAATAAATGTGTGATTATGTATTATAAATCAAGGATAACATAATGATGATACTAATAAGCATGCATAGTGATTAAGGATGGATGTAAGTTCAAGGACAGGTAATCCAGGAAGCAAAGATCAAGAGGGAGCACACTCCAGTTGTTCCTGCAAGAAAGCAAAGGAGCACACTTCAGTAGTTTCTGCAAGGATGCAGATATTCAGAGGGAGTTGACCATCTTTCTACATTCCACAATAGAAAGGTGTAGAAGAAGCTACTTCAGCAGCTCCTGCAAAGAAGCAAAGACTCAGAGGGAGTCCACCCAACAACCAAACAAAGATAAGTATTTTTAATTATCATTTCTTACATATTTGTTTGTTTAAATAAAATTGTTCAATGATGTATATGCTCGTGTTCCTAGACTTCGGATATGTATTGTGCATATTAGAATGATTGCATTAATGAACAATATACTACTAATATGCATGTGATGGGTAAGTGGCCTATGGCACTGTACAACATTCCAGTGCTACTGATCTAGAATGAAACCTCTTTGCTGACATGTTGGGAGTAGTGCAAACTCTTAACAATGTTCTGGTAGAGACTGGAAGGCATCTAGAAAGTTGTGGAACATGGATAAATGTTGTATTGAAGCATTGGCTAAGATAATTGCATGACTGTATGACATATTTCTTTATGTGTAAGAATTTGTCTGAAAAATGAGATGTTTCTAATCATGCAATTTAACTTGTTTTGTAGAAAAGACCGTATACCTTCACCTACAAAAGAAGGACTACAACATTTGTTCAAGCAACAAAATTATCTATTGAAGATATTGAAGTTCCCAGGATATGGGAAGAATGCCATGATCCGTCGATCATGAAGAACGATGTTTGGGATGCGGTCCCAAGAGATGAAGGGAAGTCTGTTGTGACTTCCAAATGGAACTATCAGATCAAGCATGCTGCAGATTGCAGCATAGAGAAATATAAAAGTGATGAAATGTAAGATACACCAGATGGATTTCAAGACAGCCTTTTGAATGGTGTAGTCATATATGTGTGCAAAACTTGGTAGGATAGATAGCTTTCTATCCAGTTTGGGATATACCAAGAGTAAAGCAGATTCCAACCTTTACTACAAGGTTGAGGAAGGCAATCCAATGATACTACTTTTGTATGCGGATAACCTGTTTGTTACAGGTGAAGATAGATTGATTGCCGACACGCAGCGGAAGTTTGTTTCCGAGTTCGAGATGAAGAACTTGGGGATGATGCACTATTTGTATTTGGCATGGAGGTGTGGCAAAGTGCAGATGGAATCTTCCTTAGACAAGGGAAGTATGCAGTAGAGATCCTGAAGAGGTTCGGGATGATGGATTGCAAGGCCATGGCCACACCTATGGCATCGAATCTGAAGCTTCTTTGTGATGCTTCATTTGAGTCGGTTGATGTCTCTATGTTTCGTTAGATGATTGGGTCCTTGATGTACCTGACGAACATAAGACCAGATATTTTCTTTGCGGTGAACACATTGAGCCAGTTCCTGACGGATCCAAGGAGTGTTCACCTGGTTGCTGTAAAGCATGTTCTGAGGTACCTAAAGGGTATAGTGGATTATGGGCTCAAGTATGAAGTGAATCAAAAGTTTAACCTACAGAGTTATGTTGATTCAGATTGGGCTGGCAGTGCTACAGATAGGAAGAGCACATCTGGATGCTGCTTCAGTATGGGATCAGGTGTGATCTCTTGGTTTAGCAGGAAGCAGTCCTACGTAGCACTGAGTACAGCTGAGGCAGAGTATGTTGCAGCCTGTTTAGCTAGTTGTGAGGCAGTATGGCTACAAAAGCTACTGTCTGAGTTATTTGATCTCCCATTGGATGCTACTGGTATCTTTTGTGATAACCAGATTTGTGTGAAGCTGTCCGAGAACCCAGTGTTTCATGACAGTTTGAAACACATAGAGATCAAATATCACTATATCATAGATATGGTGCAAAGAGGAGTTGTGAATCTCCTGTAAATTGCGACGGACGAGCAGATTGCAGATGTGTTAATGAAACCACTAGCCAGAGTGAAGTTCAAGTACTTCAGGGAGAGGCTTGGTGTTCTTTAGATTGATGACACTTCAAGGAATAAGTGATGGACACATTTGCAGAATCCATTCCAAGCATGTTGGAAGGAGGATCCTTCACATGGCTGTGGATTTAAGCGTTGGATGACGAGCGTCAGGACGATGCTCCAGTTATTGCTCTATGTATGCATCATGTTGGATGCTGGATATGATCTGTTGGATCATTTATATGTATATGTATGTACGCATCATGTTGGATGCTGGATATGATCAGTTGGATCATTTATATGTATATGTATGTACGCATCATGTTAGATGCTGGATATGATCGGTTGGATCATTTGTATGTATTTTGTATATGCATCATGTTGGATGCCTGGACCATGTATTTGTATATGTATAAGGTGGATACATTGTATGATCAGGTAGATCATGTATGTTGATATGTATCATGTATGATCAGGTGGATCATGTATTTGTATTTGTATCAGGTGGATACATTGTATGATTAGATGGATCATGTATGATGATATGTATCAGGTAGATACTTGGTATGCATCAGGTAGATGCATTCTATGATCAGGATGATCATGGATGACGAGCTTCAGGATGTTGCTCTAGATGACATGCAGCAGGATGTTGCAGAGATGATGATCAGGATGATCATGTGTACATCAGGATGATGTATGGTGAGTATCAAGTTGATACTCTGTGGCTATGGAACAGGTTGTGCAGATAAGCATGTAATTTGTGCCCTAGTAGATTTGCAAATAGTATTTCGAGGTTTTTCCTGTGGCATGTAATTTGTACCCTGGGATATCTAGCAAATGCTCTTTCCAGGTTTTGCTTGGGAGGACATATAATTTGTGCCCTGGGAGATCTGCAGATAGTTTTTCAAGGTTTTTCCTATGGCATGTAATTTGTTCCCTGGGATATCTGGCAGATGCTCTTTCGAGGTTTTTTCCTATGGCATGTAATTTGTGCCCTGGGAGATTCGATAGGTTGAGCCGTGTGCTTGTAATCAGTCCTGGGATGCTCTTTCGAGGTTTTGTACTGACCACATGTAATTTTTGCCCTGGGAGATCCGATAGGTTGAGCCTTGTGCTCGTAATCAGTCGTGGGATTCTCTTTTGAGGTTTTGTGGTGGGGTCACATGTAATAATTCCTGGAGATCTGGACAGGATGAAAAAGGCCTCAGATGCTCTTTGGGGTTCTTGCTAGTCAAGAGACTCTTTTAAGGTTTTGTGATGCACGTAATAAGTCCTGAGATTTCCACAGTATGGCTAGTGATGATGAAGACCTACAGGTGGTGGGCCTACATCTAGTATGAAAAAGGACTGGCTCTGTAGAACTTCCTATGATGAGTAGATTCAGAGATTGATTGAGATAGCAGCAGCAGTGACGATGACGATGATTCAAGAATGATGATTCGCTGATGATGATCCAAAGAAGAAGACTTGTGCTAGCAGACCTGTGTCAAGAAATACCTTCCTAGTTAAGAGGGAGTATTGATGTATATATAACTTCGGAATGTATTTCACCCATGTATTTCATATATGTATTTTATATTCCTATAGAGATGTTATTATTCCTCTATACGGAAGTGTCATCATTTATATTGTGAGTGTCGTAACTTATACTTGATGGATTATTAGACCACCTTGTTGGGGTCGGCCCTGTATAAGTCATGTGGGTCGAAGGGTTGTTAGACCAACCTAGTGGGGGTCGGCCATGTGGGTCAAAGGGTTATTAGACCACCCTATTGGGTGTCGGCCCAGTCAGCATTGTGTTATGTGGTTAAGTTAAGGCCAACCTAGTAAAGGTTATTAGGAAAGTCAAGTCTAGTATAAATAGAGATCGGGAGATCTCTATTTGATCATTCTATTCTCTCACTCACACTTGGGAGAGTGGCGCACTTGTGGAGGAGGAGGCTCTGCTGCTAGGAGAATACTATCTCTGGTATTCTAGTTGTATCATTGCTCTATCTATCTCTGAAGAAGTTATTGGGGTTTTTCACCTTCATGGTTTTCCCCAAGTAAACTCTGTGTCTCTTGTGTGCTTGCATTATTGTGTCCATGATTGTTATGCTGTAGATTTGTTGTACATGTTGTTCTCTCAGTTAAGATTCTAGATCAGATTGAAGTAAATTCTGAAAATTTAACACAAACCTCGTTTCTATATACCTTCAACAAATCCTGTTTTACTTGATATTTTCCCTTCACCTATTGGACAACTAATTAAAAGTCGCCATAAATAGAAATTTGTTGAATTCCCAAGTCCTTTGCAACCCTTAAACCCAGTATTAATGCCTCATATTCTGTTGTGTTGTTGATAGTAACAAATTCCAATTTATACATCAAGCAAATTACCTCTCCACCAGGAGAAATCAACACAATACCAGCACCTGCTCCTTCTTTGGATGAAGAGCCATCAAAATACATCTGCCACAATTCATCTTTTTGTTCAATAGTAGGTTTGACTGATGTTTCTTTTTCTACCCGCAGTACCCCAGCTGTATTCTCATCACTAAAATGAAGCATACAGGAGCCCAATTCTTCATCTACTAAATATAGGGGATGATTAGTTGGATTCTTATCATCTATGACTATAAAAGCATACTGTAATTCCATGTACAATCTCATGTTTTCTCCTCCAAACATAGGAATTATTGCATAAGCCAAATCCATTTGTAATGTACCACCTATTTTCTTTGCCCAGGACCTTGAGAGCAGCATTCCAAACTTAGGGGATATGTCAGCAACTACCATGTCCATTATAACACTCTTCATTGGTAATTGAGAAAGATTAACCACGAGATCCTTTATCACTCCTAGACATTTCACAGCTTTAGAATCAAATGCAAATAAATCATGGTATGGCTTTGTGATACTCAAACCAAGGGACTCCATGACTACTTTAGGCATCAAGTTATGTGAGGCTTCAGAATCTAGAAGGCAGTTGTGAATCATTTGATCATGGACATTCAAAGTTATATAAAAAGGTGGAGGAAAAGTTGAAACACTTTCAGGCTTTTCAGATGAAGCAGTCCCAAGGATTATTGTTGGATGTTCTTCCTGTAAATTTATTGTATCTGAAGGAGAAGAATTAACTTGAACATTCAACAACTTACATGCATAATTTCTAAAACAAGGAGTCTTCGTTAACTCAGTCAATGGCACTGGAATCTTGATTTTACACAATTCATTCTCAAAGTTAAAAGTCTGTGTATTTTTTCTAGTTTCTTCAATTTCTGCTGCTTTGGTATGATCACTATGGTCTTATTTCTTTCCCTGTGTTTGATTAGGCAACTGTCTAACAGGTGGAACTATTTTCTTTTTTGTAATTTGAACAACTTGTTTAGGGCTTAATCTCAAATTATAAGACTTTTTTATATCAGTATGACATATACGAGCTGAAACCTGAGGATGATGATCACTTCCTTCCTGATCATCATATAAATCATAATACTCAGAATTCTGATAGCTGCATTCAGTTGTCAAACCTTCAGATGATAACTGCCCAAAATAGTTTAAATTCTGATTTGAATCATCCTCATACTGCACATCTTCCACATGTTCAACTTCTTCTATAAAATTAGTTTGGAAAGGGGGAGGAACTCTCTAGTCTTCATTTTCTCTTCTCTCCCTCTGTATATCATTGTTTCTCCTTTCCCGAGGGATGAATCTTGGTACAAATTGTCTTTTGAACTGATTAGGATTTTGATTGGGATTTCTTTCTCCATCTTGAAAAGGTTTATTCGAGTTCTTCTCCAACTCTAATCTACTCACTTTTGCAGTCTGTTAGGAACCCATGTCTTTACTTTGTTAGTATGTTGTTGTTGGATGCATATGCTTTGTAAGTCGTCCCGTAGTATTTGTTGATCAATAGTTGTGTTATTGTTGTTGGCGCATATGCTTTGTAAGTCGCCCGTAGTATTTTTGATCCATAGTTTGTAACGGCCCATGGTTTTGACCCATAGTATTGGTGCCTAGAATTAGTATATAAGTGTGTGTTGAGACCTATGAAGGCATGGTGAAGTTATTTGTATTGAGCTTGCTCATAGGAGGTTGCCCCCTCGAAGTGGCCTGTGATCAATATAAAAGTGATTCTGAGTTCTATCATTTCTGCTATTTCGCATATTCGTATTAATTAATTGTTGCAGGTGCCTCACATCTGGTATCAGAGCACTTTCTTAGGCTCGCTAGGTGAAATTTCTACCAAAAAAAATTTTCGCATCTGTTGCAGGTTCGGATTTGGGAATAATCCCTATCCGCTTAACTGTGGGAAGTACTTGGGCATAAGCCCTAAAACTCATTGTGAGGAGTACCACAGGAACCCCGAAGTAGCTGGCCCATTGAGAGGACCTGCCAGCGAAAAGGGCAACGACCCCTACCTGATTGACTAGTTCCCACCCGTGAGGTAAACCAAGAGCTGTCATTTGTGGCAAAGCGGTTATCACTTTTACCTGAGCCGTGGAGTGAGGGGTACTGCCCCAATACGCAAGCCGTCAGACAGCATTGGTGGCTGCACACACCTGGGGTCCATATCTAACCCTTGAACTGTTAGGAAACCCTTGAACTGTTAGGAAGCCACACATACCTGGGGTCCATATCTAATTTCAGCTGAACTGTCGTCGATCGTTGCTGCGTCGTTTTACATCCAATCGTTCAGATCCATTTTGCAAGCCGTTCCAGCTCCAACCATTTTCAATCCATTCGGCGCCGTTTCAGATTCCTTTCGAGTCGTAGCTGCTCCAGTCTGGAAAAAAAAAAAAAAACCACCCGATATTTTCGGGGAACCCCTGTCACCCCATTCTGCATATTTCATTCCTGAGGACCTTATCCACAATTCTCCTTCCCAAAGCCCGAAATCCCACATTTTTCTATTTTTAGGGTTTGCCATAAATTTCTCAGATTTCACCCAATCACCCTCAAATTTTACCACAGAGTTCATTTCTGAATTCTGCTTCTTTGTTCCCCTCTGCCAAATTTTCCCATTCTTTCACCCCGCTTCTAGAATCCTCAATTTTGCTTCCCTGTCTATTCAACAGTGTCCAAAACCTAGTCAAACCCCAATTACCCTTCAGATTTTTTCCCTAGTCCAGATTTTCCCTTACTGAAGTAGTTTCTGTTTTTTTTTTCCTACCCAGTCAACCGAGAATAAAAAAAAAACTTCTGTTTATGGTTGTCACCCGTGCAGGAGCAAAAACCATGGAGGAAGCACTTGCAGCCATCCAAGCCAAACTCCAGGATCTGGATGAAAAATTTCTCGGCCTCCATCTTGAACATTCAGCTATGAACAACAAACGGCAATCCGAGTCTTCATCAGACAATGGGTTCTCCTCTTCCAGCAATTTCTGTGGTCCGAAGCTTGATTTTCCTCGCTTCAATGGTACTGATCCAACTAGATGGATCTATCATGTAGAACACTATTTCAGTCTACATAATACTTTTGATGTCAACCAAGTTCCGCTGGCATCCTTTCACTTGGAACAGGAATCTCTTCAATGGTACCGTTGGTACATCAAGGCTCATCCAGAGCCCAAATGGCCAGAATTTTTCCAGCTCCTTTTGCAACGATTTGGTCCTAGTGCTTTTGATGACTTCACAGGAGCCCTCACTAAACTTCACCAAATTGGCACAGTGAGAGAGTATCAAACCGAATTTGAGAATCTAGCCAACCACACCGAAGGATTGTCTGATGACTTTTACCGAAGTTGTTTTATCAGTGGTCTAAAGGATGCCATCCGCTCTGAGGTCAAAATGTTCTGTCCCAACACAATGATGGAAGCCCTAGGGTTGGCTAAGTTGGCCGAAGACAAGATTGCAGCCCAACAACGCTCCAAGCCCACTTTTGTTCCCTTCCGAATTATGGGTTCTCAGTGACCACTTATATCGCAGGCTCCTCGACCGACTCCTATCAAGCGTTTATCTGAAACAGAGATGCAAGCACGCAGAGAAAAGGCGCTTTGCTATAATTGTGATGAGAAATTCACTCGGGGACATAGATGTGTTCAGCAAAAGCTCTATCTCTTGGATGTGGAGTCTCTGCCTACCTCTGAAATTGGTGACGAAGATCCAGAAACACTGGATTCTCCGGTCGACATTCAGGAACAACCTATTGACCCTCCATCTCAGGATGACCAGCCAGAGATATCTCTCCATGCTTTAGCTAGAATCACCACCCCCCAAACAATGCAGGTCAGGGGTTACTTCAAGAAGCTTCCTCTTACAATACTCATTGATTCTGGTAGCACTCATAATTTCATTGACCCTCGAATCGCCAAACAAGATGATTGTTTTATCCATCCTTGCTCCAACTTTGAAGTCATGGTTGCCAATGGGGGCACCTTACCTTGCAAAGGGAAGTGTCGAAATGTGCGTATCTCTATGGGATATTATACCTTGCGCTCTGAAATGTTTGCCTTGCCCTTAGGCGGATGTGATGTGGTTTTGGGCGCTCAATGGCTACGCACACTTGGCCCTATCTTATGGGATTTTGTTGAACTTTGGATGCAGTTTTCCCTCAATGGACAAAAACACACATTAACAGGATTACAACCAGGTTCTCTCAGCATCATCAGTTCACATCGCATGGAAAAACTCCTCAAGAAGAATTCACATGGTGTCATCACTCAGATCCATTCCATCCAGATGCAACCATCAGTGGTCTCGACTACTCCTTTGGATCTACAACAAATTTTGGATCGATATACAGGTGTCTTTGCTGAACCAGTGGGATTGCCACCTTCCAGGCCAAAAGACCATCATATTCAGCTCCTTCTTGGCAGCGTTCCTCCCAACATCAGGCCCTATCGCTACCCATTTCACCAAAAAATGGAGATTGAAATGCTCGTTCGGGAATTATTGAAGCAAGGTATTATTCGCCCAAGCACTAGTTCCTTCTCTTCTCCAGTTATTCTTGTCCGCAAAAAAGATGGGTCATGGCGCCTCTGCATTGACTTCCGAGCACTTAATCACCTCACCATCAAGGATAAGTTTCCAATTCCTATTGTTGATGAGCTTCATGGGGCTCACTTTTTCTCCAAGTTGGATCTTCGTTCCGGGTATAATCAAATTCGGGTTCATGAGGATGATATTCCTAAAACAGCTTTCCGCACACATGATGGCCATTATGAGTTTTTGGTCATGCCCTTTGGCCTCACTAATGCTCCTTCCACATTCCAGGCCTTAATGAATAAAATATTTCGACCCTACTTGCGGAAATTCATTCTGGTATTCTTTGATGATATCCTCATCTACAGTAAAACATGGGATGAACATCTCCAGCATCTGGATCTTGTCATGTAGCTTTTCTCTGACCATCATCTCCATGCCAAGCAGTCTAAATGTGTTTTTGGACAAAAGGAAGTTGAGTATCTCGGGCACATTATCTCAGCACAAGGGGTTCGCATGGATCCTGCCAAAATCGATGCCATGAACAATTGGCTGCATCCTCAGACACTCAAGAGCCTTCGTGGTTTTTTGGGGTTGACTGGCTACTACCACAAGTTTTTCAAGGATTACAGGAAGATTGCAGCTCCATTAACTGCTCTATTGAAAAAGGATGCTTTTACATGGACACCTGTTGCTCAGTGTGCATTTGACAAACTAAAACAAGCTATGTGTACTACACCTGTGCTAGCTATGCCCGATTTTTCCAAGCCCTTCACTATTGAGAGTGATGCTTGCAGCAATGGACTTGGTGCTGTTCTCCTTCAAGATGAACACCCCATTGCGTTCACCAGCAAAGCCCTTTCAGGTAAGAATTTAGCTTCCTCTACCTATGAGAAGGAAATGATGGCTATTTTGCATGTAGTACAGAAGTGGCGACCATACCTATTAGGGAATTATTTCTGCATCAAGACTGATCACCAGAGTCTGAAATATTTCTTGGACCAGCGTGTCTCCTCCCCGGCACAATAGAAATGGATTAGCAAACTCATGGTTTATGACTATGAGATCACTTACAAGAAGGGTAAAGACAATATTGTGGCAGATGCTCTTTCTCGCACATTTGATGCCCAAGGTTCTCTTTCAACTATTTCTATGCCTGTTCCAAATTGGTTGCAATCTGTTCAACAGGGTTATGTCAATGACTCTTCCTTATCTCAAATCATCCAACGCTTGACCAACAAACCTTCTGTTGTACCACATTACTCTTGGGATGGTGCTTCTCTACGATACAAGGGTCATCTGGTGCTTCCCCAGAGCATAGATCTTCAACAGGCTGTCTTCTATGAAGTCCATGCTTCTCCATCGGCAGGGCACTCTGGGTTCCTCAAAACGTATGAACGAGCACGGTGTAACTTCTTTTGGCAGGGCATGAAAAGGACAATTCAACAGATGGTGGCTGAATGTGATACCTGCCAGCGCAATAAGGGTGAAACAACACTCCTTCCAGGATTGCTTGAACCCTTGCCCATACCTACACGGATTTGGACAGATATTTCTATGGATTTCATTGAAGGGCTCCCTAAATCTGGCGGGAAGACAATGATTCTCATTGTGGTTGATCGCCTCTCCAAATATAGTCATTTTTGTGCTCTCAGCCATCCCTATACAGCCTCCTCCGTCGCTCAAATTTTTCTAGACCAGATCTTTCGTCTTCATGGCATCCCTTCTTCCATTGTCTCGGATCATGATGCGACTTTCACCAGTCATTTTTGGACAGAACTATTTCACCACACTGGCACCAAACTGAAGATGAGTTCAGGGTATCACCCACAAACAGATGGTCAGACTAAAATTGTCAATAAATGCTTGGAAAATTATCTTCGTTGCTTCACCTCGGAACAACAACATCAGTGGGCAAAGTGGTTCCCTCTCGCTGAATGGTGGTACAATACCTCTTACCACACTGCCTCTAAAATGACCCCATATGAAGCAGTCTATGGTCAGGCACCTCCAGCTGTTCTTCCATACACCCCCACCAGTTCACCAGTTCAGGAAGTTGACACGGTCCTTCGAAACCGCAATCAGATTCTTCGCATTTTGCGGGACAATCTTCACATGGCAAGAAATCACATGAAGCAACAAGCTGATCAACACCATTCGGAGCGCACTTTTCAAGTCAACGATATGGTTTTTCTTCTTCTCCAGCCGTACAAACAATCCTCCTTGAAACTCAAATGCCATCATAAGCTCGCTCCAAAGTTCTATGGGCCATATCGGATTCTTCAGAAGATTGGGTCCGTTGCTTATAAATTGGAACTTCCTCCTTCTTCCCGCATTCATCCAGTCTTTCATGTCTCTTGTCTGAAGAAAGTTCTTGGCACCAACATCAGCGGACAAATGATTTTACCCGAACTGGATAATGAAGGATCCATCCTTTTGGATCCAGAGGCCATCCTCAATCGGCGCACGCGTCAGCTTTGCTCTCGCTCTATCACAGAGGTCTTAATTCAGTGGCACGACATGCAACTAGAGGATGCTACATGGGAACCACTCCTTCAGATTCAACAACAATTTTCACATCTAAAGCTTTGAGGACAAAGCTTTTTTTTAAGGGGGAGGGGATGTTAGGAACCCATGTCTTTACTTTGTTAGTATGTTGTTGTTGGACGCATATGCTTTGTAATTTGTCCCGTAGTATTTGTTGATCAATAGTTGTGTTATTGTTGTTGGTGCATATGCTTTGTAAGTCGCCCGTAGTATTGTTGATCCATAGTTTGTAACGGCCCATGGTTTTGACCCATAGTATTGGCGCCTATAATTAGTATATAAGTGTGTGTTGAGACCTATGAAGGCACCGTGAAGTTATTTGTATTGAGCTTGTTAATAGGAGGTTTCCCCCTCGAAGTGGCCTGTGATCAATATAAAAGTGATTCTGAGTTCTGTCATTTCTGCTATTTCGCATATTCGTATTAATTAATTGTTGCAGGTGCCTCACACAGTCAAGGTTTTAATTATCTTATTCATCTCATCTAGTTGACTTTCTTCCTTCTTTGATGTAGAGGTTGTAGGCATTACTACATTGTTACCCTTTTGCTCATGAATCTGATGGTATGACTGATTCTTAAGTCTATTAGAAGCCAACATGTTGGATTCAACCTCTAGGGCAGCTTCTTGCATATTCAGTAATGTTATAGGTCTCCTCTCTCTCAGGTGCAAAGAAAAATGATGGTCAAATGCATTTGCATATGTCAATTTAGCCAAGGTTTTTGAAGGCTTAATTTCCACTTGAATTTTTCCATACATTTTATTGAAGCATTTTGAAAAGTCAGCTATAGTTTCATCATTTTTTCTCTTTAAAGCTGCAAATTCAGTAATGTAATATGTGTGATCCTTT
The DNA here is from genome assembly GCA_027924585.1 of Larix kaempferi. Lineage (NCBI taxonomy): Eukaryota > Viridiplantae > Streptophyta > Pinopsida > Pinales > Pinaceae > Larix > Larix kaempferi. The sequence goes on along the minus strand of BSBM01000532.1, from coordinate 6,809,405 downwards.
GTATCTCCCCATTGTCTCATGAAAACATCATGTAATTCTTCTATAAGGGTTATTGAGTTTTCCGGTAGCTCCCTGAACCATTTTCTAACATCACCATCTAAACTCTGCACAAACATTCGCATCCAGACATCCATTGCTTCTATATTTTGGTTATGAGCATAACTAAGGAATGCATTCTAGTGTTCCTCTGCATTTGTTTCTCCCAAATGATTAAACCTAGGTAAATATTTTTGGTAATCGCCTGCTGGAAGAGCATTTAAAGGTTGTGGAAGCACTAAAGGAGCATACTTAGCAGCTATCATTCTATCCATCATGTCCAATGGTTGACCTACCATCCTTGAAGTAGTTTGATTTGTGGTAAACAAAGGTTTGCTGGCTTTACTAGAATGGGACTGAGAGGTCAGAATATTAGTTTTAAACTGTAACAAGGGAAATAACTCAATTTTGATCTTTTTAGGAGATAATGGACTGGTAAAAACCTGAATTTCCACTTCTTCCAATTTTGGTTCAGAATACAGAAATGAAGATAATGACTGTGTTTGACCAAGAGAAAGTAAAGATGGGGAAGATTGGGATCTTCCAAAAGAAGGATTATGTAACTCTTGTTTAGCTTTCTTGAAAATATTTTTTGGATCTGACACCCCTGGGTGTAAAGGTGAAGTGGGCTTCCCTCTAGTCCCATACCTCCTAGAAGCCACTATGAAATACTACCTTGGTGAAGCTGTAGTCTGAAATAAAAACTTTCTAATACTGTTCACCTCAAAACCAGAAGAATAAAGGTATCCCAGGGAAGATGAGACTTCACTTCCATCCCCGGCAACAACGCCAAAGATGTTAGTGCCAGAAATTGTCCCTACACTATAGAGGGGCAAGCTAGCACAATCTCAATAATCTCAATATGAAAATGAAATAGGTTTTTCTTGGTTTAGGGTTTGTTGGTTTGAAGGTTTCAACTTCAAGAAAATAAAAGGAAATCAAACTAAAACAAGTTACTAAATCATGTAATTCATTGAAGAACTAAAATCATAAATTTTAACAAGGTAAATATAAACCATCACATTCATAACCATACATACAGGTTTTTATCTACAACACATAAGCATTCACTCGATTAAAACATTAAAACAGAAAATGAATTCATATGTTGAATGACCAAACTGATCAGAAACAAAAACTCAATCACACAAGATAAAATGGATTATATCACATATATATTAATCTCAGTCTTCAGGACTTACATAAGAGTCTTGCAAGCTTCAATATCATCATAGTATATAGCTTCTTGAAACCAAAAGATTGAACCCCTCTACATCCTCCTTTACTCCCTTTTATCCCTTTACAAAAAGAGTAGTTTGTAACTACTTTCGGTTTAGGTTTCAAAAATAGTTACATAAAGTAGTTCAGATAACTTCGAGTCTTTTCTAAAAACTTAACTATTAACAATTACATATTTAATACAAAAATGAGAATGCATTAATAAACTAGGCACCAAGAAGCCTTTCTGGTAGCTTCCACTAATATGGCAATTCCTTCTAGTGCATAAGACCTTTTGTTATGTTAAGGCTGTTCAGCTTCCAAATCTTTGATTTTCTTCAACAGAAGCTGGTTCTTCTCATTAAAATTTTGTACCTTCCATTTTGAGAATAATGTCTTCTTCTTCAACTTGTTAACTTCTTCATATGCTTTTTCTACCATTGTACAATCCTGCTGTATGCTCATCTGGTTCTGCTAAGAACTTGATTTACTTTTCTCCTGTTCACCTTCATCACTTGAAGAACTTTGGATTAAAGTTATCTCTTCTGTCTTCTGATTAGAACTTGAATCTTTTTCCATATTATTTTTCATAGCTGATCTTGTTCTAAACTTCCAAGTTCATATTTTTAACTGTATGAGGAGGTTTGGATCTACTTCGAAGACTATAACCTGCAAACTTTCATTCTTTGTATTTTCTGCAGAAGACTGTAAAACTAGGTTCTCAATTATACTATGTTTTGGTGTGATTGGACTTTGAACCTGTTCAGCAGTAAGATTAATTGTCTTCTCCATTTCTTGATCTTCTTGGAAGTGTTCTTGTTCTTCTTCACATACATTAACCTATTTCTCTTTTTCAGGACTGTTAGGTTCTTCCTGTGACAGAGGCTTTTCAGAAACATCTTGTATCAGAACTCCTTTCTTACCCTTTTTACTTTTCATTTTAGGCATATCCTTGTTTATACGCTCATCCTATTCAGCAATAAATCCAGACCAGAATATAAAATGTTCCCATCTCCTCTTTTCCTTATGTAATACTGTTTGAATAATCAACTTTATTAGTCCATGATGAAATATTGATTTCCTTGTATGCTCAGGATGCGCTTTAACCCTATTTGACATTTTTTGTATGCTCTTGTACAAGAAGAAGGGCAAATTTATTTTATAGTGTAATTTAAGATGCATCAAAAACCTAACATGGTATTTAAAAACCATTGAGAACCTGCCCTCACATGTAATGTAGGATTGTATGATGCCAAGCACAGCTCTCCATTCTGGTTGGAAATTTGATACATGAACTCCATTGCTCCAATTTAGGGTTTCATTACCTACTAGTAAGAAAGGATTCGAGTAAAACTTGAAAGGAACCTTTTTGAACCACAATTCCTCATCCATGGCGATGCCCGTAGCTTCGGAAATCAAAGCTTTTGTGAGCTGAAATCTTAAGGTACTGAACTTAATAACATCATCAATCAGATTCTTTGCAAAATAAATTGAAACTTCTTCATTGAACTCGATGACCTTCTCAAAGAAATTAAACCATCCAGCTACTTTAAACAATTCTGCACATTTGGGAAATTACGCAGCCCAGTTCGTGTCCATCGGTTCAACCATGTTAATCTTGCCACTTTTTCCCATCTTATAACTGCAAGCTTGTTAATTAAGTCTTAGAAAAACAAAGGTGACAATGCTTACTAACCGCGTTCAGCTACAGATGTCTTCGATTTTGTATTCCACGATCCTCAAATCTGAACTCATGGCACTTCAGACCCCAAATCTCTCAATGATGGAATGTAAAAAGAGTATGCAACTGTCATCATTCTTAAACATGTGTTTCAACATCTCTAATCATCATAACTCATAATGAACCACCACACAGCATGACTAACCACGATCTTTCATAATATTGGATTCCTGTAGCGCAGTAGGGGTCTGTTTTGAACTTTGCGCTGCAAGAATCTTTTAACATAACCAATTTGACAATTATACTTTGGATAAAGGTTAGATCTTAGTTATAAAATTTATAATAAAGCTAAATAGATATAATTGAATACTTTGAGAGAAATATCATGTTGCATAAGTCATTTGAAAAACTAAAGAAAAATTAAAGCAATAAAAAATTAATGAAAATTGAAAAAATAATTAAAATTGTGGACAAATGAAAAGGAAAATAAGGTTCAAACAAGCCTAAAAGAAACACATAAAAATGAGAACAATCTCAGCATTAACACATAATATGCACAAGATTGATAATAACTAACATTTATTATAATGCGCTATAAGAACATAACATCCTACATATAGTTGTATTGTGCATATAGATGATAATTTATAATCTTTGTATATTGGCATATAGTTGCAAATAGTTAACACATAGGTTAACACATAGAAATAATCCCTTGTATAAGGTTTATTATGACATGAAAGTTACATGGGATGTAGAAATATATTAACCTAGGACTTAATACAAAGGAGTTAAAGAGACACAAGCATGATATTATTCAACGAAGTAAAAACACTTAGGAAATACAATAAGAATACAAGACTTAATAAATTTTGTACCTAATTTTCCAACTATATAAAGGTATGGGTGGCATGCGAAAACCTTTTAAAGTCGATCATCGAATTTTAGGCAAATATCACCCTTGTACAAGTATAGTCCTCTATACATCTTTATATCAAGGCAAATTGAAGTTAAGTAAAGTCCTTTTACATACATTAGGGTATGCGTCAGTAGTAATCTCTTTCTTACCCGTAATCTGCAAATAGAATTTAGCAGCGTTAGCTATCAAATAGCTAAGTAAGCTTCAAGGCATTCACAAGGACCCCTTCATTACAATGAGACGACCAGTTAGTCTCTAGAAACAAATTTATAACATAGAACGAAAGTTGACAATGTGCACCTTGAATAAGAAGTTAATTCAAGTATCTAACATTAAATACATTTTGAAAACATTTTAATAATAGAACATTTGGACATTAAATGACAATTACTAACATTACAACATTTAAGTAACTATCTTACAGTGAGATAGGATAACAGTAGTTGTGACAATTGTAGTCACTTATAAGTGTCGTAAACTTTTAATCACCAATTTTAGATGTTGTCGTAATTGAAACAAATTGTTAGTGTTTAGATATATTAAAGTTAACTTTAATAACACTTCCGTACAAGTAATACAAGCATTTAATGTTAATTGAAAATTTTAAATTTTTGTGAAATTTTGGGATGTTACATGGGGTATCAGAGCGCAAGTTCGAACACTAGGCCTGAAGTGGCTCACTCATGCAAATAAAAAGTTAAGACAGAATTACAAGTTACTGATTTTTATTTATTTTGTTCTTGTTTCTAGTTTCAACATTTTATAAATTCAGTCTGCAGATATGGAAGGACCTGAAAAGTCAGCTGAGGACAAGTCCCTTAATAATGGACATAATAATAATGAATAAGGACGCATTAATGCAGGAAACTTATTTGTTGAACTGAATGATAATTCAGCTGAATTATTAAGAATAGTAAAAGATTTAAAAATTGAGATAAAAACTGTTAAGGAAGAAAACGAATGAATCTTGAAAGCTCAAGAGGAGATGAATCAAATCCTGTTGAATAATTTTCATAATAACAACAAAGATAAAGGAACAAAAAATAATGTGGAATCTGGAACTATGTCCTACCAATGTAAGGATAAAAAGATAAAATTGACTAATTATGACAGCAGCTCATCTTCTGATTTTGATGAAAATGTACGCAAGAAAAAGCACAAGTATTCTAGTGAGAGTAGTGAGAGTGACTACTACACTAAGAAAAAGAAGTACATGCCATACGAAGAAATTTCTGGCGAGTTTAAAAAGATCAAACCACCAACATTTAATGGAGAAACAAAAAAGAGTGAGACAGCCGAAGCATGGTTGTCCGGTATGAATAAGTATTTCCAAATTTACAACTACTCAAGTCATCTAAAAACTAAAATGGCAATTTATAATCTGACTGGAAAAGCAGACATCTGGTGGCAAGATCTGAAACGAGTAAAAGGTTTTAAAGATAAAAGTGTAAATTGGAGTAATTTTAAGAAATATTTTAAAAGAAAGTTTCTGTCAGAACAGTATTATGAGGAATGAGCTAAAGAGTTTTATGAGTTAAAGTTAGGTTCCATGGATATGAGAGAGTTATGCAGCAAGTTTTTAAATGTATTAAGGTATGTGCCATATATCACTGAAGAAAATCCTAAGGTACAGATATTTTTGAGTTGTTTTCCCTCTCATATAAAGGACAGGATTGAGTATGATGGTCCTCGAACTCTTCAAGAGGCCATGAGGAAAGCGAATATCTGTTATGAACATAATAAGAGAAGAGAAGGCATACCAAGCTGGAAAGCAAAAAGGCCTAACAACTTTGAGCAAAGGAAGAAGCAGTTCTCTTTTAATCATAATTTTGGAAATAATAATTCATGTAATTACTCTAGCAGGAAATTTCAAGGAAATAATGTAGCAAGTAATACACAGTCAAAATTTACAGCTGCAAGAAACAGTGATCCACCTAAAAATTTTGTTAAAAATAATGAACAGAAATAACCTGTTAAATGTTGGGACTGTCAGGGACCTCACTATGCATCAAACTGCCCACTCAGAAAGAGGACTGTCAACAACATACACACAGTATAGGATGAGGCTACTGTCGGTGACTTAGCAAGAGAGATGCCCAGGATAAATGCAGCTTTGGAGAACATACACGCTGATCATCAAACTTCCATGGTTGAAGTGTAAGGTATGCTGAAAAATAAACCCATTTCTATTTTAATCGATCCAAGAGCACGTCTTAGCTATGTGTCACCTGATTTAGTTAAATGTTGCAACCTGAAAATAGATAAGTTTGATAAATCATGGTTGGTTCAATTAGCTAATGGAAGAAAAAGAAAAGTCATTGATTATGTAAAAGAATGTGAATTGCTGATGAATCAGTTTAGGACCCATGTTAAGCTAAATGTGTTACCTTTAGGTTCTTACGATGCTCTGATTGGAATGGAATGGTTAGAGAAGCATAGGGTAGTATTAAATTGCTTTGAAAAGACTTTTACTTATTTGAATGATGAATGTGAAACTGTAACAATAAAAGGAATTCCTAGAAATATCTATTAGACAAATTTCTGCTTTACAAGTTAAAAAGGTTGTTCGTAAAGGGTGTAAGTTGTTTGCTATAAATGTAATTAATGATGAATAATCAACTAAGGAAGATAAGCTAAAGTTGGAAGACATACCCATTCTAAAGGAATTTTCTGATGTATTCCCGGAAGAAATTCCAAGACTACCTCTGAAAAGGGAACTAGATTTCACCATTGAGTTAGTACCGAGAGCAGTACCAAACTCAAAGGCTCCTTACAGAATGAACATTATGGAGCTTAATGAACTTAAATCACAGCTTAAGGAACCAATTCATAAAAATTATATAAGGCCTAGTGTGTCTCCATGGGGAGCATTTGTAATTTTTTTTAAAAAGAAAGATGGAACTATGCGCTTATGCATAGATTACCGTCAGTTAAATAAAATGACCATAAAGAACAGATATCCTTTGCCTCGAATTGATGATATATTTGATAAACTACGTGATGCAAAGATATTTTCTAAGATGGAATTGAGGTCAGGGTACCATCAAGTCAAAATTAAAGATGAGGACATCTTTAAGACTACTTTTAGAACCCGTTACGGGCACTACGAGTTCGTGGTTATGCCTTTTGGGCTGACCAATGCTCCAACAGTTTTCATGTGCCTTATGAATAATGTTTTACATCAGTACTTAAATAAATTTGTGATTGTTTTTATTGATGATATTCTAATTTTTTCTAAGACAAAAGAAGAACATGATGAACACTTAAAAATAATTTTACAAGTGTTAAGAGAACACCAACTTTATGCTAAGTTCAACAAATGTTATTTTTATAAAGATAAAATATAGTACCTAGGGCATGTGATATCCAAGGATGGAATCGCAGTAGACCCGGACAAGATAAAAGCAAATAATGAATGGCCTACCCCTAAAGACATAACTGGTGTACGATCTTTTATGGGAATTACAGGTTACTATCATAAATTTATAGAGGGATTTTCTAGAATAGAGAATCGTATAACCTCATTACAAAAGAAAGGTAAGAAATATGTGTGGGATAAAAAATGTGAAGAAAGTTTTAAGAAACTAAAAGAACTGTTAACAACGACACCTATTCTAAAAATTGTTGATCCAAACAAGGATTTCATTGTAAGCATTGATGCATGCAATGATGAACTTGGTGGGGTATTAACACAAGAGGGTGATGTAATTGCATATGAATCTAGAAAGTTAAAGATTCATGAGAAGAACTATGCAAATTATGACCTAGAGTTGGATGACGTAATACATGCATTAAAGATTTGGCGCCATCACTTAATTGGAAGAAAATTTACTTTAATGACAGATAATAAAGGTTTAAAGTATTTGTTGGATCAACCAAATCTGAACGCAAGGCAAGCTAGGTGGCTATCTTTCTTTAGTGAATATGATTTCGAGATTCAACACATTAAGGGTAAAGAAAATAAAGTTGTTGATGCCTTAAGCAGAAATGCTAGGCTAAATTTTATTTCAGCAATCAACACTTATAAAACTGATCTAGAAAATCAGATTAAGGAAGGAATTAGAATGGATGAAAAATATCAGAAATTACTTAATAAGGTTGCTGAAGATAATGCTGAAAATTTAATAACAGATTTCATAATTGATAAAAGAGCTTTATTGCTGTATAAAAATAGACTTTATGTGCCCAATGTTGTTGAAATTAAGTTGCTAATTTTAAATGAATTGCATCAAAGTCCATACTCATGACATCTTGGCTACCAAAAGATGATAACAATGCCGAGAAAATATTATTTTTGGCCATGTATGAAAAGTGAAGTAGCAAAACATATTGCTAGGTGTATAGAGTGTCAGCAAGTAAAGGCTGAACATCGACACCCATCTGGATTGTTGCAGCCACTACCTATTCCAGATTGGAAGTGGGACATAATTAGTATTGATTTTATTACTGGTTTACCTAAAAATCAGAAACATAATGCTTCTGTAATGGTAGTTGTGGATAAACTTAGTAAAGCAGCTCACTTCATACCTGTTAAGACAACCTACAAGGTTGCTAACATTGCTGAAATTTTTATGAAACAAATTTTTTGTTTGCATGGGATTCCAAAAGTTATAATTTCTAACAGAGACTCAAAGTTTACAGGAAATTTATGGAATTCCTTATTTAAATGTTTAGATACTACTTTAAATTTCAGTACAACATTTCATCCACAAATGGATGGGTAGACCGAAAGGGTCAATCAGATTCTTGAAGACATGTTAAGAATGCATGTACGTTAATTCATGGAGTAATCCAGTTGACAGGTTAATGTTAGGACCTGAATTATTAAAAGAAATGGAACTAACCGTGAAATAGGTTCAAGGCAATTTGAAAATTGCACAAGATAGACAAAAAAATCATGCAAATCTCAAAAGAACTCAAAAAGAGTTTCAGGTTGGTGAACATGTGTTCCTCAAGGTAAAACAAAAAAAGAGTTTCAGGTTGGTGAACATGTGTTCCTCAAGGTAAAACAAAAAAAGAGCTCCTTAAAGTTAGGAATCTGTGCTAAACTAGCACCAAGGTATTGTGGACCTTTTGAAATACTGTCCAGGGTAGGATCAGTGGAATATCAGTTGGCTTTGCCACAAAATCTCAAAGTACATAATGTATTTCACATCTCTCTTTTGAAAAAATATGTGCATTATGCTACTCATGTGATTAATTGGAATGATGTACAGGTGGAACCAGAAGGAGATTTTCTAGTGGAACCGGATTGTATCCTCGACAAGAGGGAAATTTTGCTTTGTAATCGCACCATTGGATAGGTAAAGGTGCAGTGGAAGCACCTTAGTCCAGATGAAGCAACTTGGGAGTTGGAAAGTAATATGCGGGTGGCATATCCAGATCTGTTCCAGGAGGAACTAGAGGATGATGAATAAAGTAACATCGAGAACGATGTTAAATTTGAGAGGGGGTGTTTGACACATACCCAAATTATGAACATTTTATGTTGTCATAAAAACATTATGTTTTATTTTATTGTAAAGATTTATGTTATTGACCAAGTGGGGTCAAGGATGACTGTAATTAATTACTCTGAATATTTTATTATTAATAAATAAAAGAGGAGACAAATATCCAAAGGAGACTGTTGAATGAGTGTTCACTGACCCACTAGGAGGAATGAACTGGGGTGGAGAGAAAACTGACACTTGGCAGCATCCTCAACTCACTTCTAACTGTTGCAGGGGGAAACTTTCCTACTTTTATGGTCATGTTCCCCAAGAAAGTGGAATTGAGCAGGTGGCTCATTTACTAAAATCAACTCACCAAAAGACCTAGGCATACTTATCTACCCATCGAATTCAGTAGGAGCCTGTTCATTCTTACCTTGTGATAATTTCTGAGCACAAGAGATTCGATGAGGGGAAGGTTAGAAGTGATTGAGTGAACTAAGACTACATTCTGAACTAGTGCAGCCAAATTGTTGAGCTCAATATTGCTAAAGGAAGGAAGTACTACTGTCAAGTGCTACTGCTGAGTCGTAAAGGAGTTTATTCCATTCCTCCACACAACATCTTCATCCTAGTCGTTCCGTGAACATGCTCGGGGGTCCTAAGGCAAATAACTTGGCTATATTCAGGAGAAGGTTGGGTGGAATGGGCTCCTTTGGTTGTTTGTCTCTTCTATAGTTACCAAGTTCTAATTATGTTATCTTATTTACTTCTGTCCAAATTTTTACTAATGATCTGAATGTTTTTATGTCATCAGCTTTCTAGCTATTCTTAGGTTTTTCTGGACTGTTAATGAATGTTTTAATTCTGAAATCGATCTTATCTGAAAAGTCACATAATTGTTAGGATTAAAAGCAAATTGTATAGTTATAGTTAGATGAATGAATGATAGAAATAAAATGCTTTCCTGTATTTTTCCACACACTATTTCAGTGTCGTACTCTAGTACAGGAAAGAGGATTTAGAAAAATAGATTTAAATGATGATATTTCTGTGGATAAAATTCGAATGACAGATTTGTGTTTTCTATTTATCATTTATAGTAGAACTATTAACTTTTATACGTTTGAATAATATCTTAGAATATAGATTTTATACTTATGGAATCCTACTTCAAAATTTAGGACAAAATCCTCGAATGCATTTTGTTTTACAGTTAAATATTATAACTATTGCACTTCTATATAGGATTAGTAACCCTTAATTCACTGTACTATTATTTATAGGATTTATAAACTATAGCATTGTTAATATCAGAATCAAGTTATCCTATAAATAAATACAGAGTTCCTAATGCAAGTGAAACTCACTATATAAGCATTATCATTATAAATTCCAGCATTGACTATCTCTTAAACTTTTATAGAGAAACAAATTAAACATTACACATCATTGTGTTATGTATTAATACACATATTAACTAAACAACAAATCAGTTTTAAACAAATAGCCTATCAACGTTCCAGGGTTGAAAACCCTGTGTATATGGATTCATATGCTAAACACTGTATAGGTATTCATTCATTTCAACACAACATTTTAATACACTAGCTCAGGGATTCGAAAACCCTTATGTGTTGCCACAAACGAATCGTAAAAACAATAAGTACCTTTGATAGGGTTTTAACCCAGCCTTACGGCTAACTTTTACAATTTATATCTTTACAAACATTTACCAGCAGCGTCGGGCCATGCTCTAAAACACTTTAAGTAACAACATCATAACAAGAATTGCCGAGAGTATTCTCTCAAGTGTTTCTTTTCAAAATTCTTTTATTTTGGCGAAAACCCTAGGTTATTCTATACATACAGTTTGAATGAAAGCAACGAAAACCAAATTCAAGGGAACAACCCTCCTTATTATTTATAAAAACCAAATTTAGTTTCAAACCCTAATCACTGAGCACTTAATTAAAAAAAAAGAAAATAATTCTTTTCATTATCTGTTTGCCGAGAAGTAATTCTGGACAGTGGACCAAACTTATTGTAAAGCCGAACAACCTTTATATTAAATCCTTAAAACTAACAACAAATAGTAACCAAGGAAAGGCATCAAGAAAACAATGCGAGCTATGGCTCAAGGGTTCAATCCCTTAGAAACAAAATACCTTACGGCTTAAGAATATGTTACAACCAATTGTAAAACAAAAGTTTGAAACATTTTCGAATCTCGGCTAAACAAACGAAGATTGGCATTGTGCCAAGGTTTCATCACAAGATCTTCAGAAGTACTATGGATACCCCTTTGGGATGTCACCGAGGCTTACCAGGGCCTTATGAGCTCATCTCCTTGTCTAGCCGAACTCAAACAATCGCCAAGACAGAACCTGTCAAAAAAACAATATGAAGGTGGTTAAAACTTATTAGCAGACAGTAAAACATAAACAGTAGTAATATTTAATAACTCAACGAAACTAGGGACAGACATTGACTTTACCTGCAACACTCACTACACATCTGAATACTTTGACAACAACATCAACAATAGAGAAACACTGTTTCACCAGCAAAACCCATAGGGTTAAACCACTCTGTAATAGCACGGTTCATTTTAAACTACTGGTTTCAAGGCCTAAGCTACAGGTCTCAGTATTGAACCCTTGGGAGGAAAATACAAGCAAGGTTTAGAAACCCTAGAAATTAGAGAGCCTGTCGGCCTCTTTCCCCACTCCCACTGCTGAATGAATGCTCCAGTCGAAGTCTCGGCAAGTAGTTCAAAGTGTATTTAGGGTTTGTCACCTTTTCCAAGATTTTTCATGTAAAGAATTGCCACTAGGAATGCCAATAGGAAATCCACCAAAACATAGTTAATGAACCATAAATTCCATAGCTACTGGTTGAGTGCCTACCAGCGCATGATACACCAAGGCTTAGTTTGGGTCATTATTATTGTATCGACATGTAGCATGTTAGGCATAAAATAAAACTCTTAATACATGGTTTTCATTATACATATAAGAATAGTATAGCTGCACTTTAGCCTTAACACATAGTGTAATACGTAGAGCCCATGGGCTAAGTCAAATTATGTACTTCATATAAAACCATAGTATGCACAAGATTGATAATAACTAACATTTATTATAATGCGCTATAAGAACATAACATCCTACATATAGTTGCATTGTGCATATAGATGATAATTTATAATCTTTGTATATTGGCATATAGTTGCAAATAGTTAACACATAGGTTAGCACTTAGAAATAATCCCTTGTATAAGGTTTATTATGACATGAAAGTTACATGGGATGTAGCAATATATTAACCTAGGACTTAATACAAAGGAGTTAAAGAGACACAAGCATGATATTATTCAAGGAAGTACAAACACTTAGGAAATACAATAAGTATACAAGACTTAATAAATTTCGTAACTGATTTTCTAACTATATAAAGGTATGGTGGCATGCAAAAACCTTTTAAAGTCAATCATCAAATTTTAGGCAGATATCACCCTTGTACAAGTATAGTGCTCTATGCATCTTTATATCAAGGCAAATTGAATTTAAGTAAAGTCCTTTTACATACATCAGGGTATGCATCAGTAGTAATCCCTTCCTTACTTGTAATATGCAAATAGAATTTAGGAGTGTTAGCTATCAAATAGCTAAGTAAGCCTCGGGGCATTCACAAGGACCCATTCATTACAATGAGACAACCAGTTAGTCTCTAGAATCAAATTTATAACATAGAACGAAAGTTGACAATGTGCACCTTGAATAAGAAGTTAATTCAAGTATCAAACATTAAATACATATTGAAAACATTGTAATAATAGAACATTTGGACATTAAATGACAATTACTGACATTACAACATTTAAGTAACTATCTTACAGTGGGATAGGATAACAGCAGTTGCAACAATCGTAGTCGCTTATAAGTGTCGTAAACTTTTAATCACCGACGACCAATTTTAGATGTTGTCGTCATTGAAACAAATTTTTAGTGTTTAGATATATTAAAGTTAACTTTAATAACACTTCCACACAAGTAATACAAGCATTTAATGCTAATTGAAAATTTTAATTTTTTGTGAAATTTCGAGATGTTACACCCTCCATCTAGATGTATCAATCTTGCATGAAGAATAGCATCCCACTTCTCATGCAGTGCATTAATTCACTAAACTGAGTCTTAGGATGAACTTGTCCCTTAACTGAAATATTTCCCACTTAGTTAGGTGCCTAACTTAAGTGTCATCATGCAAGTGTCGCAACTCAAGTGTCGTATTTTAGTTTAACATAAGTGTCGTCATGCAATAACACTTATTTAACTAGATCTTCTTTGTTGTCACTTAGTTAACTCTCTTAACTGACTCTTTCTTATTAACGTCACTGTACAGTGATCAATTCGAGTTCTCCTTTGATTTACTGAAGTCTTCACTGAATTTTAACAATTCGAATTCTCTCTTAATTAATTATTTTTATGTGTAATTCAAATTCTCTCATATCTTATCACATTTTTATATTTATCCCTTGTCTTATCTGCATGGTCCACATGTGCCATCATAATTATCATATCAAATATACTAAGGATATTTTCCCACTGATGTGATCATATTGTCCTACTATTGTTCCAAGTGGTTATATGCTAAAGTAATTCACTCTAGGGGTGGCTAGTCCCTAGGGGAGACTTAATAGCTCAACCATGGTTAGTAGTACATCACACACCATACATGCTTTGACATGCAAAGCATCACCTCAACACATGAGGATATTCTTGACACATAAGACCTTATCCTTGACTAGCAATACTATACACCATCATCACTTTGACATACAAAGCACTTGCCTCAACTCATGAAGCTTAGCCATTCTTGATTCCAACTCAAGATTCATCTCCAAGTTTCCTGAGTCCAACTCAAGATCCTATAACGAAATACCTCAACACATGAGGATCAATCTTGACACACAATATTGACCTGAAGAATGACTCATGATGTTGTAGCTTTAACACTCCCTCTCAGTGAGGGAGGCATTCTCTGCCATGCCAAGCTTTTCTTGGAAGTACCTATACTTCATCACGGACATAGGCTTACTCAACATATCTACAATATTCTCACCAGTAGCAATGTACTGAAGTATTATGACACCTCTCTAGACCATGTCTTTGATGTAGTGATACTTCATCTCAATGTGTTTCGATATGTCATCATAGGGTTTCTGAGATCTTAATGCAACTCTGATTGTCAGAGTGAATGACTGTAGTCTCATGCTTGTCACCGAACAACCCAACAAGTAGCTTCCTAATCCACACAACTTCTCGATAGGTGATACTAGCTACAATATACTATGCTTCTGTAGTACTCTGGGCTATGGAGCCTTGCTTCCTACTGGACCAAGAGATCATAGTTGATCCCAAGCTAAAGAAAAATCTAGATGTACTCTTTCGATCCATAATAGTACCACCCCTGTCGGATTCAGCATATCCAATTAAAATCACTCCACCACTGGAATCATATCTTAGTCCATAAGAAATAGTACCTTGAAGGTATCTAAGCACATGCTTGGCAGGAACCCAATGTCTATGTCTTGGCTCAGGCATGAACTGAATCAAGATATTCATTGCATAACATATGTTTGGTCTACTATGTATCAAATACATCAAGGAACCAATGAGTTGTATATACATGATAGGATCCACTAGATACGATATAGAATATGACTCATGTAGCTTCTTTATATTAGACACCATTGGAGTAGAAATGGACTTATAGTCCATCATAGTAAATCTCCACAATACATCAACTGTTCACTTTCCTTGAGAAAGAAAGATCTCATCTTTCCTTTACCAAACTTCTAGACCAAGAACATAGTGCATAAGACCTAAGTCTTTAATTTCAAACTCAGATGTGAGATCCCTCTTGCACCGAGCTATCTGTTGCTCCTCTCCAGTAAGGAATGGTTGGTTCTTCACAACCTTGAAGTACAGGTTGGGGTCAACTTCGCTTTTGGAGAAACCTAAGCTCAGACGATAGCTGTCAATCCTTGAATACCAAGCCCTTGGGGCCTACTTAATCCAATACAAGGAAATTTTCTTGAGTTTGCATACATGAGACTCCTTCCCATCAATTACAAACCCCTAAGGTTGTTGAATGTAACCCTCTTCCTCAACCTCACCATTAAGGAAGGTTGTCTTCACATCCATTTGGTGATGTTTCCAACCCAAAACTGAAGCAAGGGAAATTATGGCTCGGATAGTAGTTTACCTGGAAATAGGAGTGAATGTCTCATCATAGTCTATCCCTTCTTTCTGTCAGAAACCACGGGCCACAAATCTTACTTTATACTTTTCAATACTTCCATCAGTTGCATGCTTGATTTTATAAATCCACTTGGAAGTTACTATTGACATCCCGTGAGGCTTAGGAACCACATCATGATAGATTTGTATTCTTATACCATGGCATCTTTCCATACTTGCTACTTTGAGGCTTCCTCATAGGTACAGGGTTCTAAATTACTAACGTGACTCATTTGTGCTACATATCCTAAAAAATATTTCAGGTCTCCTTCGCTCTTTGGATGAGCCTAGAGGTGATCCATGCTTTTATACCTCTTGCAGAATGTCTCAACACCATGTATATTTCCTGTTAGTAGGAGGTTCATCAATATATCTTTATATCATATCTTCTATCTCTTCAAGATCAATCGAATCTATGAACTCATTTGGATTCTCCCTCTCACCATCTAATATGGGAGAATCAAAATCTGGATCCTCCATCATAGGAGTACCATGCTCCTCCATATTTGAATCACACTGAATTTCTT
The DNA here is from genome assembly GCA_027924585.1 of Larix kaempferi. Lineage (NCBI taxonomy): Eukaryota > Viridiplantae > Streptophyta > Pinopsida > Pinales > Pinaceae > Larix > Larix kaempferi. The sequence continues at coordinate 6,793,284 of BSBM01000532.1, read as the reverse complement.
TGGAGTGCTTGAAGGTAGTCTCTTCATGAAATGTTACATATTTGATGACTTCAATGATTCTTTGTACTGGAACGTAGATTCTATAGGCTTTGGAGGATTCACTATATCCAACAAATGTTCCTTTCTTTCTGTTGACGGGATTTTATGAACCACTTGCCAACAACAAGAGATTAGCCCGAGACGAGGGTGTTTAGCAACCCCTAGTTGTTTGGTATGGCTAACTCTGACGTATTTTATGGCTCCATTAACCACTATGTAGGTTTTCTTCTAAGAAGGAGACTTTCACTTAAGTTTTACAAACTGTTAGCACCCAAATCATACCTCTAGGTTGCAGAGAGGCCGAACTAGGGTAACCACAAAACCACTTTAGATTTATGCTACTAACCCAGCATAGTCAGAGAGGGATCTCTCTTAAACTCAATAAAACTGAAAATAATCACAGGTTTGACAATGATAAACATACAGGATTCTTATTACTCGAGATAATCATCCAAGGCGTACTCAGAAGATCAAATTTCTGATGGGACAAATTGTTTAAAGGTTTGGTAAGACAATCAAGGGAGAAACATTGGGCGATGGAGTCATGGCCTAATACATAAATTGAATAACAATGCTGCAATGTGAAACATCAAAACAGAGGCAAGATAGCCACCCACTTCCGGTCTAAATCCTATTATCTAGTGAAAAAAGAAGAAAGAACGAACAGTCCATCGACATGAGAGACCGCCAGAGGTGAATTCGATGTCAACTTTAGAAGAAATATTGAGTGAATACCTGAAATAATAAGTAGAGATTGCTACCAAGAATTATGTCCTACTATACACTAATTTCATATATGAACAAGAAAACATAATGTAAGTAAATAACAAGAAGCATAATCACATGACGAGAAGAGAAAAAATAGATTGTAAGCAAAGTGACACATGAATCTATGTTAGATGCCAGCTTTGGGCGCTGCAATTCTATTAATGATTGTGCTACAAAACAAAGCTCAACTCTCCCAGGCCTTGGCCCAATGATTTTCTTCAACCCTTTGATCTTCTATTACGTAGATATTTATAGGCTTCTAGCCTTGGACTGATTCATCAAAAACAGTTACAAAATATGCTGCCACCTATATGGCCCCGTTCGGCACTTCTGATAGCAAATCATAAGGTGAAAAGGAATGCTAACACACAAACCATGAATGTTTCTACAGGTGTCCCTCGCAGGGGATAGACCACGATAATCTTAAACAACCTACGGATCTTAACAGGCCTCAAACGTGAGGAAAAAGATAGTTACACAGTTAACCAAAGACAGACTTGCCAGGTGGGAAACAAAAATGGCATGAACAAGTTGCCACCTCATTCTGGAGCTTTCAATTGGTCCTACGGCTCGAAGAAATCTTCTATCCTCAGGGACTCCTCCTCCGTTGCTTCCTCTGCTGAAGGAGGAGGTGGCTCTTCTTTAGTGGAGAGGATGAAGTCCTGAAGAATCTCTACAGCTTCGTGGGTTTCTTGGTGCTCCCCTCGAGCCACTTTCTTCTTCTTTCAATGTCGGAACTCCCTGTACACGTATCGACTTTCATGCTCTTTGGGCTCGCTTGCAAAACTCTCTTCCACGCGGTCGAATACTAGCGGAGAGGAAGGAATATGCTCCTCCTCCACCTCAGACCATACTTGCTCTAGTACAACAACCACCTTGGCTTCCTGCTCTCTCCCCATAATCGGATTGTAACTGAAAGATGGTTTGAGTGGTCAAGCTTGCCACCTTCTCATGTAGCAATTCTGAATCAAGATGTCGATACCATGCCTATAACGGCCGTGACAATGAAGGCAGCTACGTGTGATCACCCTCGTCCAATGGCCTGAACAAATCTCCCAATTGAGCCGCAATGATGTCTATCACCTGATTTTATGTAATACATGCTCACCGTGGCCTTTCGGATAGGTGGGAAAAATGTGACAGCGCTGAGGTGGCTTTAGCGCCAATGGCCATTATTTTAGTGTCAGTAAAGTTGCCTTCCAGCTTTCAGTCACATGATCAAACGAGAACTATTGATTTCCCTCTTATCAGAATATGGGCCATCGGAACATGCTTCCCCTACCATTTTCGCAAATTCAAAGCTGGTTGGCTTGGCGCACAAGTAATATTTGTGAACTCAGTTTGAGCCGTAGATCTCTCCCCTGCTAAATCAGAGCCGTTGGAAAACGTCGGGGTTTAACCCAAGTTCGCAGATATGAAATGTGACCTTTCTCATGCATGTTAAAAGTGCGAACACCCTCTTAACCATCGATCCACACCGTTGACCGTCAACCAAACCTGACATCTCTGCCAGTTAATGCCTCCGCCCGCGATTATGTAGCTTCCAACTTTCACCGCGAAAGGGGCCTTGTGACCGTTGATCCCCGTTGCTCTAAATCCAGGCCTTCCAGAGGTGCCATCATACGTCGAGGGGACATTTCTTAGTCTTGAGTCTAATTAGCACTTCCTTTAAGCCCTAGGACCTTTAGACATTCTCTCCATGGGTTAGGTCTGCTGCATAAAGCTTTGAACCTTTTATGCTTGGGCCATGGGTGTTCAGATCAATGCTTTTCCTCCGTGGCCTTTCTACGGGCCTGAACCTCCTCCACACCCTTAGCACAATTCTAGTGCTAACAACTAGCTCCTATTGGGGGTGCTATCCTCCATGCGAGGTAGCAAAGAACCCCGTAGACCAGTTCCTTATCCATTGGGTTGTGGCTTATCACAAAATTTGTTGTCTATAGCCTTTTATTGAAAACACAAACTGAAAACTGAAATGAAGACCAAAAAAGACTACTGCAACTAAATACTGAAAGGTGCTCGGGATGCTGAGCTTATTTATGCACAAAAATACTCTACCCTATGCTACTGAAATGGCTTTCGTATCAAGTGATATGAAAATGCCAGTGCAACCAACCCAGCAGCTGATCCAACAGGAAAACCTCCAAATCATGCCTAACCAAAATAAGAGGATAAGACCATAATGGCAAAAAGTATTGATGATAGGTGCGGTCCCTTTGGAAAAAACAAATTTCTTACCCAAACTCAAAAATCTTTTCATATAGCCAACTATTGGGTCATAGAAAGTGTGATGCCCTTCAAATATTTCTGCCCTACAACTGACCCAACAAGTCTGCTTCAGTTGCCACTCCTCTAGTTCTTTATCAGACCGCAACTCTACCTGCATCCTAGCCAATTCTTCCCCAAAGGAGCTACAGGTAGTCTGTTTATCTCCTCTGCCACTCACATCAAGCATGGGGATCAAACATTTGTGGCAGGCTTCGAATAAAACCTGGAGCTCACCCAGGTTTGGACCCTTATATAACCTAACAAAACCGAGACAACCAGCCTCATGTATCTCTTCGTGTTGTGCCCGAAATTATGCAACACGGGAGGCTACCTCAATGTCAGAACTATTCATAACATCATCGCGGTGGCCTCCTAAAATCCCAAGGTTGAAAACCTAATTCTACTATGGTGCTTCAAAAGAAAGTTCACCCCGGTTTCCAAAGGGATCAAGGAAAAGGCCCTCTTCTTGAAACAATGACTCTAGGCTTGAAAAACCTGCATAAAAATCACGTTGACCATCCTGATCTTCCTCTAGCAGCTCCATTATCTGATCAACCTGCTAAAAGTGTTTGTCAGACCAGGAAACTCCCCATGGATCTCATACTCTTCTTCACCTTAGCCCAAAATGAAAATTCTACTTGATGGGAAACTCCAGGAACCTCTTGATCATCAGTACCCTCTCCTTCACCTGAGCGAGGGGAGGGATCTTCATCCAAAATCTTCAGGCTTTCTTCTCTCATGGCCTTAAGAATGCTCCTTATTCTGGTGAATGATTCAGCTTTGGGAAACAGGGATCCACCATCCTCAGGATCAGTATTTTCATGGCTTTCAATGGGGAAGTTAGGGGCTACCACTGAGCCTTCTTCCCTAGCTGGTCCTTCTACATAGTAGAACTGACTGCATGGCAGTTTGTTCCCTTCATTTATTTCTAGAAAGTTTATGACCTCTTCATCTCCGTATTCATCATATAGGGGTGGGCCAAATCTTTCTTCCACACTTTGCACCATAGAACTCTCCATCGGTTGAGTGCAATCTGCATAAAACAAACCAACATCATCCTCTCCTGGTATATGGTTGAGTCGACCATTTCCTTGCTCACCATAAGAAAACAAAGCAGATCCTTCGTGCCCACATCTCTCCTCAAATTCCACTCTCTTTCTCAGTTCATTCTCATCTCCCTACTCTGAGATTTTTCTAGACATTCTGAGATTGTCTTCTACGTCCAATGAATCAATGAACATACATTGCAATGTGGAAGACCTTCTTTCCAACAGAAGGAAAGATAACTCAAAAGGAAGGGTGGAGGCATACTGCAGCTTAGCAGCATTCTCCAGGGGTCGAATCTCCTTTGGAATGTTATAATAGAAGCTTGCAAACCTACTATTAAAACTGGACAGGGTTTCACCTTCTTGCTGCTTTATGGAATAAAATTTAGAGAGCATTTGGACCAAAGATATTCTCTTACCCCAAAACTCCAGGAAGACATCAGACAACTCTTCCCATGTATCAATCAATAGATCCAAGCTACAAGTGTTTAAACCATCTCTTCACATCTCCTAGGAGGGATTGAGCAAAAACCCTCATACAAACATCATCATGTTGTACTTCAAAAAGATCCAGAAAATGCTCAAATCCTTGAAGATGTTTCTTAGCGGTAAGACTTTCGGATTCTGCATCAAACACAGGGAGGTATTTATGGTACTTGGGAGGATATTCATGAAGAACAGGGGGCAGCTTTAAAGGACTGTATCTATGCTAAGACCTAGGAAGTGAAGGGGTATGTACGAGGAGAATATCATCAGCCTCACCCTCATGGGGATTGCAAGGCTGGTTATGGATCTTACATAGTTCAAAAGAAGGGAAAGGGTCAACTCTAGGGGCAAAAGGAGAATGTGCATCTTCAAAGTCTAGTGAGGGTTATACAAAGGAGGTTCTCTCACTATCTAGGGTTCTTCATTGAAACATGAGCCTCCTAATACACACACACAAAGGAAAAAGGAAACCAAAGCAAAAGAACAAGACTTCTTTGAAGAAATTGATACTTGGATACTTGGGTCTTGGTCCTTCCATGCTTATTACAATTGAGTTCGTCTCAAGTGGAGTAGCCATGGGATCCTTAGCATCTCAATGCTGGTGTGGAGTCACCAACCTCCCCAGTGGAGCTTCCCTTTAACTGAAGCTTTACTGAGTGGAGTTGGTAGGTGAAAAATACACAACCCTCTTAATGCTTGATCATTGTTCACCACCAACGACCACTACCAGGTCTAAACTTTGTCATTCTCCCAGGGATGATGAGACATTCATTCCCTGGCAATGGCGCCACTATGTTAGCACCCAAATCATACCTCTAGGTTGCAGAGAGGCCAAACTGGGGTAACCACAAAACCACTTTAGACTTATGCTACTGACCCAACACAGTTAGAGAGGGATCTCTCTTAAACTCAAGAAAACTGAAAATAATCACAGGTTTGACAATGATAAACATATAGGATTCTTATTATTCAAGATAATCATTCAAAGCGTACTTAGAAGGTCATATTTCCGATGGCACAAATTTTTTAAAGGTTTGGTAAGACAATCAAGGGAGAAACATTGGGCGATGGATTCATGTTCTAATACATAAATCGAATAACAATGCTGTAGCATGAAACATCAAAACAGAGGCAAGATAGCCACACGCTTCTGGTCTAAATGCTATTATCTGGTGAAAAAGGAAGAAAGAACGAATAGTCCATCGTCATGAGCGACCCCCAAAGGTGAATTCGATGTCAACTTTAGAAGAAATATTGAGTGAATACCTGAAACAATAGGCAGAGCTTGCTACCAAGAATTCTATCCTACTATACACTAATTTCATATATGAATAGGAAAACATAATGTAAGTAAATAACAAGAAGTACAATCACATGAGGAGAAGAGAAAAAACAGACTGTAAGCAAAGTGACACATGAATCTCTATTAGATGCCAGCTTTGGGCACTGCAATTCTATTAATGATTGTGCTACAAAACAAAGCTCGGCTCTCCCAGGACTTGGCCCAATGATTTTCTTCAACCCTTTGATCTTCTATTACACAGATATTTATAGGCTTCTATCCTTGGATTGATTCGTCAAAAACAATTACAAAATATGTTGCCACCTATATGGCCCCATTCACCACTTCTGACAGCAAATCATAAGGTGAAAAGGACTGCTAACACACAAACCATGAATGTTTCTACAGGTGTCCCTCACAAGGGACAGACCACGATAATATTAAACAACCTATGGATCCTAACAGGCCTCAAACTTGAGGAAAAAGATAGTTACATAGTTAGCCAAAGACAGATTTGCCGGGTGGGAAAGAGAAACGGCAAAAACAAGTCGCCACCTCATTCTGGAGCTTTCAATTGGTCCCGTGGCTCAAAGAAATCTTCTATCCTTGGGCACTCCTCCTCCGGTGCTTCCTCTGCTGAAGGCCTGGAGGTGGTGCTTCTTTAGTGGATATGATTAAGTCTTGGAGAATCTCTACAGCTTTGTGGGTGTCTTGGTAATCCCCTCAGGCCACTTTCTTCTTCTTTCGATGTCGGAAATCCCTATACACCTATCAGCTTTCATGCTCTTCGGGCTCGCTTGCAGAGCTCTCTTCCATGCGGTCGAATACTAGCGGAGAGGAAGGAATATGCTCCTCCTCCACCTCAAACCATACTTGCTCTGGTACAACAACCACCTTGGCTTCCTGCTCTCTCCCCATAATCGGATTGTAACTGAAAGATGGTCTGAGTGGTCAAGCTTGCCACCTTTCTCATGCAGCAATTCTGAATCAGGACGCCAGGACCATGCCTATAACGACCGTGATGATGACAGCAGCTACATTTTATCACCCTCGTCTTGATGGCCTGGCCGAATCTCCCAATCCAGCCACAATGATGTCTGTCACTTGATTTGACGAAATACATGCTCAACATGGCCTTTCGGAAAGGTGGGAAAAATGTGACGGCGCTAAGGTGGTTTAGCCCCAATGACCCTCATTTTAGTGTCACTAAAGTTTCCTTCTAGCTTTCAGTCGCATGATCAAATGGGCACCGTTGATTTTCCTCTTATCTGAATCTGGGTCATTGGAAAACGCTACCCCTATCGTGTTCGCAAATTCGAAGCTGGTTGGCCCTGCACACAAGTAAGATTTGTGAACTCAGTTTGAGCTGTAGATCTCTCCCCTTCTAAATCAGAGTCATTGGAAAATGTCGGGGTTTAACCCGAGTTCGCAGATATGAAATGTGACCTTTCTCGTGCATGTTAAAAGTGCGAACACCCTCTCAACCGTTGATCCACGCCGCTGACCATCGACCAACCTTGACATGTCCGCCGGTTAATGCCTCCGCCCGCAATTATGTAGCTTCCAACTTTCACCATGAAAGGGGCCTTGCGACCGTTGATCCCTGTCGCTCTAAATCCAGGCCTTCCATAGGTTCCATCATATGCCGAGGGCGCATTTCTTCATCTCGAGTCTAATTAGCACTTCCTTTAAGCCTTAGGCCCTTTAGACTTTCTCTCCATGGGTTAGGTCTGCTGCATAAAGATTTGAACCTTTTATGCTTGGGCCATGGGTGTCCGGATCAACGCTTTTCCTCCGCGGCCTTTCTACGGACCTGAACCTACTCCACACCCTTAGCAAAATTCTAGTGCTAACACAAACTACGAACTAAATGCGGATGGGAATTATTTTAATTAAAAAAGAACCTAAAATAGTTAATGATTCTGCAACTAGTAAAAACAATTATGTAGCTATGACAACTGAGTTATGAAAACTACAAAAATGAAAAATAAAAATATAAGTTATCTAATCTATACAAAGATAAGAATCTGATCTCTAAATCCCAACAACACAATAAATGATAATGTGGAATATAGCTACAAATTTATATAGAAAACCTTCATATAAAAACTTACAACAATGTAGAAATATAAGAAATCACTTCATGCATAAGAGTTTCACCATTCCCAACAAAATCGATGGCAGTTCCCTCCAACCCCTTCCCTTAGAAGCAAAGTTACAAAGAGAAAGTGGAGTTTGCAGAAAGAATCCAGTCCTTTCTGATATGCAAAGATCACCCCCCCCCTCCGTTAAGCCGAATTACTACTTTTATAGGCAATGTAACTTGTTTATTTATAAAGGTTTTGACGTGGAAAGTAAAATAGCCAATTCATGGAGCTTTCAAAAACGTGTATGTAGCAAAAAATGAATGGCTTTGTGAATTGTTACACGTAGAGGAATCTTCCTCCAGGATCTTTGCTGACGTAGCTTCCATCCATCTTCGCTTTGGAACCTGGAAAAAAAAATTGTTGTAATTAAACCTAATTCCCGAGCTTGAAATGTGTCCCATGGATACACGTCATTAAAAGTTTCAAAAATTTCTCCATATGAACGACCTAATAAAACAACTAATTACAAAAATTTACTTCATGTCTTGTTCAATTATTATTTCCCAAAGATGACACCTATAAAAACAAACAAACAAAACATAAATTACAAAATTTATTAATGTGAAAAATATATAAAAAGAAGGCCACATTAATCAAGAAGTAAGAAATCAAAAAGATTATTTTATGTAAACTCCTTGTATATGGAATGATAGATGCCAATAAAGAATAACTATTTTATTATTTGCATTTTGACTTATCGCGGTTTGGTTTTCGGGCTTTGTTGGTTTCTTCCAGGTCTTCGTTTTCTCCATGGTTTGCATTTTCCTGTTCATCTTTTGTGTGTGGGCACGTCGTATGTTTCTGGGTTGTGTATTTTTGGTTTTCTTTCTTACCCCTTTGCTTCCGAAAACCCTATGTCCTTGGTGGGCACTCTTGTCGGTACCTTCTGTCAAGCCTTACTATTTTTTGGGGGGGTTGTATCATTGCACTCGTGACTATGCTTTTACTATCACGTTCGGGGGTGGAACCCATGTGGGTTGTTACTAAACCTTCCCTAGAGGTGGTATTTGAGTGCTTGGAAGGATGTGGTACCGACCTACCTGTGGTATCGCCTTTGGCTGGTTCCCAAGACTGGCAAAACCCTAACTTTGGCTCTGATGTATCTACTGTGTCAGCACCTGTCGGTGCCTATCGTGCCAAAACCCCAAATTGGCCTGGGCGACGGGAACATTTTCCTCTATTCGAGTCAATTAAGAAGGGTCATGCCCTGTGTGTACTAGGCAAAGATGTTACATGTGACATGGTTCTGGCACTGTCAGAAAGAGCTCTAGTGGGCAAGTTTGAGTACCTCTCCCTCGGGAGGCCTGCGCTTCTAGACTGGATTCGTCGGCAGTGGAATTCATTTATTAAGAACATCCCCCTGTGTCCTTATGCTCTCGAACGAGTGGATTCTATTTCATTTCCCGTCGATGGAAGACCGGGTGAATATTGAGCGACGTTTCCGGATTATCAGTCATGGTTCGCTGGTACTCTCACGCTGGTATGCCGGTTTTGACCCCCGTAAATAAAAATTAAAAGTTTTCCACCTTTGGGTTCTCCTTCCTGGCCTTCCGCTCCAGTGTTGGTCACTCAAGGGTTTCAAAGCCATTGCTAGCTCTATTGGTAAGTTTATCATGCTAGAAGAGGACCTTCTTTTTGGCTCGGACCGGCGTACACCTCATGTTTTGGTGGAAATTGATATGTTTAATGGGATCTTGGGTGAACTGGAAGTCATTTAGGAAGGGGGCACTTTTATTCAGGCTTTAGATTACTGGAACGTATTATTTCGCTGCCATGCGTGCCATGAACCGGGCCACTCTAAATAGTGCTGCCCCTTGCGTGATTCTGCTCCTGTTGGGGGTACTGGTGCCTCGGCTGGGCCGGGAGGTCTCCTTGCGGAGGATCCATTGGAAATTTTCGTTCCGTTGGACCACACTTCTGCTTCGGACCTCGTTGGTAAGTTTGTTTCATCTATTCCTTCTATTCTTAAATTCTGCCCTTTGGAGGAGTTATGGTATGCACTTTCGTTAGGGTCTCTTTTGGATGGCGACTCGACTCCGGTTTTGTCCTCCCCCTGGTCGACCGACTTTGCTTCTACTCCTCTGCTTGATCCTGCTTCTCGTCATTTGACTTCTACATCTGTTGGGGTTTCTGTACCTGACCAATCGCGACCTCACCCATGTTCATCCTCTGAGCCATCGACCCTCCATCCTTCCCTACATGTGTCTGATCTGGAGTTGGACTCCCTGACCACATTCCCTCCTCCTCCTGCTCCATGCATGTCTCCATTAGACATTACTTTGTCTCCTACCCCCATCAGCGATCTAGAGGATTCCTAGCTGTTGTTCTCTTCCTCCCCCAATCATGTCGGCTCGCTACCTATTTACTCCTCCTCCTTGCAGTCTGATCCAGACATCATTCCCATCAATTCTATTTACAGGGGAAACGTAACCGTCCGTAAGGCTCGTCATGGCCCTAAAGTCAAAGGGGTGGATCAGGGTCCCCTATTAATCCTTCCATGTAATGTCCCCAGCTTGACCCTATTGCATTAATATTGTAAAAGATGTAAATATTGTTATTTAGTCATGGTGAGGAGCTCAAGGCCAAGGCCCAGCCATTGATTTAATGTTCTATGTATCGGCAATTAGAATAGATGCATAGAGTTCTTGTGCTAGGGGTGCACAATGTAAAATCGGACATCATGTAAATATGCAATTTTAATGAAAAACCCACAATCAACTACGCAATGCAACAAAGAGACGGGGGCATGATCTTTACAAGGAATAGGGAGGGAAAATAGCCAAACCCTTGAGCCATGGTGTTAAGCCATTTCATTGAGGAAACCCATGAACTCTCAACTACCCATTTGGTCTCATGCACCCAATCATTTAATCCTTCCAAGAATTGGTTGAGACAATAAATGCCTTGGGATGGGAGAGGTATGGCTGTCAATTTTCGTGCATGGGCAAGCCATCAACTTGGAAAATCGTGTTTTTGCTTGTTGGGCAAGAAAACCCCCACGAAATTGGCCTAAAAGCCATTCTTCACCCATGGCATTCATCTCTCTCACGCAGTCTGAGCCGGTTGGGGTTCTATCCTTCCCGTTTTTCACCATTTCCTGTGTTTTTCCATGCCCATAAACTCGTTTTTGGTTAGCTCATTGGCTGGGAGAAGAGAGCCACGATTTTTGGGGTTATGGAGGCCGTTTTTGCCCACGAAATGCCCATGAGTATTCTTCTGAAAACGAATCTGCTCTCCTGGGGTTGATTTCCCATTTTCTCCTTTCGTTTTGGTTGCCCACGTTTTTCTGGAACTGTTAGAAACCCATTCTTGGGTACTTCACTATAGAACCGTTTTTCTCATGCCCAGCACTTACTCTTTTTGCTGTTATATGCGTCCATCTCCTAGCCACCTCAGAAACCCAACTGATAGTTGGTATGGCTGATTCTGGTGTATCTATGGCTATGTGAGACCCTGTTGTTCCCTAGTTCCTTGTGGAGATTATGCCCAGCTCGGGGGGTGGCAGTGGTGCTGAGAGATTGAAGAGCACACTGGCCTATGGTTGGGTGGAACGTTGCAGAAGCGTAGTTGGTTGTTTGGGACTACTTCATTAAGATAAGTATTCTCTTGTGCTATCTTTCAATTGCTTAATTGATGAATATCTTGAATGTATGATGGATGTGTTAATGAATTTACTTCCGCTGTGTATTCAAATGATCATTCAATTGCATATGTTCATCTTATTCTTAAATTGAATGTTTAATGACGATTTATGGGGCTAGATTCCCGGTTTAACCTCACGATCCTCTCCATCTAGCTGGTAGAATGGGAGGGGATGTGACAGAATGGTATCAGAGCTGCTGGTTGCAGCATTGGGCCTCTACGGGCCAAATCCAATTACAGTCATCTCTGATAGAAAGAAACTTTTCAATTTGTTCAAGTCTGTTTGAAGAAAAATTTTATTTAAGTTTGTTTAAAAAAAAAATTTAAAAACTGTTTCGGAAGGAATTCCTGAATGTCTTCCGAAACTGCTGAAGCATTCGGCGAATTGTTCCGAAACTACGGAAGCATTCCGCGAGTTTTTCCGCAACGCGGAGGAGTTTGGGAAGTCGCCCCGAAATTTGCGGAAGGAATTCTCTTCCGAAATTGCGGAAGGAATTCTCTTCCGAAATTTGCGGAAGGACTCCGCGAGTTGCCCCGCAACGCGGAAAAATTCGGCAAACTGCACCGAAAAAAGAAGAAAATTTTTCTAAGTGTTTTCGAAAATTTTGTTTAAAGTTTGTTTCGGAAGAAGTTCGGGGAAAGTCTTCCGAAACTGCGGAAGGATTCCGTGAACGGTTCCGCAATTGCGGAAGATTTTGGGAAAGTCTTCCGAAACTGCGGAAGGATTCCGTGAACGGTTCCGCAATTGCGGAAGAGTTCGGGAAAGTCTTCCGAAACGGTGGAAGGATTCCGCGAAGGGCTCCGAAATCGCGGGAGGATCCGGGAAAGTATTCCGAAACGGCGGAAGCCTTCTCCAAATGGCTCCGCAATTGTGGGAGCATTCGCCGAATGGCTCCACAACGGAAGCCTTCGCCGAATGGCTCCGCAATTGCGGGAGCATTCGCCGAATGGCTCCGCAGTTGCGGGAGAATTCAGCGAATCGCTCCGCCATTGCGGAAGCGTTCGCCGAACTACTCCGCAATTGCGGAAGCGTTCGACGAACTGCTCCGCAATTGCGGAAGCGTTCGCCGAACTGCTCCGCATTGCGGAAGCGTTCGGAGAACCGGCCCGCGCGCCCGGGAAAAAAAAAAAAAGTGACCAAAACTTGATTTTTTGATAACAGGAGCATCCGGACTTAGAATGCGATGATTCTTGTGGGGCTCGGAGGCCATTGACGAGGGCCATGGAAGAACCAGTGAAGACCCCTAGCCCATTACACTCCGATTTGACAGAAAATGGGGAATAGTGGCTTTTAAAGGACAGAGTCCCGAGGCTTGACAGAAGGCCGGTTTAAGCTGAAATTGATACGAGGCAGTCATGAAGCAGGCACAATATTAAGTTCCGAATCTTGGAGCCAAACTCCAAGGGATGTGAAGTTGGGGTGAGCAAGAAGGCCAAAATGCACTGTTCCGGGCCACTTTTTCGAGATTTTGAAAAGCTTGTGGGCAGTAAAAGTGACCCTAGATGTGGGAATCAGAAATTTTACTGAACCAGACATTTCATATTCTCATTAAGATGGACAGTTCCCGTTAGACGAAGATTTCCCAGAAATGCACCGTTTGGGAGATAGCCATTTTTGGCCCAAAATTTGGAATTTTGGAAAAATGTGAAAAGTGAGAAGTAGCAAAACCCAGAAATTCATAGAAGATGAACGGTGCATCGGAATTGAGATCCGTGAATTGCTGAGTGTTCCTTGTTATATGGACTAACTCCGCCCGATAGAAAGTTTTTGTGATTCCTCATAGATTTTCTTCCACAGGTGGCTAAAGTTGGCATTCTGGACCAAAATGCAACTGTGTAAAATGTGCAGAATTAGAGTGAAAGTTGTCATTTTTGAAAAAATGCAGTTTTCACACCCGGTGTCGGAATGAAGCATGAAGACAGGCATTGGAAAGCTTGTCTAGCAGGGAACAATGATGCATGACCAGAATTTGAATGAGGTCTACATATATCATAGATATTTAGTGCAGAAGAGTGCCAGCGGCTGCTTGGACAAACACAATTTTGTTGTCAATATGGGCAATTTCTACAATTGCATGATATGGAAGAGGAATTCCATGTTACGATGAGGGATCAAAAAGGGAAGAATTTCTTAAACCTCTGTTTGTTATCATACTTATAATTATGAAATTGTCATATGGCATAACAATGTTAAAAATGTAAAGGATTACATAGATGTATATGCACTAGATGGCATCTTAACAAACATTGCATAGTGCATATAGAAATGCCTGTGCATAAATGGGATATTGCATATTGGTAGAATAATGAAGTCTGCATATGCAATGAACCACTAATGGAAAACATTGTGGTTGATAATCACTATTGATGTTGGTATGGGTTGTAGGACCAAAGATAACAAAGAGCATGGCTAAGTGTGCTGAGGATGTTGTTGCATGAAGCCAACAACCTTTTGCAAAAAGAATGGTGCAAAAAATCTATGATCACAAAGTTGGCAAAAGGACTGAGCAGCCTTGGTAAGAGGCCAATTAATCAGGTAACATCAGGCGATGTTGATGGTAACCATGCAGGTAATGCTTAATGGTGCCCAATTGCATGAATGTGGAAAGGGGATTTGGTAAGATCTCTTCAACTATGTTTGAGTTATGTTGAGATAGTTTGCATGTGATACTGGTTACCGATTGGGACTGTTAACCTACCAAACTTGGTGATGTGTGGATAAGTGAAGGAAATGATCCTTACACCCTATGACTATTTAGAAATCTCAATGCATTCATATAAATTTATATCCTGCCATGTGTACGTTGGTTATGTGCTTAATAACCAAAGCAAGTGAGGACTGGTGGTCCTGATTATGGTAATGCAAGTTATCTGAGATAGTCATGTTTCGATCATAATATGCTTGAATGCATAGTACTCATGAAACAATGCAAGGAAGCATTGAGTGGATGTGCATTGAGAGAGTTTATAAATCTTGTGATGCATTGTATGAATGATATGACTGTGAAATTTGATCTAGAGCTTATGAGAAGGAATCTCATGGTTGAGAGCTCTAAGTTCTGTTAGTAAGAACAATTGTAGATATCAGATTTGTAAATGTTTCGGATTTGAAATTTTGCTAATGACTGTTTGGATTATATGAAATGTGTCAGGAGAACATGCTGTAAGTGGATGCTCATGTATGGCAGTGGGCATAAGACCATAACGGGTAGAGTGATGTCACTTACAGGAGCCAAGCAAATCAATTCCTGTAGGAGACAGAATTGAAGACCATGTGTGATGGCCTGCAGAAGCCAAACTAGATGGGAAGGATCCCATGCTTTGGAAATGGGTTTTGGGTGAAACGCCATTGATAATGTCTCAGCCAAACTGCATGTCGGTAAACCACGAGAGTGAAATGGTAAAGCTATGCCCAGAAGGCATGTGAGACACATCTGCGAAATGAATGAGTATCCTGTAACCCTAGACAAGAACATTCATGTCTAAATTATTAGGGTTAATTTGCAGAGCATGCTCTATATTACTTATATCATTGCAGACTGCTTGAGTATGATTAGGGCCTACATGGCGCACATCGGAAAGGGGGTGCACACCTTTTCTGGTGCTGGGTCATGATAGGGTTTTCAATATTGACTACACCCTAAGGGAATGGACGCATTCCTGGTGTTTCAATACTTGGTAGTGAATGATATGGAATGTGGTTAAGAATTGAACAGCAATACTGATGAGCTTGCTTATCTTTCTTGTGTTGTCAGCCTACACAGATGCAGATTGATACTGCACATTAAAAAAGGGCAAAGTGAAGAAGGGTACGCAAAGGGACTGTATGGGAATTGGCAACTTTTTTTTATGCTCACGTGAAATAGTACCAGAAGGGATGGAAGGGCCCGAAGAGCTGTGTAATAAGAGAAGGTATCATCCTTGTGTGAGTAGGGGTCATGTTAACCTGCAGTCAAGAAAGTCACCTATAAAGTTCCTAAAAGGAACCACCGAATTGCACAGGAGAAGGAGTGGCGTCCTTGTATAAACCAAGAGTTGATTTGTGTGAAGGGTTACAGTGCAAGAAGGTGTGGTGGCATTGGTAAAGGCCTGAAATCTCTATTGGGTCAGCAGTGGGAGGGCGGGCGCCGATGACTGACTGAAAACCCTGAGATGCCTATTGGGTCAGCAGTGGGAGGGCGGGCGCTGATGACTGACTGAAAACCCTGAGATACCTATGGCTCCATAGTAGAGCCTTGACCTATGATGGTCGGTGGCGCAGTTTCCTTCCATTGGTCGATGACCCAGACGAATGTGCCGGCTCGGCACTGGAGAGGGCCAACCAGGTATGGGACTGGTTGGGCACCACCAAATGCTTGGTAAATCCAGCCGATGGGGAGGTGTATTGGTTAAGCATTTACTATATCCAAGTCCATAGGCGATCCCAAGGCTTGCAAAGCGAAGTAGGATCCTGTGGACCAGAGGGGAAACGCACAATACAGATAAGTATTCGTTTTCATTATGTCTTGTTTGGAATAATGAAGATTACAGGTATCAATATTTTAACAGCTAAGCTGATACACTATTGTTTCTTTGTTGGAAACCTTGGTCGTTGCAGGAAGGCAAGACCCTGAAAGACTATAAATTACTGGTAAATCCAGAGAGTAAATGAGTGGGCGATATAAACTATTAAGAAATCCAGGGAGTAGCTGGTTGAACGCTATAAAGCTCTTGATAAGTCCAGAGAGTGACTAGTTGGGCATTAACTACTTGATAGGGTAAAGCAGCGTGTACGCTGGCCCAACACCCCTTAAACAATTGATAAAACCAGTCGAAGCACTGGCCTAGCATATGGCTAAAGGAAATGATTGATAAACCCAGTCGGCGTACTAGACTGGAGTTGCCTATTCGAATGATTGTGGAGTAGCCTACGTGCTGGCCCAACATTCGTTATTATGTTCACGGGAAACCCAAGGCTCGTAAAGCAAAGCAGGATCCCGTGAAATAAAGTGAAGACATCCAATACAGATAAGTATTCAGTTACCTTGCATCTTCTTTCTTATGGATATACGTGTGTATATGATTTGGTTATAATGTCCTAAACTCTTGTTTAGAGAAAAACCCTATGAAAATGAACTAAACATGTGAATTGATTCAATGTTTGAGTGTAGGTATTGCTGGAATCAAGGATTATGAAGGCATCCTAGATATGCATGTGGACATGTGACCATCCTAAAGAGCTCAGTATGAGTAGTAATGAAAGATGGTGCTAGTGGATACGAGTGGATCCTAGCAGCCAAAGGTTCTGTAGGCAATAATGGGAAGGATGCCCTAGCTGAAAATCCATATACAGACCTTAGACACTAAGTGTCATAACCAAGAAAGGAAATTCAAGGCATTCACATTGAAGTGAAAGAGACTAAGGAGCATGAAACCACAACGATGGTGTAGCTCCATAATAGAACAAGACTAAGAGGGAGAAATCCCTACTCTTCTCTTTCCTTTTTGATTGATGCAATTGTAAAATAAAAGATTGTTGAGTGCATATCATGGCTGAAAATAGATTGTGTGTAATTGCTTGAGATGAATTGTGAATGCTGAAGTAGTAAATTTCCTGTGAAAGGATGAACATGAATGAGTTCATGTGTATGTTGGGAAAGCATGAAAAGTGTGGAAGTCTCATGAATAAAGCATGGACATTCCATGTCAATTAGGAAATAATTGACTAATCTTAATGTTTATGCTATGCTTGTCCTAACAAAGAATTCCCATGATGAATTTCACAGGTAAGAAAGTGAAACAATTGGTTGCAGCTGTCACAGGAAAGTGTTGCTAGTAAGCAAGGTGTGTTCAGTTGTGCCCGTTGACCATGGTAGCAGACCGAGGGCTATTAGAGTTGGCTGAAAGTCTTCTTCAAGCAATTGCCAGGACCCAAGAGAATCTTGGGGAGATGCTCAAGCTACAGAGGCAACAGAATGAGAGAAACCATGAGGCTTTGCAGGACTCTATTCGTCTACAAAAAGAGGTAAAAAGCATTCTGGGAGCAATCCGCAAGGGAAAGGAGAGTGGGTCAATGAAGAATCATTCATCCAATCGTCCGATTAAGAAACGTCCTAGGTGGGAAGAGTCAAAGGAAATGGACCAGGAAAAGGTAAAGCCGCTGATGAAATGTTGGGGATGTGGAGGAAATCATTGCCTTCGTGACTGCCCAACAAGAGAGTACCAAGAGGGCAGCAACTGTAAATTCTCCAAGTTCGTGGACCAGTTGGAAGGAAAAGGAAAAGAAGGAATTGTTTTGGAACGATGTCCTCATGCAGAGCTAG
Organism: Larix kaempferi; assembly: GCA_027924585.1. Classification (NCBI taxonomy): domain Eukaryota; kingdom Viridiplantae; phylum Streptophyta; class Pinopsida; order Pinales; family Pinaceae; genus Larix; species Larix kaempferi. The sequence goes on along the minus strand of BSBM01000532.1, from coordinate 6,775,304 downwards.
AAGGTCCTAGCCAGCAAGAACAGCTTGTAAAAAAAAAAAAAAAACCAAAGGACTTAGTCCTGAAAGACCCAAGTAAAGGGTGAATTGCAGGACAAACCTACCACATTTTTTTTGTGTGAATTTTGGACATATGTAAAGTGGGTATTTATTTTCCGAAATGTTGGAACACCGAGGACGGTGTTATTCCAAGGGGAGGGGAATTTAATGTCCCCAGCTTGACCCTATTGCATTAATATTGTAAAAGATGTAAATATTGTTATTTAGTCATGGTGAGGAGCTCAAGGCCAAGGCCCCGCCATTGATTTAATGTTCTATGTATTGGCAATTAGAATAGATGCATAGAGTTCTTGTGCTAGGGGTGCACAATGTAAAATCGGACATCATGTAAATATGCAATTTTAATGAAAAACCCACAATCAACTACGCAATGCAACAAAGAGATGGGGGCATGATCTTTACAAGGAATAGGGAGGGAAAATAGCCAAACCCTTGAGCCATGGTGTTAAGCCATTTCATTGAGGAAACCCATGAACTCTCAACTACCCATTTGGTCTCATGCACCCAATCATTTAATCCTTCCAAGAATTGGTTGAGACAATAAATGCCTTGGGATGGGAGAGGTATGGCTGTCAATTTTCGTGCATGGGCAAGCCATCAACTTGGAAAATCGTGTTTTTGCTTGTTGGGCAAGAAAACCCCCACGAAATTGGCCTAAAAGCCATTCTTCACCCATGGCATTCATCTCTCTCACGCAGTCTGAGCCGGTTGGGGTTCTATCCTTCCCGTTTTTCACCATTTCCTGTGTTTTTCCATGCCCATAAACTCGTTTTTGGTTAGCTCATTGGCTGGGAGAAGAGAGCCACGATTTTTGGGGTTATGGAGGCCATTTTTGCCCACGAAATGCCCATGAGTATTCTTCTGAAAACGAATCTGCTCTCCTGGGGTTGATTTCCCATTTTCTCCTTTCGTTTTGGTTGCCCACGTTTTTCTGGAACTGTTAGAAACCCATTCTTGGGTACTTCACTATAGAACCGTTTTTCTCATGCCCAGCACTTACTCTTTTTGCTGTTATATGCATCCATCTCCTAGCCACCTTAGAAACCCAACTGATAGTTGGTATGGCTGATTCTGGTGTATCTATGGCTATGTGAGACCCTGTTGTTCCCTAGTTCCTTGTGGAGATTATGCCCAGCTCGGGGGTGGCAGTGGTGCTGAGAGATTGAAGAGCACACTGGCCTATGGTTGGGTGGAATGTTGCAGAAGTGTAGCTGGTTGTTTGGGACTACTTCATTAAGATAAGTATTCTCTTGTGCTATCTTTCAATTGCTTAATTGATGAATATCTTGAATGTATGATGGATGTGTTAATGAATTTACTTCCGCTGTGTATTCAAATGATCATTCAATTGCATATGTTCATCTTATTCTTAAATTGAATGTTTAATGACGATTTATGGGGCTAGATGCCCGGTTTAACCTCACGATCCTCTCCATCTAGCTGGTAGAATGGGAGGGGACGTGACATTCCATTTCTTCTCTGTTCGAGCGGGGTCTTCCATCACCCTCATCGGCTATTTCATCGTCTTTTAGGGCTCTTAGAGATTTTACAGCCCTCTCAAGGGTTACTCCATGAACATTCTAACCCTCAATTTCCGTGGGCTAGGCTGCAGTCCTAAAAATGTGGCCTTGAAACGTTTACTTTCCACTATAAACCCACATGTCGTCTTACTGCAAGAAACTATGACTTCTGCATTATCTGCTGTCAATACTTTTCTCAAGTTGAAGCCTGGATGGATTGCGTCCATTCTTGATTCGGCTGGACTTTCGGGTGGCACCTTGGTTGCATGGAACCCAACCTATGCTAACATGAAGGCATTCCATACTATTGCAGGTATCATGATTGAGGGTACTCTAAAGGGTTTTGGGCATCCAGTCAGGATTATCAACATTTATGCCCCCTACTGTGGTCGCAAGGTATTTTGGGACCATGTGTTGGCTTCTGGTATTCTGTGCGGTGGGCACACTATTGTTGCCGGGGATTTAAATTTCACGACAGCTTTGGAGGAAGTTTGGGGATGTGGAAGAGCCACGGATCCACTTGTTGAGTAATTCCTAGCCCTTTTTGAGGGTTTGAATCTGGTGGACATCAAGCCGAGGGTTTTGTCGCCTACTTGGTCTAATAATTGGTCTGGTGTGGATGGCATTGCTAAGCATTTGGACCGTTGTTATATGTTGGAATCCCTTTGTTCTATTGTTAACAGATATCGCTCTTGGTCTTATTATGTGGGTTTTTCTGACCACCGTGTTGTCATCTTCCAATTGGACTTTAATTGCTCCTATTTCTTCTACCCTTTCAAGTTCAACTCGACGTGGTTGGAGGATCCATAATTTTGCTCCCTGGTTCATACTACTTGGAACTGTCTTTATGTAGATGATAACAGGTCTCCTTTATTACTTTTCTAGCATAAACTGAAGCAGCTCACTAAGACTGTGCGTACCTAGGATAAAGATAAGAAGAAGCAATTGATTGGTGATCTAGTTGTCCTTGACAGTAGGATTCAATCACTCTCGGGCCTGTTGGATGATCATCTCTTCTCTCATAGCCATAATTTGGAGCTAGCCATGTTGGAGTCTGAACGTTTAAATATTCTTCTCTTCTGGGAAGAAACATAGCGGTAGAAGAGCCATGTTGTATGGCTTAAGGCGGGGGATAAGAATACTATTTTTTTCAAGATATTTTCCAATCAGAGACATTTAAATAATTCGATTTGGGAATTATCGGTGGATGGGTTGGATATCTCTGATCAACCTACTCTCAAGCTGGCTACGGCCGATCATTTCAAAGGTATATTTTTTCAGCAGGACTCCCCTGTCTCTTGAATCAACTTCATACTGTGATGAAATTCCCACATTATTTTTGTAATGATGATTGTGCAGTCATTGGTCGTGCTGTTGAAAAGAAGGATATTTTGGAGGTTCTTAAGTGTTTTGCACGTGACAAAAGTCCTGGGTCGGATGGCCTCACTGTGGAATTCTACCTCCATTTATTTTACCTTCTAGGGGATGAGTTAACGACGGCTGTGGATGAAACCAGGTCGCGGAACTGGGTTCCTTCCTTTATAAACTCGACCTATATTACTATAATCCCTAAGAAGAACCGACCTATGGATTTTAATAACTTCCGACCTATATCTCTGTGCAATCTCCTGTATAAGATTATTGCAAAGGTGATTGCTTTGCATCTCAAGCTACATCTTGGTAAGTTCATATCTGACGAACAGTTTGGTTTTCTGCCTGGAAGGAAGATCTTGGATGCGGTCGGTTTGGCATAGGAAGGACTACATTCCATTAAGGAAAAAAATATTGAAGCCCTCATATTAAAGTTGGACCTTGTTAAAGCTTACGACTGCGTCGACTGGAACTACTTGTGGTTCATTCTTATCCAAATTGGGTTATCTGCTGAAATTACTGAATGGATCATGGCTTGCATTACTTCTGCCAATTACGTTGTTCTCATTAATGGTTCGCCATCTGGATTTTTTGAAGGTAACAGGGGCATTAAGCAGGGTTTCCCTCTTTTTCCCTACCTATTTATACTTTCCATTGAGGGGCTTAGCCTTCTTATCAAAGATTCCAAGTCCAAGGGACTTGTGTGTGGGGTTAAGGTGGAAAATGTGTGTCACATTACCCACTCATTGTTTGTGGATGATGTACTCATGTTCGGGAAGGAATCCCTAGGGAATGGCGTTGTTATAATGAGCTGGTTGACACGTTTTGCAGTGCTTCTGGTATGGAAGTCATCCTCCCAAAGTATGCCATCATCCACCAGGTTTTGGATCAATTTCTCCTATCCTCCTTACAACAGCTATCGCCTTACAAGTGGTTGGAACTTAATTCATGTTTCAGGTATCTCAGTTTTCTTCTGAAACCTAATGGTTATTATATCTCTGATTGGAAATGGCTTATTTCCAAGGTGTAGAAACGATTAAACTCTTGGGATTTTCGGTGGCTCTCTTTGGGGGGCCGACTTACTCTCCTCAAATCGATTCTTCAAGGGATTCTCGTGTATTGGTTTGCACTCTTTTCCATACCGCTGGGCATTCTAACGGTCCTACGATGGTTATTCTTCAATTTTCTTTGGGCTGGTATGAATGGTTCGTCTAAATTTCATTTGACTGCTTAGGGCACTATCTATCCCGAAGGCCCTTGGCGTTTGGGGCATTAAGTATTTGACACATTTTAACCATGCACTCTGTGCTAAAAGTATTTGGAGGTCACTTTTCTATGGAAGCTTGTGGGGCAAGATCATTCATATGAAATACTTGAATAGGTTGCCCATATCTTATCTGTTTCGGGACTCTTTTCCTGGCAACGGAGCTGCATCCACCATCTAGCGTAGCTTATTAAAATACATACCGATCATACACTCTGCTATTGCTTGGGAGGTTGGGCGTGGAACTCAGGTTTATATTGGCATTGATCCCACTTTGGGGTGTCACCCTAATCCAACTTTTACACCCACTCTGTTAAGGGTTCGGCATCGAAAGAACATCATTGTGCTCAAACAAGCTTATGTTACTCAGGCCGATCTTTGGGCTCTCACTGGATTACTACAAATGAACTTCAGTTGACCAGTTTGTTGGTGATCGAATGGACTATCTTTGTACAGTGCCTATATCAGGCGTGAATTTTTATTTCTGAGCAGGAGGATAAGCTGGTTTGTACTGCTAATCCATCCTCTAGGGAGGTCACTGTGGCAACGGCTTACACTAAACTTGTTACTGATTCCGGACACAATAATGTTCCTTGGTGGATCCCGTGGCTTTGGAAAATGGTTTTCCCTCTGAAGGTTAAGTTATTTGTATGGCTCATTCTAAATGATAATATTTTGACTTGGTCGAATCTGCAAAAGCGCGGTTTCATTAGACCTGGGCGCTATGTTTTGTGTCTTAAGGAATCTAAGACAATGACCCATCTATTTGGGAGGTGTTCTTTTCTGCAGGATACTATCTGTGAATTATCTGTCATTATGAAGTTGCATCTCTAATGGAAGGACTCAACCCTAGAGGACCTCTTGCTCCTTTGGCGTGGGTGTCACTATAAGATATCCTCCATCCTGCCTATCTGCATTTGGGGTGTGTGAAAATCCTGGAATAATGCTATCTTTAATGAGATTCCTCCATCCTCTCATCGGGTTGCGGCTACCTCTTTCACCATCTACTCTTCTTTCAAGGGTCCTGTTATCGCTCGACATCCTCGCTATTTCACTCGGGTGACTGCTGATTACTCGCTCCCTCACGGTTTTTTTGATGGGGCCGCAATGCGAGGTAGGTCTGGTGTTGGTGCACTTTTGATCACCAGCCCGTCCCATTATTATCACTTGTCACTTGCGGTTGGGCTTGGCACGAACACTCGGGCACAACTGATTGCGCTATGGTCTCTTCTATCTTTTTCCCATTCCCTGTCTATCCATTCTCTTCGGATATTTGGTGACTCTAAGTGCATCTTGGATTGGGCTAGGAGTGGCTCCCAACTTAATGCTCTGAATCTCAACCATTGGAAGCAACGCACTCGAGTGATGATGCAGGTTTTCACTTCATTACAATTCAAGCACATCTATAGGGAGCTCAATGGCGTCATTGATCGTCTTTCGAGGAGATCCCTAGGGGATATGAATGGACGAATTTTATGTGAAGAGTTTTGTGGTGGGTAGCTTTCCAATTCTTATGAATTGAAACTCTTACAACTACAAAATTGGGATTACTTTATCTGATATCAACCTGGTATGCACCTGCTATATGATCGGTCTTAGTAATTTTTTGCTTTCACTGGTGATGGAAGTTAACGAGACTATTGCACTGGTTCGTAATATTTTTTTTGCACTGTTTAGCACAGTCTTGACAATCCTTGTATTTTAGTTTCTTTTGGAACTGGGCGACAACCCTGTTACTATTTATAAGATCACGGCTTGTGGTCAGCTTTCGTTTCCCTTAATATAAAAGCTGGTTTTTTCTTTACGAAAAAAATAAAAATAAAGAATATTAAATAAATTTACAAAAAAGACTTTCTAAATTTCCACGCAAAAAGTATTATGGAGAATAAATCATTAATAAGTATTATGGAGAACAAATCATTAATAAAATAAATTTGTTTTTTATTGTTTATGAGATGTTCACCATAAAAGTTTAAACCTTGAATCTATTGATTTTCTAAAAAAACAAAAAATAGATCTCCAGTATATTAAATGTCTCAACGTTTTATTTTTTATAAAAATACTTAGGTATTAATATACAATAGATAATATATAATTTTATTTAAATTATTTACAAGGTAAATAAAAACAAACTTTATTATAAACAAAGCTTCATTTTTTATTATTTACAATTTTATATTATTTATAATATTAATATATATATATATATATATATATATATAGTTTTGTTTTATGTTTTATTTTAATTTACATTATTTACAATTATTTATAAATTTATGTTTTGTTCTTGTTTTGCAAGGAAAATTATCTAGTAGCGAAATTCCAAATCAAAGCTTAGTAAAATTATGCAAATGATGTCAAAGAACAAAGAAGTTCAAAATACCGAATTGACAAAGACCGTAAAAACCATCACATGATCGCTACACAAAGAAATCATGCAGTCAAACATCATCTCATGAAAGTGCGAGTGCAGAATTGATAAAAATCAAGGATCAAAGGCACACCATCGAAGGATGCCATCAAACCAAGCAACAAAATAAAATAAAATAAAACAATGAAAGAGGCGTGTTTTTTCAAAATCTTGAATGGGGGCCCCTTTGTTTATTGAAAATTCGAAGGGGGTTTGTTGGGATGCCAACACTTTCTGGATGGATCCATCTTTGGCCTCTTCTCTGGTATGTAAATGTAAACAGGACAACCGAAAATCTTCAAGTGTCCAACATCTGGTTTTTCACCAGTGAAAACCTCTTCAGGAGTCTTTTCTCCCAAGATAGCATGAAGGATTTTGTTCTGAATATAAAAAACAGTGTTGGAGGCTTCTACCCATAAAGATGTGAGCATATCCTGATCACACATAATGGATTTTACAACCTCACATATTGTTTTGTTCTTTCCTTCAACAACCCCATTTTGCTAGGGGTTGTAGGGTACAATCAGCTATCTTTTTATTCCTACATCTTCACATAAGCCATTGAATTCATGGGAATCGAACTCTCCTCCATTATCAGATCTCAAAGCATGAATGTGCTTTCTAGTATGATTATCAACCAGTTCTTTAAACTCTTGAAACTTGTTGAAATTTTCACTCTTTGCTTTCAGAAAATAAACCCATGTCTTGCAAGAGAAGTCATTTATGAAAAGCACATAATACAAATACCCACTCAATGAGGGTGTATACATAGGACCACATAGATTGAAATAAATCAATTCAAGTATCCTCTTGGATCTTTTGGTACTACTTGGAAAAATCTTCTTAATGTTTTTTCCAAGAGCGCAACCTCTACAAACACTATCAAAATCAGATTTAAACATGGGCATACCTTTCACCATCTTTTGCAATCCGAGTAGAGCTTTGAAATGGAGATGACCAATCCTTCTATGCCACAAATCACAAGGAATGACTATGTCATGGATCATGGATTGAATGAGTTTTCTATGAAATTTGTAGAGACATCCCTCTCTAACTCCAATCACTGATGCATAGTTCAAGTCTCCATGCTTAGTCCACAGGAGCACTTTGTTGTCCATAAAGATAAATTCAATCCTTTATCTTCTAGAACTAAAATAGATAGGAGATTCTTCTTCAATCTGGGGATTAAAAAAAATTCATCCACATGTAGTACATATCCTGAATCCAATTGAAAATAAGTGGATCCAATGCCTTGGATCTAATAGGTGGTATTATCTCCAAGCTCCACCTTACATGAAAACTTATTTTCCTTCATATTTGTGATAGCTCTCCTATATCCAGTCATGTAATTGGATGCACCACTGTCTACTAGCCATGCCTCATCACTAGTGGTCATGGATCTAGAAAGGGATGAGAAAATATAGTACTTCTTCTTTGTCTCTTAATCATCAAATGAATTATTTCTTGTAGGTTCATCTTTTGTAGCATTAAAAATATGAAACCTTCCCTTGAACTTCCCTCTTTGCTTTGCATGACATTCTCTTGCATAATGGCCCTTCTTATCGCAATTGAAACATTTAACTTTAGACTCATCAAATTTCTTGAAATCATTCTTCTTCTTATGAGAGAATTCTTGTGATATTTCTTAACTCTTTTCATCTATGCTGCAAGAGTGAGGTTCTCTTCTTTGGAGGCAGTATACTTGCTCTAGATTCGCCCTTATTCTTGTAGGAAATCATGCCATAGTCTATCAAAGTTAGGTTGCACTTCTCATCCATTTAATCCATCCAAAAATCTCTCTCATGAAGATAGAAGACCATCGACATCGGTTTGAATGATATCATCATCATCGACTATCACACTAATGCTCATGAGTTGATCCCTTACTTGAGAGATCTTTGTGAAGAAGGAGTCTGTAGCTTCATCCTTTTCCATCTTCAAATTTCAAATCTTGTTATTCAATGCTCTCTTTTGACCGAGGGCCTTCTTCTCATAAATATTTGTCAAAGTGTTGAAGCATTCCTTTGCGGTCTTCAAAGGAGTAATCACTGGCATCAAGTTGTCTTTCACGGAATCATAAATAATCCTCTTTCCCTTGGCTTGATTCTTCTTGAAGTTGGTGTGCCCTGCATTAGTAGTAGTCTCTTCAATAACAATGGATACATAGCCATCCAAATAATGCCCTTCCATGATATTCATGATCCTAGACTTCCAAGTATTGAAGTTCGAATTTCCTTCAAGAAGGTCTTTCTGTCTTACTAAGATTGAAGCCATAATTCTTCAAGTACTGTGCTCAAGCTTGATTGTTGAAATTAGATCTTTCATGCCCTAAGATATGATACTGTGTTAATTTTTTTATCTTTAATTCAGAAATGAAATAGTACTTGAAATCAAATAACAATGATACACATAAGCAATCACATTCGACACATGAATTTACTTTGGGGAAACCATCTATGACTTGATGGAGAAAACCCCAACAAAACCTTTCTTAGTATATTGATAGATAAAAGACAATGTATTTTACATCAAGCACCCCTGGTGCAATTACAAAGCAAGATAAAGATAAAGAAGAGAGACTCAGAATAATATCCTGCACAAAGAGAATCGCCTTGCTTTCAAGGGAGAAGAGAATTCGCTTCAAATTGAATTCATCAATATTATATAACATATTTATATATTCTTCACATGCATCGGATTATATTTTTATCTTCTGAATTCATGATGAACTTTCCCTCCTTCTAGATGTATCAATCTTGCATGAAGAAGAGTGCCCCACTTCTCATGCAATGCATTAACTCACTGAATTGAGTCTTAGGATGAACTCACCCTTTAACTGCAAGCTTTCCCACTTAGTTAGGTGGTAGACTTAAGTGTCATCATGCAATTGTCACAACTCAAGTGTCATATTTTAGTTTAACATAAGTATCATCATGCAATAACACGTAGTTAACTAGATCTTCTTTGTTATCATTTAGTTAACTCTCTTAACTTATTCTTTCTTGTTAACATCACTATAGTGATCAATTCAAGTTCTCCTTTGATTTACTGAAGTCTTCACTTAAGTTTAACAATTCAAATTCTCTCTTAATTAATTATTTTTATGTGCAATTCGAATTCTATCATATATTATCACATCTTATCTTTATATCTTGTCTTATTTTCATGGTCCACATGTGCTAGCTTAATTATGATATCAAATACACTAAGGATATTTTCCCAATGATGTGATCATATTTTCCTATTATCGTTCCAAGTGGTTATATGCTAAATTAATTCACTCTAGGGGTGGTAATTCCCTAGGGGAGACTTAATATCTCAACCATGGTTAGTAGTACATCACACACCATACATGCTTTGACATGCAAAGCATCACCTCGACACATGAGGCACCACCTCAACAATAAGGATCTATCTTGACACACAATACCTTAGCCTTGACTAGCAATACTATACAACATCATCACTTTGACATACAAAGCACTTGCCTCGACACATGAAGCTTAACCATTCTTGAGTCCAACTCAATATTTCTCCAAGTTTCCAGAGGCCAAATCAGGCTCCTATGAGGCACTACCTCAACACATGAGGCTCCATATTGACACACAAGATTGACCTAGTGAATGACTCATGATGTTGTAACTTTAACAGTTAGAACCCAACAATTATGACCTAGATTCTAGTATATATCATCACTACAAGTGTTAAGTACCACACATTTTGAAGAAAATTGGAATGATAGTATCCTCCTCATGGGTGTAATGGGGGATTAAAGGTCCCATTATGGTATATAATAGTGTAGATATGGTGGTAATTCCATATAAGGAGGATTATGTCCCCTATGTTTGTTATTATTAAGTAAGTCCCACTAAGTGGTTAACATTTAATAAAAATAATGTGGCGTCATTAAAGAAGACCCATTGGGTAGTTAGCATTTGATTATGAGTAGGGTTTTCTAGCTAGTTGTAAAGAGGGATGGATTCCTCCTTATGAATAATTTATTGGAGTATAATGTATTGGATCTTATCTCATTAAAAGGATCCCCCCTCAAAGAGGGAAGTGAATAAGAGTGTATCCTTCCATAAATGGATCAATATATGGTTTAAGTATACCTTAAGGGTATTTTGATATCCGAAGTAAAGGGGATTTTGAATCTTGTTCTGAGACACATTGTTGTGATTCAATTTTAAGTGTTAAGGATCATAATGAAATGCTCCAAATTAGCTCCTTAAGGAGTAAAAATGATTGAAATTAGATACCAAGAGGTTAATGGAAGGTGTTAGGATATTTAGACACTTAGGAGTTAGTTAAGATCAACTTGTTATAATATATCCGTTAGGAAACATCTGTTTCTTTAGTATGCATTTGTAAATATCTAATTCGATGATCACGATATGTTCTAGACATAGAGTGATCCAATGGTTCAACTTCTATTAGATCATAACTACCTTTGATCTGTGGCTTAACACCCGATTGGTCCATGATATCTATTTAAAGAGCATGGAGGGTCACTTGCTAGTTGATCAATTATGAGAATCTCATTTGTAATTTTCTTTCTTCTGCATAATAAACTGCCTCAAGTAGCTTTTTGGTTGGGACTGTGGAGTGTTTCCCTTTCAAGGGTTTAAACCACATGAAAACATCGGTGTGTTTATCTGTGATTTGTTTGTGTGAGCGGCTGCTCTAGGTGTTTGGTCTTTTGGAATCATCATGTGTATTTGAACATGGTATCAGAGCCTTTCTAAAGAGTCACTTTCGTTGGTGATCTAGATCTTGAACCATGTTGCAGAAGTTGTCAAAGGGTTTCTAGTTCTAAAAATTCTATGCATTTTTGGGCTATGAGAGGTGTCTCATAATGTCTGGAGCACCGTTTCCAGTGGGGAACAAGTTCTGTTTCATCGAAAAACGATTCTGTTTTCCCAAGATACTTGCATTTCATCAGATCTAGAGGTACATTGTTACAGTGACGTTTTTTTATTTAAAATAATTTTCTCATTTTCTGTTCACATCTAGTATTTTTTAGTTTCAGGTTGTTACCTTCACTTTCTATGTATGTTCTTTTCCCTGCACCTTGTACGATCTCGGAAAATCAGAAACAGAAGAAAAAGGTTTTTCTATACTGGGTATGCTCTTTGCCGTGCACTTCGTGCGACCGCGACAAACCAGAAACAATGAGAAAACATATACAGTATGAGCAAGCTAACGAGGTCTAACCCCAAATTTGAGGCATATTATTTGTTTTTTTTTGTTTCGGTTTCTGTGAAGTGATTTGCAGGAAAAGGTCTTTTTTCTGGTAAGCATGAAGTTCGAGACAAAAGAGTAAAAAAAAAACCTTCCTACTTTCCATCTTTTACGTACCTTTTAATATTAGCTCACTTGGTTCAAAATTGCTTTATTTAATAAGAGGTTTTGAGTTCAAGTCTTCTTGTTATTTACTTTTCTAAAATTGCATGTAATTTCTATTTTTCAGTTACTTTATTGTAAAAGCACATCTCCTTAAATTATAAAAGTGAGTCACTTAAATTTTTTTAGTTTTTTCCATGCGATATTTAAAGTAACATTATTGTAAAAGTGAAATTCCACTTATTTTATAAAAGTGGTTCACATAAAACAACATTATTGTAAAGTGAGTTTAAAAGGTTAACCTTTGGAAGAGGGGGGAGGGGGGGGGGGGGGATTTTTTTTACTTGGGTCAATAATTTTCTTGCCTTGTATCTGTTGGAGTCACCTGCAACTATTTGTTCATTCAAGCATAACTTCCTCATCCAGAGTCACTTTTCAGCGCCATTTTTTTTTAAACAGCCTGAGTTTTCGAGATCTTTGCATCCAGATCATTGTTTGTTGTTTTTACGACCTTCATTTTATAGTATGGCCGCCCCATGTGATATTATCCTTACTAGTTCCAACTATTTCTCATGGAAATATTGTATGGAGGATGTCCTACGAAGTAGGGGTCTTTATCAAATTACCTCAAGGAAAGAAATAAATCCCATTGATGTTGATAAGAAAATAACATGGGCCAATAAATGTGATCAATCCCGTGGATTGATTGGAATGACAATCTCTATTGATCTACGATTCCACATATCTGGAATTGATGAACCAGATAAAGCTTGGGAAAAATTGGAATCTGTGTTTGGTAACTACAATGAGATTCAAGGTCATCAACTAGAAAATGAGTTGATTTCCTTCAATCCAACTGATTTTTTTTCATTCAAGCTTATCTATCTAAGTACAAAACTCTTAGACTATTATGTGCATAATGAAAAATTAAAAGAGAATACAAGCAATGCATTTATCATATTCTTTCCAAACTTGGAACTGCATATTCTATTTTTATATCTACATTTTACTCCATGAAAGAATCCTTGGATCCAACTAGCTATAAAGAGCCTACTCTTGAATCATTTTGTGATTGTTTGATTAGAGAGCGGGATAATCTCATACACCTTGGAATGATTAGCAATGTAGATACATCTGGAAAATCCTTGCTAGCACAACAGAAAGAGAAGTCCAAGCATCCCACAAAGAAAAATATTCGCAATAATAAGCCAAACAAGGGTCCCAAACCCTCTCAACCAACTTATTCTTCAAAAAATGACAAAGGTAACAAACCAAAAGGTAAGAAGACTGAGCGTCATTGCAGATTTTGTGGGAAAGATAATCATGATGAATCTAAATGTTTCAAGAAGATGTCAACCTTGAAAGCAACAATGAAGAAGCATCACATCAGCCTTGATTCATCTTGAGAATCTTCATCTCATGGACATGCACTTTGACCTTCTGGTTTTTCCTATAATGCATCTTGTTCTTCTACTTCGAATGAATGTCTCATTGATTCTGGAGCGTCTTATCATATAGATAAGGATAAAGCCATATTTGCTACTATGCATGAATGTAACACCAAACAAATATTTGTTGGTGATGATAGATCTCTTATTGTTGTAGGATCTGGAACAATTCTGGTAGACAATGGACAATTTAGTGATGTACTATGTGTTCCAAGAATTTCTTGCAATTTTTTGTTAGTCTATCAAATCACTCATTCTGGTGAAGTTAAAAAAGTAACGTTTACACCTCACCAATTTGCAGTCAAGGATTTTAAAGATCCTAAGCGTTTCCTATCCACTGGAAGAGTTGATGATATTACCAGGTTGTACAAGTTTAACAACTTTGGCTCATCAACTTTTCCCTCAGTTTTTGTTTCTCATAGTGATGACTTGAGCAAACTTTGGCATGAGTGATTTGGTCACTTAAATGATCACTCATTGCAACAAATATGTAAAGAAAATATGGTGACATGTCTTCCGATGGTAACTTGCAGTGATGGTGTTTGTTCCAGTTGTGTACTCGGAAAATATCATCAGGACAGTTTTGACAAGCGTGCCTCTTGGCACGCCTTGCCCCCCTTGGAGCTTGTGCATAATGACTTGTGTGGTCCTCTTCCATCTGATTCCTTTTATGGGTTCAAATATTTCTTAACTTTCATTGATGATTTCTCTAGACACACTTGGGTTTATTTCCTAAAACTTAAGAGATGATTTTTTAACATGTTCTTGGACTTCAAGGCCCTTGTTGAAAAAAAATCTGGTCATCCAATTCTTAAGTTAAGATCTGATAATGGGGGAGAATACGTTAACAACAAGTTCACTACTTTCTACACTGAACAGGGAATCCAACAACAGCATACTATTCCTTATACACCACAACAAAATGGTGTCGCTTAATGGAAGAATCATACTTTTAAAGAAATGGCTAATTGTATCCTTCAAGCTAAGGGACTAATTCTTCAATTTTGGGATGAAGCAATAAATTGTGTAAATTACATAGTTAATCACGCCCCCGCTAAAGCTTTACAATATATCACACCGGAAGAAGCATGGAGTAAAATTAAACCAGATGTAAGTCACTTCCATGTGTTTGGTAGTGAAGCATGGGCTCATATTCCAGATGAAAAACAAAAAACATTGCAACCTAAAAGTGAAAAGTGCATATTTGTTGGATATTCTGAAAATGTAAAAGGTTATAGACTTCTTCGGCCACATTATCATGAAATAATTATTAGAAGAGATGTTAAATTTGATGAAAATATCTTGGCCTTCGTTCCTAACTTGGCGTTTGTGCCATCTTTGGCCTACGAGCCTAATTCGCCGCTTGTGAGTTCTTCTACTCCCAACTTCCTTGACAACATTCCAGTTCTAGTTTCTGATGATGACAGTGAGGATGAAAATCCACCTCCTCCTGCTCCTTTTCCTCCAGTTGTACCAGCACAATCACTTCCTCAATGGGTCCATTCAACATGTGAAGCAATTAGTGATCTTGTTGGTGATCTTAGAGATCAACGATGAACATGTTCTCAATTCCAGCAAGCCTCTTCTCTTTTGGCTCAAGTTTCCAAGAATCATGATCCAGAGACTTTTGCAGAAGCTTCAACAAATACAGATTGGGATACAACTATGGATGAAGAATATCATTCCTCAATGGGATACAGATTGGGATTACTTAGGATCTAGTCCCTCTTCCAAATGGAAGAAAACATGTCAAATGTAAGTGGGTCTACAGAACTAAGTATGCCTCAGATGGAAGTATTGAAAGGCTTAAGGAAAGGTTAGTTTCCAAAGGTTTTTCCCAATTTGAAGGAATTGAATACAATGAAACCTTCTCCCTTGTTTCCAAAATGAACTCCATCCACCTTGTTCTTTCCCTTGCAACCTTACATAAATGGGAGGTCCATAAAATGGATGTCAAGTCTTCCTTTTTACATGGTGATTTGCTGGAGGAAATTTACATGGAACAACCTCGTGCCTATGTTTAGAGTGACTCTAGCCTTGTTTGTCTCCTTAAAAAATCCTTATATGTCCTTAAGCAAGCCACTCGATCCTGGTATGCCAAAATGGATAGATTTATCCTTGATATTGGTTTTTCTAGATGTCATTCTGACCCTAATGTCTATACCAAGAAAGTAGGAAACAATCTCATCATCCTTGTTATTTATGTTGATGATATTATTCTTACTGGTAGCAACCCTAAACTTTTAACCCATGTGAAATCTAGTCTTAAGCGAAAAATTGAAATGATAAACTTAAGACATTTGCATTATTTTCATGGCCTCCAAGTCTTGCAAACCAAAGAAGGAATCTTTCTTTCTCATTCTAAGTATTCTTGTGACCTTCTTCGTCACTTTCACATGGAATATTGTAAACCAACTCCCTCTCCCTTCCAGTCTGGAGTCAAACTTTATGCCACTTGCACTTCACCAGAAGTTGATGCCACCCTGTGTCACCAGCTTGTTGGTAGTCTCTTATACATGACTCATACCCGTCCTGATGTTTCCTTTGTCATTGGTCGTGTTTCCCGCTATATGCAAACACACCATGAAAGTCATTGGAATGCATCAAAAAGAATACTTCAATATATTCGGGGTACAATTCAGTTTGGGATTCATTAAAGTTCATGGGGGACTCCCTTGTTGGTTGGTTTCACTGATTCAGATTGGGTTGGTGATCCTGATGATCAGAAGTCTACTACAGGTTATGTTTTCAGTATGGGTTATGGACCTGGTACTTGGGCTTGTAAGAAACAACAAGCTCTTTCTCTCTCTTCAACAGAAGCAGAGTATAGTGAAGCAGTTAATGCCAGTCAAGAAGCTTTATGGCTTCGACATATCCTTTCAGATTTTGAATTCCAGCAGCAGAATTTGACTCCACTTTGGTGCGACAATCAAAGTGCCATCAAGATCGCCAAAGATCCAGTTCAACATCAACACAAAAAACACATTGAGATACATATGCACTTCATAATAAATCTTGTTCATGATCGCGTTCTTGAAGTGCTCTTTTTCTCGACAGATGATCAAGTTGTAGACATCTTCACCAAATTTCTTAAGCGAAGTTTTCTAAACTTCGATCTATGTTAGGAGTTCGGGAACTTGTCATTAAGGGGGGATAGGCTCTAATGCCTCCTTCCTTCTCCTAATAGTGTCACTTTTGTAAATACTTCAATCATATCCCAAGCTGTTCTTAAGGGGGGATGTTAGGATATTTAAACACTTAGGAGTTAGTTAAGATCAACTTGTTATAATATATGCGTTAGGAAAAGTGTGTTTCTTTAGTATGCGTTAGTATGCATTTGAAAATATCTAATCCGACGGTCACGATATGTTATAGACATAGAGTGATCTAACAGTTCAAATTCTCTTAGATCATAACTACCTTTGATCTATGGCTTAACACCCAATTGGTCCATGATATCTATTTAAAGAGCATGGAGGGTCACTTGCTAGTTGATCGATTATTTGAAGCTCATTTGTAACTTTATTTGTTCTGAATAATAAGCTGCCTCAAGTAGCTATTTGGATGGGGACCTGGAGTGTTTCCCTTTCGAGGGTTTAAACCATGTGAAAACATCGGTGTGCTAATCTGTGATCTGTTTGTGTGAGCGGCTACTCTAGGTGTTCGGTATTTTGGAATCATCCTATGTAGTCAAACATAAGGATAAGGGATGCACCCAAGCATTGGAATTCTACAGAGGTCCCGTGTCTAGTCCAAGGTGAGAGAGGATACAAGAAGGTGATTGATCATATATTATCAACATTAATCAAGTTAAATATGAAAGCAAGATTGGTGTGGGTAGATCAAGAGACCTCCCAATGGGTAGGCATATATAAGTACCCAATTGTGAATCTCATATCCTACAAATTCTACAAGTTTTTTTAATGAACTAATTTTTTAAATATATATTGTGTTTAGTGCATCCATGAAAACACATATTTTTTGTCATTGCATTTGTATGTACTTATTGTCACAATGAATAGTAATGGCCACACTTTTTTCTTGCTTTAAATTTTCTAAAGCACTACTCAACCAATCTACTTTAAATGTCCCTAAGGTTGTTGTAATGTGTTTCACTTCAACTTTTGATAATAAAATTGTGGAATATTGTTTCTTTGACAACCATGAATTAACACGATATTCAAGGTTGAAATCATATCTTGAAATTTTTGGTGATCATCAATGGACTTAAGTTTCCCAATCACTAACTATGTATCGAATCAAACCATAACCATTAGATGTAGTGTACAAAATACAAGATGTACATGTACCATTGACATACCTTAGTATTCTTTTAGTTGTACTAAAATGTGTTTCACTTGAATCTTGCATAAACCTTGAAACTAAACTCATAACACACATTAGATTAGTTCTAGTGATGGTGAGGTATGTAAGGATACCCACTAGTCTCCTATAAATTGTAGGATCAACTTCATTGTTTCTATTACCATTGACTAATTTCTCACCCAAGCTCATAAGTGTGATAAATTTCCTACAATTTAAAATTTATAAATACAATACATAATTTCCTTATGAAAAAAAAATTCCATCATTCAATTTGAATTCCCTCCATGTTAAGGAAATAATAATAAAAATTCCATCATTCAATTTGACTTCCCTCCATGCCAAGGAAATAATGCATTAACCCCAAATCTACTAAACTAAAATAATTTTTCATCACATGTGTAAACTGACATATCAAAAAATCACAATTTTGAAAATTAATGAAGAAAACTCAATCTTATCCCTCAACTTTAATAGAGAGTTTGCATACTCACACTCCTATTGAAACCAATTGAGAGAGTTTGCATACTCACACTTCTATTGAAACCATTTTTATGAAGGTACTCATTCATTCTTCCATACCAAACCTTTTTATATTACTTATGTCTATTTTTTCTATGAATAGATAGATATACTTGATATTAAAAATGAATCAAAGCATACATATTGTGTCTTTGTACGTTAACTCGCATCAGAAAAAAAACTGGACCTACATTCTTCCAAACGAAGAGTTTATAAGTGACACAACCAGGAGTAATATGACAATTATTATCCCTAAATATGATAGAGGTGGATTCACCAATCAAACAGAGATACATAAAAACAGATACATAGTGAGTACAAGTCTGGTTCAAAACTCAAAGAAGGTGTCATGAAGTCTGTGGTTCGAATTCTCAAGCATTCAGTGTTTTCCAATGCTAGTTGATTGTTTTAAAAAGGTCAAGTCTTCGGACTATTCTGAGAATCCTTTGGGATCCCATCTGATGTATTTACTATTATGTTGAACCTTTTATATCATTTATAAAATTTCATTATGCAGAAGTCTGAATTATTTTGAGTTTTCTACAACCCTTCTAGATTTGCATAGATTTTAACTAGTTTTCAGTATTGCTTCAATTTGCCATCTTATGCTCAATTGATTTTGATTTTGTTAGTTCCTAATGTCAAATAATATCTTAATAAACACAATCCATGTCTGATTTTTCAAATTTGATGGTCCCTTATGCTATTTGGGAGATCCTGAATATTAAATAGTTATTAAGTCCCGGTGTTACCAAATTTTCTCCATGATCCCAAATTTCACCAAACCAAGTCTAAAGTGTATTTTTGAATTCTGATATAGGGATTGCGACTTATACACAAGTAATCCACTTCCATCAAGCACTAGAAGCCACTGAGCTCCACAAAAGTCGTGTGGACAATTGCCTTATACTCTTGGGTTTAGCCCAAGGGTTCTACTTGATCGTGTTGAGATCAAAGAGAGTGTTGATGCCGAAGTAGGTAGATTTTATAGGATGATGCTACTATCATAAACCTGCAATTTAACCTTTACCAAGTCTTGAAATGTTTTTTTGGTCCAGTTCAATGTTTATGCAAGTTTTCTTTAAAACTAGTCATTGTCTTTTCTTCAATCTTCTTCCTAGTGTTCCTTACATTAAGGAAGGTATATTACAGTGGTATTAGAGAACTTTCCTCTACCCTTGTGGAAAGTAAGATCTCAATTTGAATATTTTTCAGCCATGATACTAGCACCAACTAATGATGATTTTGAATGGGATGATGTGGAAGCAACTGATTTTGATGAAGAAATCATCTACATAGATGGAGGATTACCACGAGATGAGGATGGTTACTATAGTGACCAAATGGACAATGAATACCAAAGGGATGAACAACCAATAGAAAATCCTAATAAGGATTTAGAAAATATGATAGCATCAAGTGAACCCACCATTATCAGGAGTATCTTTCCTTGGGGGAAGAGATTTGTAAAGTCATTCCTTCCAAATATTATTTTTATCGCATATTTGGATTTGAGACCAAGAATTTAGATGTGGATTCAATAGAGATAAACACAACAACAAGGGAGGAACCAAGTTGATCCACTTCTTCAAGCAAAGAAGAATAAATAGGAATCAAAAGTGAAGACTCATTGGATGCCATTGTTTCTAGCATGAAGAGACTTTTCAGATTCTCTTCAAACAAAGTCTCCGAGAATATTGATTCTAAGACAACCAAGGAGAAAAATGCATCAACTGTCTTGAAGGATCAAAACCAAAGTACCAATCATCCATATACCATCATTGAGGAGATCCATGGACCACTTATTCATGTAGGTGGTGAATTATAAGAAAATATATATGAAGAAGAGTGAAAGACATTGCGAGATGTTTGCAATGAAGAAAAAGGTTGTGCAAAAGAAGATCTAGGAACTCTAGACATGGATAGAAAACCATCTACTGAAGGATGCATGATTATTTATGTTGGTGAAATAGAGATCGATTTGGAATAGCCTGTTGCAGGAGGGGTTTCCCATGAGCATGAAAAATAAGATCTTGCAGCAAAGGAAGAAGGACAAGGATCAACTTCCCAGTCACCACCTAAGATTCATCAAGAATTTGATCCAAAGGAGGAAGAAGAGGATGTTTATCATCAATAGCCACCCTTTATTGTAGGGCCTTTGAATATGATTGAAAGGAAGATCCATGAGGCCTTGAGCATTCTGCATGACCCTAGTGCATTGGTGTCAAATTCATGTTGGAGAGATGCATCAATGGAAGAGCCATCTTTTATTGAAGTCTTGGAGGCCATTCAGGAAGCAATGACAGACATCAAAGGTAAATTTTTGCATTTTCTTTATGATAGAGATCATTTTTTCAAGCTTGTGGGGATGTATCATGGTTCATCTTTGAGGGATGCAGGAGAGATTGGAAAGCTCACTCTTGAGTTGGAGTCCACCCAAGATTCTTTGAAGAGTACTCAAAGTACAATTCAAAAATATGAAATTCAAATTGAGTAGCTTCATGAGAATCTAGAAAGCTCACATTCCACCTCCTACATCTCAGAAAACCAGTCCCATATGGCTAAGTGCATTCATTTATTAAAGGAGGATCCTCATGTGATAGTGGAGGATGAGGAAAATTATGATTTGCGGGTGTTTGTGAAGGGAGATTCACATTCCTTTTCCAGAACTACTAGTGATCCTATTCATGTGGCTGATTATGCACACCATGCTTTGGAGGGACCTTATGAACATGGTGATCATGGGTACTATTCAGTGATACAAGTGCTTGAAGGAAGTAATGACATGGAGTTTGATTGTAGAGAACTTGCTTCACACTAGGAGGAACCTCATGAGAGTTTTGAACATTAGAAATACTATTCATATTTGCAGTTGGCTATGAGGAAGGAGGACATAGAAGACATTGATCAAGCAATTGATGGGATGAAAAAGGATAGCGATAACTTGCTTGAGGAAATTCCATCCGAATCAACATGCGAATGTATTTATTTATCCATGGATTGGGTAGATAAGTACATGATAGAAATGGATACTCAAGGATGCACCATTATAGCTTGTATTGGTAAGAGATTAATGGACACATTCTTCATCATGCAATCTTGTGAGCAGCAACATGAGTCCCTATGGTAGTCATGTGATCCTTCCAATATGCATAGTAGCACATGGGAACCCTACTTGAATTGGTTGGATGTACTAGTTGACATGGTGAGTGTTTTCCAAATAGTCACCTTGCTTGTGGAGGATTTTGAGCTATCTCCATGGGAAGGAGATTTAGCTCTAAAGAAGAAGGCTGATATATTTCCATTTGGATAAGCAAGCATGAGTGTCTAGTCACTCATGGATGGAATGAAAATATGCAATGCAGAGAAGAAGACTCATGGTAGTGATGCACTACAAATTTAGTTATGGAATCCTGGCATCATTTGGAAAGGCACATTGTTCCAATTGAGCAAGAAGTTAAGTGGGATGATGCATAGCCATGGAATCCTAGAATTCCTTGGAGTGACATATTGCTACTGATGACATTTTATCTTAGTATCTTGCAAGATGATCAGTGGGATCTAGGAGGGAGAGCCTCCTTTCATTTTCAAAAAACTATCCATGGGGAGAAGTGGCCTTGTTTCCCACATGGGAAGCTATATGATGGGTGGACACCACATATTCTAGTTGGTTGGATTGGGATTATTCCAAAGTCTTCTTATGTGGACACCATGTAGTGTAAAATTGGAAGTAGGAGAAACTTCCCACTTCTGAGGCTCATTTGGGACCCCTGAATTATCCTTGGTCTCAGCTACCTTAGTTGGAAAGTTCACATTGCATTATGGTGAAAAAATACACCTATTGAGAGGGATGGGTTGTATGTGATCAATTCCTTTCCCAAAATTGATCTCTACTTTGATAATCATCATCAAGTTTTCTCGGAAGAAGGAATTTTCCAACAAACATCTCCTAGTTTCCATTATGACCATTCTAAATTTTCATGCATGAGAATTGGCTTGGTTGATGCACCTATGAATTCACCTTCCTACATGAGAAGAACATACATCAAGAACTTTGGGAAATCATTGCATATCAAATTGTTTGAACATTAAATTGGAAGGATAGAGATATAGCATTTTGATCCTATGATTGAATATGGTAAGGATGGTGCACCGTGTAGAGGAACCCTTCATTTCAATTTACATGTGACTTCCAAATAAAGGAAAGGATGGGGATGAGAATCTTCAAAGAGTTCTAAAAAGGATAAATAAAATGTTACATTAATGTTTTAAGCTTACCCCACCAGGTTGCGCTCCACTAGGTGCACTTAAGGGAAGTGCTTCCAAAGATGGCATAGGAATGGTTATGGTTCCAAAAAAACATCTAATGAATTTGTATCCCTATCAAAGGTTTTTATCAATCAAAGTTATGAGAGCGTTAGTCAGTATGCAAGTATTGGCTAAGAGCAAACAATGCTCAAGAAGGAGCAAGTTTGAGGTTGAAATTGACCACATTGGTCCAAGATCAATCTTAACCCATAAGGAGCTCAAGGTATGGAAACAAGAGTGGGTTGCATGTGATTCATTAGACAGATTGAAGTATGAGAATTGGTGTATCACACATCAATGGTATGAGGTGGATCATATTCAACTTTCCAAAAGTCTGCAATATCTACCATTTCAGGAGCACAAATGGGTAATGAAAAAGTATGCAATTTTTACATTGATGTTTCTTCCTAATATCTTAGTGTCTGCAAGTAGTGTTCTAGGAAATATCTTTAAAGAAGACCTTATGAACAATTCATATCATAGTGCTCATGGAAATAGACATCTACAAATGAAAGATCATTTCCATTCCAATTGCTACCAAAAAAGGTTTGGCCATTCTACATGCCTTGGTCAAATTCAATACATGTTTAGCAACTCAAATTGTAATGGAGTGTTACAAGTACACGCTCAGTCATGACTTGATGATGGAGAATGAACAGTACAATATTTATAGAAGGGCCATCTGTGAAGGAGGTGAAGGGAAAATGGTTCATGTAGCGACTTTCCAAAGTCAGTGGAAAAGTGCCCAAGTGTTTCATCATACAAATTTTCATTTGCTTGAGGAAAAGCAATTTTGGGAGGGGAGGACTGTCATGTACCCATTTTGATATCACCGTGGAGAAACCCTGTAACCCATTCAGTCCCTTAGGTTCAGGAGGAAATTAAATAAATTGACTAGGAATAAAATTGGACTATAGTTGTTTTGTATTAAATTAAATTAGAAATTATGTAATCTTATTTTGAATATTTAATTTTATTTGGAAAATACCAAGGGACCCATGAGGGTGCATAGGAGATAATATTTTGAGCATAAGAGGATTTCCAAAGAAGGAAGTGAGAATAAAGAAGTCAAGACTAGAAATCAATGAAAAAGAAGGAAACTAGATAAAGCAAGGAAAAGCTGGCAGAAGGCAGAAAGGAAGAAAAAGAAGTGGAAAAGAAGAATAAAGTAGTAAAAGAAAAAAAGTAGGTTGAAAGAAGAAAATAAGTGGAAAAGAAGCATAAAGCAGTAAAAAAAAAGAAAAGCATAATTAAAGCAAGAAAAGCATCCCAAAAGTAGCACAGAAGTAGAAAAAGTAGGAAAGCAGCAGAAAATCAAAGAAAACAAGAGTTTCCTAATTTTTGAAGATAAGAGAGATTGGAAAAAGAAGGAAAGAAGGAAAAGGGCTCAAGGAAAGCAACATAAGATAAATTTATCTAAGGAGGGAGAATACATTAGTCAATTGTTATACCTCAAATTTTCACTCTATACACCATTGTAAGCTTTCATGACATCCTACCATGAGGAACATGATGTTCAAACCTTCTAAGAAGTGTTTAGACCCATCCTAATCATGTTGGTCCCCTCCCTAGTCTAACTTGGAGGAAAATCCAACCGTTAATGGTTGAATGCCACTTCACCAAACCCATCTTGCCCATATTTTCACGCCCTTCTAGTGGTGCAAGACGCGAAAATACAACATTTTCGCGCTTTGCATGCTTGCAAGGGCATGAAAATATCATATTTCTCGTGCTTTGCTTAGACCCGAGGGCACAAAAATCCCTCAACAACCATATTACTTCGATTTTGTATCTTGAATCCGAAGAGATATTTTTGGGATTGGGATTCCCTTCGAATCTCACCTCACCCTCCCTCTTTAGCCTGGTTCAACTCCTTGATCCACCATTTACTCACCTAGATCCATCACTTTCTCCTAGTAGCTGGCCTCCCAAATCCAATAAAAAGGAGGCCATCCATGAGCTAAGGGGAGAACTTGAGAGGCATCAAACCTAAGATCTTAGGAGTTTTGCAGAGGTAGCACGAGGATAATCTTGGAAAGAGATGCTCTTTCCTTGGACATCAAGGTATAACACTTGTAATTACTTTCTTTGGTTTCTCTAATAAGATAACTTAGCCTATTCTTTCCATTTTCATGTCTTTAATGGTGAATGCATGAAATTGTCTATGTTTTATAGTTAGATCTTTGTTTGTACATATACTGCTTTGGAGAAGGTGTTGTCTTCCATTTGTGAATAGGTCCTTAAGTCCGCGATTGAAGACTGGAGCTGGAGCAATTCAAGAGAAGCAAGGACAACCATCAAATTTAAGGTATGCCATCTATCTGCTTTGCTTTTCTATAGCTTGCTAGTTTGTGTATGGACTAGATCTAGGAAGATTTTAGTGTCTATTTGTTTTGTTTTTGTCATAGATTAAACACTTAGGAATCTAGTTTGATCTATGAGAGAGTTTTACTATCCGTAGGAATAATTCTCTAACACAACAAGTGGGTCCAAAATGCAAAAGCAACTTGCCAAAGAAGCTCCACTCATCACTAAATTTGAATTTCATAGATGGCAAGTCCTAGAAGGCAGGAATATAAGCTCAATTATGAAGGAGAATTTTATAAAAGGAGGATTACAACTACATTTCACATCTTTTGTATTATTCTGTTTTTCTATTGATATCTCTTGAGCTCTCAATTCGACTTGGGATATGTGCCCTTAGCCATAGCTAGGAGATGTGCCCTTGCTGCTTCAACTAGACGATTCTTTAGTTATATGTTTGGATGATGGAATCCAACAACTCTCAGTGATTTTATTGTAGGCTCTGAAGCTAATTCATGTATGGTTCAAAACTCAAAGAAGGTATCATGAATTATGTGGTTCGAATTCTCAAGCATTCCAGTGTTTTCTAGTGTTAGTTGATTGTATTGAAGAGGGTCAAGTCTTAGAACTATTGTGAGAATCCTATTGGCTCCCATATGATCCATTTAATGTTATGTTGAACCTTTGATATCAGTTATAAAATTTCATATTGCAGAAGTATGAATTATTTTGAGTTTTCTACAACCATTCTAGATTTGCGTAGACTTTAACTAGTTTTCAGTGTTGCTTCAGTTTTCCATCTTTTGCTGAATGGATTTAGATTATGTCAGCTCCTAATTTCAACTAATAACTCAATGAACATAATACATGTCTGATTTTGCAAATTCGATGGTCCCCTATGCTTTTTGGGAGATCCTCAATATTAACTAGTTGTGCAGTCCCAGTGTTACCAAATTTTCTCCATGATCCCAAATTTCACCAAACCAAGTGTGAACTGTATTTTTGAATTTTGATAGAGGGATTGGTACTTAGACACAATTCATAAATTTCCATCAAGCACCATAATCCATTGAGCTCCATCGAAGTCCAGTGGACAATTGCCTTGTACTCTTGGGTTTAGCCAAAGGGGTCTACTCGGGCGTGTTGATCTCAGAGAAAGTGTTTATCCCAAGGGGTCTACCTGGGCATGTTGAGCTCAAATAAAGTTCTGATTTCAAATTAGGGAGCTTGTATAGGCCGATTCTACTGTCATAAACCTACAATTTAACCTTTACCAAGTATTGAAATGGTTTTTGGGTCCAGTTTCAGTGTTTGTGCAAGTTTTATTTAAAACTAGTCATTTCCTTTCCTTCAATATTCTTCCTAGTGTGCCTTACATCCATGAAGGTACATTACAAACTTGTAGTAAAACAATTCCATTTATAGGTCCTTTGTGTTAGTTCTAGGTGCCATGCATTCCATGTGAGGATCATAGGTAATTATTTGAGCATCAGTTCTTATTCTTGCATCATCAAACCAGACATCGAGAGCTAAGGAAACATACATTATCCACATTAAACAAAATAATTCCCATATCTTAGTTCCAAACTAAATATCCCATAGCTCACTCATGGCATATGGAGTTGTAATATGCTCAAACCAATAAATTCATAGAAAAGATAGGAAAATACAAGAGATAATGGATAAAATAAATGTATATTTCCACTTGCCTCTTCAAGGAGGGAACATCCATGATAAAATATCCACCTACAACGACAATTATTGACTCAACATTCCATATATTAGTACTCTATATATAGTGTTTCAATAGACAAGTATTAACTACTTTTGGTGCTACTATTAATGAGGGTCAACCACCTAGGGGCATTTATTCAATAAGAAAGGTCGTTTTGCATTAAGGAACTACTCAATAACTAAATAATGAGACTGATGTCCTTATACATTGATAGAATAATTAGGGTAGTACCCTAACATGCCCCCACCCCTTTCAAAATCATCCTTGTCCTCAAGACTGGAGATGGGAAGCTACTGTAAAAGGGATAATGGTTCCCAAGTACCATCTTCTGGCAACAAATCCTACAATTGGGGAAGAAATTCCTTGAATGTGCATTGATGTAGATGAAACTCTTGTGTGGCCAAAACAATTGTGGGATGAATCCAAATGGAGACTTCTACATCAATTTTTGGTAATGGAGTTTGAACTTGACAATTCTGACCCACTCTCTTCACATGAAATACTTGGTAGATCTTAGAGTTTGATCAAATTACTAAGTTGTAATCCACTTGGCCCATGCCTTAAAAAACATTATATGGGTTGTGATGTAGCAATCAAATTTAATTAATTCACGAGATCTAAAAATCATGCAAATACATGAGAGTGGAAAAATAACAATATTTTATTCCTTCTCCATCCTAACTATTACAATGAAGGTTAAACCCCTTATAACTAATATCTGAGATTGTCTAAAATTTCTAATTTTAGAAAATTCTCACATGACTCTAAAACTGACCACTAACATAAAGCTAAATAGAGTGACACTAGTTGTCAACTCAACTTTCTAATTAGGTGCATAAACTAACACATAACTGATAATAACAAATTAAAGAAATCCCACAAAAACACTAAAACCCCAATTTGAGGCAATATATGAAGGAATTTCACCCTAAAAAGTGTAAAAAAAGGTTCGATCAAATGGATATGATCAATCATTGCAAAGAAATCTTTGAAACACAACACCCTATTAAATTTGAGCCCAAATAGATAAACGAGTAAAAAGTTATGACCCTCAAAAATCCTTGAATTTTTTATTTTTTATTTTTATTTTTTATATTTCAACCGACATAAATCCCTGCATCAATCTCGTTTGGTTGAAAAGAACACAGCTCTTGCAAGTTACTATTTTTAAACTACTGTTGACGGACAATCCACTTGACTAGAGGTGAGCCAGATCTCCCTATCTCAATGCGAGTCTAGAACAAATAAAACAGACTACAAATGTGTTTCCTAGATCTACTTAAGGATCAAGCGCTAGATGTCTTACCTCTTTGATTCACTATCCTTTCTCCTGCTATGTTGCTCCACATCCCACGGTCGTCAAATCCAAGCTGCAAGACCTGTCAAGACACAGAAAAGAGAAACGAGTAAAGAGCATCTATACAATAAGAGATCTATGTAAACAGTTAAGTAGGTAAACAACACAACATCATCATACATTAGAGACAATATTGGTGGAAAGCATTTGTATTACTGCAAATAGAGGAGTACATGATAGAGATATAGAACTACAACCAATGACTTAATGTAGCAGCCCTTCTCCACACAAGCCAATTGCCAAGCCCTTCCAAGGAAGCATGAGAGTCTCCAAGAGGTGAGTGAAAGTGTCCAAGAGAGATTTCACCAGCATGTAGATACCATAGTCTTCCTCCCTTTGGTATGGGAGTGAACCTCACATATATAGGACTAAGTGGATGAGGTTATGGATAGGATAGGATGAGATATGGGAGGAGAGATATAGGGGATATTCCCAATAGGTTAGGGGTCGAGTACCAGCTCTCCAAGAGATCAGGGATAAGCCCTCACATAGGCAAGTTTTGAGAAGGATCTCAAAAATGGCTATTTTTTCCCATTAACAAACTTCGTCGCACCTTTCTAAAGAGCAACCTGCGACGTCACATGTTGCTAGTGTGCAACCTGCGATGACCTCTCAAAAGGTTGTGCAAACTGAGCACCAATCCTCCCAAATGATCAATCAGTCCAAGTGACTTCAGGGATGTACACACTAAATCAGGATGATGAGTAGATTTTAGGTGTAATAGAATGCCCCCCAAAGCATGAAGCTATTAAGGATGTACAAGTGAAGTGCTTTGACAGAAAAATTGGCAAAAGGCTTGTCGGATGAAGGACGTTGCTACAGTACAACTGACTCTAAACTAACAATCTCATATGTAGTACAACATGGCTGCCGACCAATACATTGCAGATCCATGGTAGTAATGATCGACTGAACACAATCATGGCTACTAGACACAAGCGTAGATCCATGATGAGATGGTAACACAGCCATGACCAATACAAAAGTGGATCCGTGCAATATGACTCAATACAAACTCCATCGCAACCTGGGTAAAAACATGACTCCCCAGAGTCTTCAAGCTGAACCCGCAATGATACGAATCTATCCATGTGATTACAAATGTCTTGACGTCAAACATAGTAGAAACCACTTGATTACCAGTCATGTAAACCGTTAACAAGTGCGAGGGAGGTCATCATTAATGTCAATGATTCCCAAGGTATCATAGTACGTATCATCAAGCGTGAATAAATGAGTTGAAGTCGAACGCAAGATGAAATGTTTCAATCAAGAGTCAATGATGTAAACTCATGATGAAAGCGAGGTAACCTGCCATTGAGGCATGCAGGGCCAAGGTACTTGGTTGGTTTCTAGATTCAATCCTTGGATGATGTGTTGAAATCGACAAGGATGAACTCGTCGAAGGAGGGCAATAATGAATCCCCCATCAATCGACACGAAACATGAAAAAAGATGTGTAGAGTGGATCGGATGGTACAATAACATGTGAGACTAACGCAAAGTAACAACGGCATGATAACATGTGAGACTAACGCAAAGTAACAACGGCATGATGACATGTGTACTGACTGCAAAATGATGAGTGAATGTGTTCTTGAACATGGGCATGGCATGTCTTGGCAGTATTGACATGAGAATGACGCAAACTTCTAATGCAACTGATATTGGAATCTTTCTCCGAATGACTCAGAGGAGTAACAGGACTCAAAAAGTAAGCGGGGAATCATAGACAAACAGATGACCCAAGTATTGTATGCGATGCAAACGAGTGCCATGTTCAAGAACAACTATATACTGCCAATAAGGTATGTAACACAAACACTTTCCTTTTTCCCCATCATGGATGATGAGTGCCTCATGTGTTTTTTACGAGCTTGATGAGGGTAACCAGATGCTCGGTATAGCTCATCTCATAGATGAGTCCAATCCCAAATATTTTCTGAACCTAGGATAGGAGGGGTTCGTCCCATGGCAAGCCCTTCAATGTGAAAATTTAACAAGTCCATAGAAGGAAAACTCGGTCGTCATTTCATATTTAGAGAGTCTAAAAAGAACTAAAGAAGACTCCAATGATCCTTTTTCGTAAAGTTAGCCTCATCGCCCGAAAAAGGGTAAAACAACGCGGGAGAGGACTCTTCTAGTCATGATTGGCTGGAGTATTCCTTTTTCGTAATTAGTGCCTCCTCATCCAAAAAAGGTGTAAACTATCGCCAGGAATATGACCATTCAAATACTTTAACAAGCGTGAACGCGACAAGTTTGCTTGGCAATATTTTCAATTTTAGGGAGTCTGAAAAGAGCTTAACTATGGACTCCGGGGGGTGTCCTTTTCTGTGGGAGTTTAACGAGCCTGGAAAAGTGATAAATCATAACTCGGTACTTGTTCTCATGATTTGGTGAGTATGAGAACAAAATGAAGAGTAAACTCATCCTCATGCAATTAATGCAACTAATAAAAAATAATAATGACAAAACACACGAAGGGTTCGTACCTGTAATTACCGTTGGTAAAGCGAGAAACGTCATGAAAGAACATGTTTACGACTCCTGTACACTAGAAAAAGTGTCAAATAGCCCAAATATAACGACAAACGGTCGAAACTATAGTAAATGGCCAAAAAGCATCAAAATATTCGAAAATGAATATTCCATTTCATTCTATAAATAGAAATATAGGCCAAAAATAGAAACATTATTCAAATTGCCAATTTGGGTGGAGAAGTACCAATTTGGGGCCAAAACTTCCATCATCAATTCTGGGAGCTACGATCTGCCATTTCACTAGCCGTCCAGACCAAGTAGGCCTAAATCTCAGCTAGCAACTTTGTAGTGGTTTAGTTTTTCCATTTTTATGCATTTTTTGAGTTTTTTGATGGTTTGGGGAGGGGCCAATGCGCCCTCGGCTCGTCGCAAGTGGCCCTTTCGGGACTCACGACGAGCCTAGGTCGTCGCAAGTCTCGAAAACAGGACCTGCAACCACATCACGCTGTATTTGATGGTGACCTGCGACGGTGGAAACTCCAATTCCAAACATCAAATGTATCCCAAAAATAAGTTGTTTCCAGTTGGAGAAAGTCCTAACATGCTTTAAATGCTCCTTTTGGCAGGTTCCCAGCAAGCAGAGATAGTTTTAGAGTGGAGAGAAAGAGAACACTAGGTGGAAGATGAGCAAGCCGCAAATGATCCATAATGTGTGGCTACTTTGCGAAATTGTGGGTTGCTCAAGTTCTTTCAGGTACAGGGGATGAGAGCCTAGGTGTTGTTCTTGACACACATGCTTCAAAGTTGGGATGCAGCCCAACAATACTTTGTCATAGGTGAGCACATCCTCAACATTGACATTGAGGACATATACTTTCTGACCGGTTTGTCCCGTAGAGGGGAACACTGTGTTGCTACTGCTCATCCCTCCAACGGGAAGATACTCATCCGAGATGTGGTGAGTCGTCCACTGAGGACTGTACTGCTTTCTATTACCAAGGTGGCGGGTAGCCAAGCTCCACATACAGCTACTCGGACCCAGATGTTATGTGCAGAAGACTGTATGTCCCCCATGGTCTTCAACTGGTGCGAGGGTCTCCTCGCAAACATCCGAGCTCAGCTGACCAAGTGTCGGTGAGGGTGTTGGCTTAAACTGACCCAGAGGTTTCCAATTAGACCCAGGTTCTTTGCGGTTCTCCCTTTGACCAACAAAACCCCTTCACACTGGCCCTTTCGACAACAACCTGCGAGCAGGTTGAGGTCTCACCCGAGGTGTATCTTATGGGGTACTGCGGAATCAGGCTTCCACAGTAAATGATGAGTTGTTTATATGAACAAGCTGCGCAGCGCAGGACAAAAGGATGGCACTGCGGAGCAAAGTGATGCGGTACGCAGCAGGATCTACGCTGCGAGCAGTACTGCGCGGTGGATGCAACACTGCGGGCTTCACTAAGGGTTTCTTACTGCTGCGAATCTTCTATAGGAACTGCGAATTACCCACACTTATACTCTACTTGGAAGATCTCTGAAACGTTAAGGCACTAAAATGAATATCACTCATCCATTCATTCAGGCACTTATGGGTTATCTTTCTAACATTCATTCTAGAACTTGGATTATTACAACGTGAACTGAAATGATAGACACGACTAACTGTGCTACGTTCCTTCACTGTGTTTAAGAAAGTATTTAAACTTAAATGACTGAATCACGATCTTAACATAGAATTGAAATGTTTTCCATTCATCTACTTTCGTGGAACCTAGCATATCATTCCCAAACTTCTCCTATTGGTAAATGCATATCAAAGTTCTCATACTACAGCATGCAAATAAACATTCAAGCATTCATTCTACAGAAAATACAGATAGTCATTCATTCATCAACATCATCACATAACACAGGATTTAATGTGGTTCACTTCCCCAGATGGAAAGCTACGTCCACAAGAACGGTTGGTAATATATTTCTTTCAAATGGGATGGGGCAACCGTTCTTAGTCTGCGCACTCAGTTGCAGACTCTCCTTTCTCTCGGCTAGGTCTCTGCGCACACAGCTACAGAGCCTTTACAATATTCTCAGCTCAGAGAGATTTTACAATACAAAAATGTTATCTCCGGATTACTCTAATCCCTAATCAACTAACCAACCCCCATCCCATACAAAAGTGTCTTCTTAAATAGATCATGCCCGAAGATCATGCCTGTACAATGTCAAAGACCTAAAACCCAAAACCCTAAGGGTTTCCAAAACTGCATTGATTTTCCAAATCGGCTTGCTGGCTCCTGGTAGCATCTGCTTGATCATGGCGGATCTCCACGTCCTCATTCTGTTGCTATCGGCCTTCCTATCACACGCGTTCCTACAAGATGCTTCTGCAGAACCATTTCTCTCTAACGGTTTTACCTTCTAAGCATGCCAAACGTCGCTTTCCTTAACAACCCATGTGTGGTCGCCTTCCTGTTTTGCCTACGTCTGCCGCTTGGCAATCCTGAAATATCTTTTCCAAAAATGGCTACTACCGGTCGAGCCGGTAGCTATACTTGATACTTGTCCAGCACACCGCTTTGCTGGCTCCACGTGGCCTCCTAACTCCACAGCACTGCTTCGGTGTAGTACTGGTCTTCGCATCACAGCCAAAACTTTGATGCTGCGCACAACTCCGCAGTCTGGTCAAAAGTTGGATGCTGCACGCAACTTCGCAGCATCCTCAATACTTAGCCAAAAATGTGTTTCTGAGCTGCTCTCAGCTTAGCTTTCCCTGCTTGTCTCAAAAAGGTGCTTCCAAAACTTTACCTCAACCTGGGCCCAACATGCCCCTAACACTTACATGTAGCTCATTCCCGAGCCACTGATTGTTTCAACTGTCTCACTCTGCGCCGCAACCGATGGAATGAACTTGGTCGTGAACTCGTCATATGTACCACACAACTGCACCACTGCTTCTCTTGTATCCTCCTCAACCTGTTTAATTGTCTCAAGTAGTGTTGGAGTTATTTCCTATCCAATTTGATCTTGTACCTGCTCTTGGTTATCGCACAGTTCTGATAACTTATCTTCAATCTGCTGGGATACCGCCATGGCATTCTCCAGGAGCTGTTGCAACTGATTATCCATCTCGGTCTCTTTTTGTCGTAACTCCTGTACTTATTTCTTTAAGCAGGATATCTCCTTGTATCTCGGCAGCCTTTCTCTGGGTGGCAGAGCTTTAACCTCTGCGTTCAACTTGTCCAGCGTGGTCTGTTTTTCTTGTACTGCGGTTTTGACCTGCAACAACCCATGATCCTCTTCAAGGGTCGTGATTTCCTGTGAAACCTTATCCAGGAGAGATTGGCACTTAGCCATCTCACTTGTAATGCTTTTCGAGGCGGTGCCCACTACTTGCTCTCTGAATTTATGTTCAGTTAATGGCACCTGCTTATTGAGCTTATCCTTCAATGGGGCAATATCGGCCTCATAATAAATCTCTTTATCCTGCATCTCCGTCTGCAAGGATCTCACCTTATCTCCAATCCTGAGAACTGTGTCTGCAGGATCATCCTGGATTTCTATGCCTTTGATATCCTTCACCACATTGGATATGGTAGTCTCCAAATTTTTTTGGTGGTCCAGTTCGTTCCATAGTTGTATTTCTGCCTGTAGCTAAATTTGCCTATTTGCTGCGGTGAGCTATGCTTGTAACTTCATTGATTCAACTATCTTTTCATGCATCTCCTCAACGATCTGCGTGTGGATGAAGTGCAATCCTGGTAAAGGGATTTTGGCTAAGTCGAGCTCTACCCTGTCGACTCCCTTTGTGTCCAAGACAACTTGCTATGTCATTGGCAACACAATAGCCAGTGGATCCAGATGGACAATTCTAGTCTTCGACGGTAGCATTATTGCTAGCTGTTGGATTCCTTGCTGCAAGGTGCCTACCGACCTCCCTTCATCCCCTGCTTCCTACGGCAAAATAAGGCGTTTCTGGACATCATCCATTTTCTTCATTAGGCCTTGAATTGCGAGCCGCGTCTTGTGTAGGTCATCTTGGATGACCATGTCCTTCTTTTCTTTAGCTGCCATAAGCTCCTTCATCTGCTCTGAGACTGTTTTGGCTATCATCTCGTAGTCATCATCATTGAGGACTGCCTCCGATTGAATCTTTGTGGCCTTCACCTTTTTCCTTGAATTTGGCTTCTCCGAAGTCTCGGCTTCCTTTCTCTTCCTTGTTTCTTCAATGATTGGGCATGAGAGCGGGATCGGCTCATCTTCTGCTGAATCTTTCTCTACGTCCATAACCTCTACGCGAAACTCTGCTGGCCAATATTTCATGAGGTCCTCAATATCCTGCTCATACATGATGTACCTACCTGGGAACCACTCCGGTTTCCTCGTTTATGCTTTCGGCGATATGAATATGCATTTCATATCCGCCTCAAATTCGATGATGCGGATATACTTCGCTGTGACCTGCTTTGTAATGCGGGGTGTCTTCGTGATTGCGTCGCACAGCTAAATATAGTACTGGTAAAAGACTTCTGTTGTCGCATGCTGATGCTCTGCATTTGTTCTTGCCCAGAGGTTGACGAACTTAAACCCTTCTAGGATCCTTGGTGTCCATAATGACGCCCGCATAATCTCGCGGCTCCTTCCATCCACACAAAGCAATCAGGACGATGAACCAAGTGAAATGGAACTGACCGCCATTCACCTGTGTATCGTTGAGTTCTTTAAGGAACTCATTCAATAGAAACTGACACCAATTAAATTTGTTGCCTTCGGCCACTGTGGCACCAAGGAGTATTGTGCCCGCAGGCACCTCCGAAGGCCTAGCTATTTTGAGTATCTTGCCTGCGAGCAACTGCTTTACAAATCTTGTTGCTTTGTCCTCTATGTATTATGTCGGGAAAACTCTTTTTTCCTTTACCACCGAATGGGTTTTCTTCATCTTCTCAATAGCCTCTTTTTCTTTGCTCTTCCCCTGGAAGAATTGCTTTGGATCCTTACCACGCTTGCTTAGCCTGGTGATGCGGTGGATCAAATCAATGTTAATATCAATGTTCCTATCCAGCCATAGATAACCTTGGTGGATTCGTGCCATGAGTGTTCAAACCACAATATTAAGTTCTGGAGAACGGTCAAAATGTGGCAATCTCAGCAAGTTCAATAGCCCCGACTGAACGACAGGTGCTAACCAACTGTTAGCTACCAAGTTCAGAGTTCCCTTGGCATCCTTTTTCCAGCACATATACTAGTCTGGTTGAAAATCTGGGTATTTGGGAACATCTGGCTCGTCTTCCTTCATTCCCAAGAGGTCATAATCCTCCCATTTACAATCTGTTATCTTTCCCAGCAGATTCTTAGCAACGTTTACATGCTTTGAGATAGGTGACAGCGGGATGTCGTATCTCACATTCTTGGACAATTTAAACATAGGGGCATTCAGTGCCCGTGGGGAGATATATTCGGGTGTCATCTTCAAGGGTTCTATTTAAAAGAATGGTGATTTCTGTGTCGAGGAGCCCATCTTTATGATGTTGGATTGAGGTGCAGTTACGACTTTTCCTTTATCTTTTGCTTTTTCCTGCATTGTCGGATTAATTCTTGGTGATCTGCGAGATCCTTCATCTTATTCTACAGCAACCTTCTTAACTGGAGTTTTCATTAACTGTTGAATCCCTCTGTGCTGAAAGATCCTCAGGGCTTCTTCAATGGTCAGTTATTCCTCTCTATAGGCAGGTTCGGACATTCACTAATGAGGTAGCGGCTAAAGCAGACAGAATACAGATGGCTACTAGCTCATAGAAGTTAATCGCAAGAAAATTCTAAGTGCTCGGTAACGCCCGCAAGGCTCCCAATGGTGTTATTTATAGGCGCAGTAGACCCTCTCCTGCGCCCTTCAACGGCTAGATAAGCAATTAATGTGGTGTCCGTTGGTGAATTTGAGCGGATCCTTCAGTCTTTTTCTGTTGTCAACATGCTCAGAATGACTATCTTCTCTTTAAATGCTGACGTGGTTGCTGCAATGGTCATCTAACGGCTATTTTTCTCTGAGTGTTGCGCCGAACTGCGTGGCAAGCCATCTACAACCCTGCGCGGCTACTTCACAATGCCAAAAATTTTGAACTGCGTGGCTTCCACTATATATATATATATATATTCGTGCAGCTTCAACAGTGCTGCGCGGTGCATAGATCATTCTTCTTATCATACCTTCTTCCTTTTATCATACATGTACAGAGTCCTTCACATTTCTAGTGTCCACTTTCAACTATACTTGACACTTAGAACTTCCTTCCTTTGTTCGTTATTCAGGGTTCTACGAAGCAATGCTATCATGGTATAGCTTTAGCCTACTTCCATTTATCAAATTTGGCAAGGTATCACCAGCTAAATTGGCTAACTGGACTGCACCAGTGTTAGTAATATGTATCACAGTATATGGGCCAAGCCAATGCATCTTAAATTTACCAGGGAATTTCATGAATTTTCTATCATACACGAGGACTAGATCACCTACCTAAAAACACTTGTTCTTTATATGGCGATCATGCCATGCTTTCCCACAGTCCTTCTGAACTTGCTGGTGGAAGCCTGCAATGAAGCGATCTTCCTCCAAGCCCAGTAATTGTAGTAATCTTTTTTCTAGAGCTTCGCAATCTACCATCCCTGTAAATGCAACAATTCTCAAACTAGGGACAATATATTTCATAGGCATTATAGCCTCCTACCCATAAACCAACCAAAAGGGTGTCTGTCCTGTCAATTTCTTGCATGTGGTCCTGTATTCCCATAGCACAGATGAGACGCATAGGTCCCAATCATCTCTATTTACATTGCACACCTTAGTGAGTGCATTCTCCAATATTTTATTGAAAGCCTCTACAGTACCATTCACCTGTGGATGATATGGAGTACTGCGCTGATGATGAATGTGGAATTCCTCTGTAAGCGCCTCAATCGTCTTGTTCAAAAAGTGAGTACCTTGGTTACTCATCAAAATCTTTGGACAACCAAATCTGGTGAGTATTTCTTCAAAAATAAACTGCGCAGCAGTACTGGCACTACAGTCCTTAACTGGTTTTGCTTCCGCCCATCTGGTGAGGTAATCCATAGCAGTAATAATATACCTTGCACCCGTTCTTTTTCCTGGTGGGTTTATAGGACCCACAAAGTCTATTGCCCATTTTTCAAATGGCTTCAGTTTCAACTGTGGATTCAATGGCATCTCATCTCGGCGTGATGGTTTTCCTGTCCTTTGACAGACATCACAATTCCTGCAATGTTCTTTGGCATCTTTATGGAGCATAGGCCACCATAGCCCTGCGCGCAATATCTTCTGCGCAGTAGCCCTTCCTGCATAGTGACCTCCCGCGATTCCTGAGTGTGCGTTGGCTAGAATAAATGGCTTCTCATGATTGAGTACGCACCTGCGCAGGACTTCATCCAGCCCAAGTTTGTATAACTGTCCTGCAATTATATTAAAGTCCGCGGCGCGCACCACAAATTGTTTTTTCTGCCAGACCGAGAATTCCTGGGGTGCCAGCCCTGTGGTTAAGAAGTCAATGATATCCTTGTAATAATCATCGGCAACCTGTATACTAAATAAATGCGCATCAGACAGATTGTCTTCAATATTCGTCGGCTCCTCTCCTGACTCAATCCTTGACAGATGATCAGGTCCCAAGTTCAGTCTACTTGTCTTGACAATAATTTCAAAGTCATATTCCTGGAACACCAATAGCCATCGGCATATGCGTCCCCCTAACACAAGCTTGTTGACCAAATATTTCAACGCAGAATGGTCAGTAAACATAAGGAAGTGCGATCCCAGCAAGTAGTGTCTAAATTTATGTAGGGCATATACCATCACAAGGCCTTCCCTCTCAGTAGTAGTATAGTTATTCTCTGCTGTTGAAATCTTTCTGCTAGAAAATGCAATAGGGTGGTCAATACCTCCCTCTCCTGGTTGAGCTAACACGATCCCCAGGGAAATATATGATGCGTCAACATGGACATGGAATGGCTTCATCCAGTCTGGAAGGACTAGAATAGGCACAGTGACCATCTTTTCTTTTAATGTGTCAAAACCCTATTCGCATTCTGCATTCCAAATGAACGGTGCGTCTTTCTTCAGCAGCTTCTCCATTGTTGCGGTTATCTGTGCATAACCCTTCATAAATTTCCTGTAATATCCAGTATGGCCTAATGTAGATCGCAACATCTTGACTGAATTTGGTGTTGGTAAGTTTGCAATAACTGCAATCTTCGCAGGGTCTACCATCAATCCTTGCTTACAGACAATGTGGCCAAGTAAAATTCCATAGGGCACACAGAAAATACACTTTTTCAAATTCAAGGATATTTGATGCTGTCAACACTTCTCGAGCATCATGCAGAGATTCACGCAATGATTTTTCAATAGACCAAATACAGTCCAATCATCAAAATACGCTTCTAAAAACTTGTGCATAAAATCTTTAAATGCTGCAACGACGACTCTAGAGAATATGGCAGGTGCGTTCTTCAACCCAAAAGGCATGACGGTGTACTGGAATGACCCCCATTCTATAGCAAATGTCGTCTTATGACTATCCGCAGGATCAATCTTGATCTGATGGTAACCAGAGAAACCATCAGTGAAAGAATATGCCTCATTTCCTCCAACGTTATCAAGCACTTCATCTGTGAATGGAGTAGGAAATGGGTCGTGCATGGAAGCATCATTCAGCTTTCTGAGATCCACACAAATCTTGATCTCTCCTTTTGCTTTCTTGTCTTGAACAACCATGGGGCTAATCCATTTGGATTCTTTGACTGGTTCAATGATTCCTGCTTCTAGCATCTTATCTAGCTCTGCGCGGACTTTTTCCTTGTAGCACGGATTCAATCTGTATGGCCTCTGCTTGACAAGTTTAGCACATAGTTTTAAAGGTATTTTCATGACCCCTAGGTCTCCCAAAATTCCTTTCATCTCTGTAAATTTTGTTGGAAACAGTTCTTGATACTCATGTAAGGTATCTGCAATCTCTGCAATAGTCTGATCATCCCAATAATCTCCTATTGATGCAAACTTTGGCTCTTTGTCTGTGCCAATGTTCACTTTTTGTGTTTTTACTGGTCAAGTCATATCTGGGATTTCCAATGGAGTTCCTTCTACCTCACGTGCGCCTTATGACTCTGGTATATCTATGTTGCGTGGGTATTCCTCATCGTCTTCATTTGTATCATTGGTATCTTCAGCTAATTTGTAACACTCGATGAAGTGCTCTTCATGTTCCTTCCATTCTGACTGTAGGTGCAGAGGAACACACTCTGTCCCAAAAAACTCCTGCAATGTTATGTTTGGATGAGGACAGTCATCCTAGAATATGCGTTTCTTGATTAGCTGTAATGCTTCATGGATTAATGGATTCTCGCCTTCAAAACTGAAGTCCTTCCGGAAGTTCGCAGCGAGC
The DNA here is from genome assembly GCA_027924585.1 of Larix kaempferi. Classification (NCBI taxonomy): domain Eukaryota; kingdom Viridiplantae; phylum Streptophyta; class Pinopsida; order Pinales; family Pinaceae; genus Larix; species Larix kaempferi. The sequence goes on along the minus strand of BSBM01000532.1, from coordinate 6,735,421 downwards.
AACTCCCAATCAGTGAGTTCACTGCGCAACTCCAGGTCGAGGTACCATTTCTTTGGGATACCCGCATCCAATGTATGTACAAATAAATGTACCCATTCTGTAAGTGGTCTTTCCACCCATGCCTTTGAACAGACTTCAATATGTTGATTAGGGTATGTCTGTCCATTATACTCTTCAAAGGGTAAAGTAACCTTTTTGGTGAACCAGATCTGCATCTTAGTTCTGCATTGATCACAAGTGGTCAATGTTTTCTTATGTGCATTCCACCATCTGGCAGGTGTATCGCGCAATGCTATATCTAAAACTGGCAGTCTATGCTCATCTGGTATAGCTGCAGTATATTCCCTTACGAAACTGTAAACATTAGCAGAACCATCATATGTGGGAATATGACTCACCTCTTTTCCGATCTAGCGCAGTGATAGCGTAACCTTCGCACATCTTCTTGTTGATACTTCATGCATGCGGCTTTGCCAATTCTCCAGTCTTGTATCTGAGTCAGAGATACAAGAAGTGTTGCATCCCCAGCTGAGCGTACCGTCCGCAGTAGGATTAATGTAGTCTTCCTTGTTCGCAGTCAGCTGGTATAGTCGGTCTAAATCTTGAGCTTGGGATTCCTCCTGAATCGGCTCACTGTATCTGTCACCATCTCTAGGATCCAATGGTGCAATGACCCTAAGATGCTTCCCTTCAAACATCATCTTCTTTGTCTTCAAGTTTATGATAGCCAAGTTATCCATAGCCCAATCAATTCCCAATATTGCTAGAAAAGGTTTACTATCATCCACAATTTCAATAACCTCAAAGTCTGCATGACTCTATACTCTGTCGATGTCAACTACTACATTAGCTAAGCGGCCAAAAGGTATGACCTTCTCCTGATTAGCCATTCGTAACTGGATAGGTGACCAAAGCAACTTTGGTTGACCCATCTGCTGCCATGTCTGCTTAGTCAAGACATTCACTTCTGATCCCAGATCAAGGATAACTTCATCCATTTCAAAATCTCCTATTTGCGCAGTAAGCCTCATCTCTTGGCCTGTTCTTTTGTGCTTCCTTATATGATGTACAGCGCTATCTGGAGTCTCTGTTGCAATCTGAGGTTCATACAGGATGATGAGCTTCTTGATCTCTACTATGGCTTTTTCGCTTTTTAGTAACTTCATGCAGCTTCGCAAGAACTGCACAACAGAAGTACGGACATCTATCGCAGTACTTGTTTTGTCATAGGGAGACAGCATGTCTTCAACAACATGCGGTGTTTCACTGTTCAGCGGGATCCTTGATGACTTATCTACTGGTTCTCTAAAGGTATCCCGCATGTCAATGAAGACCTCCTTGTTCTTCTGTAGGTTAAGAGTGGGTGCGTTTCCTGGAGATTTCCTTATCCATACTGTTTCAAGGGGATCCTTCTTCATATGTGCCTCCCTGATGTTGAAGCTTCCGCTCCTCTGTCACGGCCCGTCTCAGCGCCATTGCGCGTGACCACATTAAGGCTTGGATCCACTGGTCTATTTTCTACTGCGATCCACTGGACGTTTGGATTTGGAGCCTTTGTTCGTCTTCTCTTCTACATTTCGACCTCTAATACTGGGCAATCTTCAATGACATGCTCAAACGATTTACAATAATTGCATGTAGTGCATGGGTTAACACAATCTCTAGACACGTGCCCGGGTTGGCCACAGTTATAAAAAATGACTTGTCCACGGCCTCTTCCCTGTGCCGGACCAGCATTTCTTCCTCTGCCACGGTATCCACCACCACGACCTCTGTATCCTCCTTGATCATACTGTGCATTTTCTTGTTTTGGCTGGGTATCTTCTTGTATGCGATACAAGCCAGTGCCTCGCATTGAGTCCATATCCCTTTTTCTTTCATTCATTAATTCATATGCATGGTAGTTGGATTCATCATGTCCAACTAATGTACAGAAGTTGCAGTATAAATTCTTAGGAGTTTTCACATATTTCTGGATGAGGTAACAGTCTTCAGGTCTATGTCCTGTGGTTCTGCAAATTTCACACCATGGGGCCTGATTCTGATTTAATGGGTTAGGCGCACCACTGTTAATATAGTCGCAGAATAGAGGGCAATGCTCACGATCATGACCTTCTCCCTTACAACTTGTACACCAGACCTCCTGTCAAGGTTCATATCTTTGTTCTTTACCATTTTTCATACTTTGCAGTTCAAGTGTCAGGGTGGTCAGCTGGTTCTAGATCTGAGACATCCCAGAACTTGTATCACCAATCAACGAAGCTTCCAGCTTCATTGCAATTTCCAAGGCCTCTGCCTGGGATAGAACCTTCTGCTACATCAATGGTAATCTAATATGAGGTAACAGCGTAGCAATGAACCATTCTTTATGTTGTTTTGGTGGTATAACAAAACTTACTTGGTCTAGTAAGGTCTTAAATTTTTTATCAAATTCCCAGACCATTTCAGTTGGTCTCTGCTTTATTTCCTTCAGCTCAGTTATACACTGATACTCAGACTTAGATTTCTTGAACTCCGCCACCAACGCGACTTTAATTTCTGCGAGGGTTCTCGACTGTACGGTAGAGTATTTCAGAAACCAATGTAGCGCTCTATCCCTGAAAGTGGTGATGAGCTGTGCTTGCTTCATGGCATCGTCCTGGATTTGTCTTACACTCCATATGGCTTCACAAAGGAACCAATGCCGATCAGGGTCTTCTAGGCTAGTTCCTCTGAATATTGGCAGTTTCATATCAGTGTTTTCCATTGTACTACTAGGTGGTGGGGCGCCGGGATTAGTGCGCGGCTGGTGTAAAGGTATCTACGCAGTAAATACAAATGGGTCTATCGGGAGAAATGGACTAGGCTAAGTCTTCTGTGGGGTGGGCTACATAGAGGGTGGGTTCTGCGATAAGGGTGGCACGGTTTGTGCAGCCGACGAATTCTCAGGGGTAAATGGTTGTGCAACTTCGCTATCAAGAGCACAGGGGATCTCAGTATCTATATGAAGTTTAGGGCCTTCCGGATTCTTATTAATTTTATATCTCTTACCACTTCTAAGAGTATGTGTCTCTTCGTCAAAATCAATATATGTATTGTTTATCATGACAAACTTCAAGAATATTACTGCATTCTTAGAACACCTTTCTCAACTAACAGCATCTTAATGTATAGACTGAGATTGTTCAGAAATATACCTTGGAATCTTCCGAAAAAGTGTGCTTCTGCTTGGTTGTAGGATTTGAGTGTGTCTACAGCAAATTCTATTACAAAGCCTTCTAGCATATGATCGACCCAATAATCAATTGCGCATGACAACGGGCTTTCTAATGCTTTAAGCTATGCTGTGAGCTCGGGAGTCCATTTTGTAGGAACTCCTCCTTGGAAACAGTTTTTATTCTCTACGAGTCGCGAGATCCACTCATGCAGCTCATTTGGAAACGATGCCCAAAAGATCTCGGGAATGTCATTCAACAGATATCTATCCGACCACTCTGTGTCGCTTAGACACGGATGTCTATTTTCTTGTCTGTTAAAATCGCTTATGGTCTTATCCCACCAAGCTTGGATTTCTGTCTTTTCGGGATGCGAATAGTCAGATCCTTCAGGGAACTGATATTCTTCTTCACACATCGTGATTGCAATTCATCATGGATTCTAGCACGGCAACAGAACCATTTGTTGGCTTAAACTAACCCAGAGGTTTCTAATTAGACCCAGGTTCTTTGTGGTTCTCCCTTTGAACAACAAAATCCCTTTTGCACCGGCCCTTTCAGGAACAACTTGCGAGCAGGTTGAGGTCTCATCCGAGGTGTATCTTATGGGGTACTGCGGAATCAAGTTTCCACAGTAAATGATGAGTTGTTTATATGAACAAGCTGCGCAGTGCAGGATAGAAGGATGGCGCTGCGGGGCAAAGTGATGCGATACACAGCAGGATCTACACTACGAGCAGTACTGCGCGGTGGATGCAACACTGTGGGATTCACTAAGGGTTTCTTACTGCTGCGAATGTTCTATAGGAACTGCGAATTACCCACACTTATCCTCTACTTGGAAGATCTCGGAAACGTTAAGGCACTGAAATGAATATCACTCATCCATTCATTTAGGCACTTATGGGTTATCTTTCTAGCATTCATTCTAGAACTTGGATTATTACAACATGAACTGAAATGATAGACACGACTAACTATGTTGCATTCCTTCACTGTGTTTAAGAAAGTATTTAAACTTAAATGACTGAATCACGATCTTAACATAGAATTGAAATGTTTTCTATTCATCTGCTTCCGTGGAACCTAGAATATCATTCCCAAACTTCTCCTATTGGTAAATGCATATCAAAGTTCTCATACTACAGCGTGCAAGGAAACATTCAAGCATTCATTCTACAGAAAATACAGACAGTCATTCATTCATTAACATCATCACATAACACAAGATTTAACATGGTTCACTTCTCCAGATCGAAAGCTACATCCACAAGAACGGTTGGTAATATATTTATTTCAAAAGGGATGGGGCAACCGTTCTTAGTCTATGCACTCAGCTGCAGAATCTCCTTTCTCTCGGCTAGGTCTCTGCGCACACAGCTGCAGAGCGTTTACAATATTCTCAGCTCAGAGAGATTTTACAATACAAAAATGTTATCTCCGGATTACTGTAATCCCCAATCAACTAACCAACCCCCATCCCATACAAAAGTGTCTTCTTAAATAGATCATGTCCGGAGGTCATGTCTGTACAATGTCAAAGACCTAAAACCCAAAACCCTAAGGGTTTCCAAAACTGCATCGGTTTTCCAAACCGGCTTGCTGGCTCCTGGTAGCGTCTGCTTGATCATGGCGGATCTCCATGTCCTCATCCTATCGCTATCGGCCTTCCTGTCTCACGCATGCCTACAGGATGCTTCTACCGAACCGTTTCTCTCTAACGGTTTTACCTTCTAAGCGTGCCAAACGTCACTTTCCTTAACAACCCACGCGTGGCCGCCTTCCTATTTTGCCTACATCTGCTGCTCGGCAATCCTAAAATATCTTTTCCAAAAATGGCTGCTACCGATCGAGCCGGTAGCTATACATGATACTTGTCTAACACACCGCTTTGCTGGCTCCACGTGGACTCCTAACTCCGCAGCACTGCTTCGGCATAGTACTGGTCTTCGCATCATGGCCAAAACTTCGATGTTGCGTGCAACTCTGCAGTCTAGTCAAAAGTTGGATGCTGCGTGCAACTTCGCAGCATCCTCAATACTTAGCCAAAAATGTGTTTCTGAGCTGCGCTTAGCTCAGCTTTCCCTGCTTGTCTCAAAAAGGTGCTTCCAAAAATTTATCTCAACTTGGGCCCAATAGAGGGGATCTCAAGCAGTTCAGGTATGGTTCTATCATAGTGTTGTTCCTCTTGGAACAGGTTCCTCTCCTACGCCTGCAAGTGATAGTGGATGACAGGGATCTGAGAGATCCACATATGCTCAGGTGGGCAGAGCTGATGACCCGCCATGGTGGGGGTCCCATCATCACTTTTGGTCCTGAGTTTTTCAGCTGGCTAGATGGCCAAATGCTCATGGTGGAGGACTTTCCTTATAGTGGCACAGACTTTCGGGAGGATTCCGACTTGGTGCTGCCAGAGGGTGCAACATGAAGTGATATCGGTAAGAACAAAAACCCTTGTATTTTTAAGTTTTTTGGATTATATTTTTTTTTTATGTAGTGCTGACAAGTACATTGTGTGTGCAGATGTTGGCCCTGTATGACCAGTGGGTCTCTCCCTTCTGGCAAGGAGAGACAGAGGCGGGCAAGCAGTGATTCCTCCCGGTGCACATGCCGCCATCGAGGAGATGGAGGAGGTGTACCGAAACTTGTCAGAGCTGATTGTGGTGGTTCCAGAGCCTGCTATCGATGACATTCCAAGGCCCATGCAGAGATTTGGAGTTGGAGCGTCTGTGCACTTCAATGCCTTGCTCCTCAAGGTGGCTCGTATTGTGGACTGCTTCCTTACACAGCGACAGAGAGTTGTGCAAGTCAGGGGTGTGTGGATTAGGCGTGGTGCCTGAGACACTTTTATACTTGTAGTTGAGAGATTTAGAAGCCTTAGATTTTTGTACTTACTGAAAGCCAGCGTGCTTCAGATTTTGTACCAGCACTACTTTTGAGCGATTTATATATATTATTGGCGATTTATACATTATGTGTCTTTGAAATGATTAGTGATGTGATCTTGTTTACATGTTTGCTTCTATACATTATATTTACATGTTATGAATGCTTTTACATATTATGATTATTATGTGTGTGCAATGTACCAATCCATGATGAAATTGGCCATCGAGTCAGCAACTGTGTTCAATTCTCATGGAATGTGCAGGTATTGAATGGATTCAAATGACCTTTCCAAGAGATGTACTCGTCTAAAGAGACGGAGTAGGGTAGGATCACGGATAGCATAAATCCGGCTGAGATGAGAAACCACTAGTTGAGAATCCATATGGATGACAATGTGGTCCATACCCAAGGAAATGGCGTCGGTCAGGGTTTTGATTACAGCCTGACATTCTGTGGCATTGTTGGTCGCAAACCCTAGACAATTTCCTCCTGATCTAATGAGATCTCCTGTAGGGGAATAAAGTACCTAGGCTGCCAAAGCAAGGTTACGGGTATGCCTGCTGGCGCCGTCCCCAAATCCATAACACGTCGCCATCTACACACACAGACAGAACATGGTGTAAGGAGCGGAAAACAAGATCTAAGACACTCGAAAAATAAAATGCGTCACACCACACAAAAACACAAAAACATGCCATGTACAGTATATACAAGTCGGTCTATGCATGAGAAATCAAGCATAGTATCTCTTTAGGTAAAGCCCATTGCGGGGTTCACCCAAAGAGATGCCGTCATAATCTTTGAGCTCGTAGGCTCCTTTTTCCAACACACGTTTAATGACGTAAGGTCCATGCCAAGTGCACTTGAACTTCCCGGCTCCTAGCTTATCGTGCTTCTGGTCATAAGTGAGGACCAGGTCACCCTCATTGAAGATATGAGGTTCGACTGACTTATCGTACTGGGCCTTGATGCATTTCTTATGTGCTTCGTTAGCAAGAGTAGCATCGCGGCAGGACTCGTCAAGCTTAGCTAAGTACAAGAGTCGTTCTTCCTCAGCAGTAGTGTCAGGAAGAGGTTCTACAGCGACTTGAAGAGATGGGATTTCGCACTCTATCGATAAAACGGCCTCCGATCCATAAACCAATTGGAAAGGAGTGAAGCCTGTGGCAGTTTTAACAGTAGTTTGGTAGGCCCATAATGCTGAGAAGAGCATATTGTGCCAGTTGGAATTTTGTGTCCCTACCATACTTTGGATCATAGTTTTCAAGACCTTGTTAATCGCCTTGACTTGTCCATTGGACTGCAGGTAGTAGGGAGTTGAGTTTTCATGACGAAAACCCAACTTGTCACTCAATTCAGCAACCATATGGTTCTGAAAGTGAGAACCATGATCAGTGAATATAGCCCGAGGAACTCCAAACCATGCTATTATGTGGTTGAACATGAAGAGTGCGGCATTTTTGCCGTCGTTTTGGTATGTAGGCATAGCCTCGGCCCACTTCGTAAAGTAATCCACAGCTATGATGATGTAACTATGCCCCCCGACTGAGGTAGGCTTACAATGCATAAAATCTATGCCCCATTTTGTGAATGGGCCAATGGAAATAACCAAATGTAACGGGGCAGGATGCATGCACTTCTTCATATGGAAGTGTTAGCAAGGAGGACACTTCTTGACAGCCTCAATACAATATTTGAAGATAGTAGGCCAATAGTCTACACACAAAATTTTCTGGGCAGTAGCCATCCCAGAGAGGTGACCGCCACGCGCCCCAGTATGTCAGTCATTCAAAACGCGTTCGGCTTCCTCGTGCGTTAGACAACATCAAAGAATGGAATCGATGCCACGGTGATACAAAGTATCAGTTATGATCAAGTAATACTTTGCGTGGTGGCGTATCTTACGACGATCATCGTGAGACAGTTGAGGATCGAAGCGTTGGGTCTGAAGATATAACAAGATATCTCCATACCATGGGTCAGACGTACTGATGAGAAACAATGTTTCATCGGGAAATGAATCATTGTGCTCTACTTCTACATCAAAACGGGGGAGGTCGCAGATGAGCTCAGCAAACACCAAATACTTCTTAGACTTAGCCTTTTCGAAAAGAAGATCAAATTCTTGCAGTATCACAATCCAGCGTGAATACTTGCCCCCAAGTACTTGACGTGTCAGTACGTGGTACATGGAGTTCGAATCGGCAATGATGGTGGTGGTGCGGAGCAGGATGTAATGACGGAACTTCTGGATGGCAATGACTGCCGCAAAAGCTAGCTTTTCAACATGTGAGTATCTAGTTTCGGTGTCAGTGAGACCCTTACTCGCATAGTATATCACATGTTCCTGAGCATTTTGATCTTCATGTACCAAAACCATGGTGATAGTGGTAGCAGAAGTGGCGAGATACAAAATGTAATCGCGATAATAATTAGGCGGTTGAAGCACGGGGGCATGCATGATAGCATGTTTGATACTGTCAAAATATTTTTGAGCTTGGTCGTCCCAAATGAACGGGACGTCCTTCTTAAGAAGTTTCATGTAACCCTGAGTCTTCTCCGCGAAATTACAGACAAAACGTCGTAGATAAGTTGCCTTCCCCTGGAGACTTTGAAGTTCTGTAACATCAGTAGGAGGTGGCAGGTTGATGATGGCCTCCACCTTCAAGGGATCAATGCGGATCCCATCTTTTGAGAAAACGAATCCTAAGAGGCACCCAGACTCGACGCAAAAGATACACTTATGAGGATTCAGACGGATATTGTACCATCTGCATCTGAGGAATATGGCCGTCAGATGATCGATGTGGAACTCACGCTGCTTTGAATGAGTAGGGAGATCGTCCAAGTAAGGCTCCACAAAGTCCTTAATATCGTGGAAAGCGTACAACATAGCTCGCTGGAATGTGGCACCAGCATTTTTAAGGCCAAATGGGAGCTTGCAATAAGCGAATGTACCCCATGGGCAGATGAAATCCGTCTTATGCTGATCGGCTGGGTTGATCTCGATTTGGTTGTAGCCAGAAAATCCATCCATGAATGAAAAGATAACGCTTCTGGCATAGTTTTCGATGATCTAGTCAATAAAACGGGTCAGGTAGTCGTCTTTTGGACATGCCTAGTTAAGGTCCCGATAATCAACACAGATTCGAATGGGAATTGCACTATGCGGAAGACTGAAGAGGCTACCGCCTGCATGGTGTAAAACCAATTGCGACCAAGCAAGAGATTATAATCTAATGGGGCCGAGACCACTTCCACGTTAATGGTTACGGTCTTTCTTCCCAACTCAACTACAAGAGCTTGTAAGATCCCATGAGGTTGAAAGCCACGGCCGTCGAATGCTTTCAACGTGGTAGGAGATCGATTCAATTCAGGAAAAACTGATGGCTCTCCAGTAGGCGATCGACATGACAGAGGTAGAGGCACCTTCGTCTAGAAGGGTGCAATGGACCATCTTCCTAGCAATGTTCGCAGTAACTTGGAATGCAAGCTGGTGTGAGAGCCTTGACTTAAGGTTGTCAAGTCGGAACATGATGGTGTTCGAGGAATCCGGGTCAACTACACCAATAGCGGCGAGGAGGGTTTTGCGTTGATTGGGACAGTTCTGCAAAACTTCCAAGGTAGAAATGGCGCAAGGAGCTTGGGCCAAGTCTTCGATGATATTGTAATTCTATGTCGCGTGAGCGTTAGGATTGAAAACAGCTTTTCGAATCGTGATCTTGGGAGAACGCAATATTGAATCCAAAGATGGCTTCTCAATGGTAAGAGAAGTTGAAGGTACAGTGACATCAGGCAGAGAGTCGAAAGTTTTTTCAGTATTACTTCTGACGGGTTCCTTCGAAGGGACCTGTTCGTAGGATCGCGCGCGAGTATTCAAATTGATTGTCTCATTACACAACACAAGAACATGCGCGGTATTGGATGATTCCCCCTAGGCTAAGGGGGTTTGAGCAACTAGCTGTTGGTTTGAGCAGGAAACGGATCGTTGAGGACTGCGAGAGTTGGTTTACCCCTAAGAAACTTTTGAACTTCGTCTCTATGGGGACACTTCTTGGAGAAATGGTCATCTCCACACAGTAAACAAGGATATTTCAGTTTCCATTTCTGCTTAGTATCTTCGGGAGTGCTCTTTGGGTCCTGCTGGGTAGAAGATTTCTTGGATTTGCCTTTGTTCTTCTTTTTACCATTAAACTTATGAGATGAAGTTGATTGAACAGAATTCACCTCTTCAATTACAGCAGGAGTAGTAGACTTAACGGTGTTGTGGCCAGCCGGAGTTGGATTGGATGATCCAACAGTGCTAGCAGTGGGCTGGGTGTTAAGGGAACCAATGATTCCATCAGCTTGGGGTCCCTTATGTGGTTTCATGGGATCGTTAACGTCCCGGGGTGCGTCAGGCAAAATGTTGAAAAGAGTGCCAGACTAAGTGTATACTAAGTCGAGCAAATGGGCACTTGCGATGGCTTGTTCTTCTGTGACAGCACCTCACATGGAAACATCTTTTGCTATGACAGGAAGGAGTGATTTCGTAAACTAGTTTGCTAGGAGTTGATCTGGAATGGGAGCTTTAATGAGACGTTGTCTCCTTCGCCACTCGTGGATATGATCCGAAATGTGAGTGGCTTTATTTTGATGGAGCGAGGTTAAAATTTCCATACCAGTCTCATACTGTATAGGCAGCTGGAAATGCGTCAAAAAGTTCATAGCAAGAGAGCCAAAATCAGGAAAAGAGTGTGGTGGCAACTCAATGTACCAATTGGCAGCCGAACCAGTGAGAGTCCTTTGAAACAATCTAAGACGAATTGAATCGTCCATTAAGGAATTCGATGAACACCATAAATGGTATGTCATTACATGGTTTTTCGGGTCTTCACCTGGCTTGCCGTCAAACTTGGGTATATCGGATGGAAGTTTCACCGAAATAGGTGGCCAGTTAGATCCATGATAAATAGGATCGTTGGTTAACCGAGACAGGTCAGGTAAATCCAAGGTAGCCAAAAAGGGCAGCTGTGGATTAGGTTGCGCGTATTGAAAATACGGATATGGCGTGTAAGGATTGTACCAACCATAAGGTGTGCTCGGATAGAACTGACTGTAGCGGGTTGTGCTGCTCGGACCATAAGTAGGTCTGCCACCATAAGCTGGTCCGTTCCAATAAGGTGGGGGTCCACCTCCGCCACCAGGAGGGGGTGGAGGTCCACCGCCACCGCCAGGAGGAGGTGGGGGTCCATATCCGTAATAAGGTGTCCCACCGCCACCTCCACTGGGAGGAGGGGGTGGACCACTTCCGCCGCCAGAAGGATGGGGGCCTCCACCGCCTCCACTGTCGGAAGGATGGGGATCTCCAACACCATCGCTACCACCATAAGGATTAGGTCCTCCTCTGCCCCCGCCTGGAGGGGGTGGGGGACCACCTCCGCCACCCGAAGGTAAATGTCCTCTTCCACCTGGAGGGGGTGGGGGACCATTCCCACTGCCACCAAAAGGGTGGGGGGGATTGTAGGAAAAATGGGGTGGCCCTCCACCAATGTTTGGTGGGGGTGCGCCGCCTCCAACAGGAGGAGGAGGAGTTCTGATCAGGGGTAGTGGTACTTGAGGGATAATTGGGTGGATTCCATGCTGTAAAGGAGGTTGTCGCCCCCATAGAGTGTTTGAATTACCGAGATAAGGTATCCCATATGATGCGTTTCCGGGATTAGGTTGACCCGACACAGGGTTATTAGAACCTGGATACACTTGACTCCATGAGGGTTGGGTTACATTTGATGGCCCTCCAACATGAGATAATCCCATGGTGGATGGTCTAGTGGGTTGGGTAGGTCCAACAGAAGGCCCGTTGGGGATTCCACCAACGTTCTAGTTAGGAAAGGGGGGTTTCCCCCCAGCCACAATAGGCTGACCACTATTCAAAGGTTGAACCAACGTAGGTTGTTGACTAGCTACCGTGGTAATAACATTACCAATAAGATAATCTGTAGGAATGGAATACCCTCCCCTCGAATTTTGAGGTGGGGGAGGAACTAGTAAAGTAATCATGGTAGTGACAGGTGTGTTGGACCATTGTCCTTCCACTGGTTGGTTCACTTGAGGTGCAGGACTAGACTCTTGCGAGGGTTGGCCAATCTCAGTAGTGGTCGCATGGTGGGGTTGTTTCGATGATCCAAAAGATATCGAACGAACTGGGAAGGGTTGGTAAGGAGGTAAAGATGGGTCTTGAATCCTACTTTGGAGACTTGACTGTCGAAACTCTTCAACCATGGAACGAAAGTAAGCTAAAGTGTCTTCCGGAGAAGTCTCACTGGGTGAGGATGAAATGGCAAAATGAGCGACTGGGTGTTCTGTAGAGGAAGTCCAATAAGCTGTTGATGGACCAATAGCTGCTGTAGGGTCGCCCTAGGGTCGGTTTATCCATTCCAATGATCTAGGTTCTCCCGGGATGATGGGAGGAAGGTTTTGAGAAGTGGGGGTATGTGCTTCTTCATCCTGCGTAGGATGAGAGGCAGGTGAATCTGGTGGAAACAAATGTCCGTCAATATTCAAAGTGGGGTTCCCTACTTCAGTAACTACGACCACATTACACTGATCCATTCTTACCCTCGAAATAACCTCTGGATTAAGGGGAAATTCGGGTGGCAAGTTCAAGATCCTACGGGACCTTCTCTAGGGAAAATCTGCCAGAGTATCAAGAAAATCAGCCAAAAAAGGCCAAAATAGTGTCTCTCTCTCCTAAAGGTATTCTAAAAGAAAAGTAGTCCAAGAAAACCTACTCAAACTAAGGCAACAAATAAACTTATGTGACAGAGTAGATTCAAAAGTATGGAACCTCACGAGATTATCAAGGCATTGCAAACCGTGATATACTGCAGGGTCCAACAGTATGACGCGACAAGGAGGATTGGGACCATACCCTTTCCAGCATACCTGACTACCTGGACAGGACGTGCGTGCTAATCTCCCCGAGTGTTGTTCTCGGTGTATTGCTTTTCCAAGATGGAAAAATGGTTAACTCAGTTGGTTTCAGGAATCCTAATGGTGTCTCCCGATATACGCAAGGTACGTGGGAGCTCAAATCCATAGTGGTGTTGTCTAATGCACAGCCGTTGGCACGAGACTTTCTGATTTACGTGTCGAGTATGTGATACACCCTTCAATATATGCCAAGTACGGATTATGGTACTTGGTGGGTACATGAAGGAGATCGATATACCGATGTACATGGAATACTACAATACCCCCGGACTACAGTGCTGGCAAGTAACGACAGCTGCCACGCTTAATGACGCCGGAACACATCTCTAACTAACACACAAGTTACTAAAAATTTTACCTAGTTCTACCATTTATTTTATCTTGGACGGTTAGGTGAATGCATGAGGTGAGTACATAATTGGAAACATAATCCAAGCCCTAGCTACATGCACAAAATGATCTTTTCTTTCAATGAATTCTACCTATGGTAAGGAGAAAGTTTTTCCCAATGATTTTGCCAAAACAAACTCAATGCAACACAATCTCAATTCATACAAATTTGACAATGAAAGTACTCTTTTCTTTTTTCAACGAAACTCACAAAAATTACACAGCACTACTATCCAAATCAAAGTATTTTCTCTTTTCTTTTCTTTTGCTTATCAAATCAAAACAATGCTAAGTAATGAAATGAAAGAATTCTGAAATGGAATATGCAAGCTTTTCACTTTCTCTTTTCAATGACCTAAAGGCAACAAGAAACAATAATGCATCTACCTTTCCTTAACATGGAACACATTTTGCAAAAATTGAAAGTACTTGAGTTTTTCAAGAAAATGAATGATTCATAATTCAAGAAAAACACAACCAATCATATTTCGATTCCACTTTTCCAAAAACATTCCAATGCACAACAATCTTTCTTCAACACTTTTCTTGAGAAACAATGGGAAAGAAGCACTTTTGATCTTTCAATGAGCGTATCAAAGTAATGAACTTTAAAACAACTTTTGCTTTCAAATATAAACAACTGAAAAGAAAATGATACTTGAGGCACTCATACACTCAGAAAATCCAAGAAAAGACAAGCACTCAAACCAAGCAAAAAGACACACTTGACTCAAAATCAAACAGCAGCAAGCGAACTGAGCAAGCAAAGCTCAAAACAAAAGCGAATGAGGTTTGGAAGCTGATCTAATGTATTGATCAGATCAGGGATGGAAGGACGAGAATGCAAGAGTGAAAAGGATGAAGGTGGAGGGGACAAAGACGCCCAACACTACCGGTTTCAAACTTGTCCAAAACGGAACCCAAGATCAATCCAAACAGGCCAAACAAAGCACAAATGGGATCTCTGGCTGAATGATGCAACACAGAAGAGAGTTTATACACCAAACCAAGGCTCAGACTGTCAAACAAGGGAATGGATGCTTGTATGCCAAGCATTGACTGATCGGCATAGTCTGTCTTTGCAGATAGTGCGACGTCGCAGTTTACCTATACAGAAGGTGCGACAGTGTCGCAGTTCACTAATGCACGGTTCGTGATGAGCAAGCTACAGTCACAGGCAGAAGCTCAAGAAAACACAGTGTCGCTCTGTTTTCACTGCCCAGGTGCAACAGACGAGTTCTAGATTCAAAAATGAATCAGATCTCTCAAGGATGAACCACAAACAGGTTTGAAGCTAGGTTATACAAACTCAAGGGAAGAAGATCAGTATCTTCAATGTGAAGATCTGACAATGCAATCACTCCAAAGAAGGAAAAATGACAAAAATGATAACAAGGCTTGTGTCAAGCAATCAACTGAAAATGACTTAGATTAATGACTACTAGACAAGAATACTCCCCAGTATGGTCGCCAGATTTGTTGATGGACAATCCACTCAACCGGAGGCGAGCCGGATCTCCCTAGCTCAATGCGAGTCTAGAACAAATAAAACAGACTACAAATGTGTTTCCTAGATCTACTTAAGGATCAAGTGCTAGATGTCTTGCCTCTTTGATTCGCTATCCTTTCTCCCGCTATGTTTCTCCACGTCCCATGGTCGTCAGATCCAAGCTACAATACCTGTCAAGACACAGAAAAGAGAAATGAGTAAAGAGCATCTATACAATAAGAGATCTATGTAAATAGTTAAGCAAGTAAACAACACAACATCATCTTACATTAGAGAAAATATTGGTGGAAAGCATTTGTATTACTGCAAATAGAGGAGTACATGATAGAGATATAGAACTACAACCAATGACTTAACGTAGCAGCCCTTCTCCACACAAGCCAATTGCCAAGCCCTTCCAAGGAAGCATGAGAGTCTCCAAGAGGTGAGTGAAAGTGTCCAAGATAGATTTCACCAGCATGTAGATACCATAGTCTTCCTCCCTTTGGTATGGTAGTGAGCCTCACATATATAGGACTAAGTGGATGAGGTTATGGATAGGATAGGATGAGAGATGGTAGGAGAGAGATAGGGGATCTTCCCAATAGGTTAGTGGTCGAGTACCAGCTCTCCAAGAGATCAGGGATGAGCCCCCACATAAGCAAGTTTTGAGAAGGATCTCAAAAATGGCTATTTTTGCCCATTAACAGACTTCGTCGCACCTTGCTAAAGAGAAACCTACGACGTCGCATGTTGCTATTGTGAAACCTGTGACGACCTCTCAAAAGGTTGTGCAAATTAAGCACCAATCCTCCCAAACGATCAATTAGTCCAAGTGACTTCAGGGATGTACACACTAAATCAGGATGATGAGTAGATTTTAGGTGTAACAACTACTTCCACTTAACGAGATCTAGATTCAACAAGTCCCCCTCTATAATCCATGTACTCTCTGCTGGTGCTAAGCCTTCCCACTGGACCAAGTATCGATCGTGTTGGCCTTGTTGAGTATGAAGGGTCTTCTTATCTAAAATATGTGCAATATTTTCCTTTTTATTACTAGGAATGGCTTGTTTCCAATCCACCTCCGCCTCACCATCATCACCCAAGTCATCCCCATGGAATATATATAAATAAGAAATTTTAAACATGAGGGAAATATCAAGATCAACTGGTAAATCGACCTTATAAGAATTGTCATTAATTTTCTTGAGAATATCGCAAGGACCAATTTTCTTATACTTCAATTTGTGGTAGGTTCCTCTAGGAAACCACTCTTTCTGTAAATAAATCATCACTAAATCACCTTCATTGAATACCTAATGTCATTGGTGAGAATCTTTTATATTTTTGTTTTGCTCATTATTGGCCGATAGCTTGTCTCTCACTTGTTGTTGTAACTGTTGAATGTGTTCTACAAATGCTACCCCATCATTACTGATTCCATCCCCAAGCATTTTATACACCAAATATAGGACACCCATATGATTTATACTGTAAAGAAACTAAAATGGAGATTTACATGTAGATCTATTCACTGATCTATTGTAGGAAAACTCCACTTGAGGTAAAGCCAAATCCCACTGTTTGGGATTCTCTCCAACAATGCTTTGTAACAAGTTGTCAAAACTCTGATTTACTACCTTGTTTTTCCCATCTATATGGGGGTGATAGGAATTGATCAACTGTAATTTAGTCCCCATTTTATTCCATAAATTCCTCCAAAAATGACCCAAGCCTACCAAGTATCTCTATCATAGGTAATAGTTTTTGGAATACCATGCAATCTAACAATTTCTGGAAAAAAACAATTCAACCACTTTTGATGGATCACTAGTTTTCTTGCAAGTAATGAAATGATCCATTTTAGAGAACCTATCAACCACCACAAAAGCATAATCATTACCTCGATGTGTGTTTAAGATCCCCAACACAAAGTCCATACTCAAATTTGTCCATGGGTCTGTTTACACTGGTAGTGGCATGTACAACCCTGTATTCTGTGAATGTCTTTTAGCCATTTGACAAATCCTCCACTGTGCCACATACATGTTTATATTCTTTTTCATATTCGACCAGTAATAATTATCTTCGATTAAGGATAACATCTTATCCTTTCCAAAATTTCCTTCCAAGCCACTATTGTGAAGCTCTTTGATAATATTTTCTCTCATAGAACCAATTGGAATGCATAGGTATTTTCCTTTGAATAGGTAGCCATATTGCATAAAATATTCACCCTGGATAAGATTCATATTCTCGATGATTGGATTCTTCAACTATTCTACAATATCCCCAAAATCATTATCAGATGCATAGAGATCCTTCAATGTAGGAAACTCATTTACTTGATTTTCCATGGCTGTCAAAAGAATAGTGCACCGACTCAAAGCATATGCAACTTAATTGTTCCTTCTTAATTTGTGCTTCAGAACAAAGGTGTAGCCTTGTAAGAAAGAGACCCATTTTGCATGTCTAATGTTCAATTTATTTTGGGTGTTTAGATACTTTAATGAAATGTGATTGGTAAATAACACAAACTCTTTTAACACTAAATAATGCCTCCAATGTCAGAATGCTTGCACAATTTCATAAAATTATACATCATATGTGGAGTAGTTCTTTCTTACTTCAATCAACTTTTCACTAAAAAATGCAACTAGTATACCTACTTGGCTAAGTATAGCTTCAATGCCTACATGTGAGGCATCACAATCTACCTTAAACAATTTATCAAAATCCGGTAAGGCTAATATAGGTGCCTCAGTTTATTTCTTCTTTAGAAATTTAAAACTTTCCCCAGCTTCATTGGTCCACTTGAATGTCGTTCCTTTAGTGCAATATTTTATGGGTGCTACAATATTGCTAAAATTTCAAATAATGTTTTAGTAAAAGGTGGCCAACCGATGAAACTTGTTGTCTCTATTATGCTCCTCGGACTAGGCCACTCCAAAATTGCTCTGATCTTCTCTAGATCCATCTTGACTCCTTCTACTGAGATGAAAAAATGTAGAAATACCAAAACAATTTGCAAAAACCTACATTTCTTCTAGTTTGCATAAAGTTGGTGTTTTCTCAATGTATCCAGTATAATCTTTAAATGATGCAAGTGATCTTCTTTGTTGTTTTTGAAAACTAGAATTTCATCAAAATAAACGAAAACAAACTTACCATAATAAGGTCGAAGCACAATATTCATCAACTACATGAAGCAACTAGGTGCATTGGATAGTCCAAATTGCATCACCATCCATTCATATAGTCCATACCTATTCTCGAAGGAATTTTTACATTCATCCCCTTCGTGAACCCATATCTAGTGGTATCCACTTTGCAAATCAATTTTACTAAAATAATTAGCTCTGGATATCACATCCATCATGTCATCTAAGCACAGTATAGGAAACCAATATTTGATGGTAATTTTATTGACTTCTCTACTATCTATGCACATCCTCCATGTATTGTCTTTTTTTGGAGTCAACAATGATGGTAGATCACAAGGACTCATGCTTTCTATTAGTAGACCTTTCTTTATAAGCTTTCTTACTTGTCGGTTGAGCTCTACATGTTGTGTAGGACTTATCCTATAGGATTCTTAATTAGGAAAAGATTATCCTGGGATTAGATCAATGTGATGTTGAATATGTGTCTTTGGTGGAAGACCATTAGGTATTTCATTAAGGATAACATCAACATATTCTTCTAGTACCTTGTCCACTTCAATAGGTATTGGTATGTCTTTCTCAGCTCCTTTTTGCACTATTAATGCATAGTAGAATACTGTTGCTTTCATTTCCTTAACAAGCTCTCGTTCTGACAACATATTCTCAGCTTTCCCTTCATCCTTAAGAAGCAATAAGGAAACTTTTGATCCTTCCTTTAAAAAGGTGTAGGTATTCTTTTCTCCATCATGCATGAGTTTTCTATCATATTGTCAAGGCCTCCCCAATAACAGATGACATGCATCCATCGGAATGAAATCACACCATACTTCATGTTTATAAGTCTTACTGATGGAAAACTTGATCAAACATCTTTTATTAATGGTGACTTAATTCCCTTTTTTGAACCATGCAAATCGATAAGGATGAGGATGTGTTTCACAACGTAATTTCAACTTATCTACCATGTATTTGGAAACCATATTCTCACAACCACCACTATCAATAATAACTTGACATACCTTTCCCTCAGAAGTGCACCTAGTTCGAAAAATATTTGTCTGAAGCTACAAATATTCATTGCTGCCACACTGTCTTTGCTTTTTTTTGGGAATCACCATTGACCTCCATGTCATGATATTCTCTACCATATCGGGTGGGACTTCAAATTCAACTTCTCCTTCTTCATTCTTAGCTTGGACCAAGTTTAAACTAGGATATTGTACTTGATTTGGCTCTTTCATGTTATAACTTGAGAAATCAAATGATCAATGACCCTATACACCACACCTAAAACACATATAAGGTCTTCCTTTAGCACCACCATATATTCTACCCCTCTAAAATCCTCTTCCTTGTAGTTGATTTGAGTTATATTGTCGAGGATCTTCTACTTTCTCAACTCCTTGGGATGATTCACCTCTGCCACAGTTAAAACCACACCATGAGGAAGACAATGTACCCCTCCTTGCTCCTCTATTCCTTTGAGAAAATTGTTGGTTTTATTTTTCATGATATTTTAAGGCTAATTGGTATGCCTCTTCTACACTACGAACCATATGCATGCTCAATTCATTTTGAATAGAGAATTTCAAACAATTCACATACCTTGTATCCAGTTGCTCATCAGTTTCATGGTGATCGAAACGAATGGACAACTGATAAAACTCACGTGTGAGTTTCTCCATAGTGGACAGGTTTTGCTTCAAATTTTGAAATATTCAAAAAAGTCCATAGTCTAAAGGAAAACAATTTCTCACAATTTTTTCTCCATCTTATTCCAGGTCTTAATTTTGTCTTTTACCTTTTTTCTTTCATCCTTCTACACATGATCCCACCATATCATGGCCTGACCCTTCTACTTGGTGCATACAAATTTCACCTTCTTTTCCTCTATCATAGGCTTCTATTCAAAAAACAATTCATGGTGTTCAACCAATCTATTAACTCCCCTAGTTTAAGACTCCCTGCATATTCTAAAACTTCCATTTTGATCCCATCATTTCTCCCTTCTAGATCCCTGAGCATCCTTTCTTCAAAAGCCATGTGCTCTAATTTTTCTTCTTCATGTTCTATATGCTAATTCACATCTCCCTTGTCTGTCTCCTCATCATACACTTCTCTTCATATTATTCTATGATTATCCAACATGCTTGTAAGATATGCTACTTTCGTTTGGAGGTTTTGCATATCTCTATGCATCTAAGTAAGACTTGATATTCCCCTTCCTCTCCCATCCATCTTCCTACTCCGATACCAGATGATGTAGCCAATAAAATTTAATTCATTCACGAGATATAAAAAAAAAATGAAAATACATGAGAGTGGGAAATAACAATATTTGATTCCTTCTCCATCCTAACTATTACAATGAAGGTTCAACCCCTTATAACTAATATATGATATTTTCGAAAATTGCTAATTTTAGAAAATTCTTACATGAATCTAAAACTGACCACTAACATAAATCTAACTAGAGTGACACTAGTTCTCAACTCACTTTTTCAATTAGGTGCATAAAATAATAGAAAACTGATAATTACAAATAAAAAAAATCCCACAAAAATACTAAAACCCCAATTTGAGGAACTATATGGAGGAATTTGGCCTTGGGAAAGTGTTGAAAAAGGATTTTATCAAAAGGATCTTATTGGTCACTGTAGTTAACTCTTCGAAACACAACTTCTTGTTAAATTTGGGCCCCAAACAGATAAACAAGTCAAAAGTTTTGACCCTTGGAAATCCCTACATTATTTGTTCTCTCTCTCTCTCTCTCTCTCTCTCTCTCTCTCTCTCTCTCTCTCTCTTTTCCTTTTTTCTTTTTTAAATTTCATCCCACAGAAATCCTTGCATCAGGATGTAAAAATTTGGTGAAGGTTTTCTAGATGGTTTATGTTGGGATCTCCCTTATTTTTCTTGATGAGATGAGATGTAGTAACATTGGTGAGCCATTATTGTCATGGTTTTTCTACCCATTCTTGTAGTGGAGAACATAAGTCAAAGAGGGATCCCACTTCGTCGTATTTCCCTGATATAGTATTTTCTAGAATATTACCTTTTCTTCTTTTTGTAGATGATATGATAATTATATCCAATCAACTTGATGAGATGTTGCTCCAAGAATGATAGGATTTGTTCTAAAAGATACTTCAATTGGTGCTTCCCTAGGAAATATTGTTGTCATGTGTCGACTACATGTAGGATAGAAATAATTTCTTCCTTGCAGTAGGTAAACTTGTCCAAATCTCTATTATACCATTTCTTATAAGTGAATGTTAAGGGTTGTCCATATTGTCTTAAGATTGCACCAAAACCTTTTATGGGTGCATCACATTCCAATACAAAGGTCTTAGTAAAATCAATCATGGCTAAGACCATAGTGGTGCACATGACATGCTTTAAAAATGCAAAATATTTTTATACTTCTTCATTCCATGCAAAGGAACAACAATCAATATACATGTGCCCATTCCTCTCTTTCTTTAAAGACACAATCGATAGGGATGAATATGGGCTAGTGTTGAGATGAATGAATCCTACCTCCAGTAGCTCCTGAGTGATCCTTCCAATTCTATTTTTAGTGCAAATGATTGTGTATTCTAGTGTGCATTTCGTGATTGAGCACCCAGAATCAAGGATACAAAATGATCATGCTCACCTCTATATAGGGGTAAACCCTTTGGTTTCTCAAAGACCTGCTGATGTTTGTTCAAACCTTTTGTAATTGTTACACCAAAATCTCATCATCATGAGTTATGTGTCCTCTATTTTCTGTGATTCCTAAAGCACTTGGGCCAAATTATTGAAAGAAGAGTTGTTGTTGTTCCTTCTTCCTTTTGTTGTCACCTCGACGTTCCATGCTCATTTACAAGGTGCTTCAAAACCCTGGTGACGCACTCTCCACATTGAGAGAGTGCGTCAGCGACACTGGTTGCTTTTGTACAAGGTGAATCACCCCTCAAAGACGTGAGCTGATTGTGTGCAAGGTGCAACACTGTTGGTTTAAAAGGAGAAAGAGAATATTCGAGCAACTTCTAGAACCCTTGGTTACATGGAATCTTATCCCTATGGACTAGGAAAGGTGGCACTCGATCCCCTTACCTAGTGGGATGATCTCTTGAGCTTCTCCCAAAAATACTCAACCTCTCCTATCTCTTTAGGCTTATAAATACAAACCCCTTCTCCATGGTTAGGGAGGAGAAAGATAGAGCACTTAAATGCTGGTGAAATTCTTCTAGGATTGTTTCCCTTTCATCCATTAGGAGTCAAAATATTGGATCTTTGAGGCTAGGATCATTTGGAAGGAGTTACGACGTCAAAGCTTGGTTGTAACCTCTCTCTATGTATTTCTTATAATTACATTAATGCAGATTCTTTCCATAAACATCTTGTTATTGTAAGATATTTAGAATTGACTTCTTTGACCATTGGTTTAGATTGATCTATACTTATATGCTATTAGTACTTACTTGTTTCCACTTGTGGTATATATTTTTGCAGCTGGAGATATGGAGATAAAGAGCTACATCAAGCAAGGAGATAGTATTGCATTCATAAGGTGAGTTATCTTCTAATACCATTTGTAATTTGATCAATCTACGAAAGTATTTTGTATTGTGTACTACTTTTGTTCTAGATCTGAACCATTCAGACTAGGGAGATTGGTTAGTGTCCTCACTTACGCATTGTCCATAAACAGTAAGTCAAGATGGATTTCAGGTGTGGTGTTATCCCAATAGCATATAGCATAGAACCGAACAATAATTCCAGAGTGGACTTTCTTCAATAATTTTTTCCATATGATGAGAACTTATGATTTTAGAAGAGATTGTATGGATCCATTTAAGGGCTTGAGTATGAGATTTCTAACTTAAGCTCAAGTATAAATCCTTGATGTCCATGGTGACTATACCCAATGTTTATATCCATTATACTAAGTATATTATTAACAATCCTCCTAATATCCATTCATAATTTCCCAAGAGTTTTGAGCTAAGGTGAGAAGAAATAAGTTTACCTGTTGTAACGTGACCATTGGAGAATCCTTTGATTGAAAATCCTTGTTTTTTGCCACTCCTTAAGTTCTCCAAAACACTTTCACAATATCAACAACACACCTTCTCCATATCTCTAACAACAAAAAACTAATGAAATTCATAGAAAGTTAGATCTAATTTCCTACCAAAACAATTAATACAATCATTGGGGGCGGGAATAGAATCTATTTATATCAAATCAAATATAAAGTTTAAAACTTGCAACCTAGTCCTTGTGATGTCTAGATTCACTCCTTCACCCTCTTTGCATTAGATCACCAAAAGATTCAAATCCAAAGTGTCTCTTGCAATTTATCCATCATTTCAACAACCTCACAATCCTCCCTAAATATTCACCCCAAATGGCCCTTAAATAGATTTTGGATTTGGGTGAGGAGGATGAGAAGTAGAATGTGAGATGTGAATCCCAATTAATTTATTTTCCAATTCCTCCATTTATCCTTAATCTCCATGGTTTTTAAGAGTTTCATTCTGAATTGAGAGTTTTGCACATAAAAGACATAGTTCATGCATTTTCAACCACTTGAAGTTTATGGTTTCTTGATTCTTAGATCGTCATAGGAAACTTCAATCACTAATATAGTTGTTCCTTTTTGGAATTTTCTAATAACAACATGCATCTTTCTTCTTGGAAAGTACCAGTTAGGCTATAAGGTAGTATTTCTTTTCAGTGTTACATCTTAGTCTTCTTGTTGTAGGTGAACATTAGTGTATTCTTTAGGCCTACATTGTTAAGGGTGTGTTGTTGCTGCAACATCCACCACAAAATTTTGAAAAATATTGAGGCCCCTCCTCCTACACTATTATATTGATTTTTCTTTCTCTTTCTTTTGAAGCTTATCCTGCTCTAACTGGGCAAAACTTTAACACTTGTTTCCCAAAGAGGTTTTCTAGAAATTTTTCTAAGGAAAAGTCACCTTAGCCTTCAGTGCAGGTTTTAACCATAAGTCTTCTACCTTTAGTGCAGGTTTTAACCATAAGTCTTCCGCCTTCAGCACAGGTTTTAACCGTAAATCTCCCGCCTTCGGCGCAAGTTTCGATCCTAACTCTGCCTCTTTCGCGCAAGTTTTAACTCCATTTTGCCGCTTTCGGTGCTTAAGTCAACTTTGATCTGTGCGCTTTTGGGCGGGTTTCCAAGGTTTATTTTGGCCACCTGCGGCGCAAGATTAAATCCTAAATTGGCCTCCCATGGTGCCTGTCTTAGTCTTATTTTGGCCTCCTTTGGTGCAATTGCCTAGCATTATTTCTGCCGCCTTCAGTGCAGAGTTTAAATTCATAAAGGACGTTGGCAAAAAATCTTCTAAGTCTTTGGAACTCTTTGGCGCATCTTTAGCATCAAGCGCATATTTTTATGACCAATTTCCGTGACAAAGAGCAAATGTTAAAATTAATCCTCGCGTTGCGGCACAGTTTTTATCGATATTTATGCTGACCTTTTGCAAACCATCCAGCGCAAGTCTTGATGATATTTTCTCCGCTATTGGCGCATAAGTTAGCCAAAAACTCGCCACTACATTTACGTGTTAAATGTTTAGAATTTACTTCAATCTGATCTAGGATCTTAACTGAGAGAACAACATGTACAACAAATCTACAGCATATCAATCATGGACACAATAATGAAAGCACACAAGAGACACAGAGTTTACTTGGGGAAAACCTTAAAGGTGAAAAACCCCAATAACTTCCTCATAGATAGATAGAGCAATGATACAACCAGAATACAAGAGATAGTCTTCTCCTAGCAGCAGAGCCTCCTCCTCCACAAGTGCACCACTCTCCAAAGTGTGAGTGAGAGAATAGAATGTGTAAAATGAGAGAGACACACTCTCTATTTATACACTAACTTGACTTTACCTTTACTCAACTAGGTCGGCCTCAACTTAACCACTTAACATAATGCTGACTAGGCCGACCCCCACTAGGGTCGTCTAATAACCCTTTGACCCACATGATCGACCCCCAATAGGGTGGTCTAATAACCCTTTGACCCACATGACTTATACAGGGCCGAACCCAACAAGGTGGTCTAATAACCCATCAAGTATAAGTTACGACACTTACAATATAAATGACGACACTTCCGTATAGAGGAATAATAACATCTCTATAGGAATACAAACACTTCCGTATAGAGGAATAATACCATCTCTATAGGAGTACAAAATACATATATGAAATACATGGGTGAAATACATTCCGAAGTTACATATACATCAACACTCCCTCTTAACTAGGAAGGTATTTCTCGACATAGGTCTTCTAGCACAAGTCATCTTCTCTGGATCATCGTCACTGGATAATCGTCATCGAGTCATCATCATCGTCACTGCTGCTGCTATCTCAATCAATCTCTAAATCTACTCGTCATAGGAAGTTCTACAGAGCCAGTCCTTTTTCATACTGGATGTAGGCCCACCACCTGCAAGTCTTTGTCATCATTGGCCATACTATGGAATCCTCAGGACTTATTACATGCGTCACAAAACCTGGCTGTAGCATCCCAGGCTATTACGAGCACACAGCTCTACCTATCAAATCTCCCAGGAGCACATTTCATGTGACCCATCACAAAACCTGGCTGAAGCATCCCAAGATGTTACGAGCACACAGCTCTACCTATCGGATCTCCCAGGAGCACATTACATGTGATATCACCACAAAACCTGGCTGAAGCATCCCAGGATGTTACAAGCACACAGCTCTACCTGTCGGATCTCCCAGGATCACATTACATGTGGTCCGTCACAAAACCTGGCTGAAGCATCCCAGGCTATTACGAGCACACAGCTCTACCTGTCGGACCTCCTAGGAGCACATTACATGTGGTCCACCACAAAACCTGACTGAAGCATCTGAGGCCTTTTTCATCCTCTCCTGATCTCCCATGAGCAAATTACATGTGGTCATGGCAAAACCTGGCTAAAGCATCTGAGGCCTTTTTCATCCTGTCCAGATCTCCCAGGAGCAAATTACATGCCATAGGACAAAACCTCGCAAGAGCATCTCAGGATGTTACGGGTACACAACTCTGACCTGAAGATCTCCCAGGGCACAAATTACATGTCCTCCCAGAGCAATGTCTCGAAAGAGAATCCCAGGCTGTTACGGGTACACAACTTCGACCTATAGGATCTCCCAGACATGCTCATCTGCACAACCTGATCCACGGCCACAAAGTATCATCCTGATACTCACCATACATCAACCCGATGTACACCTTATCATCATCACTGCATCGTCCTGATGCATGTCATCTGGAGAAGCTCGTCATCCACGATCATCCTGATCATACAATGCATCCACCTGATGGATACCAAGTATCTACCTGATACATATCATCATATACAATGTATCTACCTAATACATACATAGATACATGATCCACACAATGTATCCATCAACATACATGATCTACCAAATCATACCTGATACATATACAGATACATGGTCCAAGCATCCAACATGATGCGTACATAAATAAATGTAAATGATCCAACTGATCATATAGAGCAAAAACTAGAACATCATCCTGATGCTCATCATCCAGTGCTTACATCCACATCCATGTGAAGGATCCTCCTTCTAGCATGCTTGGAATGGCTTCAGAAAATGTCTTCATCACTTCTTCCTTGAAGCGTCATCGATCTGAAGAACACCAAGCCTCTCTCTGAAGTACTCGACCTTCACTCTGGCTAGTGGCTTCATCAGCACATCTGCAATCTGCTCATCCATCGCAACATATAGGAGCTTCACTGCTCCTCTCTGCACCATATCCATGATATAGTGGTATTTTATCTCTATGTGTTTCGACCTGTTGTGGAACACCAGGTTCTCAGACAGCTTCACACAACTCTGGTTGTCACAAAAGATACCAGTAGTCTCCAGCGGGAGATCAAATAACTCTGACAATAGCTTCCAAAGCCATACTGCCTCACAACTAGCTGAACAGGCTGCAACATACTCTGTGTCATCTGTACTCAGTGCTACGCAGGATTGCTGCCTGCTAAACCAAGAGATCACACCTGATCCCATACTGAAGCAGCACCCATAAGTGCTCTTCCTATCTATAGCACTGCATGCCCAATCTGAATCAACATAACCCTGCAGGTTAAACTTTTGATTCGCATCCTACTTGAGCCCATAATCAACCGGATCAGATGGAGCATCACACAGAAGCTTCAGGTTCGATTCCATAGGTGTAGCCATAGCCTTGTAGTCCATCATCCCGAACCTCTTCAGGATCTCTACTGCATACTTCCCTTGTCCAAGGAAGATTCCATCTGCACTCTGCCACACCTTCATGCCAAAGCAAATAGTGCATCATCCCCAAGTTCTGCAAACATATATGACTACACCATTCAAGAAAGCTGTCTTGAAATCCATCTAGTGTATCTTCTATTTCATCACTTTTATATTTCTCTATGCTGCCATCTGCAGCATGCTTGATCTGATAGTTCCATTTAGAAGTCACAACAGACTTCCCTTCAGCACTTGGGACCGCATCCCAAACATCGTTCTTCATGATCGATGGATCATGGCATTCTTCCCGTATCCTGGGAACTTCAATATCTTCAATAGATAATTTTGTTGCTTGAACAAATGTTGTAGTCCTTCTTTTGTAGGTGAAGGTATGCGGTCTTTCCTACAAAACAAGTTAAATTGCATGATTAGAAACATCTCATAATTTTCAAACAAATTCTTACACATAAAGAAATATGTCATATAGTCATGCAATTATCTTAGCCAATGCTTCAATACAACATTTATCCATGTTCCACAACTTTCTAGATGCCTTCGAGTCTCTACCAAAACATTGTTAAGAGTTTGCACTACTCCCAACATGTCAGCAAAGAGGTTTCATTCTATATAAGTAGCATTGGAATGTTGTACAGTGCCATAGGCCACTTACCCATCACATGCATATTAGTAGTATATTGTTCATTAATGCAATCATTCTAATATGCACAATACATATCCTAAGTCTAGGAACATGAGCATATACATCATTGAACAATTTTATTTAAACAAACAAATATGCAAGAAATTATAATAAAAATACTTATCTTTGTTTGATTGTTGGGTTGACTCCCTCTCAGTCTTTGCTTCTTTTTCTGCAACTCCATTCTGATGTGGATTGTGAGAAGTGGTCAACTCCCTCTGAATATCTGCATCCTTGCAGAAACTACTGGAGTGTGCTCCCTCTTGATCTTTGCTTCCTGGATTACCTATTCTTGAACTTATATTCATTCTCGATCCCTATGCATGCTTGTTAGTATCATCATTGTGTTATCCTTGAGGACTCATACATAATCACACATTTATTAGTATAATCTTAATACTATCAAAACACAATAATCTTAAGCATGTATAGTCATGATCATTTCAAACAGAAATAATAAGCATTAGTATTCAAGGTTTCAGGGAAGTCTTCTTTTACTCATGCATATTCTTATTTGATCATAGAACTCTTCTGGTTAGTTAAATCATCAATCAAGATAAGAGATATAATATGCATAAAACCCGTGATTACTCAAACCTATACCTTCATGATTCTTCTGGTTAGTCATATCATCAATTATGGTAAGAAACATAATATGCATACAACCATGACTATTCAAACCTATGACTTCATGAATAATAATTATCAACAATGAAACAGTATAAGATCCTAACACAAGGTAGGATTCTAGCTTGATATAGGAAAAACATACCTGGATTAGCATGCTAGCTAGTTATGTCTAACATACCCGCATAATGTCTACTGGTTCTCTTCAGTGACTTGTGCTAGTAACCTGCATGTCTCATAAGTTAACAATTGTAGAACCAAGTCATACATACCTCGTAAGTAGATCTTCTATGTGATCCATGACAATGGATGAATCTTTGTCTTCATGTCACCATGATCATATGTTCTTGAAGTAGAACATGATTTGTCTTTCTTGGTGTACCTTTTATGTTAGCGAACAACATAAACCTCATACAACATCACAATGCATTAGTACACTCATAACTGTCAAAACCTTAATCAATGAACATCTTCTATTAAGGTGATATGACAAGTCTAGTAATTAATCAAGATTAACTGTAATGATAAACATATGATAAACTTAACCATGAAACATACCTGTAAGCCATACCTGTCAAGATTGCTTGTAATCTTCTTATGGAAGGCCTTAGCCTCATCTCCCTCTGAGACAGGAACTTCTTCACTTATGCAGGTGACCAATCCATCCTCTTCTAGGATTAACCCAATCCACTTGATTTGCAGGAACTGGATCTAGAGCTGTAATAGGGTTTGTCAGAGAAACCCCAAAAATTCAAACTTTGAATTTCAAACTTCTGAAATGATAGAAATATGCGCCTTGATGAGCTGATCAAGCTGGTATATTCAGAATTTGAAAACTGCAAAGTTTCACTCCTCAATTTTGCCTTTGAAACTTTCGGATTCACTGGACGTGACCTCGAACTAGGGTTTGATGAAGCCCACTCTTCTACCCAATCAATAGATTTGATCCAAAGCTCTAAGATTCTATTTTTATGAGGAGCTTCCAGCCGTGGTCACAGATTTCAAAAATTCCCATTTTTGCAGAAGCCCTAATTTTCCACTTTTCTGATCAAAGTCTCGAACTAGGGTCTGATCAAGCTCGGCCTTCTGCCCAACCAAAAATTCTGATCTTGGTCTCTAAATTTTGATTTTGATGAGTAGCATTCAGCCGTGGTCTCCAATTACAAAAATTACAACTTTCTCCGAAGCCCTAAATTCCGGAAGCCATGAATGAAGGTGCTCAAAAATAATTCTGATTTGACATAAATATGTACCTGATTGTTTCTGGTGTAACTCCGAACTTTTCGATCCATAGGGTCTAAAATATTTTCTTGAGATATCCAGACCTATTATCTGTCCATCCCGACAGGTCTGACCTCAATTGGATTCTCTGAGAGAGAGAGTTATGCCAAGTGTCGCAATGTGACCTGTTTATGGGATAATACAGGAGAGCGAACTTGTACGGCATGCCACGTGTCACTGGTTCAACTTCATCCTCTGAACAATTTTATTGAGATATCCCAACCTGTTATCTTTCCATCCCGATAGGTCTGACCTCAATTGGATTCTCTAAGAGAGATTTATGCCAATTGTCGCAACGTGACCTGTTTATGGGATAATACAGGAGAGTGAGCTTGTACGGTGTGCCACGTGTCACTGGTTCAACTTCGGCCTCAGAAAAATTTTCTTGAGATAGTAAAGTCTGTGTACTACCTTTCACTTTTTATGTAATTTCATTTGGATCTTCCTAGCCCAAGTTATGACCTTTTTCCCAAGGTCACTTGATTTTGACTCAGATCTGGAAGAGGCAGAATCCCTATATTGTACAGATCATAAATCACAAAGTACAACAAATTAGAGGTTTTCCTTTGGACACAAGGTACATGGGGATCTGATATTCGACTTGTAAAAGTTTCAGATCCGAAAACTTTGCCAAAATGGATTTATAGTGAAAGTGCTACGATGACTGGTTTTTGCTATATCAAGCCATAGCATCATAAGTGCAACAAGTGTCATACATGCCATATCATGCCTTCTTTCAGGCTAGCTCTGATACCATGTTATTAGGATCTTAACTGAGACAACAACATGTACAGAAAATCTACAGCATATCAATCATGGACACAATAATGCAAGCACACAAGAGACACAGAGTTTACTTGGGGAAAACCATAAAGGTGAAAAACCCCAATAAATTCCTCAGAGATAGATAGAGCAATGATACAACCAGAATACAAGAGATAGTCTTCTCCTAGCAGCAGAGCCTCCTCCTCCTCAAGTGCGCCACTCTCCAAAGTGTGAGTGAGAGAATAGAATGTGTAAAATGAGAGAGACACACTCTCTATTTATACACTAACTTGACTTGACCTTTACTCAACTAGGTCGGCCTCGACTTAACCACTTAACATAATGCTGACTGGGCCGACCCCCACTAGGGTGGTCTAATAACCCTTTGACCCACATGGCCGACCCCCAATAGGGTGGTCTAATAACCCTTTGACCCACATGACTTATACAGGGCCAACCCAACAAGGTGGTCTAATAACCCATCAAGTATAAGTTACGACACTTACAATATAAATGACGATACTTCTGTATAGAGGAATAATAACATCTCTATAGGAATACAAACACTTCCGTATAGAGGAATAATACCATCTCTATAGGAGTACAAAATACATATATGAAATACATGGGTGAAATACATTCCGAAGTTACATATACATCAACATTACGATCCTGTTCACTTGGTCGTTGGCACATCTTTTGGGTGCAGGTCCTAGTGATATTTTCCCCGCCGCAATCGCAAGCGCTACGATTAATAATACCGCTACACCGTTTATCCCATCGCAAGGTTTAAAATTAATCCCCGCGTTGTGGCGCATCTTCTAACGATATTTTTGCCGACCTTTTGCAAACCATCCAACGCAAATCTTGGTGATATTTTCCCCAACTATGGCGCATACGTTATCCTTAAAATTGTCATTGTTGCGTTGCTTCCAATCATAAAACGCCGATAAGCTTTAAGCCCGTGGACTTGACCCTTGATTGCGGATGTTTTAATCATAAGCTTCCACCCATTGTGCATTAGTTAACGATATTTTCCCCGCCATAGCACAACCTGCCTTTTGGGTTTGAGTGCAATTGTACATGTTATAAATGTGTCCCTTTTAATTATAATGAGGCTTGAGGTGTGCAATGTTCATTTAAAATTTTTTGTCAAAATATTTACTTGCGCTATTTCACTTTTGCAAGAAATCCACCTGGCGCAAAGCTAATCATCGGGAGTCGTAGAGCCAGCACAAGCGAACATCCAAGTTGAAATCGGCGGAACAACAGAAGTTGAAAAGTCAGCAAAAGCTATTGATACATCCAGTCCTTAGTCGATTTTAAATGAAATAAATGGACAAGCACAGCTGGAATTTATTTTGGTTACATTCTTTGTAAAGACACCTGCGTTTTGGGATTTGTCTTATTAACCACTAGAAGACAAAATTTTGTTCCCTCCTAGGTTTAGGTTTAGGTTTTTGGAAAAAGGAACGCATTGTAAATCTATAAATAGACAGACAGAAGAGAATGAAAGGAATTTTTGGTAGGTTGGAAAGACATTCTCTGTCTTGTGCGTAGACTACTTTACGGCATGTATGTGGAATGCTTTTTTTCCTAATGAAAGCTTGGAGGACTTCGTTTTGCTAGAATAACGTGTCAAATCTCTGTTTGGGCTATCCCTTGCTACGTTTACATGCCTTTTGTGAGATCTTTCCTTACTTCAATGCGAATTATTTCCAGATGTGATGAATGTTTCTCATAAATTTCTTCTGTGCACTTAATGTTTACTTCAAATGAGCAATTGGAATGTTTAATTTGAATCAGAGTTACCTTTGAGATCTTTTATTTTCTGCTGGAAAAGACATCTTTATGGTTAAACGGCTATCTGTGAAATCTCTGGGTGTTTTCTTTCAGGTCATTGCTCATATCTGTTGGAATAGATTTGCTTATAACAGTTTTAGATTAAGATTTGTTTCAGCTTTGCTTTTAGGTTAAATTAGTTTATAGCACTTGCATCTCATATCTTAAAATTAAAATCATAAAAATGGTGGATCGGGCCGCAATCGGTGCAAATATTGAGAATATTTAAATCTCACGGTAGCTGGAACCCTTAACTGGACAGATTTCCCACACCAAACGGTGAGTGATCTAATTGGGATTACCTACCGGGGAGAATCCCTTTCTGATTGATGCTGTGATTTCCGGGGCATCAACAGGGTGTTATATATTATGTTAATAGATTCCCCCTAATGTGTGAGTTCTAAAGAAGATTAGGTCCAAAATACATTAGACTTAGAATTTTTGGTGATCATGGTTGAAGGGTTTACGGAGGAGAACCATGGACACATGAGATGGAAATCACCTGCAAGCAAAATGCGACAATTCCCCAAATATATGATATCTTCCTAAGGCATGTATACACATGATCATAAGTAAACTAGCATGGCCACACACAATACACAATGGATCTCTGTCAAAAGTACCTCGAAGAATGTAAGCATGCACTATGATAAGTGCAATATATCAAGTTCTTCATGGTACTTTAACATGGAAAACTAATCTTGTGCAACTCGGGTAGTGGATCGATGAGTGATACAATTGTTTGTTCCAAGGTATTCATACCAAACCAATGATAGAATGAGTTTATATCATGTGAATGAATTAAATATAGTTGAACATAATAAAACACCATCTGATTAGTGATCATTGATGTATATCATTAACAAACATGAGGAGTCCCACTAATAGTAATGATGGATTCTGAGGTACTAAGTATGATATAACAAGTGCGAATAGATGTTTTGTAGTCCAACAATCAGGGGTCATTGATGTATACCCACTTGCATTCGTAAGGAAGCCTGCCACTAATGACTACAAGAATATCCAAGGTACTCCAAGGTTCCTAGACCCACTTCCTAGATAGTCATTTGACATTGATAAGAATGGATCCATTGGAGGGAGGGCCCTAATGCATTGCACATATTCTAACATGAAATAGAGATCAAAATTTTGATATAATTTGGTAGCGTTGACACAATCCAGCACTATACATTGACTCAAGGAAGATAGAAATTATTGTTCATAAACATTTTTAGGAATGGCCAACATGATTCTGAATTCCCTTGAACACATGACATGATGCATAGTGACACCTGAAAACATAAAATTGAAGTAACTAACCTTCATGTAATCCGCCAATGGAAGTTGCATTGACGAAAGCTCCATAATGATGGGAAGGATAACCCATCGACAAAGTTTTATTAAAAGTAATGGAACCATTTCCTATGGAAAATGTAGATGAGAGGGGTGCACTTATAACTGATGCAAAATATGTGATGTGTTCAAGGGTGACAAGGACTGATTGTTGCCATTCATTCCATGATGAAATATAAATTGATTCATTGATCCCCCTTTTTTGGATTTTTGGATTTTTTAATTTTTAACACCTTTTTCTTGTATAATATTGAAAATGAGTAAATAGTTCTATATTACACTGGAAGGAATGAGAATATCAAGGGTGTGATCCTACATTCCAAGGGCATGGATCAGGCCAAGGAAAAGATAGAATTACAAACAAGGGTTGAGCTAGTTATGTATATTAATCAGGTTGTTCCCTCCAGGGATAAAGGTCAATTAAACAAGAGCAATGGTTTATAATAATCAAGTAGAAAAAAGTGACTACAAAGAAAAAGATGCAACACAATCAATAGAAAGCAGAGTGGTCATCATAGATACTCAAGTAGATATTTTAACACATGATGATGCACACTGACACAAAATAGGGATCTAATCAGGAAGTGGTCATAAATGTATGAAAGTTAAATATGCAGTCTCAAACTCCATGTCATGATGGTACTAATAGGGGTCCCATGCATATGAGAAAAAAATAGCATGGGCACAAAAATAGAAATGTTGTCTTGACTATAGTGTCCCATGTTCGGTATGCTCTTCTGTCGGAATGGTGGAAAATGTAGATATGATGGGATGATGCACCAACATCCAATAGGTTCGACCCTATGGAAAATTTGGGAGGAAAAAACTCAAATGCATTATAATTAGGGGGAAACCTAAACCTACATGCAAGCTTCCAAATAATGTGTAAATGATCATATTAGGGGCCAACTTGATCAGATTGAATAAATTGTAAATGTAATACCCCTATTTTTTACTTGGAATGTATTTAATGAAAATGATGTAAATATGCTAGTATGGATTCCTAGTGTGGAGCTCAAGGTCAAGGCCCAACTAGTGAATGGAAAGGCATGTATGATGTATATGTTTTTATTTGGACCATATGGTTGGCTTTTCATGCCAATATTATGTTGGAAAATAATAAAATGGTCTAAGATGGATGTGTAAAGAGAACTAGAGGGGATATGATTTGACCAGAGGGAAAGAGGAAAGAGGGTCTATGGGAAACTAAATCCTTTTCTTCCAAGAGTCAACCTTAAAACTCCTCTAATTGTTACCATGTGCTTCAAATGAACCAACTACCCTCTTTTGACTATTAAACCCAATCATTGAATGCATGTGTGAGGTTGGTGGGAAAATTCACTTCATGTAGTTATTGAATCATGGGGTGGTGACAATTTTGTCATTAGGAGTCCTTTACTTCTATGATCAGAAGCTATGCCAATTGTCCTTTCATCATAATATCACATCCCTTGGAGTCAACACTCTTTTGACCATTCTCTCATGAAAACTTCTACACTACGTAGAGTTTTTCCTATTGATGTTCATGACCATTACCGAACTGTGTTTTAACCCATAAATTAAAATTTGGAGACAGGACTACAGATTTGAAGGGAAAATAGATGGTTGTAGGTGAGCATAGAGGTTATGAAACTATGCAACTTTACCCAATGATTTTTTCTACTTTTGGATGATTGAGAAGACATGCATTAATGTTGCAAGAGGTGAATATCCAATGACATACAACATGTTGGGATCTTACTACACACACTGGTAAGCACTGTAAGGGTTGGATTTCTTGAGGGAACTGTGGATCAATGAACAAAAATTCCTTCCTTGTGTTGTGTGGGTAAGTTCGAAGGAGTACCATGGGTGTGTTGGCTTAGTGAGTGTCACATACCCACCCATCCATCTAAGGCAAGGGAGGGAACATGATGCCAATCCATGGGGCTTTTCATA
Source organism: Larix kaempferi (assembly GCA_027924585.1). Classification (NCBI taxonomy): domain Eukaryota; kingdom Viridiplantae; phylum Streptophyta; class Pinopsida; order Pinales; family Pinaceae; genus Larix; species Larix kaempferi. Next base: position 6,699,518 of record BSBM01000532.1, on the reverse strand, counting down.
AAACTCAGCCATTCATTCAAATTCATATTTTTAAAAACCCATGCGTGCAGATGTAAATTCAACAAACATGCACAGCGGAGATAAATTCATCCACACACATAATTTCATGTGCATTCAATATATTAATAACATCCATTTAACGTAACACATTGTAGAATTAAATACAAGCAGAGAATATACCTATCTCAATGTAATGTTGCCCCCAACAACTAGCTATGTTGCTGCGACGTTCCACCCAACCGTAGGCTCTTCGACAGCATATACTGAGTCCGTCTGAAGGCCACCCCCGAGATGAGCATGATATCTACAAGGAACTTGGGAATTTCAAGCTCATACGTAGCCAAACAGCCAATGAATCATTTGGATCTAAGCCAAGCCAGACCACTGCTGGGTTTATCAGGCCAAATCTTAACCCTCTTCAATTGTGGATGCTTCCACTCAAGTTCAAGCCAAAATAATGAAAACCCATTTTAACCCCAACAATTCTTAACACACACAGCAGCTCAAAACTGGGCATGGATACACATAACAGCAAAACCCCCAAGTGTTGGGTATGAGGAAAAACGTGGGCAGCCAAAAATGAAGTGAAAGATGGGAAATCAACCCTGGAAGAGCATAATCGTTTTCAGCAAAATTTCCTGGGTATTTAGTGGGAAAAACGGCCTCCCTAAACCCCAAAATCATGACTCCTCTTTCCCCAACCGCTAGGCAATACAAAAACAAGTTCCCAAAAATGTGGGCAACCCAAAACAGAATGGTGGCAGGGGATCAAGCCTATGAAAGCCAAATCATTTCAGAAAATGTTCCTGGGCATTTAGTGGGCAAAAACGACCTCCCTAAACCCCAAAATCATGGATCCCTTCTTCCCAACGACTGGGCAATACAAAAACGAGTTCCCAGCCATGAAAATTGCAGGAAAATGGTGAAAAACGTGAAGGATAAAACCCCAGCAAGCTCAGACTGCGTGAGAGGATGAATTCCATGGGTGAAGAATGGATTTGGGCACAATTTCGTGGGGGTTTTCTTGCCCAGCAAGCCAAAATTTAATTTCCCAGGTTGTTGGCTTGCCCATACACGAAAATTGACAGCCATACCTTTCCCATCCCAAGGCATTAATTGCCTCAACCAATTTCTGGAAGAATTAAATGATTGGGTGCAATAGACAAAATGGGTAGTTGAGAGTTCATGGGTTCTCTCATTGACACTTGGCTTGACTCAATTGGCTCAAGGGTTTTGAATATCCTCCTCCCAATTCCTTGCAATATCATGCCCCCATCTCTTGTTGCATTGCATAGCTAGTTGTGGGCATTTATATTAAGATGCATATTTACAAGTCCGATGGTCTTCTAACACATGGGTAGCATAATTTTGTCACGTCCCCATTTTGACCCCCTTTGCATTTAAATCGTAAATGATGTAAATATTGTTACTTAATCATGGTGAGGAGCTCAAGGCCAAGGCCCCACCATTGATTTAGCGTTTTATGTATCAGCAATTAAAAATAGATGCCTATGGTTCTTGTGCTAGACAGGCACAATGTAAATAAGACATCATGTAATTACGAATTTTTAATGAAAAAACCCACAACTAGCTATGCAATGCAACAAAGAGATGTGGGCATGGTTCTACAAGGAATAGGGAGGGAAATTATTCAAACCCTTGAGCCAATGGTGTTAATCCATGTGTCAAAGAGAAAACCCATAAACCACCAACTACCCATTTTGGGTTATGCACCCAATCATTTAATTCTTCCAAAAATTGGTTGAGGTAGTTAATGCCTTGGGAATGACGAGGTATGACAGCCAATTTTGTGTATGGGAAAGCCATCAACTTGGGAATTCGTATTTTTGCTTCTTGGGCAAGAAAACACCCATGAAATGGTGCCCAAAGCCATTCTGAACAGACCGTTTTTCCTCTCTCACGTAGTTTGAGCTAGTTGGGTCTTTCCCTACACGTTTTTCATCCATTTTCTGCATTTTTCCATGCTTGGGAGCTCGTTTTTGCATTGTACAGTAGCTGGGAGGGAAGGGCCATGATTTGGGACTATGATGGAGGTCGTTTTTGCCCCAAAATGCCCATGGACATTTTTCTGAAAACGATTTCTGCTCTCCAGGGATTGTTCCCCAATTGCCATTTCGTTTTTGGGCTTTCCCACGTTTTTCTAAATTGGTAGAAACCCCCTCTTTGGACATCCCACTGAAGAAACGTTTTTATCATGCCCAATAATTGTGGTTCAGCCGTTATGTGCATCCTTGTTTGGTTTGAATCTGTGAGCAAGAAACTTGGAGTGGTAGTGGACAGAATTGGCTTGATAAACCTAGTGAAGGGAGTAACCTCTCAACAAGATCAAGAGGGCTTTGGCTACTTTTCTATGCACACCCTGAGAGCACTAGAAAGGAAGGTATGGCTTGAGGGACTGTGTGGCAGTGAAGAGAATACTTACTTGCATTGGGTGTGTAGGCATTGTGAGTGCCAAGCTGAATAGATCTGGGAGGGGTACCCATGGCTCTGTGCTTGAGCTCACTAGCTTAGCAATTCTTCCTTTCCCTTTCCTAGCAGCCTGATAAACCCAATTGTAGATTGGCTTGGCTCATCTTGGTGTATGCTTGGTTATGTGTGAGTCTGATGTTCCTTGGTTCCTTGTAGAAATCATGCCCAGCTCGGGAGTGGCAGTTGTATCAAGAGGTTGATAAGCACAACTGGCCTATGGTTGGGTGGAACGTTACAGATGCATAGCTGGTTGCTTGGGACTACTTTGTTAAGATAAGTATTCTCTTGTGTTAAATTTGCAATTATTATTTGATGAATAACTTGAATGTATGATGGATATGTTATTGAAATTACTTCCACTGTGTTTTCTTATAATTATACGTTTCCATATGTTCTTTTATATTATGTGAATGCTTACAAAGAGTTCATGGGGCTAGATGTCCGGTTTTAGCATCACGATCCTCTCCATCGCACTGGTATGATGGGAGGGGGTGTGACAAATTTCAAATACTTGCCTCTTCTAGATCGAGCGTTCACTAGTGGGGCCTTGGCCTTGGGCTCCACGCTAGGAATCATACAAAATATGCATACAATATTTACATTATAGCCCAAATATCATAAGGGTCAAGAGTGGGGATGTGACATACCCCTCCCCTTGGAATAACACCGTCCTCGATGTTCCAATACCTAGGAATATATATACACATTATATACATGTCCAAAATTCACAAAATATGGCAGGTTTGTCCTGCATCTCACCCTTTACTTGGGTTCTCAAGGCCAAGTCTTTTGGTCTTTACAAACCGCTCTTGCTGACTTGGACCTCCTAGCTCTGCATGAGGGCATTGTTCCAAAACAATCCCTTCCCGCTGATATACAAGTCTGGAAACTTTATGGCGGCTACCCTCTTGATGCTCCATTGTTGAACAGTTACGGAGGCAATGATTTCCTCCACATCCCCAACATTTCATTGGATGCTTTACCTTCTCTTGCTCAAATTCCTTTGAGTCTCCCCACCTGGAACGTTTCTTAATCAGCCGATTGGATGAATGCTTCTTCATGGATCTACTTTCCTTTCCCTTCCTGATTGCTCCCAGAATGCTTTTTACCTCTTTTTGCAGATGAATAGAGTCCTGCAAAACCTCGTGGTTCATCTCATTTTGTTGCCTCTGTAGCTTGAGCATCTCCCCAAGATTTTCTTGGGTCTTTGCAATTGTTTGAAGAAGACTTTCAGCCAACTCTAGTAGCCCTTGGTCTACCGCCATGGTCAATGTGCACAGCTGACCACTCTTTACTTATTAGCAACACTTGCTTGTGTCGGATGCAACCAATTGTTTCAATTTCTTACCTGTGAAATTCATCATGGAAACTCTTTGTTAGGACAAGCATAATACAATATTAACGTTAGTCAATTATTTTTCCAATTGACTTGGGATGTCCATGCTTCACTCATGTGACTTCCAATTTTTTTTTATGCTTTCCCAACATACACATGATCTCTTTCATGTTCATCTTTTCACAGTGAGATAACTATTTTAGCATTCACAATTTTAATTCAAGCAAATAAACACATTCTTCTTCTAGTCATGACATGCATTCAACAATTCTTTGTTTTATAAATGCATCAAAAAGGAAAGAGCAAAGTAAGAGTTTTCTCCCTCTTAGTCTTGTTTTATTATGGAGCTATGCCATTACTGTGGTTTCATGCTCCTTAGTCTCTTTCACTTTAATGTGAATGCTTTAATTGCCCTTTATTGGCTATGACACTTAGTGTCTAAGGTCTGTCTAATGCTTTTAAACTTGGGTACCCCTTCCCATTGTTGCTTACAGAACCTTTGGCTGCTAGGACCCACTCATGTCCACTAGCACCATATTTCATTACTGCTCATACTGAGCTCTTTAGGACGGTCACATGTCCACATGCATCTCTAGGATGCCTTCATAATCCTTGCTTCCAGCAATACCTACACTCAAACATTGAATCAATTCACATGTTTAGTTCATTTTCATAGGTTTTATCTCTAAACAAGAGTTTAGGGAATCATAACCAAATCATATACACACATATATTCATAAGCAAGAAGCTGGAAGGTAACCAAATACTTATATGTATTGGATGTCTTCACTTTATTCCACAAGATCCTTCTTTGCTTTACGAGCCTTGGATTTCCCGTGGACACAATTATGAATGTTGGGCCAGCACGTAGGCTACTCCACAATCATTCGAATAGGAAATGCTAGGCCAGTACGCTAACTGGTTTTATCAATTGTTTAAGGGGTATTGGGCCAGCATACACGCTGTTTCACAATATTAAGTGATTAATGCCCATCCAGTTACTCCCTGGATTTATCAATAATTTCATAGCGCCCACTCATTTACTCTCTGGATTTACCAGTAATTTTTAGTGTACAACCAGTTACTCTCTGGTTTTACCAAGAGTGTGTGGCTCTTTCAGGATCCTCACTTCCTACAATGGCCAAGGTTTCCAACAAAGAAACAACAGTGTATTAGCTTAGCTATCATAAGACTTCTATCTAAAATCTTCATTATTCCAAACAAGACATAAATGAAAACGAATACTTGTATGTATTGTGCATTTCCCCTCTGGTCCACGAGATCCTTCTTCGCTTTGTAAGCCTTGGGATCGCCTATGGACTTGGATATAGTTAATTCTTAACCAGTACACCTCCCCATCGGCTGGATTTACCAAGCATTTGGTGGTGCCCAACCAGTCCCATACCTGGTTGGCCCTCTCCAGTGCCGAGCTAGCACATTCATCTGGGTCATCGACCAATGGAAGGAACTGCGCCACCGACCACTATAGGTCAAGGCTCTACTATGGAGCCATAGGCATCTCAGGGTTTTCAGTCCTCGGCGCCCGCCCTCCCACTGTTGTCCCAATAGAGATTTTATGTCTTTACCAATGTCACCACACCTTCTTGTACCATCTGACCATTATAGGTCAAGGCTCTACTATGGAGCCATAGGCATCTCAGGGTTTTCAGTCCTCGGCGCTCGCCCTCCCACCGCTGTCCCAGTAGAGATTTTATGCCTTTAGCAATGTCACCACACCTTCTTGCACCGTAACCCTTCACACACATCAACTCTTCATTCATACAAGGATGCCACTCCTTCTCTTGTGCAAATCGGTGGTTCCTTTTAGGAACTTTATAGGTGACTTTCTTGACTGCAGGTTAACATGACCCCTACTCACACAAGGATGATACCTCTTCTTATTACACAGCTCTTCGGGCCTGTCCATCCCTTCTGGTAATATTTCACGTGAGCATAGAAAGGTTTCCAATTCCCATACAGTCCTTTTGCGTACCCTTCTTCACTTTTCCCTTTAATGTGCAATATCAATCTACATCTGTGTAGGTTGACAACACAAGAAGGATAAGCAAGCTCATCAGTATCTCTATTCAATTCTTAACCACATTCCATATCATTCACTATCAAGTATTGAAACACCAGGAATACGTCCATTCCCTTAGGGTGTAATCAATATTGAAAACCCTATCATGACCCATCACCAGAAAAGGTGTGCACCCCCTTTCCGATGTGCACCATGTAGGCCCTAATCATACTCAAGCAGTCTGCAATGATATAAATAAGATAGAGCATGCTCTGCATATTAACCCTAATAATTTAGACATGCATGTTCTTGTCTAGGGTTACGGAATACTCATTCATTTTGCAGATGTATCTCACATGCCTTCTTGGCATAGCTTTACCATCTCACTCTCATGGTTTACCGCCATGCAGTTTAGCTGAGATATTGTCAATGGTGTTTCACCCGAAACCCATTTCTAAAACATGGGGTCTTTCCCATCTAGTTTTGCTTTTGCAGGCCATCACTCCTAGTCTTCCTGCAATGTGTCTTCTTAGCACATTTATCAAATAGCCAAACAGTTAGCAGCATTTATCAGTAAAATTCAAATCTGATTCCTCTAATCAGTCAGTGGCATTGATAATTAAATTCAAACATGAATTTACAATCCTGTCCTTTGTAGAATTGATTTGCTTAGCCATGAGCCCGTTCTCATATCGTCTGGCTCTTGCTCATGGTAGATTTCAATCTTTGTCATGGACTTACCCATATTTTCCATGCCCAAAACATTCTACCTAAAATCTGAAACTTCAATCAGCCAAACGCTTTGTAAGTTTCTATGCATATAATATTTCATTGCTGCCACAGTCACTGAAGCATCTTAATATCACCAAAATCATCTACTTCATGTGAATCATTTACATCATTTTATGCAACCATTCTCTTGCATTCATAGCAGCTCATGAAATGCTCTCAGGATTGATAATACCATTTCATCTTTTATCTAGTGGTAATGAAACATACACCACAATCATGCATTCACACAATGCATCTCAACATGTGCACCTATACATATGCATGTATATTCACAACATTTTCATAATCTTTTGATGTGCATTCACTTAATGCATAACCCCTCAATGCAACCTTGCATTACTTTATGAGTACTATGCATTCAACATAATTCATACATAGTTGAAGGGATCTTACCAAATCCTCTTTCAATCATTCATGCAATTTATGCACCACTAACCATTACCTGCATGGCTGATATTAACATCACTTGATGCTACCTAATCAGTTGGCCTCTTACCAAAGCTACACAGCCTTTTTGCCAACCTCATGATCATAGATTTGTTGCACCATCCCTTCCTCATAAGGTCGTTGGTCATGTGCAACAACGTCATCAACTTCTTTAGCCATGCTTTGATTGCATTTTGTCCTACAACCAATGCGGACACAACTAATTATTAGCAACTACAATCATTATCTTAAGTGGCTCATTGCATATGTAAAACCTCACTATTTTACCAAGATGCAATATCATATATGCATAAACATTTTCACATGCATTGTGCAATGGCAATTAGTATTCCAACTAATGCATATTCACTTCATCAATCTAATTTTCTTGCGTTTTCAATCATACTTTTATGGTCTGATTCACACAACCATTATCAACAACATTAAATACCATTAATGAGCTATTGCATGTGTAACTTCACTACCTTTACCCATAGGCAACATCATACTCATGCATAAGTAATTCACATGCACTATGCAATGACTATTTAATCTATTACTCTCTTGCATTTCCAGCATCCTTATGCCATAATTTTCAGTATATAAATACAATAGTACGAGAGAAGTGAAGGAATTCCCTTCTTAATCTCCATCATGACATGGAGTTCCTCCTTCACATCATAACTGATCTTTTTCTTGGCTTCCCTACCAAGCATACACACAATCATTAGCTATGATCTTCTCATGAATTAACAATTCCACATATACATACGTGTATAACATGCATCCTTGCTATTTTTCCAAATATGCAATTCTTATGCTATAAACAGAAATAGTTTAAGGTGAGGAATTTTCCCTTTCATCTTCCATAGTGCACATCCAAGCATGCAAAATTCCTTTCACACATTCAACGACTGTCTTCGGGACACAACGGGGGTCAAGGGGGCTTGCCCCCTTGTGGCTCACCACTAAAGGGCGGGTCGAGGGCAGCGCCCTCATTTTTTTTTGTTGTTTTTTTTTTTTGTAATTCCTTTGATTTCGCGCAATCTGGCGCATAACTTGCATGGTGATTTTTCCATTTTTGGCACCTGAGAATCTCAGTGAAAATTGCTGCATTTACCTCGTTGGTGCAATTTTTAAGGTTAAAATTGTCGCAGGTGGCGCGGGTCTTACCATTATCTTTGCCGCCATCAGCACGGGTCTTACCCTTAAGTCTGCCGCTGCGCGCGTCGCAAACTTAGGCTTAACCTTACCGCCGCACCGCGCACGTCACAAGCTTTAAGCGTAACTTCGTCGCCGCCGTGCAAGCTTCCAGCGCAAAACTTACCATTAACTTTGCCACTACCGCGAAAGCTTCCAGCACAAAACTTACCATTAACTTTGCCGTCGCCGCGCAAGCTTCCAACAAAAAAATTACCATTAACTTTGTGTGAGGCACCTGCAACAATTAATTAACAAGAATACGCGAAATAGCAGAAATGACAGAACTCATAATCACTTTTGTATTGATCACAGGCCACTTCGAGGGGGCAACCTCCTTTGAGCAAGCTCAATACAAATAACTTCACGGTCCTTCATAGGTCTCAACACACACTTATATACTAATTCTAGGCGCCAATACTATGGGTCGAAACCATGGGCCGTTACAAACTATGGATCAACAATACTATGGGCAACTTACAAAGCATATGCGCCAACAACAATAACACAAACTATTGATCAACAAATACTACGGGACGACTTACAAAGCATATGCGTCCAACAACAACATACTAACAAAGTAAAGACATGGGTTCCTAACATCCCCTCCCCCTTAAAAAAAGCTTTGTCCTCAAAGCTTTAGATGTGGAAATTGTTGTTGAATCTGAAGGAGTGGTTCCCACGTAGCATCCTCTGGTTGCATGCCGTGCCACTTGTTGGCCCGGTTTTGCAACCAGGCCTAGTGCTATGGGCACCTGCTAACTAGTAGCAGCAGTTTCAAATAGAAATAAACAACTAATTAAACTAAACAAAACTAATCATGGATCTATGCAAGAATCTAAGCAAATAATGTAAACATTTAAAAATAAAAACAAGAACAAGAAAATATTAAAGAATTTTTGTATTGAAAAATGGGGGCAAGCAAGTGCTTGCGATAATACCTTCAATGGTGAAGGTTGATGTTGAGCAACTCCCAAGATGAGTAGCTCCAAGCTCCAAGAGGTCTCCTTCTCCAAGGTTGCTTCAATGGCTAAAATGCTCAAGGGAGATTTCAGCAGCATAAGGATGAGATAATGGATGGATGTGAAATGAGGAGCCCCTACCACCTTTTTATAGGTTTTGGTGGTGGGGAATACCATTTGTGGTTTTGTGGAAACCAAATGGTATTGACCAACATGGTTTAGGTACTTTTCCCGCCTTTTTCCTTTTTTTTTGAATAAAATTAATATTTTAATTCCCTTTTTAATATTTTTGGGAATTTGGACCCTTTTTTAGGGTTTTTTATGCTTTTTTAGAAAAAATAATCTTTTTTAATGGAAAAATGGGTGTACTAAGGTCTTTTGGTGACCCTTTGTTGGTTTCAGAGGCTCAGATGGTGGAAAAGTGGACAAATGGGTCATGTGAATAAAGGAATGAGCTAGTGAGCACTTTTTAGGTGTTAACAGATTGCCCCCTGATGTGTGAGGGAAGGAGCTCATCGTATGGCCGATAGACATCATAGTTCGTTTGTCTTTTTTCAGGGGTTTGGGAAGGAGAAGAGACCGATTGGAGACTGGAGCCACGGCCCTTGGAAGCTGCAAGAAACAAAAAAAATATTACATGGCCTCAATATGAATGAGGTATAATCTTTGATAATGGACGAGGCGGGCATTCCCATGCTCGTATCAAGACATATACATAACAATTAGTCCCAAGAAGGGGGATCTAATACATAAAGAATCTACTGGTATACCATAATGGTCCAGGGGGGACATTATTTTGGGTTGTACTCCCGATCATAACGGATCTCAATAACTGATACACTGCAATAACTGAGGGATCGCTAAAACTGAAGGTGTCCAACATCTGTAGGGACTCAAAGACTATGAGTCATCTCTGAGAAATGATATAACTGTATACTCAAGGGAGTATGAAACTGGGTTACATCTGAATACTGTCGCCATGCGCAACCCCGATATCTATAGAAAAAGTGTAACTGGTGTTATCCATAGGAAGACTCTCAAATGTGGAGGAGTCAGGAGGTATCCGGGGTCTTCGACTAATAATTGAAACGGACGAATACCCTGTGCGAGTCTCAACGATGCGATCAAGGTGTTGAAGTCGAGCATGTGAGAAACAACCATTTGGAGAGGCACTGAAGATTCCTCTCGAAATGATTCGTAGGCACTTATCATAAATGGTGATGAGTCCAAGACACAGGGACCTCTAGGTCTATCCTCTGGAATCAATGTGGTTGTCGTCGACAGAGGGAGACCAGCAACTAACAAGGCAATGATGTTTCCTTGATAGGAGCACGAGGTGTAAAACTGAAGTGTTGTAGTACTGATGGTAGGATTGACATACTTGTGGGAATGGGAAATATCTGGGTCAAAAAATGGGTAGAATCAAACTTCCTTTGTTCAGAGCATGATGACATGGTTGACCTGGCAGCGTAGGGAACTGATTTGTAGGTGTGGGGATCATTGCTTTGACTGAATGGTATATACTGACTCTGGGGGGGAGGACGAGCTGATAGGTGTTGTCGAGGGATTATCAAGGTGACATACTACAGAATACTCTGAACAAAGGAGACCAAAATGGGGAAGCTGCCATATGAGTAGATGTGATCTGTCGTGGCGCCAAGAGGCACCATTGATTCCTTCTTCGTAGTTTTAATGAGCTCCAAGAAGGGATAAAGTGTGCTCTGAAATGGTATGGTCCTGTGGATTTTGTGAGCCCAGGACGGCTCATGCTCATGGTTGCTTTCATGTTTAGAGAGTCTGAAAGTGGTAAGTGGACTCTATTGGTGTTTCTTTTTCGTAAGTTTAGTCTCCAAGGCCCGAAAAAGCATAAAATGATGCGGATGGAGAACTCTTCTAGCCTATGTGACTAGAGTATACCTTTTTCGTAATTAGTCTATGAGGTCCGGAAAAGGGGTAAACTTATACCAGGTAGACACCCTTTCAGATACGTTTAGCAAGCATGAAAGGAAGCAAGATTGCTAAGCGATCTTTTCATTGTTTGTAGGAGTTAGAAAAGAGCTCAACAGAAACTCCCTAAGTGCCTTTTTCGTACAAGGCGTTGCTCGGCCCGAAAAAGGGGTAAAATTATACCGAACAAACATGGATTGATGAGGGCGAGAAAAGGTCTCAAGCATCGTCATCAGTGCAGAAAACTGGTTCCGGTGACATAAGGATTGTCAAAAACGGAGAACGGTCGATGTGGCACGCAAACCGAGGTTATGTGAGGGGCATGGAAAAAATGCCCGAAAAATCTAACGGTGAGAGCGAGAAATGATCTCAAGCATCATCACGAGCGTGAAAAACTGAGTCCGGCGATATAAGGCATTTCGGAAACGGAGAACGGCCGATGTGGCACGCAAACCGAGGAGACGAGGGGGCAAGGAAGACATGCCCGAAAAATCTAACGGTGAGAGCGAGAAATGATCTCAAGCATCATCACGAGCGCGGAAAACTGAATCCGGTGATATATGGCACGTCCAAAATGGAGAACGGCCGATGTGGCACGCAAACCGAGGTGACGAGGGGGCATGGAAAAAATGCCCGAAAAATCTAACGGTGAGAGCGAGAAATGATCTCAAGCATCATCACGAGCGCGGAAAACTGAATCCGGTGATATATGGTACGTCCAAAACGGAGAACGGCCGATGTGGCACGCAAACCGAGGTGACGAGGGGTCATGGAAAAAATGCCCAAAAAATCTAACGGTGAGAGCGAGAAATGATCTCAAGCATCATCACGAGCACGGAAAACTGAATCCGGTGATATATGGCACGTCCAAAACGGAGAACGGCCGATGTGGCACGCAAACCGAGGCCACGAGAGAGGCCAAAAAATGGTCAAAAAATGGACCCCGTGAAAACGGGAAAAGGAAGGAACCTGCATGAAGTTCTCGCTGTGCTGATTCCAACGGTACCAACGGTTTGAGAAATGGACTTCGTATGATCCCGCAATGGTTGTTGGAAAATTGTTGGAATTCCTATAAATAGGGCGTGGGGCCTAAATGACTTGTCATTGTTACGTGCGAGTTTGATAGAGCTGTCAGAGCTATTTCTTGATTTCCGGGAGATTTCACCGTTGGTTTTCGATTTAGCGAGTTGCGGGTAACTCTATTGGCCTTAGCCTTGTCAATTATTTCTTTTTTGTTTGGCGACGGGCCCCCAAAGGCCGCGAAATTCCATGTTGACTCTCCAACGTGGAATATCGCGGGTTTCGGGGCTGTTCCCGCGATGAACCGCGCGGGTTTTAGGCTGACAGTCGCGATGTTCATCGCGACTGCGAGGCTGGAACCCGCAATGTTCATCACGGGTTCATTGGGGATAGTCGCGATGTTCATCGCGACTGTCCGGCCAAAACCCGCACAAAAAGCCGCGATGCCCATCGCGGCTTTTCCACCAAAAGCCGCGATGACCATCGCGGGATCCATGCAAAAACCCGCGATGGGATTTTTTCAAAAGAATTTTATGCTGGGGCTAAAAATTTCTTCTGTTTTCTAGCAGGATGTTGAGGAGACCACAGTCCTCGTGGCGGGAGCGAGAGATCGATGGTGATCTTATGGAGAGGATTCTGACTGATGCAGGGGTGAGACAGACTCTGGCTATGAGCGGAATTTTGAAGTTCGCTCAGATCCCGCCTATTCGTTCAGTGAGACAACTCCTGAACAAGCTTGTGCGTTGGTGGGTGCCAGCGGAGGGTGCATTTATCATTGGGGGTGAGAGGTTAGAGATCACTCTCACGGATGTCTATTTTTTGACTAGGTTGCCTCGCTTGGGTGAGGTGGGTGATATCTTGCCGAGGTTGCCTCCAGGTATAGATATGGAGGACCTGTTACAGACTTTCTGTGTTGATGATGCTGTTTTGCAGAACAGCTCTATTAGTCTGCGATCCCTACGTGAGTGGGATATGCGAGCTGTTGGGGCCTGCGTTTTGCGGATACTGGGTGCGGCTGCGCCACATCGTATGTCTGGGGGGCAGACGATGATGGTGGATTCTGTTCTTCAGGGTACTTATTATGCCTGGGGGCAGATGTTTCTGGCTGGTGTCCGGAGAGATCTGGACAAGGCCATTAGAGAGGGAGGCGAGTTTTGTTATGCCTCATTTTTATGCTGTTTTTTCTTCGAGCGGGTGCTGACCTTGCGGCCACGGGTACCCATTCGTGTTGGTCTTCCGAGTGAGCCTCGTATGATGAGATGGGGGCAGATGATGCCTCGTGGTGGCAGTGGTGTCCGCGGTTACTTCACGGAGGATTTCTATCAGCAGTGGGAGCAGATGCCTCTGGTTATTGAGGACTACCCTTATGCCGGCATGGACTATCGAGGTGACCCAGAGATGCCTCGTGCCCCAGGACAGGCCTGGAGTTTAGACGGTATGTTTTGTGTTTTATTTGATATTATATCAGATATTGTTTGATTTATCATTGATGATTATTGTTGTATAGTATGTGATGGCTTACTTGCTTTGTGCAGATGTGGGTCCAGTGCCACCACCCGACTACGTGGCTCGTCAGGGGCGGGCGATGGTGGTCGCCCATCCACCTGCAGCGGTGCCCCCTCCACGTGGTGGAGGATATGCAGCTCGTGGGTGAGGGGTTGGCCCTCACGATGACGCCATAGAGGGTGTCAGACAGACCTTTGCCCGGATCCTAGCTGGACTCCCCGAGGATGGTTGGAGAGACCTGGATCGGGATATTTTGCAGGGTTGTTTCGGTGCGCCGCCTGAGTGGCAGTCGCTCCTATTGAGGACAGCGGTGTTCGTGGTGAGGCACAGGGATGGTAGATGAGATGATCCGGCAGGGCCGGCTCAGGGGAGGATACGTCTGTAGGACGATCCAGCGGGGCCGGCAAAGCGGAGAGTTCGGGCTCGCCATGACCCGGCGGGGCCAGCGGAGGAGGAGTCGAAGGAGGAGCCGAAGGAGGAGCCGGAGGATCCTAGGGATCCAGATGAGTAGAGATATTGTATCTGCCCCCAAATGCTGATGAGCATATGGGGAAGCATTTTTGTATGACAGATGTATTTTTTGTATATTGGGTGTTGAGGGCACCTATGACATGTTGACTATTTGGCTTATATATATATGTGGATATATATTGGGATATATTGTCGTGTATGCACGTGGATGCACCTTCGTCTTTTGTATATTCCCGTGGAGGCACATGTTATGTACTTGGATGCAGTATGTTGTTATTTATGTATGCCCGTGGAGGCTGATGTTACGCACGTGGATGCATTATTTGGTTATTTGTTTTATGCCCGTGGAGGCACATGTTATGCACGTGGATGCAGTATTGTTTATAGATATGCCCGTGGAGGCACATGTTATGCACGTGGATGCATTTTGTTTATGGATATGACCGTGGAGGCACATGTTATGCACGTGGATGCATTTTGTTTATGGATATGCCCGTGGAGGCACATGTTATGCACGTGGATGCATTTTGTTTATGGATATGCCCGTGGAGGCACATGTTATGCACGTGGATGCATTTTGTTTATGGATATGACATGATGTGATTGGTGTGCCAGTCGAGGACATTGTTGGCCATATTATCTGCTACACTATTGAGGTGTCTTGGGACATGTGTGAATGAAATGGATTCAAACTGTCTAACCATTTGTTTAGTGCACAGGAATTTTCTGAAAAGATAGGGATCGCGTACCTGGTAATCATTGTTGAGCTGGGAAACTAGGAGCTATGAGTCCAAAAAAACGTTGAGGTGACGGATGCTCATTTGGAGAGCAGCGGCCAGGAGACCGGTCACAGCATCGTATTCAACTTGATTATTGGTAGCGGCACCTAAACATACTCCGTCAATGTGAATCAACTCATGTGAAGGGGAGTATATTACCCAAGCTACGGAGGCGATATTGGGAGACCAACGGCTTGCACCATCAGCGAAACCGACATGGCAGAGTGGAAGAGGCTCCATCTGTGGTCATGCAGAGAAAAACAAATATTTAGGTTTTTTGAATTTTTTGTGAACAAAGAAAGTATGCCTATACTAAAATGGACGATGGTGTCCATCATATTTTCTATGGGTAAAATCGTTTAAGGTACAACCCGTTGTGTGGGTTGCGTAGAGGATTGCCTTCTGAATCGGTCAGAATGTATGCCCCCTGCCCGAGGCAGGTGTGTATGATGTAGGGGCCTTGCCACATAGACACGAACTTTCCCTTTCCGGTTTTATCATGAGCTTGATCGTAAGCGAGGACAAGGTCTCCTTCAAAAAAGGTTCTTGGGTGGACGTGTTTGTCGTAACTTAGTTTCGATCGTTGTTTAGCTGCTTCCATGTTTTGAATGGCTGTGCGCCGATCTTCATCGGCCTGCTCTAGGAGTAGTAAACATTGCTCGATCGGGGAAGTGTCCGGTGGGAGTTCAACGACGATATGTAAGGCTGGGATCTGGCACTCAATAGGGAGGACGGATTCGACACCGTGAACTAAATGGAAAGGGGTAAAACCGGTGGCGGTTTTGGTTGAGGTGCGGTAGGCCCATAGTGCCGAGAAGAGCATGTGGTGCCAATTGGATTTGTGCTTGTTTATAGTACGTTGGAGAATGGTCTTCAAAATTTTATTGATCGCTTCGACTTGGCCGTTTCCTTGGGGATAGTAAGCGGAAGAGAAATGGTGTTCAAATTTCAACATGGTTGATAATTCCTTCCAGACGGCATCTTCGAAGTGAGAGCCGTGGTCAGAGACTAGTTGCTGTGGTACTCCGAAACGAGTGATAACATGGTTGAAGAAAAACCATGCTGCAGTGTCGGCTTTGCAATTATAGGTCGGCATGGCTTCTGCCCACTTGGTGAAATAATCTACAGCCACAACGATGTGTTTGTGACCGCCGGCTGACGTGGGGTTGCAGTCGAGGAAGTCGATGGCCCATTTGCAGAATGGTCCAACAGTGACGACTGGATGAAGGGGGGCGGGGGGGGTTCTTGCTTTGGGGGCAAATAATTGGCAGTTCTGGCAATGCTTGACTGCGGTGATGCAATCAGTGAACAATGATGGCCAAAAATAACCGGCCCGGATGATTTTCTGGGCGGTGGCCATGCCGGAGAAATGGCCTCCGCAGGCACCGCTATGACAATCATTGAGGACTTGTTCTGCCTCACTATGGGATAGACAGCGGCGTAAAATGGTATCAACGCCGCGTCGGTAAAGTACATCCCCTATCAAGAGGTATCGGGGGGCGTGGTGTCGTATGCGACGGCGTCCATCACGATCGATGTGTGGTCGAAATTTTTGCGTACGAAGGTAAGTCAAAATGTCTCCGTACCAAGGGTCGTCAGATGAAATGATGAAGATCTGCTCATCAATCAGGTCCGTTTTGATAACGGGTGATGTCGAAGAGGATGGGAGGTCAGTGATGAGGTGAGCCAGTGCGAGGGCTTTAGTGCTTTTGGGATTTCTGAAGGTGAGGTCATATTCCTGGAGGATAATGACCCATTTAGCAACACGACCTTGTAGGAGCCGCCGGGTGAGGAGATAGACCATAGGGTTGGAGTCGGCCACGATCGTAGTTTGACTGAGTAGAATGTAGTGTCGCAATTTTTGTACGGAAAAGACTACCGCTAGGGCTAATATTTCCTCGTATGGGTAATGCAGAGGTGGGCCAAACAAGGTCTGGCTGACGTAATAAATCACATGCTCTTGGTGGGAGGTATCTTCTTGGACCAAAACTCCGGACACAGCATGTTCAGATGCCGAGACATAAAGGGTGAAGTCTTGAGAGAAATCCGGTGGGGATATCAAGGGGGCTTGTGTGAGAGCTTTCTTGAGGGCTTCGAATGCCGTGTCTGCTTGCTCATCCCAAACAAAGGGTATGTGGGTACGAAGTAAGCGTAAGAAACCGTGAACTTTGGTTGCATAATCAGGAACGAAGCGCCTAAGGAAATTGGACCGCCCCTGTAGACTTTGGAGCTGCCGAAGCGTGATTCCGTCTTGGGAAACAATGAAACCCAATAAGCGGCCTGCCGGGATGCAAAAGACACACTTATGTGGATTCAAGCGGATTTTATATTTACGACAACGCAGGAAAACTTGCCGGAGGTCGTTAAGGTGGTCTGATCGTTTTCGGGAACGAGCTGTGAGGTCGTCAAGATAGACTCGCAGGATATGGAACAAGTCGTGAAAGCAATAGGTCATGGCTCCCTGGAAAGTGGCACCAGCATTTTTAAGGCCAAATGGCATGACGCGATAGGCAAAGGTGCCCCATGGGGTGGTGAAGGCAGTCTTGTACTGATCCTCCTTGCGGATGTGAATCTGGTTATATCCGGAAAACCCATCCATGAAGGATAGGACTTCATGGCCTGCACACTCATCAATGAGTTGGTCAATGAATGGCGTGGGGAAATTGTCTTTTGGACAAGCGTGGTTTAAATCGCGGAAGTCAGTGCATACTCTAAGGGTGCCTTGCTTTTTGTTGACGGGAACGGGGTTCGACACCTAGGTGGTGTACGGAATAGGGTAAATGAATCCTGCTTTGCGAAGTTTCTCGACCTCAGCTTTAACAGCGGGGAGCTTGGAAGGGTGAATGGGTCGCTGTTTCTGACGAACAGGGGGTACCTCAGGCCATGTATCAATGTGGTGTTCAATAATGGCGGGGTCGAGACCAGGCATCTCAGTATAGGACCAGGCAAAGACATCACGGAATTCTTGAAAGAGCTTTTTGTACGCCTGAGTTTCTGCTTGAGTGAAAGATGCGCCCAGCGAGATGAGCTCAAGTTTCCCTGGTGTTGTGGAAATGTCTATCTGTATAGTGGGGGAAATGTTCGACATGTTCCCTTCTTCAAAGGCATCTGGTGCTGGGATGGGGTCCTTTAACCAATCGACCTTAGTGGGTATGAAATCTTTCGATTCGACCGATAGCTGGTTGGATGCGGTGGATGTAGATGCTTCCGGGAGGAAGTAGGAGCGATGATGCATATCATCCCAAGGGTAGTCGGGTGCAGTGAGTGTCTCCAAAATTTGCTCATCAGTATTGAAGTAGTCAGACCATAAATCAAGGGGTTCTGGTTTGAAGGTTGTTGAAATCATATATATTGTATTGACTTCTTCTGACGAGGATGATGGCGGGGGGTAGATCTCTTCGATTAGGGGAGGAGATATCTCCAAATCGACATTGTTTAACTCGTACAATGCTGCTCTATAGTCAGGGAGATCGGGACAATGGTGAGAGTAGTGGCCGTAAACACTGCATATGGCACAAGGATGGTTGGTGCGCAGTGATCTATCGCGAGGCTGAGGAGGTGGCTCAAGTCTAACGACTGGGATGCCGGTGTCATCGTCCAACATATTCATATGCTCTTGGAGTGCTGGTAACTGTGGGCATTGATGAGTTGGATGGCCTATCTCATCGCACAACGAGCATTTAGGGGGAGCTCAAAACACCGGTGGGGGTTTAACTGCCTTAGGAGGTGGTATAGCAGTGTATGGTTGTGGACCTCTGCCCCCAGTGGGCTTGATAGGAGGGGGAGGATTCGTTGACGACGAAGGGATATTGAGACTAGGAGGAGGTTTTGTTGACGACGAAGGGATTGTGACACCAGGAGGAGGTTGATTTGTGGTAACAATAGGTTGTACCGGTTCGAGGATGACGTTTGGTGTCGGCGGTGGAACGGGAGGCGAAATATACCACACGGGTAATCCCAATGTTAACCCGGGTAGACTAAGGGTAGCCATAACCGGGGCGCTTACTACCCCCGAAGGAGGAAATAGAAAGGGGATGGTGTGGATGGGTGTAACACCGATGTGACTCGGTACCAATGGTGGTTGACTACCGGGTGTTTGTGTATTCTGTGAAAGAGTACAGAGGTTTGCGACATGGGTCTCTGGTGACGGTGGTGGAATGGCCTGGAATGTAGAGGTCATTGGTGTATCTGAGTAAAGTCCGGGTCCCACAGAAGAAACGAAGGAGGTAATTGCACTAGAAGCTGGTTGTTCAATCATGGGAAAAACATTTTCGGGTGCTGCAGGGGCATTGGGATCATAGTATGTGAGTTGGTCGATTTTGACCACGCGTCCCTCGTGAGGGAACATCATGGTGCGAAAAACGGATGAGGCGACCGCTTTCATGGCGTACATGTAACTGCGGCCAAGTAAAAGGTTATAATCGAGTTGGGCATTAATGACCTCAATGTCGATGAGCACAGTTTTCCCACCCAACTGGACGGGGACCTTGGGTAGTAGACCTTGAGGTTGAGATGACCGACCGTCGTAGGCCCGCAACGTAGTAGTGGATTGTTGGAGAGTAGGGGATCCCAACTTCTGCCAAACAAATGTGGACATGACGCATGTGGACACACCCTCGTCGATGATACATCGATGGATGACAAGATTCCGAATAGAAATATAAACTTGGACTCCTATGGTGGAAGGCAGACGTGGTTCGGACTGGTCCAAATCAAAGGTCATCAATTTCGAATCATTTGGGTCAATCGCCCCAATGGCGGAAAGTAAAGTCTTGCGCTGCGTAGGACAGTTTTTCAAGACTTCTAATGCAGACATGGCTGCGGGAGATTGAGCTAGGTCATCTACGATGTTGTAATTTGACGCAGCCCGTGCATTGGGGTTGTTATTGATACGGTGGAGTGGGAAACGAGGTGCTTTAGACGCGCCATCGAGTGGAAGAGGTGGTATCCGTAACGTCTGATCGGTGGGATGAGCGTTAGTATCCTTATCGGCAGGGGGGGCTTCGGAGGTAGGGCCATACTGATTCCGACGGGTTTGGATATTGACGTCGGCAGTGGACATCATCAATAAGTGGTGAGTGCCTAAATCAAACATGGGTTGATCAGGAGCAGCATAAGTGATTTGTTGTGGTTGCACGTTGCCTTGTGGGGGGGCTAACGGCTGAGCGTTCACCACTCCTTGTGTTGGAAAAGGGTTTTGTAGCACCAAAGGTTGTTGTTGAGGTGGTGGAAGGTTGGGTGGCGGCTGAGGAGCCGCCTGCCCTTGACGATGGGCGTCATCTGTCCATAGTTGCCGAGCTCGCTCCAGATGTGGGCAAGCGTGGGTATAGTGGCCATAGACACCGCAAATAGAACAAGGATGGTTTGTTCGTAAATTAGCATTTTTTGCTTGCTTAGGTGGCCGATCAGGATTCTGATGAGCAGGCGTCGCGTTATTGTTTTGCAGAGGATGGGTAGGTTGTGGAGCTTGGTTATGGTTTTGGTTGTTTCCACGGTTACGTCCTCTTCCGCGGTTTGGTTGCCCACCCTGATTGCGTTGGTTATTTTGGTATTGGGGATGATGTTGTTGTGCGTACACATGCCCTTGAGCATTGGGGGGATTCTGGGGAGCCGCAGGTGCGGGAGCAGGTTGCGGTGGGTAATATGCAAGTGGAGCTGGAGGTGGTCCAGCTGCCTGTTGGGGTTGTTGGTACCCCTGAGCTGTTGGAGGTGTGAGATTAGCTGGGGCAGCTGGTTGTGGGTAATGCATCTGTTGTTGTGGGAACTGCATGGGGGTCTGTGTGGTAGGTTGAGTATAGTATGTAGGAGGTACATATGCTAATGGCGCTTTCCCATAACAATGTTGTGGACAAGAGGGTCCATGAATGTGATGGGTCTGGTTTGTTGGAGCATAAGAAGTTGTTGCTCCGAAACTGGATGTAGCCCTAGAGAGGTTTGGGGCAAGCATGGTGCTCACCATGCTGAAAGGTTTAGGTTGGGGGGTGATTTGGCCAATGATGCCATCAGCGGCATGTGATGCCCCCAGTGCGTCACCTCGTGAAGAGTCACCTCGTGGGGCGTCAGGTATGATTGTGTATAGATAACCCGACTGGGCGTAAATGAGATCAAACTGTTGGGCTTTGAGGATGGCCTCTTCTTCAGATTGGGGTCTTTCAGATGCCACATCCTTCGCAATAAGAGGGAGGAGGGATTTTAGAAACCAATCTAAAAAGATACGGTCATCTAACTTAATTTTGCAGAGGCTTCGGCGTCGACGCCACTCATGAATGTGGTCACTGATGTGGGTGGCCGTGGTTTGTCTGCAAGACAGTAGGATCTCGACTCCCGCATCATAGCGGACAGGTAATTGGAAGAATTGCAGGAAAGTTGAGGCGAGGGAGGTAAAGGTGGCATGCGTCCCGCGGGGCTGCTCAATATACCACTTAGCCGCAGAGCCAGTGAAGGTGCGTTGTAAAAACCGGAGGCGGATTGAGTCGTCCACTATGGAGTTGGAGGAACACCATAAATGGAAGGACATGATATGGTTCTGGGGGTCTTCACCTGCCTTGCCCTCAAACTTAGGGATGTCAGAGGGGATTTTGGTGGGCATGTGAGGCCACGCAGGATCGTGTCTGATGGGGTCATTTGTGAGCCTAGCTAGGTCTGGCAGGTTCAGACTCGCCATGTATGGTAAGCTAGCAGATGTGGTGACTGGAACTGGGACATGCCTAGTCATTGTGGTATGATGTAGGGGTCCAGTAGCGCCTAAAGGTATGCTAAGTATGGAGGGTATGTGCCCTCCAATAGGTGTAGTCTGGTATGGGCCAGCACCTCCAAATGTAACATGGGTTACACTTGGGTTAGGAATAGGAGTGGGGATTCCTGGGATAAGGTTTGTGGAAACCAGAGGGGGTGTGACCCCTATGTTGGGTATACCCATAACAGGTGGTGGCCCTGTGTTGGGCATTCCTAAATGTGGAGTGTTACCCATGTTGGGCATACCCAGGGGGATGGTTGTTGCCATTGATGGCATCGCCGCAGAAGGGTCTGTGGATGTCTCCCCTATGGTGCTGGTAAACAGTGGATCAAATGGTGTTCCAGCCATAATGGTGGTTGGTGGTAACTCTGTGGGGTTTTCGGATTCTACCTCCAAATCAAATGTGACTTGAGGTGTGTCAGAATCGGATGACTGTCTAGTTGAATGACGATGTGTCCAATCAAGGGATAAGGCTCTGTGTCCGTGACATGGAGAGCCAAGTGGACTAAACTCTGGGAGTTCACCCTGCAGACGATGAGAGCGTCTAAAATTCTCAATGGTGAGAATTAAGTTTTTTGTGTAAAAAAATTGTTTAAGTATCAGGTGGTGATATATATATAAAAGACTCAAAACCCTAATGCAACCAAGGGTGCAAGAAGGGGAGTGATAAAAGAAGGCTCTCAGGCCAAAAAATCAACCTCAAAAGAGGCACTTATTCTAGCAGCTGTGCTACAATAAGTGGAGGAATGCAACAAATGGTCAGAGTACCAACATGCAAACGGCTTCTATAAAAAATAGGTGTAACTAGACCAAGGGTGGGTTGAATCATGCAAACACCTAACTAAAAGTATTGTGACTCAAACATACGATATCCTCTGCAAGGTGATGAAATCCAAGTCAGACAATATGAATGTTGAGACAACGGCTAGATATCCCCCTACCGGGAGGGACACCGGGTAATCAATCCTAAAGAAAGGCTACTAGGATACTCCGTTCATGACGCGTCGAGAAAAGGTAAATCTGTCGTTTGGTCCTTTGATCGCAATATCCCAATACAGGGATATCCCGAGAACTGTGAATGGTAGCCCTTCGGTTACTGAATGGATTTCGGTATTCCACTCAGGCTTCTGGAACCATCCTCGCGACTTCAACCCTCCTAGGGGAGAGGCCTTCCCACAAACCGGTTGTGACCGCGCCAAAAAGTACTAAGATATTTTAGCTCCCTAATTGGACAACTTCTATGTCTCAGATGTAATAACTGAGGGGTGTTATTGGAACACCTATCCCCCCAATACTACCTAGCTAAAAAGTTCTTTTAGTGTTCCCCAAGTGGGGTTAAAAGTGTGTTGAAATTAGGGTACGTTTTAAGGCTTAGTTCAATTAAGTGATCGAGTGAGTGCACGTGAGGTATTGTAAACTGAACTTGAAAAAGGGTAAATGCTTTACAGGAAATTTTCAAAAAACAAAGGAGCTTTTGAAAATTAAAAAAAAAACAAATATTTATGACTTTTTCAAATAAATTGAAATTAAATGCTTTTGCAAATATCAACTCAAAAAACAAAGGATCCTTTGAATTGTGAAAGCAAATAATAGACTTCTTTTAAAGAAATAAATGGACTTCTTCTTTCAAGGAAATTGCTAAGGGTAAGATTTTTAAAGAAGTAAACAGGAAAAATTTGAATCTAGATAAAAATGCAAAATAAGTCTTTCTTTCACTTTCTTGAAAAAATTTTAAAAGACTTCTAGATACGCATTTTAAATAGTAAAAAAAAAATTCAAGTCTGTAAAATATGCAGAATTTAATACTGTAAAAAATGTGCTATGTGGGCAGGAAGTACAGTAAAAATTAATTTTTAAAATCGGAATGGCCGAATGAAAAAATCAGCAGCACGGGTTTTGACAGAAAAGCCGCGATGGACCGCGCGGGTTTCGGTCGCACAGTCGCGATGGACCGCGCGGAAAATGTCCGCGAAGCCGCGATGTGCAGCGCGCAAATAGGCCGCGAAGTCGTGGTGAACCGCGCGGAAAAGGGGCGCGCAGTCGCGATGTGCAGCGCGGTAAATGACCGCGATGCCGCGATGTGCAGCGCGGAAACCGGCGACAAAGCCGTGGTGAATCACGCGGAAAAAAGGCCAAAAGCCGCGATGGACCGCGCGACTGTCAGACTAAAAGCCACGATGGACCGCACGACTGTCAGGCTAAAAACCGCGAGGTGAAAGCCGTGCACGGAAGCCGAAAAACGAACCCGAAAATTGTGAATTCTGGGCTGTTAATGGCAATAGATGTGGCCAAAACTTAGAGCAGCAATAGATCTGCTGTCTAAGATGGCAGATCTATGGATCTAAAGGTTAAAAACTAATAAAAAACTAAGATTAAAAGCAAAACTAGAGATCTATTGTTCAAAACCCAGCGGAGTCGCCAAAAACTGTTGGCCCGGTTTTGCAATTAGGCTTAGTGCTATGGGCACCTGCTAACTAGTAGCAGCAGTTTCAAATAGAAATAAACGACTAATTAAACTAAACAAAACTAATCATGGATCTATGCAAGAATCTAAGCAAATAATGTAAACATTTAAAAAAAAAACAAGAACAAGAAAATATTAAAGAATTTTTGTATTGAAAAATGGGGGCAAGCAAGTGCTTGCGATAATACCTTCAATGGTGAAGGTTGATGTTGAGCAACTCCCAAGATGAGTAGCTCCAAGCTCCAAGAGGTCTCCTTCTCCAAGGTTGCTTCAATGGCTAAAATGCTCAAGGGAGATTTCAGCAGCATAAGGATGAGATAATGGATGGATGTGAAATGAGGAGCCCCTACCACCTTTTTATAGGTTTTGGTGGTGGGGAATACCATTTGTGATTTTGTGGAAACCAAATGGTATTGACCAACATGGTTTAGGTACTTTTCCCGCCTTTTTCCTTTTTTTTTGAATAAAATTAATATTTTAATTCCCTTTTTAATATTTTTGGGAATTTAGACCCTTTTTGAGGGTTTTTTATGTTTTTTTAGGAAAAATAATCTTTTTTAATGGAAAAATGGGTGTACTAAGGTCTTTTGGTGACCTTTTGTTGGTTTCAGAGGCTCAGATGGTGGAAAAGTGGACAAATGGGTCATGTGAATAAAGGAATGAGCTAGTGAGCACTTTTTAGATGTTAACACCACTGAATTAAGACCTCTATGATAGAGCGAGAGCGAAGCTGACGTGTGCGCTGATTGAGGATGGCCTCTGGCTCCAAAAGAATGGATCCTTCATTATCCAGTTCGGGTAAAATCGTTTGGCCGCTGATGTTGGTGCCAAGAACTTTCTTCAGACAAGAGACATGAAAGACTGGATGAATGCGGGAAGAAGGAGGAAGTTCCAATTTATAAGCAACAGACCCAATCTGCTGAAGAATCTGATATGGCCCATAGAACTTTGGAGCGAGCTTATGACGCCCTTTGAGTTTCAATGAGGATTGTTTGTATGGCTGGAGACGAAGAAAAACCATATCGCCGACTTGAAAAGTGCGCTCTGAACAGTGTTGATCAGCTTGTTGCTTCATGCGATTTCTTGCCATGTGAAGATTGTCCCGCAAAATGCAAAGAATCTGATCGCGGTTGCGAAGGACCGTGTCAACTTCCTGAACTGGTGAACTGGTGGGGGTGTATGGAAGAAGAGCTGGAGGTGCCTGACCATAGACTACTTCATATGGGGTCATTTTAGAGGCAGTGTGGTAAGAGGTATTGTACCACCATTCAGCGAGAGGGAGCCACTTTTCCCACTGATGTTGTTGTTCCGAGGTGAAGCAACGAAGATAAGTTTCCAAGCATTTATTGACAATTTCAGTCTGACCATCTGTTTGTGGGTGATACCCTAAACTCATCTTCAGTTTGGTGCCAGTGTGGCGAAATAGTTCTGTCCAAAAATGACTAGTGAAAGTCGCATCACGATCCGAGACAATGGAAGAAGGGATGCCATGAAGACGAAAGATCTGGTCCATAAAAATTTGAGCGACGGAGGAGGTTGTATAGGGATGGCTGAGAGCACAAAAATGACTATATTTGGAGAGACGATCAACCACAACTAGAATCACTGTCTTCCCGCCAGATTTAGGGAGCCCTTCAATGAAATCCATAGAAATATCTGTCCAAATCCGTGTAGGTATGGGCAAGGGTTCAAGCAATCCTGGAAGGAGTGTTGTTTCACCCTTATTGCGCTAGTAGGTATCACATTCGGCCACCATCTGTTGAATTGTCCTTTTCATGCCCTGCCAAAAGAAGTTACGCCGTGCTCGTTCATATGTTTTGAGGAACCCAGAGTGCCCGGCCGATGGAGAAGCATGGAGTTCATAGAAGACAGCCTGTTGAAGATCTTTGCTCTAGGGAAGCACCAGACGACCCTTGTATCGCAGAGACGCACCATCCCAAGAGTAATGTGGGACAGCAGAAGGATTGTTGGTCAAGCGTTGGATGATCTGAGATAAGGAAGAGTCATTGACATAACCCTGTTGAACAGATTGCAACCAATTTGGAACAGGCATAGAAATAGCTGAAAGAGAACCTTGAGCATCAAATGTGCGAGAAAGAGCATCTGCCACAATATTGTCTTTACCCTTCTTGTAAGTGATCTCATAGTCATAACCCATGAGTTTGCTAACCCATTTCTGTTGTGCCGGGGAGGAGACACGCTGGTCCAAGAAATATTTTAGACTCTGGTGATCAGTCTTGATGCAGAAATGATTCTCTAATAGGTATGGAGGCCACTTCTGTATTGCATGCAAAATAGCCATCATTTCCTTCTCATAGGTAGAGGCAGCTAAATTCTTACCTGAAAGGGATTTGCTGGTGAACGCAATGGGGTGTTCATCTTGAAGGAGAACAGGACCAAGTCCATTGTCGCAAGCATCACTCTCAATAATGAAGGGCTTGGAAAAATCGGGCATAGCTAGCACCGGTGTAGTACACATAGCTTGTTTTAGTTTGTCAAATGCACACTGAGCAGCAGGTGTCCATGTAAAAGCATCTTTTTTCAATAGAGCAGTTAATGGAGCTGCAATCTTCCCATAATCATTGACAAACTTGCGGTAGTAGCCAGTCAACCCCAAAAAACCACGAAGGCTCTTGAGTGTCTGAGGATGCGGCCAATTGTTCATGGCCTCGATTTTGGCAGGATCCACGCGAACCTCTTGTGCTGAGATAATGTGCCCGAGATACTCAACTTCCTTTTGTCCAAAAACACATTTAGACTGCTTGGCATGGAGATGATGGTCAGAGAAAAGTTGCATGACAAGATCCAGATGCTGGAGATGTTCATCCCATGTTTTACTGTAGATGAGGATATCATCAAAGAATACCAGAATGAATTTCCGCAATTAGGGTCGAAATATTTTATTCATTAAGGCCTGGAATGTGGAAGGAGCATTAGTGAGGCCAAAGAGCATGACCAAAAATTCATAATGGCCATCATGTGTGCGGAAAGCTGTTTTAGGAATATCATCCTCATGAACCCGAATTTGATGATACCCAGAACGAAGATCCAACCTGGAGAAAAAGTGAGCCCCATGAAGCTCATCAAGAAGCTCATCAACAACAGGAATTGGAAACTTATCCTTGATGGTGAGGTGATTAAGTGCTCGGAAGTCAATGCAGAGGCGCCATGACCCATCTTTTTTGCAGACAAGAATAACTAGAGAAGAAAAGGAACTAGTGCTTGGGCGAATAATACCTTACTTCAATAAGTCCCGAACGAGCATTTCAATCTCCGTTTTTTGGTGAAATGGGTAGTGATAGGGCCTGATGTTGGGAGGAACGCTGCCAGGAAGGAGCTGAATACGATGGTCTTCTGGCCTGGAAGGTGGTAATCCCACTGGTTCAGCAAAGACACCTGTATATCGATCCAGAATTTGTTGTAGATCCAAAGGAGTAGTGGAGACCGCTGATGGTTGCATCTGGATGGAATGGATCTGAGCAATGACACCATGTGAATTCTTCTTGAGGAGTTTTTCCATGCGATGTGAACTGATGATGCTGAGAGAACCTGGTTGTAATCCTGTCAATGTGTGTTTGTGTCCATTCTCGAAAAACTGCATCCAAAGTTCGGCAAAATCCCATAAGATAGGGCCGAGTGTGCGTAGCCATTGAGCGCCCAGAACCACATCACATCTGCCTAAGGGCAAGGCAAACATGTCAGAGCGCAAGGTATAATCTCCCATAGAGATACGCACATTTAGACACTTCCCTTTGCAAGGTAAGGTGCCCCCATTGGCAATCATGACTTCAAAGTTGGAGCAAGGATGGATAAAACAATCAGCTTGTTTGGCGATCCGAGGGTCAATGAAATTATGCGTGCTACCAGAATCAATGAGGATTGTAAGAGGAAGCTTCTTGAAGTAACCCCTGACCCGCATTGTTTGGGGGGTGGTGATTCCAGCTAAAGCATGGAGAGATATCTCTGGCTGGTCATCCTGAGACGGAGGGTCAATAGGTGGTTCCTGAATGTCGACTGGAGCATCCAGTGTTTTTGGATCTTCGTCACCCATTTCAGAGGCAGGCGGAGACTCCACATCCAGGAGATAGAGCTTTTGATGAACACATCTATGTCCCCGAGTGAATTTCTCATCACAATTATAGCAAAGCCCCTTTTCTCTGCGTGCTTGCATCTCTGTTTCAGACAAATGCTTGATAGGAGTCGGTCGAGGAGCCTGCGGTATAGGTGGTCGCTGAGAACTCATATTTCGGAAGGGAACAAAAGTGGGCTTGGAGCGTTGTTGGGCTGCAATCTTGTCTTCTTCCAACTTAGCCAACCCGAGTGCTTCCATCATTGTGTTGGGACAGAACATTTTGACCTCAGAGCGAATGGCATCCTTTAGACCACTGATAAAACAACTCCGGTAAAATTCATCAGACAATCCTTCGGTGTGGTTGGCTAGATTCTCAAATTCAGTTTGATACTCTCTCACAATGCCAGTTTGGTGAAGTTTAGTGAGGGCTCCTGTGAAGTCATCAAAAGCACTAGAACCAAATCGTTGCAAAAGGAGTTGGCAAAAGTCTGGCCAGTTGGGCTCTGGATGAGCCTTGATGTACCAACGGTACCATTGAAGAGCTTCCTGTTCCAAATGAAAGGATGCCAATGAAACTTTGTTGACATCAAAAGTATTATGCAGACTGAAATACTGTTCTGCACGATAGATCCATCCAGTTGGATCGGTACCATTGAAGCGAGGAAAATCAAGCTTCGGACCACGGAAATTGCTGGAAGAAGAGAACCCATTGTCTATTGAAGACTCGGACTGCCGTTTGTTGTTCATAGCTGAATGTTCAAGATGGAGACCGAGAAATTTTTCATCCAGATCCTGGAGTTTGGCTTGGATGGCTGCAAGTGCTTCCTCCATGGTTTTTGCTCCTGCACAGGTGACAACCATAACCAGGATTTTTTTATTTTTTTTTTCTCTGACTAGGTAGGAAAACAAAAACAGGAACTACTTTAGTAAGGGAAAATTTGGATTTGGGAAAAAATCAGAAGGGTAATTGGGGTTTGACTAGGTTTTGGACACTATTGGATAGACAGGGAAGCAAAAATGAGGATTTTAGAAGCGGGGTGAAAGAATGGGAAAATTTGGCAGAGGGGAACAAAGAAGCAGAATTCAGAAAGGAACTTTGTGGTAAAATTTGAAGGTGATTGGGTGAAACCTGAGGAAGTTATGGCAAACCCTAAAAATAGACAAATGTGAGATTTCGGGCTTTGGGAAGGGGAATTGGGGATAGGGTCCTCAGGACTGAAATATGCAGAATGGGATGACAGGGGTTCCCCGAAAATTTCAAGGGAAACAGGGTGAAAATAAGAGAGATATGGAGAAAAAATTGATTTTTTTTTTTTTTTTTTTTATCAGACTGGAGCAGCTACGGCTCGAAAGAGATCTGGAATAGCGCTGAATGGATTGAAAACGGCTGAATCTGGAACGGCTTGCAAAATAGATTTGAAACGGCGCAGCAGTGATCGACAATAGTTCAGCTGAAAGTAGATATGGACCCCAGGTATGTGCGACTTCCTAACAGTTCAGGGGTTTCACTCGGCCACCAATCTGTCTGACGGCTTGCGTATTGGGGCAATACCCCTCACTCCACGGCTCAAGTAAAACTGATAACCGCTTTGCCACAAACGACAGCTCTTGGTTTACCTCACGGGTGGGAACTAGTCAATTAGGTAGGGGTCGTTGCCCTTTTCGCTGGCAGGTCCTCTCAATGGGCCAACTACTTCGGGGTTCCTGTGGTACTCCTCACAATGAGTTTTAGGGCTTATGCCCAAGTACTTCCCACAGTTAAGCGGATAGGGATTATTCCCAAATCTGAACCTGCAACAGATGCGAAAAAAAATTTGGCAGAAATTTCACCCAGCGAGCCCAAGAAAGTGCTCTGATACCAGATGTGAGGCACCTGCAACAATTAATTAACAAGAATACGCGAAATAGCAGAAATGACAGAACTCAGAATCACTTTTGTATTGATCACAGGCCACTTCGAGGGGGCAACCTCCTTTGAGAAAGCTCAATACAAATAACTTCACGGTCCTTCATAGGTCTCAACACACACTTATATACTAATTCTAGGTGCCAATACTATGGGTCGAAACCATGGGCCGTTACAAACTATGGATCAACAATACTACGGGCGACTTACAAAGCATATTTGCCAACAACAATAACACAAACTATTGATCAACAGATACTACGGGACGACTTACAAAGCATATGCATCCAACAACAACATACTAACAAAGTAAAGACATGGGTTCCTAACACTTTGCCGCCGCCGCGCAAGCTTCCAGCGCAAAACTTACCATTAACTTTGCCGCCCCGCATGCAGAGTTATCCTTAACTTTGCCACTGCGCCCGTGGTGCAAAATTTCAAAAAGGACACTTAGAAATTTTTTGAATCTCTCTTCCCCTTCAGCACAACATTTATGCTAATTTTGGCGCCGCGCGCGCAGAGTTATGCTTAACTTTGTCGCGGCCTTATTTCCAAGTTTGCCGCCGCGCATGGTGCATGGCGCAAACTTTATCTTTAACTCTGCCACTGCGCACCACGCATGGCGCAGATTTATCTTTAACTCTGCCACCACATCGCAGAAAGTAAAATATCTTTGTCGCCGCGTCGCGCAAAGTTAGCTTAACTTTCGTCGACAGAGTCTTTCCTCCGCGACCATTTCGGCGCAAATTTTAACCATATTTTTGCCGCCGTGTCGCAACAATTATGCTTAGGATTGCCGACAGAGACTTGGTAAAACTCAGAAAACTTAGACATACTTAGAATATATTTTGCAAATTGCACAAACAGTTAGAATTTTTCAAAACAGATAGAATTTTTCTGGAGATGTATCATTCTTTTCTTTACAGGGTAAGCCACTTCAAAGATCATACTTGCATATAGAACAAAACAGAAAAAAGTATGTCAGATAATTGCACCTCTCTTTCATGTCGAGCACATTATATGATGGCAGAGGTTGCGCCTCCTTTCTCTCCTCCATGGAGGCAAACAGACAATTACAAAGCTGAATGCTACTGTATTGGGGACAAGTTAAAGCAAGCATTCAACCTGAAAAGGAATTTCCTTCCTCCTTCCTAAATTTCATAACATGAAATCAATGCAAGCAGTTTTTGAAATAATTTCCCCAAAGCAGTCATGGAAGTTTTTTCCATCTTAATCAAATAGAAGCTATGATATCTTCAGATTTCTCTAATTCATTTTGATTCCAAGTACAAAATATATGTACACACAATGATTTATATTTCTATGAAGGGCCCAACAGCCATAGTGTTGAACCTTAAGCTCTGATACCATTCTGTCACATACCCACCCATCCATCTAAGGCAAGGGAGGGAACATGATTCCAATCCATGGGGCTTTTCATAAAACTCAGCCATTCATTCAAATTCATATTTTTAAAAACCCATGTGTGCAGATGTAAATTCAACAAACATGCACAGCGGAGATAAATTCATCCACACACATAATTTCATGTGCATTCAATATATTAATAACATCCATTTAACTTAACACATTGTAGAATTAAATACAAGCAGAGAATATACTTATCTCAATGTAATGTTGCCCCCAACAACTAGCTATGTCGCTGCAACGTTCCACCCAACCGTAGGCTCTTCGACAGCATATACTGAGTCCGTCCGAAGGCCACCCCGAGCTGGGCATGATATTTACAAGGAACTTGGGAATTTCAAGCTCATAAATAGCCAAACAGCCAATGAATCATTTGGATCTAAGCCAAGCCAGACCACTGCTGGGTTTATCAGGCCAAATCTTAACCCTCTTCAATTGTGGATGCTTCCACTCAAGTTCAAGCCAAAACAATGAAAACCCATTTTAACCCCAACAATTCTTAACACACACAGCAGCTCAAAACTGGGCATGGATACACATAACAGCAAAACCCCCAAGTGCTGGGTATGAGGAAAAACGTGGGCAGCCAAAAACGAAGTGAAAGATGGGAAATCAACCCTGGAAGAGCATAATCATTTTCAGCAAAAGTTCCTGCGTATTTAATGGGCAAAACGGCCTCCCTAAACCCCAAAATCATGACTCCTCTTTCCCCCACCGCTGGGAAATACAAAAACAAGTTCCCAAAAACGTGGGCAACCCAAAACAGAATGGTGGTAGGGGATCAAGCCTGTGAAAGCCAAATTGTTTCAGAAAATGTTCCTAGGCATTCAGTGGGCAAAAACGGCCTCCCTAAACCCCAAAATCATGGCTCCCTTCCTCCCAACCACTGGGAAATACAAAAACGAGTTCCCAACCATGAAAAATGCAGGAAAATGGTGAAAAACATGAAGGATAAAACCCCAGCAAGCTCAGACTGCGTGAGAGGATGAATGCCATGGGTGAAGAATGGCTTTGGGCACAATTTTGTGGGGGTTTTCTTGCCCAACAAGCCAAAATTCAATTTCCTAGGTTGCTGGCTTGCCCATACATGAAAATTGACAGCCATACCTTTCCCATCCCAAGGCATTAATTGCCTCAACCAATTTCTGGAAGAATTAAATGATTGGGTGCAATAGACAAAATGGGTAGCTGAGAGTTCATGGGTTCTCTCATTGACACTTGGATTGACTCAATTGGCTCAAGGGTTTTGAATATCCTCCTCCCAATTCCTTGCAATATCATGCCCCCATCTCTTGTTGCATTGCATAGCTAGTTGTGGGAATTTATATTAAGATGCATATTTATAAGTCCCATGGTCTCCTAACACATGGGTAGCATAATTTCAAATACTTGCCTCTTCTAGATCGAGCGTTCACTACCAGAGCCTTGGCCTTGGGCTCCACACTAGGAATCATACAAAATATGCATACAATATTTACATTATAGCCCAAATATCATAAGGGTCAAGAATGGGGATGTGACAGTGAGATCCATATAGAGCTCTATATGGATAATCTTAGAGAGAACAATGGATTGTGGGATTAGAGAGAGAATGTTGGGTGAGGCCCAAGTTAGTGTAGTTTTGTTGAAGCATAGCTCAAGAGCAGCAGTTTTGAGGTAGAAGTATGAACTCGGTGAGGCCTGGTACTGGCCTATTTTGGGGAGAAACGACTCCGCAATTCCTGGGAATAGGGTATGGAGCGACACGAAGATGGAAGATAGGGGCCTGCTTCCTTAGTAATGGTAGAAGTACAAAGGATGGCCAGGGTAGTTGGAGTAGTTAAAGAAGAAGTGGCGGCCTGACAAATAGAAGAACAACATTGACGAGGTGAAAAATGCAAAGGACGCACTAGGGTACAGTCAACGCCACGTAGTCAGAGGAAGCGGTTGTCAAAAGGACGTCAGAGCCAAGGAAGTGGTGCAAAGGATGACCAAGGAAAAGCGAAGTACCTGAGAAGTTATGGAAAAGCATGGTTAGCGGGGTAACCGCGTCGTTTTGGGGGGTTTAAGGGTATTATGGGGTTTTGGCCCATTACTATTGTAACGATGTGACCTTAGAGAAAAATATATAAAAAGGGAAATTAGGTAAAGGGAAGGGTTTTATTTTGGATCAGTTGTTAGATATTGGATGAATATTGTAAGAAACCAGAGAGAGAGAGAAAGAGGCTTTGCAACCGTGTGTGCAGAGACCTATTGTAGAGAAGAGTGTGTAGTTGTGTACTCAAACTGGAACTATTAACCCTTCTGATTATAGTCAACAACAGTTCCTATGGACGTACCTTCCATTCAAGGGGTGAACAACGTAAATACTTGTATTATGTGATTGCATCCGTGAGAGTGTTTCATGTTTTTGTATGTTCATTCTTTTGTATGTATTTTCATGTGTATGGTTGATGAGAATAATATGTTAATTGTTGGACATATATAACTAAATATGCAAGTAATTCTGAATATGATGAATGCGTAATTGTATAGGTAACACTAAATTAGCGCAGCTTGTAGTGTGAGCGACTTCCAAGAAGCACAGTCCCAGAGTCACACTGTTGTAGTGCAGTGAGGGTAACTATCACTAGTGTGCAGTTACAGCGTGCGTTGTGGTTTTAGAAGTGGGTGCAGAGTACGTGTGACCTCACTTAGTGGACCAGTTCCATAGCTCTGCATCACTGGGTTACAGAAACTTGCTTATGTAGACACCCCATAACTTTGCCTCGGGTGAGACCTCAGTCTGTTCGCAGGCTATTTCCGAAAGGGCCGGTGAAAAGCAGGTTTTGTTGGGTGTCTAAACTACGCAGAACTTGGGTCAGTATAAGAATGAGTTAGTGAGGCCAACAAATGGTTCCGTTGACGCACTTGAACTGGTGATGTGCTCTGATAACTGGAATCCCAAGAGGACAGAGATAGAGAACTGGGTGATTAAGATAGAAAAGTAGTTTGCGAATAAATAAAACATACATATGCGCTTATCTACGGAAGAGTGGTTACATAAATACTTATTTTCTGACATACACGAAGTCTTCTTCGTATTTTTCGGTAATGAGCTACATGAGTGGATATCAAGACTTGCAGAACGCAAAAATTGTTTTCAGGGTGGAGAACCTACAAAGTGGACTCCAAAGCTGATTCAAAGGCTTAAAGAGGTTGATAGCCCAATTTCAAGAGCAGTAGACTTTTTGATAGATAGCGTACTGGAAGGCTATGTTACAAAATTTACTGTGGACACTCTAAAGACTTACAATGTAGCAGGAGGAGATTTATTCAAAGGATTCAGAGGTAAGTACCTGCAAAATCTCAGCTTATATATTAAAATGTTGTTAGCAGAAAAAGGTGTCTTGAGAATGCAATAAAAGTCCTAGGTATTTGAGTCTGTAATGTTTAGTAACACATATATTGACACTGAGGGACATATTTATACTTTCCGAAGTGGCAAAAGATATAATCCTAGCACTAGAAAGAGGTCTCGTCAAGCCGAACCTCGCATACTCCTAGAAACTGAGTTAGGATGTGACAGACAGTCATATCATGTTGAGTTTGATAGTGAAATAGAAACTAGACCGACTACCTATCATCCTATCGCTCCGCAGAAACCTCCAGTTGATGAAAGGAATACTACTAGTTCGCAAAACACCAGTAGCAATAACACCATGGGAGTTAATACCCAGAATCAACGAAGTAGTAGTATACCTTCTTCATCACAGAATACTACACCTCCTACAAGAAGGATGGCGGATGACATTAAGCTACCTATTTTTAAAGGAACTGGTCTAGAAGATCCAGAGCAACACTGGTTTCTCTATGAAGCAGTGTAGAATGTTAAGCAAGTACAGGATGATGCCATAAAACAAGCCCAACTTGTTACTACATTCATATATAGAGCTTTGACATGGTTCATGAAGTATTCATGGGGACAGAATATAACACTAGTAGAGATCATAAATGCGTTGATAAGAGAGTTTAAGAAACCTAAGTCATAATCTCAATGCATAACAGAGCTAAAAGAAATCAAACAAAATCCTAATGAGACTATATGGGAATTTGATCAGAAATTTAAAGCAATGTTAGATCAAGTAAGTTTCAAGATAGCACCACAACAACATCAAGAATGGTTCATAGTTGCGTTGTTGCCCCATATCAGATTACCACTCATGAAACAGAAGGTTACTTCACAAACATAGGCATTAGAGATTGCAATGAAGCTAGAGGATTTGCCCATAGGAGAAACTAGTGCATGGATGGTATAGATACAGACCCAACTATCAAACTTGACGTTGCAGTTGCAAGATATGAAAAAGGGTAAAGAAACATGAGAAGAGGTTTGGTGTACTAAATGCAAAGGAGAAGGACATTCCAAGGAACAGTGCCCTTTATTCTGGGATTACATCGCTAGTGGAGCACCAAACCCATTGAATCAACAACAAGGCCCACGGTGTGAAATTTGTCAATGTAGAGGACATCACCCATAAGACTATTACCTACTTCAGAAATATGTGCAAACACCAAAGAACCTGTACTGTACATTCTGTAAGTCAGTTGGCCATGATGATACCAACTGTAGAGCATATGATCTCATGATAGAAATAAAACATGATGTCTACAAAGTTCAAGGAGAAACACCACATACTAATGAAAATGCGCAGTATGATCAAGGCACATATGGATGACATGGTGGATTCAGAGGAAGAGGACGAAACACTGGCCAAGGACGAGGTAGAGGTCAGATTGTATGTTATAACTGTGCTCAAACTGGACATCTAGCCAGAGATTGTCAGAACCCTTATACTACCTGTAAATACTGTAAGTCATTTGACCATGTCATTGAGGCATGTCTTGTTTTGCAAGGAAAAATGCAAGAGAGAAGACCATAAGCATAGAATCAGAACATACAGATGATCACAGTTGAAGAACAAAATAAAGATCACAACATCCATGTTGTGACATGAATCAGAGCTACAATAGGTAGAGGTCAGAGAATTGAAGCTTCAACTTTTGAGGACCACATAGCGAAACAAAATCCTACTGAAGGGGCTTGGATAAGAAAAGCGATTGGAAAAATTCTTGCCTTCAACCTTAACAAAGAAAAAGAAGCCTTCATGGAGACCAGAAAATTCTTACAGAGCTCAAAACCTGTGAAACCAAGAATCCATTCGTGAAGTGAACCAACACTTGTGTTGGATATGCCAATTTCATATGATGGATCACGTACTGCAACAGAACCCATAAGTCCTGTTGCACAGTTCCTATAGAGCTACATGAAGTTGTTAAAGCATGGAAATGCCTTAGCAGAGTTACAAATCCTATTCAGTCATTACGGGAAGCATAATTCCATAAACGAAGCACATAGCACGGTACACCATATCAAGAATCATAGAAGGATCAGAATAGATATGAGATTAAATGCGCAAATTGGAGACTTTGAAATGGACAAGATCATTCTTGACTTAGGCTCAGAGGTGAATGTCTTGACAAAGCAAACATGGGAACAAATGGGAAAGTCGAAGTTATCATGGTCACCGATACAGTTGAGACTATCCAATCAGCAAAAGGTTCTACCTTTTGGAATATTATCGAATGTCCTTATTGAAATTGATGGCACACAAAGCAAAGCAGACTTCGAGGTTATTGAAATCATAGACGATAACGATCCATATCTCGCACTGTTAGGGATTGACTAGGCAATCGAAAACCTCGCAATCATCAATCTCAAGAAGAAACAGATGATATTTGAAGGACCGGATATTAGGGTCATCGCACCCTTGGATCTTTTATAGGGATCTATAAATACTGAGCCAGTAAGAGAAGAATGTAGAGCTCAAGATCTTGATCACATCTACAAGATGCCAGTGAATCAAGCAGACTACATCAGTCCTACTGACAATGGGACATTGAGCTGGAGATGTGACAGTTCTTACCTATCAGAGTCAGACACAGGATTGGATAATTGGCAGAGCCGAATGCATGAAGTATCATCAAGATGATGTGTGAAGCTCACTAATTCACTGCAATGGATTGGAATAGAGGTAATCCCAATCCCAACTTATGATGGCTTAAGTAATATCCACACATTTCTTCATGAATATTTTTTTTTTCAGTCTTGAATGAACATAAGTTAGCAACGTTAGACACAGCACTACGTGCTACACCTGCTAGATGGTGGGTTGTGCATAAGCAGAATCTGAACACATGGGAAGAATGTAAGCACACGATGGAGATCA
This sequence comes from Larix kaempferi, assembly GCA_027924585.1. Classification (NCBI taxonomy): domain Eukaryota; kingdom Viridiplantae; phylum Streptophyta; class Pinopsida; order Pinales; family Pinaceae; genus Larix; species Larix kaempferi. The sequence goes on along the minus strand of BSBM01000532.1, from coordinate 6,661,715 downwards.
TATTTACAGAACAAACTGAGATTGTGCAAGTAAAATATAACGGACAGACTGATCCTAGAGATCACATAGAGCTTTGTTTGAAAGCATGGATACATAGACCGCAAGCAAAGTGGGTTCATCTATTTGTGCACACATTGGAGCAAATTCCAAAGACTTGGTACACAGAGACAGAACTCCGCAGAGGAACGATAGAATAGTCCAATCTTATAAGGGACTTCCAAGCGACTTTCAGTTTTGAGGATGATTGTCTAAGTATTCACGAGGCTTTGGAGATAATCAAATAGAAGGTATTCAATGATGCACTATTACCTATGTATGAACAACCATATTGGGAAATACATTTAGAACATGCCCTGGAATGTTACAACATCGCATTAGATAAAGACAAAGATGAAGATATGCGTGATGTAAACATACTTGGTTCTAAAGGAAAGCGCGAAGTAGAAGGACCTGATTTGTAGATTCCATATCTGAGTAATCCTGTACAAATCGGAAAAGTCAATATTAGTACCAATGAAGAACCGAAGTTCACTTTTATAGGGGACTACTGGGATGAAGAAACAATGGAACAGATAGCATACCTACTGCACAAATATCAAGAACTATTTCCTACCAAGTTTTATGAAATGAAAGGAATAGTTAGGTGACTTGGGAGTTATGAAAATACCTCTCAAGACATATGCGAATCCTATCAAGCAAAGACCCTATAGACTGAATCCCAGAACAAATAAAGAGTAAAGGTAGATCTTGATAAGATGCTTGATGCAAAAATTATTGAGCCAGTAGAAGAATCAGAATGGATAAGTACTTGCTTTATCCAGGATAAGAAAGCTAAAGGCGATATCAGGATTTGCATAGATCTTAGGAATCTAAATGACACCTCGCTGCATGACCCATTTCCTACTCCATTCACAAACGAAGTGCTAGATAATGTTGGAGGAAATGAAGCATACTCCTTCACTGAAGGATTTTCTGGATATCATCAGATCATAATTGCTACAGAAGACAGACATAAGACCACCTTTTCTACTGAATGGGGATCATTTCAGTACATAGTTACGCCCTTTGGTTTGAAAAATGCACCTTCTATCTTTTCCAGAGTAGTTGTTGCTGCATTTCAAGATTTTATCCACAAATTATTAGAAGTGTATTTTGACAATTGGACAGTATTTGGTTTACTGAAGAACCACTATGCGAACTTAAGAATGATGTTAGTGAAGTGTAGACAACATCAGATCTCCCTAAACCTTAAGAAGAGTATTTTTTGTGTTCCTTATGGTACACTATTGGGCCACATTGTATGTAAACAGGGACTGATGGTTGATCCGGCAAAGATCACAGTTATAGTAAATCTACCAGCACATAGTTCAGTAAAACAACTACGCACTACATTGGGACACACAGGGTACTATAGGAATTTCATCAAGGGATATGCACATATGACTGCACCTATGGAGAAATTATTGAAGAAATAAGCAAAGTATACTTGGAATGAATACTGTCAGAAATGATTGGATACATTGAAAGAGAGAATGGTTGCTGCACCGATTCTAGTTTTACCAGACTGGATTAAACCATTCCATGTACATGTAGACGTTTCATCCATAGCGCTGGGAATTGTTCTAGCTCAACCGGGTGAGGGAGGCATCGATCACCCCATCACATTTTCAAGCAGGAAGATATCTTCAACATAAAAGAGAAGGATTAGCTATGGTATACGCATTGCAGAAGTTCAGACACTATCTGCTAGGTTCGCATTTCTGTATGTTTACTGACCATTCAGCTTTAAAGTACCTGGTCAATAAACCAGTGTTAGGGGGGAGAATATGTAGATGGATCTTACTCTTTTAGGAGTATGATTTTGAAATAATTTTTAATCCAGGAAGATTGAATTCAGGACTTGACCATCTCTCTAGAATTGATTCTGGCGAAGAACCTAGCAATCTGGAGGATAGCTTTCCATATGAGCAGTTGTTTTCTATCCATATAGCAGATGACTACTATAAGGACGGACATTGTAGAATTCCTAACTACAGGTCTATCACCTAAAAGTTCACTATGTAGCAGAAGAAGCAATTAGTGGTAAGAGAGGCTCCCTTTACCATAATTGTTGCACAATTGTATAAGCTAGGACTAGATGAAGTATTGCAAAGATGTGTACTAGAACAGGAGAAACCGATGATACTTGTTGAAACACATTCAGGGGTATCTGGGGGACACTACACAGGAAGAGATACTACGTAGAAAATTTTAAGAGAAGGACTATGGTGTCCTACATTACACAAGGATTCAAAGGAACATTGCCGAAGTTGCGATGTTTTCCAAAGGTCAGGGAAGCCATATCGTAGAGATGAGATGTCGTTGATTCCACAACTAACCTTTCAAGCATTTGATAAGTGGGCTATTGAATTTGTGGGACCTATTAACCCACTGGGAAAGCAAACTAGTTCGAGATATATTATCACAACTACAGAGTATCTAACTAGGTGGGAAGAAGCAAAACCAGTGAAGGACTGTAGTGTAGTTACTGCCGCGCAGTTCATCTTTGAGAACATCTTGACAAGGTTTGGATGTCTGAGAATACTAATGAGCAATCAGGGAACTCATTTCTTAAACATGACCATTGAAGCTCTAACCAAATAATTTCAGATCTACCATCAGAAGAGAACACCATATCATCCACAAGTTAATGGCACTGTTGAAGCTTTTAACAAAGTATTGGAAAATTCACTGACCAAGGTATGCAATACAAATAGGGATGATTGGAATTTGTGAATACCAGCGGTATTATGAGAATATAGGACAACTTGAAAAAATTTGGCAGGTCACACACCTTTCAAATTAGCATATGGAAAGGAAGTTATCATGCCCATGGAATACATAGTACCAATCTTGAGAATTGCAGCATTCACAGACATGGTTGATGATGAGACAATGGAAGAAAGGCTACTACACTTAGTTTGGTTGGAGGAAGATCGCTTCATTGCAGGATTTCACCAACAAGTGCAGAAAGACAGAGAAAAAGCGTGGCATGATAGGCATATGAAGTACAAATTCTTCTAGGTAGGAGACCTTGCCCTCCTCTATGATAGTAAGTTCATGAAATTTCCTGGAAAATTTAAAATGCACTAGCTAGGACCATATGTTGTCAAACATGTTACTAATGGTGGTGCAGTTCAGTTGGCTACATTAATGGGAGAAAACCTACTAGGAATTATTAATGGAAGTAGACTAAATCCTTACAGGGACAGTCCTACTCCTCTAAGCATCAGTTAATCAACAAGGAGAAAAATTTTAAGTGTCAAGGACAGTTGAAATTGGACACTAAAGATTGAGTAGAGTCTGTACACAGTTTTGGTAAAAAGCGTAGTTCCATGAAACAGAAGCACATGCTGTGAAGTACATGTCATGAGCTAAGATGAGAAGTACAAGTAGGAAGCCCAGATGCGAAGTTCAGAATGAAAAGAAGGAAACACGTAGTTAACTTCACGGATTTTGTCTAAGCCGAGAGCACAGTCCAAGGAAAATTAGCTGTTACATCTTTTTGGGTAAAAAAATAGCCGTTATACAGTGTTTTTCGAACCAACTAGTTTTCGCATTTAAGGCATATTTGTTCGTTTGGGCACATTCAATGAAGGAACGGACCAAGATCTCAGCGAGATTTGGCCAACGAACATGGCATTTAATGCCTAGTTAGCCGTTTTTGGGCACGCCTTAGGTCAACTGTGCCTATAAATAGAACTAAGCACATACTTACTGGCTTTACCATGATTTTTTATTTTTACTGCCTGTAAATTCTGAGTTTTTACCAGCAAGAGCACGCAGAGTGATTTGCAAGTGAATGTCTGAGCAATTGACTCCATACAAGATTTTGAGAGACTTAAACCAATCCGGGATTGAGGGATTCGTGAAAATGGCCTCGAAGAAAGATGTTCCGGAAAGGGGTGCCTCATCAATAAGCTCACCACGCCACACAATAGAAATCCAGTGAAAGGATAAGCAGTTGGCCGCAAAACCAGAGAATTCAAAGGCAGGGGGTGTGTCGAAGCAACCTCTACAGAAACCAACTCGTGGCAGGCCGATCACCCTCACACCTGAGTACATTCCTCCACGAAGAGCTGATGTACCACCTATTTGGCTCCAGAAGAATGCCCAATACAAGATTCCACTGCCGCCAATCTCAAGCCATGTGTGCGTTCGTGAGAATATGCTGGGCAAGATCCTAGATTGTAAGTTTTCAGATCATTATTTGCTAGAGGGGAAGGACCCTCAGGAGCCGAAGTATCCCTAGTTTCATCCCGACTAGTACATGTGTCAATGAGTTGATGATCGCACGAAGCAACCATCTCTTCACGCGTAGGAATGGCTTACGTCGCTAGTGCCATCTGGTTTTTTGAACCTTTTGCGCATCCCGCAATTTGACCGAAGTGTTGAGATCACTGCAGTGGTGCGCACTTTACTGTCATGCACACACCAGGGATAATTTTGGCTAGACCGCAAGTTTGACATAAACATCGACCTCATCTACCAAATCATGCATCTTAGTAAGTGAGGTGTTGATCCCACAACATAGTTCATGGGAAAAACCAAGGACAAAGAGATCGCGAAGCGAATGAAATAAGAGTTCGGCTTGCAGAAGGGAAGCCTTAGGTATATCACAGCTGGATTCAAGGACCAAGATACATGCTTCACAATCCAGTTGTTGGTAGGAAACATTTTGAGGAAGTGCATACCGACAGAGGTGTTGACCATTGCAGTCTCCTTAGCTACGAAGGCTAAGGATGACACTCTGTACAATTGGTCAAGTTATCTATTGAATGAGTTCTTGGACGATGTCCGTGAGACTCAGGAAAGTGGAAATCCTTTCCACTATAGTTGGTTGTTGGTGCTAATCGCATTTGTGGGCTAGAGAGAGCCACTTTACTAGCAGAATCTCCCAGTTATTATAGGATATTGCCGAGGAACTAAGTTTGCAAACATGTGGGAAAATGCGAGGCCAGAATGACAACGGCTGAGTAATGAGCAGATGTTTACCTACTATGAGTAGTTGTGCGATGTCATTCAGTGCACTCCACACATTACAAAGGAGCTGACAATTGTGCATATCCGCAGGCTCATATTCAAAGCTGACCTTCACTTTATATACATTCAACCAAGAGTTGAGAAGCAGAACCCAGAATGGTTCTAAGGGTTGTACCAGCTAGATGCATCAAAGACTGAATTGATTATGGAAGACTGGCCACCGGAGTGGAAGGTTGATTCGCCAGTAACAATCAACACAACTTCAGAAGAAAGCGAGGCTGGATATCCACAGAACGAGGAAGAAATGACCAACGTGCAAGCTAAAGAAACATGCCCAGAAGGATTTCAGAAAGACACTACTGAGGAGCAGTGAGGAGAGAAGAGGAAGGACCCTGACAATGCAGTGTTGGAAAAAGGGAAAAGAAAGAAGCATAAAGTGACTAAACCACTGTCCGAAGCGTAGTTACATGCAGATGACTATGAAAGAATCACAGTGTGAGTCAACAAGCACCTGGAAGAGGCGCTCACTCTGAAGGAAAGTAAAAGCGAATAAGTCCAAGTGAACCTCATCTAGAAGCTCACAGAGATGAAAAGCATGGTCACGAAGATAGAACAAGTTCAACAAGACTTGGTGCATGAATCCGACTCTGAAGGAAAGTCAGGCAAGTCAAGCCAAAGGAAGAGAAAGACACATGCCTTGACGATGAGACCTCGCTTAGTCGGGATTGAGCCAATGAATGTTATCTTCTGAAATGATGAACTGGATTAAGGTGTGAAGCAGTTGGTGCACCTAGATATTAATGTCGGCATGTTACCCCTTGAAGAATTACATAATCTGCACCTACAGGTTGTGGAATAAATTCAGGATAGAGACATTATTTCTCATAAAAATCACCTACAATTAGAGGAAAGCTATAAGGAGCTGAAGGGTGAATCCTTGGAGAAGAGCATAAATCTAATCAATGTTTAAGAGAAACATTGCAAACTCAAAGAAACGGTCGTAGCAGTCTACGCAAAGATACCTAAGTGCTAAGAGGAACCTGATGTAGAAGCCACAATACTTAATATTGGTGCTGCAGTGGACAATATTAAGGTAGAGATGGTGGATATGGATATTTCCTATAAAGAGAAGATTGCTACTATAGAATATCAACAGCCAGCCGCCACTCCTTAGGATGACAACGAAGCCAAAAGAGAAGAGTTGAGGATCTCAACAGAAAACATCTCAGCAGAAGTGGCAAGATGTCAGGACTTGCTCGACGAAGCCACTAGAGTATGGGTTACGCTACAGGAAGATCTTGAGTTGTAGAAGATACAAGATGAGCTGCAGCAGTGACAACAAGAGCTTGACTCTGTGAACACAGCTATGAAGACTTTGTATCCAAGGTAGAAGATCCAAAAGTTTACAGAGACCAGGGAGTTACAGAAGGAGTTGAAAGTTTTGAGAGAAAAAGAGGCTGACACTTCAGCAAAGTTACAGCCCATGCAGGAAGAAGCGCCCACTCTTTTGGAACAGATTGAAGAGAAGTTACAAGAACTTCGCACAACAAAGTACACAGTAAAGGTGCATACTCAAGAAGCCATCTCACAGGAAATGTTGGAGACTATTAAGGAGTTTGAGCAAGAAACTAAGGAAACAGTTGCAAGGCTAAGTGCAACTCTTCAGGACTTCATTGCGAAGTTGAGTACCCTAGGGGATGCGCAGCCAAAGCCTCCCAAAAGAAGTGGATCGGGGACGATCCACAAGTGAGTATTAGGGGCCTGTTGGGCGAGGCCCAAGTTAGCGCAGTTTTGTTGAAGCGTAGCTCAAGCGCAACAGTTTTGAGGCAGAAGTACGAACTCGGCGAGGCCTACTACTGGCCTGTTTTGGGGAGAAACGACTCCACAATTCCCGGGAACAGGGTATGGAGCAGCACGAAGATGGTGGATAGGGGCCTGCTTACTTAGTAATGGTAGAAGTATAAAGGATGGCCATGGTAGTTGGAGCAGTTAAAGAAGAAGCGGCGACCTGACAGCTATAGGAACAACGTTGATGAGGCAAAAAGTGCAAAGGATGCAATAGGGTAAAGTCAGCGCCATGCAGTCGGAGGAAGCGATTGTCAGAAGGACGTAAGAGCTAAGGAAGCGATGAAAAAGATGACCAAGGACAAGCGAAGTAGCTGAGAAGTTATGGAAAAGCATGGTTAGCGGGGTAACCGTGCCATTTTGGGGGGTTTAAGGGTATTATGGGGTTTTGTCCCATAACTATTGAAAAGATGTCACCTTCGGGCATAATCTATAAAATGGGAAATTTGGTATAGGTAAGGGTTGGATTTTGGATCAGTTGTTAGATCTTGGTTGAATATTGTAAGAAACCACAGAGAGAGAGAGAAATAGGCTCTACAGCTGTGTGCATATAACAACCGATCCAAAATAAACAACAGTCTGCAGGTGTGCGTAGACTGGAACTGTTAACCCTTCCCATTATAATAAACAACAGTTCCTATGGACGTAGCTCCCATTCGGGGGGTAAACCACGTAAATACTTGTATTGTGTGATTGCATCTGTGAGAGTGTCTCATGTTTGTGTATGTTCATGCCTTTGTATGTGTTTTCATGTGTATGGTTAATGAGAATAATATGTTAAGTGTTGAACACATATACCTGAATATGCAAGTAATTTTGAATATGATGAATGTGTAATTGCATAGGTAACACTAAATCAGCACAACCTGTAGTGTGAGCGACTACCAAGAAGCGCAGTCCCAGAGTCGTGTTGTTGTAGTACAGTGAGGGTAACTATCACTAGATCGCAGTTCCAAAGTGCGTTGTGGTATTAGAAGTTGGTGCAAAGTAGGTGTGACCTCACTCAGTGGACCGGTTCCATAGCTGCGCATCACTGGGTTACAGAAACCTGCTCCTGTAGCCACCCCATAACTTCGCCTAGGGTGAGACCTTAGTCTGTTCGCAGGTTGTTGCTGAAAGGGACATTGAAAAGGAGGTTTTATTGGGTCTCTGAACTATGCAGAACCCAGGTTATTATAAGAACAAGTTAGTGAGGCCAATAGAGAACCCTGCAAGTGTTTCCTTCACCCTGGTGACCTCATAACCCAACTTGGGGGTGGCCTCTCAGCAAAAATAGTATATGTTGGATAAAGTGTCTACAGTTGGGTGGAAAATCACTCTTACATAGCTACTTATTTGTATCTACATTTTTTAAAGATAAGTATTCTCTTATATCTGAATATGCAATGTTTATAATTGATGCTTATGATGATTATGCTTGTATATGCATGTTATGTGTGCGTGGATCAAGTTTATTTCCACTGTGTAATTTTATTATGTATATGCACATGAAATTTAAATGTTATGAATTCATAATTATGGTTATGGGGTGAAATTTTAGAGCCCATAATTAGTTAATGTCCCCTCCCGTTGATTGGATTCAGTGAAGGGGATGTTACAGAGTGCTATTAGAGCTTTTGGTTGTAACACTAGAGTTGTATGCGCCGAGAATCAACACTTACTAGTAGAAACTATAAAATGATTATATAAAAGTCGAGTTTTCTTAAATGACATATCAAGGGCCAAAGTTACTTTAGTGATAATCCTCTTATTCCCAAATTAGAATTTCATATAATTTAAAATTTTAAAAATTTGGGAACTTTTAAGTGGGCCCCACCCATGCCATGTGGACATGTGATGTGGAGGAGCCACATGGGTTGAAGGTATGATGTGGACCAACCACATCATTTCCTAATCATGTGAATCTGACCTAAGGACTTGTAGGAGCTTAGCACCCTAGTGTTAGACTCAACATACCACGCGACCAAAGGTAAGGAACCAAGGGCTAGGCAGATGGAGATTTGACCATCAGGCATTAGAGAATATCAATGGTCATGGCTCATAGAGCATCAAAAAATGTGGATGGTAGTTAATGGTGGGAGGGTGAGCCATTGGGTCAATACCTCCTTCACCACGTGCACCTTTTTATTGATAATGGCTCCCCAAGAGATTTTCCAAAATCACTTTTGTATAGAGCCATTACCACTTTTGGTAACAAGGAAACCATTGACACCGAAGGTTAAGTGGTATGGTTACTTAGAAGTTGGTGGGGGGGGGGGGTGAATTGGATGGGTCACAGGGTGACAATTCAGAGCTATCTGACACAACAACAGGCATGTGTTAGGACACATGAGCACCCTGCCACATTAGTAGAAAATTCTAAAAGTTTAAAAAAGTTTCGAGCCAAAATATTATTTTGTCCATAACATGAGAAATTTAACTTGGAAATCGATGACTTATGCCATTTCGACACCATTTACGAATATTGCAAGAATGTGAGTGAAGGGCATGGACTCGTTCTGCTTCAATTTTGCAAAAAAAATCATTTTAGTGGCTTTTGAAGGTGCATAGCCCAAGGATGGACGAGGGCACGGTTGAGACCCAAGTTATTATGGTGTGGTCGTGATATAGGAACACAGATAAATATGGATCATTGAGTCCAAATTTAGAAATAGGTGGAGAGAGGATGCAAAACAAGGTCGAAATCCACTATTTGGGCACGTGAAAGATTGATTTATGGAAATTTGAAAGAGATAAAATTCGTTTAAGAATTCATAAGTTGAAAATTTTATGATTTCGACATTTTTCCTATTCATTGAGATGAATAACTTTGCTTAGAGGAATTTTTTCCAGAAATGTTTAGTTTGGGAGATAGCAATTTTTAGTAAAAATGATATCTCGAAGAAATGCATAAATTAAAAGTTGGTGATTCCATAACTTTATAAAATTTGATGGGGGCATCTAATTTGAATGATTAAGGTGTCTGCATACTCACAATTTTATGGGATATCAATTCCCTATATAAAAATAATTCTAATTCCTTATAGATTTTCTTCTACATGTCTTAGAAGTTGTTGTTTCAAAATAAGTGCAACTACATGAACAGTGTCAAAGTGGGCAAATTTTAAAAAATTTTAAAGATGTAACTTTTTGCTCAATAATCAGAATTGAGCATATTTATATTCATTGGAAGATTATCCAAAGGGGGATAGTTTTACAAAGCCAAATTCTGAATTGGTGATACAAATGTTTCTATAACTTAATAAAAAAAGTGCCTATAGCCATAATTTGACAAAAACTGTCAATATTGGTATTTTCCAGAGTACATGAAAATTGATTTTTGATTCTATGAGAATATAATAAACCTAACAAATGTGTTTATATGAACAAACTTGCAAATTTATAATAATATCAAAGACAATTAAGGTTCAACATTTATTATAGTTCAGTTTGGAAACCCTTGGTCTTTATTGGGACAAGAGAATCATCATCATGGATGATGTACAATATCCTTATGAAGTGGAGACACATGCAACAAGAGAGAAAATATAGGTTGAGAATGCAGATAAAGAATTCAATGGTATGACAAACCAAGTGACCCCCCCAAATATTGCATAAACCATGAGGAGCCTAAGGGTGGAACTTCAGAGTTGTAGTGCAGACAATGAGAGGCTAATTAGAGCTCAAGAAGAACATAATTAGTTGAATGCGGATATGATTCAAAGTTTGATAGAAGTTCAGAAGAAGATTAACTTTGGACATCACTCTGAAAATCAGGAAAATGGTGGGAGTAGCTCAAGGAGGAATTCTCAAAAGAGGTCCCATATTTCAAGAAGGATTTCTAGAGACAAGAAATATACTCCAGAAATCCCTTCTATTGAGTCATCAACTCTAAGGATTCCATTGATGGATCAATCTCTACACATCATAGGAATAAGAGGAAGAGGCCTTTCAGGAACAACTCACATGGAGAATTTAGGAAGGCCAAACCTCGTACTTTTGACGGTGAAATAAAATCTGGTCAAGAAGTTGAGGCTTGGCTTCTTATGATAAGGAAGTATTTCCAAGTCCACATTAGAGAAAATTTGAGGTCTAAAATGGGCCTCCTGAGGAAAATAATAAAATAATAGTTAAAATAATAAAATAATATTTATTAATTTTGGAGGAAAATTAAAAAAAAAAAAAAACTACATTTTTTCTTCGTATTTTCAACATCTCCCTGTCATTTTACTCAAATTACAAGAGGGGACACTCGTTGGATGCATAATTAAATTCTGCATCCAACAAGTACCCACTCTGCATACTTTTGAGGTACCCCACCCCACGAAAAATGAGAAATAAATCAAAAAAATGTGTTACTTGAAAGTAATACATTTTTTTGATGTATTTATCATTTTTCGTGGGGTGGGGTACCTCGAAAGTATGTAGTGTGGGTACTCATTGGGTGCAGAATTTAATTCCACATCTAATGAGTGCTCCTGCTAAAAAAAATGAGTAAAACGACTGGGAGATATGTTGAAAATACAAATTAAAAGAGTAGTTTTTAATGTCAAATATGTCATTTCAACCATTATGGTTGACTCTTTTCTTGAAATTCTATTGGTTCTTGAATTCAATAGCTCTTTTTATTTTGAGGTGGCTCATTTTTGTATGAGGTAGCTCGTATTCTTATGAGACCCATTTTAGACCCCAAATTTACTCTAATGAGACTACTCGAGAAATATGAAAGTAAGAGTGGCTATATTTAATATGAATGGAAGGACATCTATATGGTGGGATCACCTTAGGAAAGTGAATAAGATCAATGAAAGGAAGATTGTGTGGAAGCAATTCAAGAAAGACTTCAAGCAAAAGTACCTCTTTGATAGGTACTATGATGACAAAATTAAAGAATTCCATGAGCTAAAATTGGGCCAAATGACTATGGAGGAATATGCAAATAAATTCTTGGAGCTACTAAGATATGTCAAGTATATCAAGGATGACAAAGTGAAAAACCACATTTTCTAATTGGTCTGCCTCAATCCTATAGAGACAGAATTTATTTTGATGAACCTTGAACTTTATAGGAGACAATAAGAAAGGCCCAGTATTGTTATGATCAAAACAAAAGAAAGCCAGATTTTCATAAGGCATGGAAGGACAATAAAAATGATAATTTCAACCAAAGAAAAAAGGGGTTCAAACCTCCTCATTTTAGAAATCATCCAAGGTAGTCACCACATGGTGTGAAAAATATAACTAGGATGATGGGAGACAAGCCAAAAGAGTCAAGAGAGGCACTTCAATGTTGGGGATGTGGAGAGGACTGTTTGCTTAGAAACTGTCCACATCAAAATGGAAGTGCAAAACAAGTTCACAACATACAAGAAGTCGAGACTATGGATCAAGTAGGAAGGGATGTCCCTAGAATTTATGTTGCAGTAGAATATCATCAAGCAAACCATCAATCAATTATGGTTGAGGTTGAAGGTAATATTGCTAAGCAATCTATTTCTCTTTTAATCCACCCTAGATGTACTCACAATTATATCATTCCTAAAATTGTTGACATTTGTGCCTTTCAGAGAACCAAGCATAGTAAATTGTTGGCACGGGATTAGTATGCATGAATTGTGGAAGCCGACAGCTGCGAAAGGGATAATCCGTGAAAGAAGGACCAATCATAGAGAACGAGGAAGCGCAAGATTAGTTAGAATTAGTTAGAATTGGTCATGTGGACCATTTTGTAACCGCTTAGCAGCATATAAATAAGAGTAGGATTGTAATCCTAAGGGCATCAAGTTATCTAGCTATCGATCAATTGATCCAGTTTTGATCTGTTTTGTATCTACGACATGATGTATTGACTTTTTCTGCAAAGGTCATTCCGCAGGTTTTAATGAATGCATGAAGATGTTCGATTATGGTTCTATCTTTATCTTTGTTGTTATTAGATGATGAATGTGAATGTTTGCGAAATGGTTAATGCTCTCTGGATTTGGTAAATTATGTTCATGCGAATGAGTAATTAGGTCATGTTGTTGTGAATGTCTATGATGTGTTGAATCTGCAAATGATGAACATGCAAAAGATGAATTGTTAGTATAATGCGAAGGATATAATCTCTGGTTTCTACGATAGTAATGTATGTTTGATGCATGTCCTCAACTCCACTGCAGAAACTTGGTTCCTGCAACCCCCTTATCCATCTCGGGTGAGACTTCATTCGCTCTGCGAGTGTTGCTGGAAAGGGTTACACCTTTCCAGGCTGGTGTGTAAGGGAGTTTGGGTTGGTGTTTGTTGGCAACAGTGCGAAGTGAACCCTTGTCAATAGACACTGCGTCAACATAAATCATGGCTGGTCCAACTAACCATAGGAACTAAGAGAAAAGTTAATGAAATGGTGGAGAAATGTCCATTGGAAATGGATGGACTATTCACTTATGCAAATCTAAATATTTTTCCACTTGGTTCATATGATATTCTCAATGGAATGGACTGGTTAAAATCACACAGAGTTAAACTTGAATGCTACAACAAAACTTTTAAATACATTGATGATGATGGAAACCCAATGGTTGTAAAATGAATACCAAAGGTAGTTTCTATTAGACATATTTCAACCATATAGCTGAAGAAGTTTTGTAGGAAATTTTGTCAATTATATGCATCCCATGTTTTAAACAAAATAGAAAATGAAAATCCTAGGCTAAAGGATCATCAAGTTATGCAAGAATTTTGGGATGTGTTTCCTTATGAAGTGCCAGGACTTCCTCCAAAGAGGGACATTGATTTCACAATTGATCTATTATCGGGAGTTGCACAAGTTTCTAAGACACCTTACAGAATGCGTACACCAAAATTATTAGTGTTGAAAATGCAATTGCAAGAATTGTTGGAGAATAATTACATTCAACCAAGTGTATCTCCATGGGGAGCGCTTGTACTATTTGTGAAAAACAACATGGAACACTCAGGTTATGTATTGATTATATAGGAATCTGAATAAAGTGAGAGTTAAAAACAAGTTCCCATTTCCTCGAATTGATGGTCTTTTTGATCAAATGAGAGGGGCAAAGATATTTTCAAAGATTGACTTGAGGTCGGGTTACAATCATATGAGAATCAAGGAAGAAGAAATTCACAAGAAAACCTTTAGAACAAGGCATGGGCACTATGAATTTGTGGTGGTGCCATTTGGTCTCACTAATGCACCAACTACATTCATGTGCCTCATGAATAGAGTTTTCAGCAAGTATTTGGAGAAGTTTGTGCTTGTTTTTCTAAATGGCATTCATATTTACTCTAAGAATGAAGAAGAACACGAAAAAAATTTGAGAATGGATTTGCAATTGCTAAGGGAGCATAAGTTGTATGCAAAGTTGAGCAAATGTGACTTTTATAAAAATAAAATTAATTATTTAGGCCGCATTATTTCAGAGGAAGGATATCAATTGATCTGGAAAAAATTGAGGCCATTATGAATTTTCTAAATCCAAAGAAAGTAATAGATGTGAGATATTTCATGGGTCTTGCTGGCTATTATAGAAGGTTCATTGAAGGATTCTCCAAGGTTGCACACATATTCACTTCTTTGCAAAAGAAGGGAATAAAATTTGAGTGTACATAAAAATGTGAAGAAAGTTTCCAGCTATTGAAGAAGCTTCTCACAAGTGCTCCAATTCTAAAAATTGTAGACCCAAAAAAAGAATTTGTGCTGTGCACAGATGCATGTAAACATGGACATGGAAGATTTATTATGTAATACAATCATGTGGTGTGTTATGAGTCAACACAATTGAAAGAGAATGAAAATATTATGCTACCCATAATCTGGAACTTGCAACGATAGTCCACACTCTAAATCTGTGGAGGCACTATCTAATGGGCAGAAAATTTGAGTTGAGGATAGACCACTGTGGTCTGAAATATTTATTTGAGCATCCAATGTTAAATTCCAAGCAAGCTAGATGGCTAGAATTTTTATGTGAATTTGATTTTGAAATCAAACACATAAAATGAAAGGAAAATAATGTGGCTAATACAATTAATAGAAAGGTGCATGAAATTCATGTGGCATCCATCAGTACTTTCCAATCATATTTTAGAGCGTGGATTGTTAATTATATTGCTGAAGATAAACTGTATGTACAAATAAAAGATAAATTACAACAACATAATTTTGAAAATAGGTATGAAGGGTATCATTTGGAAGAGGATGTTATTCTCCTTTATAAAACCATAATTTATATTCAAAATGTGGTAAACTTGATGAGAGTTGTTATGGATGAAATCCATAAAATGCCATATTTTAGTCATCCTGATACCAAAAAATAATTTCTACAACCAAAAAACAATATTTTTGGCCGGGGATGAAAAATGATATTACCGGGTATATCTCAATATTTATGAAATGCCAACAAGTGAAAGTTGAGCATAAACACCTAGCAGGTTTGTTGCATCCTTTTCCAATTCCAGAATGGAAATGTGAAGTGATTTCCATGGATTTTATTACATGTTTTCCAATCACTATGAGGCAGCATGATTCCATCATGCTTGTGGTGGATAAATTGTCTAAGGCAACACATTTTATACTGGTTAAATCTACATACAAAATAGACTCCATTGCAAGGAATTTTATTAAGGAATTTTTGAGATTTCATGGATTGCTTAAGACAATAATCTTAGACATGGATACCAAATTTACTTCGAATTTCTAGAAAAATAATTTTGTAGATTTGGCTACACGACTAAAATTTAGCACTGCCTACCATCCACAAACAGATGGACAAACACAAATAGTAAATCAAGTTCTTGAATACATGCCTCACATGTATGTGATGGAAAATCCAACCAAGTGGGAAGATTATTGTAATGTACTCAAAATCCACCTTACTATTTTGGAGGAAATGAGGTATAAAATTGTCATTTAACACCATCTAAACAAACCAACTGTATTAGTTTCTTTGATGACATGTCTTCATAATAAGGTACATTGCCATCTATTTTATTTATTTATGCAAGAAATTTATAAATCAATTCAACTAGATTTCTACCATGTAATGACCAATTTTGAAGTTATGCTTTTGAATTTAACATCTGCAAGGGGTTAATGTTAGCCTTTTTCATTCACTTAACATAGTAGATAACATCAAGTTTTTTTGTCTTTCATCCTTGCTTACTCATTCAAACGTTATAGGTATGGCAACCCAATGGATGTAATCTGATGTTATATAATCACTTATAAACCAAACATTAATCCACCTTAAATTAACTATTTTATACCAATAGTATAAATGCACTTTCACTTATTATTATGCACAAATCTTAAACAATCATCTAGTTACAATATCATTATTATAATCCCTACAATCACTTCCCACATAAGTAGAAGTTCATTGATATTCTCATTTATGGGGGCCTAATCAATTTACCATACTCATCTTCGATCCAGAATTACTAGTTATTAATGAAGTAATTAAATACACATTCATGATTAGTTTCCTCCTCATAGTGACTATGTTAACACTTAAAACAACTATAACATAGTTTAGTTGATAAGGTTGATGAGTGTTTTAATGGAGGTACATTCAGTATAATGGTTAGGGCATTAATATAAGTTATAACAGGTTTTAGACTAATCTTCCTTCAGTTAAAAAAGGATATACTCATTATTTAGGAACATATTTTCATGACAATAAACACTTAAAATCTTTTATCTTTAATTGAAGTTACATATCTATAAATAGAAGATTATTCAATATGAAGTTAACAATAATTAATAATTTCATGTCCTTATTATTCTTTCCCCAAATTCATTTAATCCATAATAATGCTAACAAACTATATTAGAGGAAGAACATATAAACATTTGTACCATACGAATTCTCAATATGACAAGAATATATCTTAATAGAACTTAACATCTTTTAACAACAATGTTACATCAATGAACCATACTTATTTGAATGACTTGGTGACATAAGACTTGATCGCAGCGTTCCACCCAACCTACTGTCTCCTTATCTAATGTATATTCCTTCCACCAAGAGGCCACCCCAAGCTGAGTAGAAATCCACTAAGATGGTTAAAAATCATTTACCAAGATTCCTTCTACTCTCTCTTGGTGTGCCCTCTTTGGCTCAGTCCACACATACAAGGTATCGATAATACATTCACCTCATCCCTCGCAAGCAACAAAGGATAATATCTTTATATACAAGATTCCTAGATCAAATGTTAAGAGGCTGCATCCTCTAGCCATGCGTTTGCTAGGAAAGCACATACTGTAAATATATAAATATAAAATCCAAATCAAATTCTTAGAGGATGCGACCTATAGCTATGCTTTCGACAAGAAAACACACTCAGTAAAATATTTATATAAAACTCCCAATTGAATTCTAAGAGGCCGCGACCTCTAGCCTTGCATTTGGCATGCAAACTCACAAAGTAAAAATATATTTAAGAGAACAATCACATCCAGGGGTCATGCCTTCTCTGGCTGTTCCCTCTTGGCTTAATCAATAAGTAACAAAGATTATATATATGCAAAAACAACCATAGCCATGGCTGCACCGTTAATCACATCCAGGGATGCAGCTTCTAACTATGCCCTATTGGCTTTATCAACCAATAACAAAGATTATATATATGCCCTATTGGCTTTATCAACCAATAACAAAGATTATATATATGTAAAGACAACCACACCCAGGCTGCACCTTCTAGCAATGCCCTTTTGGATTTATCAACAAATAACAACCACAGATTATATATATGTAAAGACAACCACAGCCAAGGCCGTGCTACCATGAGCTGCTCCCTTGACCCACCTTTGGTCTCCTCCTATTGCTATCATATGAAAAATTTTAAATAAGAAAAAAAAACTCACAGAGGGGTGCTCTCCTCCACTTGCAACAAATGGAAACATATAAAATTACTTGTAATCTAGAAATGGGTTGTGACCTTTCCCACAAAGCTCACGCCTTGAGGTTGGACAGAATGAAAACATATAAAATTAATTTCAAACAAGAACTAGGTTGCGCCCTTCCCACCGAGCTCACGTCTTGAGCTTGGACAAAATGAAAACATATAAAATTAATTTCAAACAAGAACTGGGGTATGCCCTTCCCACATAGCTCACGTCTTGAGCTTGGACAAATGAAAACATATAATGAATACCAAAACTCCAATATAAAACAAAAGGCAAACCTCCATAGTAGTGTGTTATACTTGATTCTTATGAACTAGACCCCCTCTCTTTAGAATGCACAGTGCATAAGCCATTCCTATTCTTCATAATACATCGCATAGTTTTCAAAACCCTAAATGGATTGCTTTTTCTTGTTTTCCAAGAAATTCTATAATGAATTGTTTTTCTTCTAGGATTTTTAGAGCTATTTTAGCACTTTAAAGCTTTAGAGCTTTTTAAAACATTAAAGCACATTATTTCCATACATACGTATTTATAATTACTTAAGGTAGTTATTAATGGCCTATTTCACCATGCAATAAAAATATTTAATAATATCTTCATTAATAAGCTAGTAGTGATAATTAGATTCTTTTAATTTAGGATCTTAATGATATCTCCTCGAATCCTTTTTCGGGACTAAGATATCAATGATACCTAGAATGATCACTTAATAATAATTAGCCTTATGCTAATAGATAGGTCATAGGAGAAACAACATGTGTAACATACCCAAAAGATCGAGTAATAGGGGATAGTTCAAGAATCGAGCTCCAAGAAAATGGAGATCCCAAGGAGTACGTTAATCTCTGGTGTTTCCTGTAATAGGTGTTAAATCCCTGATGCGGAAGGAAGTGGAAGTTATTTCAGATGAGGATGGTTCTGAAAGATGGACGGGTGCATCTGTAAGGGAGCCGAGCACCATTGAATACTGAGAGGAGCACCATTGATAACAACTAATGGAATTATTGATAACATATTATTGGCATTATTGAAAACTGAGAGGAGCCACTGAGCAATATTCTACAAATCTGCAGACCAGTCTTCAACTAATCCATTCACCCTAATCAACTGGATTATTTGCATCTGGCATTGGCCGGGGGTGTGAGGACAAGATTCTTAGCATGATGATGTGCGTAACTTCGTAGATTTGTGAATACTGTTTGGAATTTGGGTGGATTCGAGCTGGTGATTGGATGAGCATCCTGAGGTGCTCGAATTCAAGATTCATCAACAATTTCCAGAAAATCAAGCTCTGAATTGATTGTTGGTCGTGAGCAGGATAACAGGGGATCTGAGGATTGCTGTAGTTGATGTTCTGTTTGGATGTGATTATAACTGAGAAAATTAAGGCAGACCTGTGGATGATTTTCTTGGACGTCTCTGGGCATGGATTTTACCACTTGATCTATATCCTTTTTCTTGTCCATATTCCATGTGGATTACCCAGCCATGGTTCCGGTATAGCATACCATTTCTGCATGAGTTGCTTAACCCGATTCATCTGGTCGGTCCAATTTACAGGTTGACGGCTCGTGGGGTTCTGAGCTTTGATTGAGTGTTCCTGGATTCTGGTGATTTTGGCTTGTACAACTGATTCTTGGTTTGATTCTTGGTGTTGTGTGGAGATTTGATGGCTACCCCAGGTGGAGGAGAATTTTTTCCAAATGACGAATCCCTTCTTAGTCCACGAACAGGGATCTCTGCTAAGGCTGACTCACTTAAAAAACCTGTTAAGACGGTTAAAGATCGGCAGAGACAGGACCTGTTGGTGCTGGGGGTGGATGTTTTGATGGAAGAGGCGGAGGATTTCTCTCACACTGCCGTGGTGGGACATGTACGGGGCAGAAGATTTGGTCGAGGGTTCCTTCAGTGCTGGGCGGCTGAGCAGTGGAAGCACTTCGTGTCATCAGCCCCTGAAGTCCGCGTTTTGACGAAAGGATGGTTTTCCTTCATCTTAAGGAACAGAGGGGAGGTCAATGTTGTTTTAAGCCGACAATGGTCGATGTTGGGAGTCCCTCTTGTTCTGAAAAGATGGTCCCCCTTCTTCGACTCAAAAAAGGAGAAAGTAGATAAAGAACCGCTGTGGGTGAAGCTTCCTGGATTTCCCATGCATTTGTGGAATGAAACTCGGTTTGCTGAGATTGGGAATTTTCTTGGTGAATATGTGTGTTCAGATTCCTCCCATTATCAGACTGGCATCTACACGGTAGCTAAGATATTGGTAAATATCGATCTTCGGATGGGACTTTCTGCTGAGATTAAAGTTCATTCCAAGAATGGGGACTTTGTTCAATTACTGGATTATGTGGGTGTGTCGTTTAGGTGTCACCGCTGCCACGCTCTTGGACATATGGTAGCCTATTGCCCTTTACCATTTCGGTCTAGTAAGCCTCTTATCGATGAAGCAGCTGCAGCAGACGTTGATCCACCGTCGATGGTGAACTCTCAGGCGGTGGTGGCTGATGAGAGTGGGCCTACTATTGACGGGGGGGTGATCTTAGATTCTGTGGTTCCATCCGATTATTGTGGGAGGCTTGGATCAGAGGATTTGTTGCCACCTCTGGTGAACATTGGAAAGGTGATTATTGGGAGTGCGCCTCCAGATGCTGAGGGGGTTTCTTTGTGTTCCGTGACTTCTACTACCGGGGCTACCTCCAAATTGCTACAGGAGCTGTCCATTATTCGACGGGGCTCATCTGCGAATCCTTTGGGTTTGTCTCATTTCCTTTCTCCTACTGTTTCCTTATTTGATGACTCTTTTGTTTTGGGGGGGGGTAGCCTTGGGTCTCCTCCTCGTCCGGATGCTCCTTGTCTGTTGCCTGATGTGGATAGTGTTGTCACGCCGTCCATTGTTTCCACCAATCACTCTATCAGCTCTAAGGGTAGAAGTATCAGATATGCTCTTCGTAGTAGGGAGATACCTGATGAGGGTACGGGGGGCAAGGGACTTCCTGCATTGGCCTATAGTGTTGGGGGGAAAGGTCGGGGCTGCAAATCACATTTGTCTAAAGCTCAAGAACGGGCTAAGGTGGATTTAGTGATGGGTACACAATCTTCTATTGAGTGGGCACTTAGAGCAGTGAAAGCCCCGAAAGGGGGTATATTATGAAACTTATGTCCTTCAACTGTCGTGGGTTGGCGAGTCCCATTAAAAAATCGTCGCTTAGGAGGCTGGTAGACTTAAATAAACCGGATGTTTTACTGTTGCAAGAAACTATGGGTGGCAGTGAGGATGTTGTACGAGCTTTAGAATCTTTGCTTCCTGGTTGGAATTTTGTTGGAGTGGATGCCCGGGGGCGCTCTGGAGGGCTGGCCTCGGGGTGGAAGGTTAAGAGTTGCCGATGTGATTGTTCTTGGGGAATCTCTTTTGGTATCGGTTTGGAAGTTTGGGATGCTGAGATTGGTCGGATGATCACGATTCTCAATATATACGGGCCCTATTTAAATAGGGTTGGATACTGGGACTCCTTGTTTGGTATGGATCTTTTTGATGGAAGGGATGTGATTATGGGTGGGGATTTCAATCTTACTCTGGGGTCTTCTGAAGTGTGGGGGCCTCGGGCTGCTCCGGATACATTAGAAAATTATTTCATTCAAGCCTTTGTCAGGAAGGATCTTATTGATATTTTACCATCCAAGTTATCTCCAACTTGGAGGAATAAGAGAGATGGGGAACATCGGGTGGCTAAAAGACTGGATAGGTTTATGGTGGCCGAAGTGTTGGCACTGGGAGTTGATGTTGTCAGACAGTGGGTAGGGTCAGGTGGGATATCTGACCACTGCCCCATCTTCCTGGAATTACGAGGTAGCAGGAATAAACCTCCAAGCCCTTTCAAATTCAATCCTAGCTGGCTGAAGGAGGAGGCTTTTATTAAGCTGGTATAGGAGCAATGGGATCATTGACCACTTGACTCTCAGATGCATGCGGGTGCACACTTTCATCACAATCTTAAGAGAATTAAAAAGGCCACTATTTCCTGGGCACATGATAAAAGGGTGATTGATGATCAGACTTTGCAAGCTGCTGAGCTGAATATCGATAGGATTCTTAATAGTCTGGGCATGGGATATTTGGATGATCAGCAGAAAGGTGAGCTGTTGGAGTGGGAGAGACGCAGGAATGTGATTCTGTGTGAGTGAGAATAGCTGTGGAGAATGAAAAGTAGGGCGATGTGAGTGAGAAGAGCTGTGGAGAATGAAAAGTAGGGCGATCTGGCTTCAGTGCGGTGATGAGAATACAAAATTTTTTCAAGTGTATGTTAAGGGGATAAAATTCACAAACTCAATTTGGGAATTATCTTCTGAAGCAGGGAAACAGGTTTCCAGCTTTGATGGATTAGCGGATATGGGTGTTAGACATTTTGGAGATTTATTCACAGCACAACCTGGAGTCTCCATTGCTGAGATTATGCGGGTGACTCGGCTTTTCCCTCGTTTTGTGGGGGAGGAAGATAATAGACTGTTGATGGAGGAGGTGACGCCGAATGAGCTCTCGCTGGTAATGCAATCCTTTCAAAAGGATAAAATCCCGGGGCCAGATGGCTGGCCTATAGAATTCTTCTTAGGATTCTATGATTTCTTCGGGGAGGAATTATTGAATGTGGTGGAAGAATCGAGAAAGGCTGGGTTTGTCCATGGTCCCTTCAACTCCACCTTTTTAGCTCTTATATCGAAGAAGGACAAGCCTGATAGCTTTGATGAATTCAGACCTATTTCTCTCTGCAATTGTATCTATAAGATCATCTCTAAGGTTATGGCGAGGAGACTTAAGAATATTCTGTCTAAGCATATTTCTTGTGAGCAATTTGGATTCTTGGAAGGCCGCCAAATTCATGAGGCCATTGGTGTTGCCCAAGAAGGATTACACACTCTGAAAGTGCAGAAGCAGAAGGGTGCTGTGATTAAGATTGATCTATCAAAAGCATTTGATAGGGTTAGCTAGCTTTATATCCGAATGCTTCTAACTCATCTGGGGTTCTGCTACGAATTTATTAGATGGATTATGGCTTGCCTCACTACGGTTAGCTTTGCTGTTCTAATCAATGGTTCTGCTAGTCCATTCTTCCAGGCGGGCAGGGGGCTACGACAAGGATGTCCCCTCTCTCCACTGTTGTTTCTCCTTGTTGCTGAAGGACTCAGTCGTTTTATTCTGCATGCAAAAGCTGATGGTTCCTTTCGGGGCATATCCATTTCTCAGGTATTGTTTATTACACATCTCCTTTTTGTCGATGACATTCTAATATTTTGTGATGGCACGCGACTGGATATTGATAAGGTGGTTGAAGGTCTCCAATTAGTGCAAGTTGCAGCGGGTATGCTCGTGAATATTGATAAATCTACTATCACATGCTCGAATTTAACCGAGCAGGAGATTCATAGTATGGCTAACAAACTACCATTTAGGACTTTGGATATTGATGATGGATTAAAGTACCTTGGCTTTCACTTGAAACCGAATGCTTACCTGAAGGCTGATTGGCACTGGTTAATAGCAAAATTAGAACAGCGTCTACATGGATGGAGTCATAAATGGCTCTCTCGGGCTGGGAGGCTAGTCCTGGTTAAATCAGTTTTGGAAGCAATTCCAGTGTATTGGATGTCTCTTGCTTGGATACCCATAGGAGTACTGGAGCAAATCCGGAGATTGTGTTTTGCCTTTCTTTGGAAGGGTTTGAGTGAGCTTCGAGCTATGGTGTGGGTCAGATGGGAAAAAATTGCTATCCCAAAAGCATTGGGAGGATGGGGGTTAAAGAATATTTTTCTGTTTGCAAAAGCCTTGGGGTCCAAAGTGTCATGGCGACTTATACATACACAAAATCTTTGGACAAGAGTGGTATATCATAAATATATTGCCCCTCTTACTCTTCTCGAATGGATCAGGCTGGGCAATAAGTCGAGGGCAAATTGCTCTGTGGTCTGGAAAGCGGTGGTGCAGCATTTCTCTTTGGTCGGTTTTGGATTAGTGTGGCGGATAGGAAATGGGCGTCTCCTTCGTATTGGGCTGGACCCTTGGGTTGGCTGCAGGGGAGGTCATGTCCTTTCTGTGGAATTGAGGACTTTTTTGGCTGCTAGAGGTTGTCATTTTCTGGCTGACATAGAGGATCTGGGATCATCTACTCTATGGCATCAGGGGTGGATCCCTGCATAGCGACTTGAGATCTCTGAAGAACTGCAGGGGGCTTGGGAGGATTATCTGCGGCTTTTAAGAATTACTAATATTCGACTGACAAATAGGGATGATGAACTTATCTGGGATCACCATCCCTCGGGAATATACTCACCTAAAAATGGATATATCCAGCTGAATGTGGAAGCACATAACAGAGAATTGGTGTGGTGGTGGAAATATTTGTGGAAGTTAAGGTGCCCGGGTAAAGCAAAATTACTCTTCTGGGCTATACTGGAAAATAAGGCTCCTACCTGGGACATTTTGCAAAAACGTTTCCTCCAGGGTCCGGGGATTTGTCCTCTTTGTAGGGATGCGGAAGAGACCATAGCTCATCTTTTTATTCAATGTCAGTTTTCACAGGCAGTTTGGAATGAAATCAGCAAATTTTGGGATTTTAAGGTGAGACGGAGGGGAGAGAGCGTCCTGGAAGCATTCCATCTGTGGTGGTCTTTTCAAAAATCCTCTTCCATCCAGGTCGTCCCATGTATTTTTGCATGGGGCATTTGGATTACCAGAAACATGCTGATTTTTCACGATCGAAGGGTTCTGATGGCGTCTGTTGTGGCTCAAGCGCTGGTGGTTATACATCATTACGAGGCTCCTATCCTAGTGAGTAGCACACGACCTGTGCGGATTGAACAGATTGACACATCAACGCCGTGGGCATTTTTTGATGGAGCCTCATTGGACCATCAATCGGTGTGTGGTGGGGGGGGTGTCCTTTACAAAACTGAGTCCCATTACTTCCATCTCGTGGCTGTTCTGGGGAGAGGATCAAATAACTATGCTGAACTTATGTCACTTAAACTGCTGATGTTATTTGCACTTGAACAAGGATGTATATCTCTACAGATTTTCGGAGACTCCCTGTTAGTAATCAACTGGGAAAAGGAGATCTCAATTTGTCATGTGATGGTACTATTACCCATCCTGGAGGAGGTGATCCGGTTAAAGCAGTCCTTTAACCTCATTACATTTACACATGTTTATAGGGAGAGGAATGGGCTGGCAGATTAGCTCTCCAAGGAAGCAACGCAGCAGGATATAGCATTTGGCACTTGGAGGATTACTATTCATTCACCGGGGGGCACTTTTAGCTATTATCACAGACCTTTTCTTGATGATATTGAGGCACGGCATTGAGCAACAGCTCAGCTTTTGTTGATCAATGATTTCTTCCATTTTTGTTACAATATTCGATTTTCTGTAATAGTATATATGTGTGTTGGACAGCAGTAGCAGTTTTTGTTGTATGTATGGGACATCAGATATGATGATAATATGGGACAGTAAATATGTGACAATGTAGGGATCTCAGTGATTCTACTACATGTGCAGAATGTAATTTTATTCATCTATTTGAAATAAAATTATGATTTTTTCCGAGGAAAGAAAAAAAAAAAAAAGATAGGTCATAGGAGCTTGTTATTACCTTGTGGTGAATAGTAACTCTTTCGGCACCCCTATTTAGGACTGACCATTAACATAACTTAAGATGACACTTATAAACTTAAGGTCATCTAATGAACATCACAGTTCACTTTTCTTCAAGTGCCCATGGCGCCAAGGTGAAACCCGTCATCAAACTCATGGCTTCCCATCCATACAACCTCTCTCCCTATTGGATTCATGCCCTTATCATTTAGTTGTGTCAAGCCCTTCAGTTTCCTAATTCTACAAATTCAAATTACAACTTAGGAAATCTCCACAATACTTACAATGGTTTACTGGCGGGGCCTTGGACTTGAGCTCCTCGCCTGGAACTGGTACATTGTACACTTAGATTTGTATTTCTTTTACAAAGAAATAATGGTAACAAAGGGATATTACATCTTTCCCCCTTAAAAATAACACCGTCCTTGGTGTTCATGCCCTTCAAAACTTTATCTTCAACTTACACTTGTCTTTGCAAAATACAATTTCTAGCTATTTTTTCTTGCTTTTCCGAACTTATTCATCTTTGTCATCTCTGCTTGGATGTCTTTTAGGTTCTTTGCTTTTCCAAAACCTGTATTTTACACAAGCAATACAAATTCTTTCTAGAATTTCAACATAAAACATATGCATACACATGATTTTTCAAAATAAAGAAGAACATAAATAATAATTTCATTTGCAACATCCAATTGTTTCCTTCTCATAGCAACTCTTTCAAAGTTCAATTTTTCTTACAAGCTTCACTTTGTAACATTCCTGCACCAAGAATATTTGTCAATCATACATGATATATATAAATCATAGTTTAATACATGATATTCACATATTTCTTTTCATTGCACATAACCTTGCCGTATATAACATGCTCATCCATAGCTCCTATATGGTAGTACTTCTTCTCAAGTACTCTTAGTCCTTTTCAACTTTCTTTTCATCATACACCAACCATATCAACTTTCATAACATGAGCATACCATGAGCATAAAATAAGCATAACATGAGCATACCATGCTTATAAGCAAAATCTGAAAACACATATTAATTTATAATAGTACTAATGTACATATAGGTAGTTCATTCCATGAGCATAAGACACTCCCATGGTCATTCATCTCAGGCGTACTCCCGCAGTCATCGACAAATACCATTATAGGGACTGTGGTCTTATACTATGGTGCAATCCAAGATCACTTTATGTGACCTTTGAGGGAACCCAAGCCTTGACATGACTTGTGAATACAACATGCCCCATCCAACACGATGATGATACCATTTGACTTTACTATATATAGTTTCAGGTGTATCTCCTACCCATGCTCTTAAGGATGCACATACAACTTGGGTGTCCCCACAGTTGTTCAACAAAACCAAGCGTTGAGTCAAGTCATGATTGGTCTTCCCAGACCTTCACATAGACATTCTTGTTCTATGGAACCAATGCCAAACCAATACTCATTTGGTCATAACAGGCATTCACATAATCACTTACACATTTCTTAATTTATAATCCTTTTTCTTGTTCTTATTAGGTTTGTTTGTTAGATAGGGCCCTTATTTTGTTAGAAGGTGAAAGAGTTCTTGTTTTCATTAATTTTATTCTTCTTAAGAGTTACCTCATAAATTGGAAGCCAATACTTTAGACTTTATCATTCATGCTCCAGATTCCCAACTGAACATCAATTTAAATATATCTCAATTCATCCTTCCTTGATCCTCTAGAGTTCTCAAATCAACATCAAGTCAAACTTATCCTTGATGCTCTAGATTTTCCCCTACACAACATCAAGTCATCAGAAATAGTATTGATGCTCCAGAGTCCTCTAGCTCAACATCATATCAACATAATAAATATAATTATGTCTTGATGCTCCAGAGCCCTCCAACTCAACATCAATCAATGTATAAAATCCTCCAAGACTTTCATTCTTACTTTGAAACTACTATAATACCTTCCCTGTAGTTACTCCAAAACAATGTCAGTCATAATGACATATAATTAATACTTTTCAAAAAGGAACATTGAGTAAACAAAATATTATAATGATCACATTACTAAATATACTTGATGCTCCAGAGTTCTCAACTCAACATCAAGGCACATATATCTATGTTTACTTATCCTTGATGCTCCAGAGTTCTCAACTCAACATCAAGTCACATGTATCTAAGTCCTCCAAGACTTTACATAGTACATTGAAATTGCTATAACTCATTACCTGTAATTGCTCCAGAGCAATGTTAGTCACAATGACATATGATATATTCTTTTAAAAGAAATGATCTCTCGTTGTTTATCAAGTCTACCATTTTGTTTTTTTACAAACAAACACAGGCTCATCTTCCCAAGCACACATTACAACATGTATCATTCTTGGCTCACACCAGGTTTACCTTTCATAATAAAACATTCATGCATTTGCTACAAATAACTTTGCACTATGTGTATTGATCATTTCACAATGTTCAAGATCATCAATTTTTTTTAAGCATCATATTGAAATTTCACATTTCGATACTTCTAGCATCTTGCAAAACATGTGTAAATCACCCAAAAAATACTTCAATTTCTCTCTATTTACACCTTCTATCTTTTCTAAATCAATTGCTTTAACATAAAAATGCCATCTACTCAAACTTAACATTCTAAAAAATGTTACATTTACGTGTTTCAAGTGTTTCTAGGAATTCAAATATACCAATTTGTTTCCTATGAAATATATACTTGGCATAAATAAATCATCCATGCAATTGACTATCATTTGATCAATTTTTAATAGCATCTTTCTATCTTTTCCCAAAATAGTCATTGAAGCATAACTCATACTTGAAGTTAACTCATGTATTGCTTTCCATTATATTCACGTAAGTTTGGCAAAGCTTCTTGCAACTAGGTGTACCTGTATATTACACTCACAAATCTTGCAAGGAGTTATTGACATCATAACCTCTTTTATCAAAATAATTTGAAGCAAGAAGTAAAATATAGTAACAAGTTTCTACTTCGATGCACTTAAACACCAATGTTATACACAATGCACAATCCAATGCATTAACTATTTAAACACACGTAGTCCCGCTGAAATCAAAATGTATCGATATACTCTATCTTGTCATAACTATACTTTTGTATTAGTTACCTCTATACATCATTTGTCTAATGCTTTCTTTTTAACATATTAAACATCAATCATAACATGCCTTAACATAAACTTGGATATATATTATCTTGTAGTGCTACCATTAAGTTTACTATAGATCATGTTCTCACACGAAGACAATACCTCTATCTTTATCTCACTTACATTTTACTTTAGCTTTATACGTTAACTATAGAATAGTGCAAGCTTTTAACTACATAAAGATGTCGATATGCATTACAATTACATCTCACCAATGGCGTAATAGTATGCTTCATTGATGTAACATTGTTGTTAAAAGATGTTAAGTTCTAGTAAGATATATTCTTGTCATGTTGAGAATTCGTATGGTACAAGTGTTTATGTGTTCTTCCTCTGTTTGTTAGCATTATTATGGATTAAATGTATAAGGGGAAAGAATAGTAAGGACATGAAATTATTAATGAATCAACTCTGTCTGTTTGGGGAGTTAAGAAGTGAAACCAACTTCCATAATTGATAATAAAAGAATAATATATTTGATACATAAGATGATTTACATTTTATATGAATGTCCATTTTATATATTGTTGGGATCCTATTGAGAGGAGTCGTGTCCTCTTGGAATTATTATTACTATTAGTTAGTTATTACTTTGTATTTAATTATTTTATATTCGTTACAATTAATTATTGTTATCTTCATATTGAATAGTCTTGTATTTATAGATATGTAACTTCAATTAAACATAGAATATTTTAAGTGTTCACTTTCATGAAAATATGTTCCTAAATGCTGAGTATATTTTTTTTTATAATTGAAGGGATATTATGTTAAAACCTATTATAGCTTATATTAATACCCTAACCATTATACTAAATGTACCTCCATTAAAACACTCATGAACATTATCAATTAAACTATGTTATAGTTGTTTTAAGTGTTAACATAGTCACTATGAGGAGGAAATTAATCATGAATGAGTGTATTTAATTACTTCGCTGATAACTAGTAAACCCTGATCGAAGATGAGTATGGTAAATTGATTAGGCCCCCATAAATGAGAATATGACTTAGAGAATTGTCAATGAACTTCTACTTATGTGGGAAGTGAATTTAGAGATTATAGTAATGATATTGTAACTAGATAATCACTGTATGCTCATTGTATGCTTTGTGCAGAATAATAAGTGAAAGTGGATTTATACTATTTGTATAAAATAGTTAAGTTAAGGTGGATCAATGTCTTGTTTATAAGTGATTGTATAACATTAGATTACATCCATTGGGTTACCATACCTCTAATTTTTGAATGAGTAAGTAAGGATAAAAGGCAAAAATCTTGATGTTATCTGCTATGTTAAGTGAATGAAAAAGGGAAAGACTATCCCACTAGAATTTTAGATGTTAAATTCAAAAGATGTTGGAATCGATTTAATAATGAGAGGGGGGTGAATCAGTATTAGCACAGTTATTAACATATTTTACCTTCTTTAAATAGTTAGCATTTGCTTAATATTTATATTATGTTATGCATCAGTAAATAAACATTCACACATATAAGCATCACATCATCAACACATAACACACATGATTTTTACATGGAAACCCAAATAGGATACAACCATGGAATGCTTCTTTATAGTGAGAAAGAATACATTCAAGGAAGCACTGACTTCCTGTTTTTACTAGCACCAATTGGAAGGAGGCACCAACCCCTTGTCGCTTTGTTTTACAGGAACTAACCTAAAGGAAGATGCAACTCCCTATCTCCTTGTAGTTTTACAGGCACCAACCTGAAGGAAACCTCAACTCTCTATATCATTGTTCCATCTAAATTTCTTGATGTCCAATATATTTTACTGCCTTGTTGATCTTCAACTCTGCGCACTTCTTTAGGTCTTCTGATGATGTTTCTGTTGTTTGCTACTTTTTTATGCGGACTGTACTCTGTCACTACACTGTATACATCACTTGAATTTTCATTCCTCTCAAATCACACTTCTACTGATTACTTGCTTCTTGTATTGTGTGCTCTACCATATATGCATTATGTGCTTATGATTTGGCATTCTTTTCTATGTGACTGCAAAGATCAACTGATATTGTGCTTTCAATTGATAGTTTGTTGGTCAAAGTGAAGCATTGGTAACAAATTGAACTACGCACATTCTGATGTGTCTGTTTCGATTAAGTGTTGTAGTTACTCAGATAATATATGACGTCATGTGCATCAAATAGTTGGTTCCCTCAGTTTAGCGCACGTTTCCCATATCATCTGCATCATGATGCGGTTGTCGAGTTATGTTGTTGTTCTATTATTGCGCATAAGATGGATTCTTCAACTTTGCACACTTTCACTTCTGTCTTTATGCATTAGCTAGACATATGAGCAATTCGTGATAAACATCAGTTCTATCTCTATGCTTCTATCTTTACAACATCTATGACTATCAACATGCTGATTTCAATACTGTCTTTTGAGATATCCAACACTTGTGCATTCTTTAGTATGTATTCCTTCCGATGTTTGTGCAATTGTCCTAGATCTACAACATCATTCTGCACACCATCAAAACTTCATTCTACTGCATGTGCGCATTCGAATATTCGCTAGATCATTTGTTTTATCCACGATCCCATAGATGCCCCCCAAAAAAACCTGAAACTTTCACACAAAAACACTTGTGTTCTTGTTATCAAGTTACTTCAAATCTTCAACTTGCATCACTATTTATACATATCCTACACAGATTGTATGTTCGGAAGTTGGTCGTGGCATCCCTTCTTTCATACTTCATGGATTGTGCATATACCATGTGTCATCATTTGCGCTATTGATGTGTCATCTCATATGTATCAAATTCCCTCAAGGTCCACAACTTAGTGGGACTTTACACCTTCATTTCGCTCTTGATGTACCTTTGCATTATGGTGTGTGCGCAATCTTCCACTTCATCTTGGTCTATCCATGAACAACCTTTGTGAGTAATGCGCCCTCGTGATATCAACACTTTGCATAATCTATGCATTCTTCGACTTTTATTTGGTGGGACTTTTTAATTCTGCTTTGTCATCACTTGTGGGATATACGCACTTGTTATTCATCGGTTGTGGAATTTTTGCATATATGAACTTTGATCGTTGTACCATTCTAGGAGTCTGTGCACGTTCCACTTACTAAAAGCATCTTCTTATTGGATATGCTTGCACACTTTTAGGATTGTTCGACCATTTGTTTTTCCTTTCTTCTAGCACACTCCCAAACATCAACCAAGTAATGCTTAGGCTTGCTTTCCTACTTGTCCCATTTGTTCAGCCAACGCCTTAGTAGTTTGAGCACTTGTACCATTGTCCAACCAATTCCTTCAATTTGCTGTCATGAGAGAGTATGACTTGGTGGACTTGATTTCTGCGCAAGGATCACATGATGTAGGATTCATTACTTGTGTTTATTCTTGGAATGGATCTTCATGAAGTATCTTCTTGAACTTCCAGATGTATCCTTGACGCACTCTTAGATATACTCTAAAGTTGCTTGAGTGTTGTATCCTTGATATACATCTTCAAACATAATGCACTCTTAGATATACTCCAAAGTTGCTTGAATGTTGTATCCTTGATATACATCTTCATACATAATGCACTCTTAGATATACTCCAAATTTGCATACATATATGTCACCGTCACCATTTGCGCATATACTTCTGGTGTTCATGCTTTCTTCATCATGTGCATAGACAACCTCAAAGTGGCTTCTTCATACTTCTGCTAGAATGTTGCATCCACTTTGACTTAGCCTGATATCAGTGACTCACACTGAATTAGTTGACATTCTCTTTGACATTGGATGACTATCAAACAACTAACATCTTCTTTAGTTGACATCAATGACAACCAATGCTAAATAATATCCCCCTTTGGAATTGATGTCAACACCTTATGAAGTTGTGCCTAATCTTCTTGAGCTGTATGCTTCATCTGTGTTTGGTCGCAGTGCTCCCACTTTGTATGTGCTCCCGCTGAATTCTTTGGGATTTTAGATATTGTGCTCTCTTTCAGTACTTTTGTCATCTCTGTTCAAACTATGCTGCTTCCTGTCGTATCTACACAGACCATATGTTCTTCACGTTTTTTTGCGTCTTTTTTAGCTTCATGCTCATGTTCTTCACGCTCTTTCACATCTATTGTAGATTTATGTTGTTCCTTTTGATGTCTTCAGTTATGAAGACTTCATGCTCTTTAACATCTATCAATTTCCTATTGTAACTTCTGTAATTATCCTACTGCATCATTTCTATGTTCAACCAATCCTTCATATATGTTTCAACTTCATGCATCTTGCCTGGATTTTTTTATGTATTAGCTTCATGCTTCTCTCCTCAACATCATTCATATTCATGTATCTCTCCTCAGCTTCATGCCTCTCTCCCCTTTGAAATCAATGGCAAAGAGGTCCAATGCGCAATGTAAATTATTCCCTTTGACTTTTGCGCTTGAACTCATCTTTACTGTTTCCTGGGATAACTCCCCTTGTCTTTATACCTTATTTGTTAGATTCTCCTTATCTTTTATTGATTTTTCAGATATAAATATTGTATTTGTAACAAACATAAATGTTATAAATATTAACATTTAATACTAAGTATGTTAATTAGGGTAATTAATTAATTACTCAAGAGGTGACTTGAAAAGTCACCTCCCTTCCCACTTAGGGTATAAAATACCTGACATTAATTCTTGTAAACCATCTTACATCTTACATCTATTCTACTTTACATTATTTACTTGCCTTACATGGCATTTCTATGTTACTTATATTTACTATTCTATTAGTAGGAACTTTAGTTCCTTCAGTGGTATCAGAGCCCCTTCTTGGGCAGATTCCATCGATTGACTATTATTGGGAGTTTCTCCTGTCAATTGGTTTTTGACCATAGAGTGACCCTTGGCCAAAATCCATTCTCCAACTCCAAAAAAGTAAAAATACAAAAGAGAAGAAAGAAAAAGACAAAAGTAAAAAAATAAAAATAAAATAAAAAAAGAAAAGAAGAAAAGAATAATTAGGTCTTCGACCTAAAGAAAATAAAAATAAAAATAAAAGAAGATAGTGAAAAAGGAAGTAAAAAAAAAAGGAAGAAGAAGAGAAAATAAGTAAGAACAAGAAGTAAGAATAACATTCACGAAACTACACATGGTTTTATGACAGTGCACATGGTTTTGTGATCCCTTGGTTTTATCAAACCCACTCTTAGTTTTATATATTATTATAATAATATTAGTATTATTATATAATATTTTAATTTTATTAGAAACTTATTACTCCACCTTTATAATAAAAGTATTTAAATATAATACATATTATTTTTATTCAAACAAAAATTACAATAATATTATTATTATTTATAATAATATTATTATTATTTATAATAATATATATATTGTATTGTTTCAAAACTCTATATCCCTTCTATTCACAAAAAATATAATATTTATTATTATTGTTAGTAATAATTAATATTATTAAATAATTGTAATTAGTTACAATTATTTTATAAAAAAGGGAAGGAAGCCAAAAATCAGGAAAGAATACAAGCAAAAATGAAAGAGACAGATTTTAATAAAACAGAGAAAAGATTTCTCAACGTTCCGATAAAAGTGTCGATGGCCATTGTAGCTAGGGTTTTACCCCTAGCTTGTGCCAATGAGCACCTACTAAGGAGAATGGACTCCTTAGTAGCAGTTCAATAATGATTAAATGATTAAGCTAAAAACAACAATTAACAAACTACTTTAAGCATTGCATGAGACATAAACAAAAGATGTAAAAAATGGTTTTATATTAATGTTACCTTGAGTGTCAAGGTTGATGAAGCCCTTTGCAGTGTCCAAGAGGATGCTCCAAGCTTCAGAATGCTCCTTTCTCCTTCTCCAATGTTGGGGATGGGCCAAAGGTGGCTCTCAAGGTGAAAATAGTTCAAAGGTGAACTAGGGTTTCGAGAGAGATTTTGGCAGAGTAAGGGTGCTTGTGATTGTGGATATGGAATAAGGGATCTCCATCACCTATTTATAGTTTTTTGGTGGTGGAGTGCTGACCCATGGTTTTAGGAAACACATGGTTTTGTGCAGCTGTATAGGGTTTTTTTCTCCTTTTCCTCATTATTTTATATTTTTTATTCCCTTTTTAGGGGATTTTTGCTATTTTTGGAGGAAAAGGGGGTTTTTTAGCCTTTTTTAGGCTATTTTGATGGTTTTGTGGCCTTTTGGAGGCATTTTAGGCCTTTTGGAGGCTTTTTAATGGGATTTTTTGGGATTTTAAGGGAAAAATGGTAGGAAAATGGACAAATGAGCCATATAATGTGGTAATGAGGTAGTGAACACTTTTTGGGTGTTAACAGATTGCCCCCTGATGTGCGAGGTCAGGAGCTAATCGTATGGCCGATGGACATCATAAGTCATGAATGGTTTTCCTGGGATGTGGAGAGAAGAGAAGAAACAAACTGAAGCCCGGAACAACGATCCCGAACAACTGCAAGAACTAAAAGTACATAACCTCAATAAAGGATGAGGAATCATCTGATCATATGGACGAGGCGGGCATACCCATGCTCGTATCAGGATATAACATAACAATAACAATGGGGTCCAAAAAATGGGGACCTGAAATATACATGACCTCAAATACTGACTGAGGAATAATCTCAATATATGGACGAGGCGGGCATACCCATGCTCGTATCAAGATACATGAACAGAACTGTGAGGCCCGAAAAAGGGGACCTGAAAGATACATAGCCACTGTGTACATCATAAGGGTCCAGAGGGGACACAAAATCTGGGACATACTGCTGAGCTGACCATGTCTGTGCTGAAAAACTGATACACTG
Source organism: Larix kaempferi (assembly GCA_027924585.1). NCBI lineage: Eukaryota > Viridiplantae > Streptophyta > Pinopsida > Pinales > Pinaceae > Larix > Larix kaempferi. Next base: position 6,626,299 of record BSBM01000532.1, on the reverse strand, counting down.
GAATAATCAACAGTGCTACTGAGTGTGGTACCAAAGGAACTGATGAGCTGCTGGATCATAGTGACTGGGGTCAAACTCTCCATGGTACACGGAACTGGAACGGATCTGGAACTGAAACTGGGTACTCAAGGAAGCATGGAACTGGATGGCTTCCGAATACAAACGCCAACGCAGCCCGGACATCCACAGGAACATATAACTGGCCGTTCCGAAGTGACTCACCAATGGGCTAGAGTCGGGGGAAATCCGGGGTCTTCGACGAAAGACTGATGGGATATAATCCTACGCGATCCTCAACGATGCGATCAAGGTGTTGAAGTCGAGCATGTGAGGAACAACCACTCGGAGAGGCAATGATGTCTCCTCTCGGAATGATCCGTAGGCACCTACCACAGATGGTGATAAGTCCAAGGCGTAGGGACCTCTGGGCCTATCCTCTGGAATAGAGGAGCTGTCGTCGACAGAGGGAGACCTGCAACTATCAAGGCAATGATGTTTCCTTGACAGGAGCGCGAGGTACAAGACCGAAATGTGATAGTGCTGAAGGCAGGACTGATAAACTGTGGGGGGACAACTGGGCAAGTAGAGCGGGTGGACTCAAACTTCCTTTGTTCAGAGTATGATAATTGGAATGATCTGGCAGCATATGAAACTGACTAAGGGGAGATGGATCATAGCTGTATGGGATCTAGGAAGGTTACTGGGCTGAGGGAGACTCAAGCTGGGGTACAATGGCAGGAGACTGCAGAATACTCTTGAACAAAGGCGACCTGATTGGGGGTGCTGCCGAGATGATCGATCAAAGTGCCAGGAGGCACGGGAAAAAAAAACTTCTTCATGGGTTAAGGAACTAGAAGAAGTGTGTGTAAAATGGTACTGTCGTGTGGATTTTACGAGCCCAGGACAGTTCATGCTCGTGGTTGCTTTCAATTTTAAGGAGTCTGAAAGCGATAAGAAGACTCTGAGATGATGGAATGGTACTGTCGTGTGGATTTTACGAGCCTAGGACAGTTCATGCTCGTGGTTGCTTTCAATTTTAGAGAGTCTGAAAGCAAATAAGAAGACTCCAGGGGGTTGCTTTTTCGTAGATTTAGTCTCCAAGGCCCAAAGAAACATAAAAGGATGCAATGAAGAACTCTTCTAGCCGGTGTGACTAGAGTATTCCTTTTTCGTAATTAGTCTACCAGGTCCGGAAAAGGGTTAAACTTATACCAGATAGACGCCCTTTCAGGTACTTTAACGAGCATGAAAGGAAGCAAGATTGCTCGGCGATCTTTTCATTCTTTTAAGAGTCAGAAAAGAGCTTAACGGAAACTCCCTAAGTGCCTTTTTCGTAAAGGACTTGTCCGGCCCGAAAAAGGGATAAAATTATACCGAACAAAAGGAATGGCCAGGCAAGGAGGAAGTGTTCAATCAAGGATCAGAAATGATGACCAAGAATGAGGGTAGGGGGGGAACACTGGTGGGCCTCCTTGCGGGGTAGATGAAATGATGGAAAAATAACGAAACATTTGCAGTATGACAGGAGTGAATGGCTCATGTAAAAATGTGGAACAATCCGATGGCGGCCGATGTGGCACGCAAACCGAGGCAGCAAGGTGTTGGGACACAATGTTGAAATTGTACCGAGTGAGAGCGAGAAATGATCTCAAGCATCATCACGAGCTCAGAAAAATGAATCCGGCGATATAAAGGATGTCAAAAATGGGTGACGGCCGATGTGGCACGCAAACCGAGGTGACGGGGGCATTTTTGAAAAATGCCCAGAAAATCTGGAGGTGAGAGCGAGAAATGATCTCAAGCATCATCACCAGCTCGGAAAAATGAATCCGATGATATAAAACATGTGAAACACGGAGAACGGCCGATGTGGCACGCAAACCGAGGCGACTAGTGGTGTCTGGACACAATGTTGATATTGGTCCTGGTGAGAGCGAGAAATGATCTCAAGCATCATCACGGGCACGGAAAAATGAATCCGACAGTGCAAATGGTGCGAAAAACGGAGGTCATAAGGACTCCGAAATGGTCAAAGGAAAGAACTATGTGTATCAAATCAAATCAAATATACAAGTGATATGTGACCTCAAAAATGGTTGAGATCACTCATGTGAAAAAGTGAGCAGGGTTAATGACCTGCCCCCATGCTATGTGCATAGGGTTTGTGATTGTGGATCACATATGTGTTGGTTTGAACGATGGGTCCATTGACATGCTGAGATAGATGTGATGGGGAAGATTCAAAAGGATTGATCGTGCCCCCTATCCCAGGGTCGAGGTAATCTACTATGCCCCTTGACTCAAAGGTGTCAAGGTGGTGTTCTATAATGGTGGGGTCAAGCCCGGGCAGTTCGGTATAGGACCAGGCAAGGACATCACGGAATTCTCTGAAAAGTTTTATGTAGTCCTCAATCTCTTGTTTACTGCAGAATGCTCCTAAAGTGATGAGTTCAGGGGCACGTCCTAGGGCAGCGATATCAACTTGGATGACAGGTGAGATGTTGGCCATGTTGCCCTCCTCGAAGGCATCAGGAGCAGTGATAGGGTCCTTGAACCAGTCGACCTTGGTGGGGAGGAAGTCTTTGGATTCAACCGCGTATTGGGTAGCGGTGCTAGAGGAGGATTCTTCTGGGATGAAATAGGAACGGTGGTGCATATCATCCCAAGGATAATCGGGGGCAGTTAGGGCCTCAAGAATCTCCTCATCAGTACGGAAAGTCTGCGTCGTCAAATCGGTTGACGAGGGGGTAGTGGAAGTGTTGGTTGAAGAGATCATGTAGATGATATTAACCTCTTCAGAAGGGGGAGAGACCGGGGGGTAGATCTCCTCAATGGTAGGTGGTGCCGTCTCAAGGTCCAGATTGTTCATCTCATAAAGAGCTGCTCTGTAATCCGGGAGATCGGGACAATGATGTGAATAATGCCCGTAAATACCGCATATGGCGCAGGAGTGGTTGGTACGTAGGGACTTATCTTTAGGCTTAGGAGTAGGGTTTAGTTCGACTGTTGGGATGTTAGGATCGTCATCGAGCATTTGCATGTGCTTCTGCAATGCGGGTAACTGTGGGCATTGGTGGGTCGCATGGCCCAATTCGTCACACAGCGAGCATTTGGGAGGAGCACGAAACACTGGAGGGTTCTTGACTGTCTTGGGAGGTGGGACAGCAGTGTAAGGTTGTGGACCTCTGCCCCCAGTGGGTTGAGGAGGAGGAAGAGGTGTCGTGGAGGACGAAGGGGTAGAGACCCCGGGAGGTGGCTGAGTGGTAGTAGCCATGGGTTGCACCGGCTGGAGGACGACATCTGGTGTCGGCGGGCGAACGGGAGGCGAAAGATACCATACAGGTAATCCCAAGGTTAACCCAGGGAGGCTAAGGGTAGCCATGACCGGGGCGCTTACTACTCCGGCGGGAGGAACTAGGAAGGGGATCGTATGGATCGGTGTAACACCAATGTGACTAGGTACCAATGGTGGTTTAGGCAACAAGGATGGTTGATTGTTAGGTGGTAGGATGTCATGGGACAAGGTACATAAGTCAGACACTTCGGGCGTAGATGACGGCGGAGGAATGGATTGAAAGGTGGAGGTCATCGGCGCGTCTGAGTAGACTCCAGGCCCCATAGAGGAAACAAACGAGGTGGTGGCAGGAGAAACAGGTTGTTCAACCATGGGGAGAACGTTTTCAGGTGCCGCGGGAGCACTGGGATCATAGTATGTGAGCTGGTCAATTTTAACCACGCATCCCTCATGGGGGAACATCATGGTGCGAAAGACCGAAGAGGCAACCGCCCGCATGGCATACATGTAGCTGCGGCCAAGTAAAAGGTTGTAATCCAATTGGGCATTGATTACCTCTATGTCAATAAGGACTGTTTTACCACCTAACTGGACTGGAACGTTGGGTAGAAGGCCTTGGGGCTGGGCCGAACGACCGTCGTAGGCGCGTAACGCAGTGGTGGACTGCTGGAGAGGAGGGGATCCTAGCTTCTGCCATACAAATGTAGACATAACGCATGTGGAGGCACCCTCATCGATGATGCACCGATGGATAACAAGATTCCTAACGGAGACAGTAACTTGGAAGGCTAAGCTGGAAGGTAGGCGTGGTTCAGACTGGTCTAAATCGAACGCCATCAAATGTGAATCAGTTGGGTCAATCCCCCCAATGGCGGAAAGTAAAGTCTTGCGCTGGGAAGGGCAGTTCTTCAAGACTTCTAACGCAGACATGGCTGCGGGAGATTGAGCTAGGTCGTCTACGATGTTGTAGTTTGACGCAGCGCGCGCGTTAGGGTTATTGTTGATTCGGCGAAGTGGGAAACGAGGTGCTTTCGCAGCGCCGTCTATGGGAGGCAGAGGTATACGTAACGCCTGATCGGTGGGATGGGCGTTAGTAGGTTTATCCGTGGGAGTGGCTTCAGAGGTGGATCCATATTGGTTCCGACGGGTCTGGAGGTTGACGTCAGCAGATGACATCATCAGTAAGTGGTGAGTACCTGAGTCAAACATGGGTTGATCAGGGGCAGCGTAAGTGATCTGTTGTTGTTGGGGTTGCACGTTAGCTTGAGGGGTCAACGGCTGAGTGTTCACCACGCCTTGGGTTGGTAAGGGGTTTTGCAGCACCAAAGGGGGTTGCTGAGGTTGGGGGGGGTTGGGCGGTGCTTGGGGAGCCGCATGCCCTTGGCGATGGGCCTCGTCAACCCAGAGCTGCCGAGCTCGCTCCAAGTGTGGGCAAGCATGTGTGTAGTGTCCATAGACCCCGCAAATAGAACAAGGGTGGTTCGTTCGCAAATTGGGGTTTTTAGCCTGCTTGGGCGGGCGATCAGGGTTTTGATTAGCGGGGGCCGCGTTGTTGTTGTCGGGGGGATTAGCCGGTTGACCAGCTTGGTCTGCAGGTTGGTTGTTTCCCCGATTACGGCCCTTGCCACGGTTCTGTTGGCCCTGGTTACGTTGGTTATTCTGGTTTGGCTGCGGGTTCTGTTGGGCGTAAACTTGCCCTTGGGCAGCAGGTGGATTTTGAGGTTGCGCAGGTGCAGGAGCAGGCTGCGGAGGATGATATGTAGGTTGAGGCTGAGCAGGTGCAGCAACTTGAGGGGGTTGCTGATAGGACTGCGGAGCAGGTTGTGGATGTGCCGCAGGGGCTGCCTGTGGCGGATAATAAGCTGGTGGGGCTTGTGAAGGCGCAGGAGCCGGGGCAGTCTGCTGATGGTAGTAAGGCTGAGGGGCGACTGGAGGAGCATAAGCAGGAGTCGCATACCCAAAGCACTGAGGTGGACATGAGGGTCCATGGGCATGGTGATGTGTCATGGGAGCATATGAGTTGGTTGCTCCAGACTGGGAGGTAGCCCTCGACAGGTCGGGGCCAGGGGTAGGTCGGGCTATAGAAAATGGTTGGGGATGCGAAGAAACACGGCCAATGATACCATCTGCAGTGTGGGATGCCCCCGGCGCATCATGCTGGGAGGACTCGCCGCGAGGGGCGTCAGGTATAATGGTATAAAGGTAACCCGATTGGGCGTAAATGAGGTCGAACTGCTGTGCCTTAAGGATGGCCTCTTCTTCAGACTGGGGTCTTTCTGAAGCTACATCCTTAGCGATAACAGGAAGCAAGGACTTGAGGAACCAATCGAGGAAGATACGGTCGTCTAGTTTGATCTTGCATAAGCTACGGCGTCGACGCCACTCATGGATGTGGTCCGTGATATGGGTAGCCGTGTTTTGTCTACAAGATAGAAGGATCTCAACGCCCGCGTCATAGCGGACAGGCAACTGGAAGAACTGCAGGAAGGTCGAGGCCAGGGAAGAAAAGGTGGCGTGGGTCCCATGAGGCTGCTCAATATACCACTTGGCTGCAGAGCCAGTAAAGGTGCGCTGTAAGAGACGGAGGCAAACAGAGTCATCCACGATGGAGTTAGAGGAACACCATAGGTGGAAAGACATGATGTGGTTCTGTGGGTCCTCACCGGCCTTGCCCTCGAACTTAGGGATGTCCGAGGGGAGCTTGGTAGGCATATGAGGCCATGAAGGGTCGTGTCGAATAGGATCGTTGGTCAATCTGGCCAGGTCAGGTAGGTTGAGGCTAGCCATGAATGGCAAATTGGAAGAAGGCTGTGACACAGTAGTGCTGTGGACCAAGTTGGGGCCAGTGCCCCCAAGTGGAGGGACAAGATGTGAGGTGGTGCCCCCAAGTGGGGGAACTGAGGTAGTGAAGGATGGTCCAGCACCACCATTGGTAGTGTGAGCCACTGATGTAGTGGGGATAGGTATTCCTGCTGTGGGAATAGGTACCGTGAGGGGAACGGTAGATGGTTGCCCCATGGAGGGCATACCAAAAACAGGTGTAGTCACTGGTGTAGTGGTGGATGTGCCACCAATGGTCCCTATGACAAATGGAGTGGAAGTCGTGCCGGCCATGGGGCTAGTAGGGGCAGTATAAATAGGGTTCTCAGACTCTTCGTCAGAATCAGAGGTAAAGTAAGGTGCGTCACTATCTGGTGACGGAGACCTACGTCGCTGACGAGTGGAGTCAAGTGACAAGGCTCTAGATCTGTGATGAGTGGTATCAACGGACAATGATCGGAATCTATGACGAGTGGTGTCAAGAGAACCGTGCTGTGGGGGCTCGCCCCTGAGGCACCGAGAATGTCTCGGGGACTCAATGGTGACGGATGGTGTCTAGTCTCTGTGGGTTGAGGTGAGTATAAAAACAGCTCAAAAAATCCTAATGCAACCGAGTGTGCAGAAGGAGAGCTAAAAAACAAGGCACTCAGGCCAACAACCAACTCAAAACACCCACTGCAACAGCTGTGCTACAATGGGTGGAGTAACAACAAAGATGGTCAGAATACCAACAAGCAGCAGGTTTCCTAAAAAAAAAAAAAAAAAAAAAAAAAAAAAATGGTGGACTCACTAGACCAAAGGGAGGTAAAGGAGCATGCAAACACCTAACTAAAAGTATTCTGACTCAACTAAACATATCCTCTGCAAGGTGATGAAATCCAAGTCAGACAATATGAGTAGGAAAGCCAAGTGGCTATGATATCCCCCTACCGGGAGGGACACCGGGTAGTCAATCCTAGAAGAATGGCAACTAAGATACCCCATTCATGACACGTCCAGAAAGGTGAATCTGCCGTTTAGTTCGTTGACCGCAATACCCCTATACAGGGATATCCCGCGAACCACGAAAGGTAGCCCTTCGGTTACTGAATGGAGTGCGGTATTCCACTCAGGCCTCCGGAACCAGTCTCCCGACTTCAACCCTCCTAAGGGAGAGGCCCTCTGATAAACTGGTCGTGACCGTGCCAAAAAGTACTAGGGGATTTTGGTTCCCTATTTGGACAACAACTATGTCTCAAGTGAAATAACCAAGGGGTGTTATTGGAAGCCTATCCCCCTGATCCTACCTAACTACAATGATTCTTTTGTGTTCCCCAAGTGGGGTTAGAATGTTGGTTTAATTAGGTACTTTTTAAGGCTCACTTGATTTTATGTGACAGAGTGTGTGCTCGTGAGGTGTTGAACCCAAAAACAGAAGTGCCACAAGGGAGGGCAACTTCTAATCTATCAATAATGCTGGAATTGATTCTTTTAACTTGCAAAATTTTCTGAAATAAAAATACTGAAATTTTAAAAAGATTCTGTAAAAGGAACAGAAATTATGTTGCAGAAAGGCTGTAAGGAAGTAGGCTGCAGGTGGGACAGAGGGCTGTTCAAATGCAGAAAATATTGCAGCAAGAGGGGCTGGGCTCAAAACAGGAAAAGAGCAGAAATCAGACCGCGGGTCTGTGGCGGATCAGAACAGGCCGACCGCGGGTTTGAGGGAAACAGCTGCGGTCAGGTCGCGGCTATCGGGCCAACAGAAGCAGTCGGGACGCAGGAAATAGGGGAAAAGACACAGTCGGGTCGCGGCTATCGGGCCAACAGTTGCAGTCGGGACGCAGGAAAAATGGAAAAAGACACAGTCGAGTCGCGGCAAAAAGGCTAACAAGCGCAGTCGGGACGCCCGAAAGAGGCAGAAAGCCGCAGTCGGGACGCGTGAAAAAGGCCGACAGGCGCAGTCAGATCGCGGCAAACAGGCTGATTAGCCACGGTCGGATCGCAGGTAACAGACTTGAATCCGCCGGCAGAGCGTCGGAAGCAGTCTGAGAGCCACGGTCGGATCGCGGGTAAAGGCCTGAAAGGCGCGGTCGGGACGCGACTGTAGAGGGAAAAAGACGCGGTATGCGGCGGCCGAAAGGGACAGCCGAAAGGAAAAAATTTAAAAACGGAAACCAGAAATTCGAAAACTAGTGGAGTCGCCAAAACTGTAGCTAGGGTTTTACCCCTAGCTTGTGCCAATGAGCACCTACTAAGGAGAATGGACTCCTTAGTAGCAGTTCAATAATGATTAAATGATTAAGCTAAAAACAACAATTAACAAACTACTTTAAGCATTGCATGAGACATAAACAAAAGATGTAAAAAATGGTTTTATATTAATGTTACCTTGAGTGTCAAGGTTGATGAAGCCCTTTGCAGTGTCCAAGAGGATGCTCCAAGCTTCAGAATGCTCCTTTCTCCTTCTCCAATGTTGGGGATGGGCCAAAGGTGGCTCTCAAGGTGAAAATAGTTCAAAGGGGAACTAGGGTTTCGAGAGAGATTTTGGCAGAGTAAGGGTGCTTGTGATTGTGGATATGGAATAAGGGATCTCCATCACCTATTTATAGTTTTTTGGTGGTGGAGTGCTGACCCATGGTTTTAGGAAACACATGGTTTTAGGCAGCTATATAGGGTTTTTTCCTCCTTTTCCTCATTATTTTATATTTTTATTCCCTTTTTAGGGGATTTTTGCTATTTTTGGAGGAAAATGGGGTTTTTTAGCCTTTTTTAGGCTATTTTGATGGTTTTGTGGCCTTTTGGAGGCATTTTAGGCCTTTTGGAGGCTTTTTAATGGGATTTTTTGGGATTTTTAATGGAAATATGGTAGGAAAATGGACAAATGGGCCATATAATGTGGTAAATGAGCTAGTGAGCACTTTTTGGGTGTTAACAGCCATGCTGAAAGTTAATGGGATATTTGATGAAAGTCCAATTGCCATCGCTATTTGTCCATCCAACAAGGAAAATTTTATAAACATTGATGTCGCAAATCAAGTACAAGTTCAAGAATCAATAAAGAATGATTCAAATGAAGATCAAATAGAAGTACCATTACAAACCGATGACTATCATTTTGCAGCTCAATTCACCGTCGCAGCTATAGATGACCATCTCATCGACATAATGTTGGGTTATAATTGGTTGGAAACACTAGGAACATTCTCCCTCAATGCAAAAAAGAAGTGCATCACCTTCTTCCATGAGAAGAAGAAAATAACGATACGGGATTTCTCAGTGATAGTTCCCTTATCACAAAATAAAGACGAAGAATCAATTGATGGACGATAAGAAGAGTTAGAAGAACAAATAAATATTTTAAACAAACTCGTCATGGACAAAGATAGTGAGTTGGAGCACGTCCAAAGAAAGTTAGAAAATCAAGAAACAGAGTTATGTCATCGTCAACAGCAAAAAGAAAAACTCCAGCAGCAGTATAACGACAGTAAGAAGACACATAAGTTGGAACTGACGAAAGCCAATAATGTGTTATTAAGCAATACTAAAGAGATTTTTCGACTACGAAATCATAACAAAACACTGATTACAAAGATTAAAAAATTAAAAAACAGTAGCAAGAGGGAACACTCCGATGAAGACCTCGAAGGAAGAACACTGGAAAAGCAGGAAGAAAACCAGTGTCTAAAGAATCGTAATCAGGAACTAGAGAATCAAATCAAGAAGTTAGAAATTGACAAAAAGTCGCAAGATGAAAGAATCGAAAAGATTCAGAATCATAAAAATCTACTCGAGAATCAAGAAGCACAAATCTAGGAAGATGCATCCAAAAATCAAGTCGAGGATGTGAAGGCAATCCTCACCGCAATTCAAAAGAAAGAAAAACAAACAGCACATACGCCTTACAGACATCCCAATTATAATCACCATTTTGACCAACGACAGGGTCAAAACGAGCACCCACGGAAGAATTATGTTGGTAGGCGAAAAGATCGACGTACTAAGCAACAATTGAAATGACCCGTCCCACAAAATGATCTCAGAGCTCCAATAAAAATAGATCTGGGATGGACCACAATAGATACAATGCGACAATTCTCCTTGGGAATCTGTAACTCGTATCGGCTCATTTATTCAAGTGTCGCAATTACAAAAAGGAAAGGACCCCGAGATGACAGTTCAAGGGAATTCATACATTGTTTTTAATACAACTTTGAGGATAAAGCTTCCCTTAAGGGGAAGGCAATGTAACAAACATAAATGTTATAAATATTAACATTTAATACTAAGTATGTTAATTAGGGTAATTAATTAATTACTCAAGATGTGACTTGAAAAGTCACCTCCCTTCCCACTTAGGGTATAAAATACCCGACATTAATTCTTGTAAACCATCTTACATCTTACATCTATTCTACTTTACATTATTTACTTGCCTTACATGGCATTTCTACGTTACTTATATTTACTATTCTATTAGTAGGAACTTTAGTTCCTTCAGTATTGCTCTTTCATCTTGATCTCCTATTCTTGTCACAAAACATCATTATACTTTGTGCAGCTTTCTATGTTGTCACCCTTACTTCTCCATTGTGCATGTGCATGAGTCAGTTATTTATTGGTTTTTCATTACACTTCATGCGCTTGGCTGCTTCACCTATCACATTTACTGTGCTATCACAGAGTCTTGTCCTATGTAGTCGCATCCTTTGCTAAAGATATGAGACATTTTCATTCATTAGCAAACTTGGCACAAAAGTGGACATGACACTCAGTTCGTGTGGCAAGAGTGACGTGTCGTCTCCATATTGGAACCTTTTAAGGCAACGATATTCATCGTATGGTGCAATGAATTGAAATTCCCCTTCTTTGTACTGATTCCAAAAATTCATTAAGTTCAACATTTATTTTGGACACTCCACCATCCTTTCTGACTTGTACGACATTGAATTCCTTTCTCATCACTTAACTGCATGCGCACGAATGTCCCTTAATGGCTTATATAAGATCTATGCAAGCAATGTCTAGTTCATCGCTTCTTTCATCCTTGCTCTTCTGTGTCGCATTGTTGTCGAGTCCTTTGCTACTTTCCTTTTCCTTCCAATGGCCTCCTATCATCGCAGAGTAATTAGCTCCCTCGAGAATGTGTAGCATGTTGTTCAGTCTCAACAAGCTGAATTTTCATGCTTTAGAATAGATGTGGATTCATGGCAACAACAAATGAAGAATAACCAACTTCTCCACTAGTATCGTTATTCTGAGTAGCTAAATCTTCTAACTTGCAGGGTTGACAATCTGGAGCATCAACAACAACAAATTCTGCAAGAGTTGTCTCATCTATTACCTCGATAGGATGACTCGTCGTTGTTTGCAACTATGAAACTTCTTCCTCTACACTTTGCTTTCGAATACACTTCCCTGGTTCTGGTTGAATTAGAATTACGACTTACGAGCCAACTAGATTCAGACCTTGACCTTGAACTACAACTGTAGAATGCCTCGGCATTTTCAATTTTGCTCCCTTTCTTTGTATATGCCATTCATGGATTCGGCATGGATTCTTAACTCATGCAATTTTGTAATCATGCCCCAATTTTGAATATAATGAAAAGGATCCATTTTGCACAGTTTCATTTTCTTAGCAGTCTTTAATTCTTCATGCAAGTTCTTCTGCTTGTATTTGTGCAACTGAACCCAATGTGATGCTTCTTTGTTATGTGATATGCAAAATAAATGTATAGCTACGTATGTATGCAATCTTCATAATCACTGATTGTGTGTGAACAAAATGAATCATATTCTAACTTCAAATACTTCTAATCACACATCATACAAACCTAACTGCACACCTAACTGACATTCCCTTGAATTCCTTAAGATGCATCGTGTTGAAATCAAGGGTCTCCTATAGTCCTTATGAGACTAGCCAGAGAGGCAGCAATTGCTTATTGCACCTAGATCTTCTGCATCTTTATCTCACTTCTGGGTAGTTTTCTTGATCCAAGTTTTGTTGTGCACAGTTTTATTTTGATTCTGCTCCAGATATTTCCTACTGAAATTTCTTTGAGTAAAATAACCTTTGTGCAACAATTCTTTATCTGAATATTTTAGTGCTCTTCGACAATACATGGCTCTGTGTCCAAAGCGATCGCATGCATAACATGTTATGGTTTGAAAATATTTTGCAATATGGGAAAAACGATTGCATCTTGATCACTTCACTATATTGATCCTTATTTGGTTAGAATATCGAAAAGAATTGTGACCGAAGGAGTCATCATACCTTAAATTTTTGTCATGACTTGAGCATTGTTCTTTGTCACAAATCTTCTTAGGTGTCTTTACAAAACCCAATCCAGTTTTGTCTTTTGGCGGCCTCCAAACCCTTAGAATCCTGTTCAATATTGTTGTGCTATCTTTTAACTCATTCTACACCTTCATCTTCAGATTCTGTCTTGTCACTTCCTGATTATGTGCAGATGGGGTCAATATGAACTTATTTCTTTCCCTTTATCTCAGTCAGCTTGTCTGCTAGACGGGATATTTCTTTATCCTTTTCTTCAAGTTGTTCTGTCACCATCCCGATTTCTTGCGCCAGTTCCTCTAGTGAAGCTTTTAAGGAAGATTTTTCTTTCTCAAGTACTAGAACCTTTTCTTGTGCACAACTTAGCAGAATACTAGCTAGTTATATCTATGCCAAGAGATTATTGACATGGCCTGTCTTGTTCTTCATACCTTGACAATTGCTTCTACAATAGATTATTCTTTTTCTTAGACTTCTTTAATTCATCCAAGGAACTTATCAGTTCACCTTCCTAGTCAATGTCTGCAGCTTGTTCTTCTTCGATTTGACTGTCAGTCTTAACCTCTTCAACAGGTTTTAAAGGTGTGACTTGCTTCGGAGGCGTTTTGAATGATCCATTGAAAAAATATTTGTTTAGTGACCTGGCTTGCTCTGCGCAACTGGAGTTCCCTTGAATTTTTATTCTTGCTTTCTTCCACTACATGAACCATTGAAAGTACTTCTTTTGGTTCCTCGTCGCAATCACTTTCTTCACATGCATTGATTCCTTCTTCACTGTACAGACTCTTTCTTTATTTCATAATCCTCCTTTTATTCTCAAGTTTGTGTTGAGAACACACAATCTTCCGATCATGTGCACTAGACTCATCATCACTGTCATTGTCTTTCTTCTTATAAGGAAATTTTGAGGCATAATGACCTACTCCTCCACACTTGAAACATTTGAAGGGTAGCTTGTTCTTATACTTACCTCATCCTCTTTTTAGTTTCTTGAAAAATTTTGATTCTTCATCATCTGATTCATCACAACAGTCTTTGTCATGATCATGCTTGTCCTTTCCTGTGGATTTGAAGGAATCCTCCTTTCTGATGGGAGTCTCTTTCTCATTTCTCATTTCTTATGCAATGACAATCCCCTGAAGTTCATCCTTTGTTAGTTCTTCAAGATTTTCTCAATCTTGTAACATAGATGCCTTCGAATTAAATATTTGAGGCAGAGTTCTCAATATCTTATGTACAACTTATTATTCATCCAGAGTGACCCCAAGACTCTTAATGGCATTAACTATATCATCAACTCTTAGGAACTAAGATGTAATATTCTCTTCATCTTTCATTCTCAGAGATTCAAATTGTCCAGAGTAGTTTTTCAGTTTTTCTTTCTTTACCTTGTTATCACCTTCATAAATACCTCTGAGTTTGTCCCAAATTTATTTGGGTGGTGTACAACGCATAACTTTGACAAATTCGTCACCGCCCTAATGTCCAATATATTTTACTTCCTTGTTGATCTTCAACTCTGCACACTTCTTCAGGTCTTCTGATAATGTTTCTGTTGTGCGCTATTTTTGTATGCAGACTGTACTTTGTCACTGCGCTGCATACATCACTTGATTTCTCATTTCTCTCAAATCACACTTCTGTTGATTACTTGCTTCTTGTATTGTGTGCTTTGTTGAATCTACGGTCTGCGCTTCTGATTTAGCATTCTTTTCTACATGATTGCAAAGATCAACTGATACTGTGCTTCCAATTGATAGTTTTCTTGTCAAAGTGAAGCACCAGTAACAAATTGAACTGCGCACATTCTGATGTGTTCGTTTTGATGAAGTGCTACAGTTACTCAAATAATCTGTGACATCATGTGCATAAAATAGATGGTACATTCATTTTAACACACTTTGTCTCGGATCATCTGCATCGTGATGCGCCTGTCGAGTTCTGTTTTTGTTCTGTTGTTGTGCATCAGATGGATTCTTCAACTTCACACACTTTCACTTATGTTCTTATGCATCAGCTAGACATATGCACAATGTCTAATAAAAATTGGATCTGTATCTGCACTTTACCTCTTTACAACATCTATGACTATCGACACGCTAATTGCAATACTGTCCTCTGAGATATCCAGCACTTGTGCATTCTTCAGTATGTCTTCCTTCCGGTGTTTACGCAATTTTCAAAGATCTACAACATCATTTTGCACACCATCAAAACTTCGCTTTGCTTCATGTGTGCATTTGGCTCTTTGCTAGATCATCTGTTCTATCCATGAGCCCCTTAATGCCCAGAAGAAAAAAAACTGAAACTTTCACACAAAAACACTTTTGTTCTTGTTATCAAGCTTACTTCAAATCTTCAACTTGCATCACTATTTATACATGTCCTGCATGGATTGTATGTTTGCAATTTGGTCGTGGCATCCCTTCTTCCATACTTCACGGATTGTGCATATGCCACGTGTCATTATCTGCACTATTGATGTGTCATCTTAGATGTATCAAGCGCCCTCAAGGTGCACAACTCAGTGGGACTTTACACCTTCATTGTGCTCTTGATGTACCCTTTCCTTATGGTGTGTGCACGATCTTCCACTTCATCTTGGTCTGTCTATGGCCATCCTTTTTTAGTAATGAGCCATTGTGATATCAACACTTTGCGTAATCTGCGCATACTTTGAATTTTATTTGGTGGGAATTTTGAATTCTCCCTTATCATCACTTGTGGGACTTGTTCACTTGTTGTTCGTCAGCAGTGGAATTTGTGCATATATGAACTTAGACCGTTGTACCATTCTAGGAGTTCATGCACGTTCCACTTACTAAAAGCATCTTCTGATTGGCTATGCTTGCGCACTTTCAGGATTGTCCAACCATTTGTTGTTCCTTTCTTCCTGCGCACTCCCAACCATCAACCAAGCAATCCTTGGGATTTATTTCTTACTTGTACCATTTGTTCAACCAACTCCTTGGAAGTTTGAGCACTTGTACCATTGTCCAACCAATTCCTTCAATTTTCTATCATGAGAGAGTATGACTTGGTGGACTTAATTTCTTTGCAAGGACCACATGAGGTAGGATTTATTACTTATGTTTCTTATTGGAATGGATCTTAATGAAGTATCTTCTTGACCTTCCAGATGTATCTTTGATACACTCTTAGATATAATCCAAAGTTGCTTTAGTGTTGTATCCTTGATATACATCTTTAGACATAATGCACTCTTAGATATACTCCAAAGTTGGATGAGTGTTGTATCCTTGATATACACCTTCAGATGTAATGCACTCTTAGATATACTCCAAAGTTGCATACATATCTGTCACCTTCACCATTTGCGCATATACTTCTGTTGTTCATGCTTTCTTCATCATGCGCATAGACAACCTCAAAGTGGCTTCTTCATACTTCTGCTGGAATGTTGCATCCACTTTGACTTAGGATGATATCAATGACTCACACTAAATCAATTGACATTCTCTTTGACAGTGGATGATTGTCAAACACTCGACATCTTCTTTAGTTGACATCAATGACAACCAATGCTCAACAAAAGCATGACTTCAAAATTTGTCATTACCTGGTAGAACTCTAGTTGAATTGATTTATCGATTTCTTGCATAAATAAATAAAATAGATGGCAATGCACCTGATTATGAAGACATGTCATGAAAGGAACTAACACAGTTGGTTTGTTTAGATGGTTTTAAAGGAAAATTCTATACCCCATTTCCCCCAAAATAGTAAGGTGGATTTTGGGTACATTACAAGTGGTATCAGAGCCAGGTTAACAACACTATGGCCTAATGGACTCGCATACATGCAGGTAAGTTATGTACTCTTTGAACTATTGCTTAAGTGGATGCAAAATTGTTTGTAGAAATTGTTTACTTTATTAGCATGCATGCCATAGCAAGTATGAATTAAGGTAGTATATTAGAAAGTTTTATTGGATATTTTTTACATACTATAGTCAAGGTAAAAAGATTGCATAAGTTGAATGTGCTTAGTGAAATGCATGATAACATGAGTGGTGTATGATTACTGATTGTTATACATAGGAAGTAAAAGCAATAATGAGTAAGAGAAGTCCTATGTTTCGTAACTAAAGTCAGTTCCAAGTAATCTTGTAGTAATGATAAAGTTAAGTCTTTAGTGTTATGAAGAATTGTAATAGGCTTATATGTTATCCAAAATAAATCTTCAAAAAGATATAATAGATTTTATTTCTCTTGTTCACCATCATGTTGCACAAAAATAAACATAAAGCATGAAGAAGAAATTGTATGTGCTCGACATTAGTAAGGTGTTGTTGTTTAGAATCCTAAAGATAAAGGTTGACATGTTCACCTTCCTTGATATGTGTTGAAAGAAGAAGTTATGATCACAAGGAAGCAAATACCCATTGAAGTATGAATGATTTTAATTCTGCTATAGAAAATCATGTCTTAAGTTGATTACTTGGAATGTTTTATTGATCATAGAGAGCATAAATTAAATTTTATTGTTATCCATCAAATCGGCACTTCTCCATCCGTGACGATACTGAATTTTCATCCACACAAAAGGACAATATGGATGGAAGAGCCTAGATTTTCTATAGATGTATGTGGCCCTATTCATTCCCTATTTCTCCAGTTTAGCTCTTTTTGTGTATTTAGTTTAGGAGATACACTCTAGTGAAATATTAACATCTCGCAAGTTACCCGCTTGTGGTCCCTTTACCACTCACATGTTTCCCCAAAATTTGCACACGCATGTTTCCTTAAGCATACTTGCACTTAACATGCGAGTAGTGCACTCTTCAGTCATGTGTTCCTCAAAAATCAAGAAAAATAAAATATAAATTCGAAATATAGGCAATTGGAGTTGGTTTCCTAACTCCCCTGCCTATCCTAACTAATCCTCTCTTGAAACTACTCTCCTAGCTTTGTCATAACTACAATGGGAAGGCCATTAGAGGTGGGAACACTCATTCTTGCAAATTCATATTGGAGGAATTTTGGTAGAAGGGAGGAGAAAAAGAATCTAGATCAGGTTTCAAGAGGTGCTTGTGTAGATCAAGGTGAAATGTATTTGTTACCATTATTGCAACCAATAAAGAAATATTTCCTTTCCCATATTGCTAGTTATTTGATGAATGAATTTGATATTTGAAAGTGTTTGATATTTTAATGTCTATTTAATTTCAATTTAATTATTTATACATCTGTAATCAAAAGCTTTGAGGAGGGTTATGTTTGCATAGCAAGTCTCAGAACAATATTTATGGAGTGAAGCTTAAGGATTGAAGAGCTTGGATCAACCTTCATTGGTATAAGGTACTAATTGCTCAACTCTCAAACCATTGTTTATTTCATGAATAATGTCTTATATCTTTTCTACAAATCCCTTGGTTGCTTCTTGAATATGTCAATATGCTTGTGACCTGTATTTACCCTAGTCATTAGGAACTTTTTCCATACAACAGAATTGGCGACTCCACTAGGGAAGCCATGCTACTTTGTGGTATTTTGATTGATTTTTTTTTAAGTTTAAGTGTTTTTTTAGGTCTTAGGTGGAGTTTAGAGAGGGTCTGTACCCTTGATTTCAACCCATAATTTTATTTTGTTGAGTAATTTCTTCTTCTTTTTTTTAATTTTTTAGACTAACTCACGGGTCTGCTTTAATTACAGTAGCGTTTTCCCCTGTTACATGCTAGTGGAAGGTTTTACACATGCGTGTCACTCCCTTTCTTCTGTACTTACAGCCACATGTAATCCTATAGGTGAAGATTTTCCTGCTAGGGTTTAAATTTTTGGATTTTGTCTTGGATTTTTCTGGAGATGTTGCTCTTTATAAGTTCTGTTTAGACACTTTGGTGCCTGTGTTGAAGCTTTTATTTCTCCTTTAGACCTTTTTTGGATTAAAATCTTGTTGAAGTATTTGTGCCTTAGACCTACATGCTTGATTTGTTTGGATTGATTTGTCTGTGGACTGTCTGGGAGTTGCTTATACTCCTGTAGGGTTCTTTGTTTGATCCATTACTTGTCTTTTAGTTTCTTAATCAAAGCATTCATGCCAAAGGTAGTTAACTTGAACTTTTGTTTTAGTTAACTTGTCAAGTACATTGTTGTCAGTCTTTTGAGTAATTTGGAATTATGATCTTATAGGATAGGTACATAGTTTTTATACACTTTGTTATCATCTTAGTGTAGTGTGCTTGTTTATAAATAGTTTTTTCTTTTCATGCTTAAAAGAGAAAATTGAAAAACAAGTTATTTCCATTGCAAGCATTTTAGTTTGATTTTCAAAAAGTAGTTGCATACGCATACTTCCATTGTTGAAAAGAAAATAATTTTTTGCATTATTAGGATTGCATTATCAGTTCTTCAATTTCGAAAGACAAAAGAAAAAGGAAGTGAAATCATTATATTTTCAAGTTTATTTATGCACTAGTCATGTTGTTTCATGCTTGAGTCAGAACATCACTAGTTTCATGACCATTACCCATTGAGTAAACGACATCCTTAAGAAGAACATTAACTTAAAATTTATTAGTAACTTTTCTATTTAGGGACAATCATCAACTAGTTTAGGCTAGGAATTTGGACTAGGAATTTATTAAACTATCCAAAGTAGTTAAACTTAGATGTAGTGACCTATCATTAAGTAAATCCAGTTTTATAGCAGGAGAACCGAGAAGCTCCCCTCACACCAGAGTCAAGCACGAGTTCGTGCGATATTGAGTAGAGGATATACCCCTTCGATATTCAATTGAGCATATCCCAGGGTTGGTGTGCATACAGGGACTTATCAGTGCCATTGGTTCTGTTGAGTTTCAGGATTTGCTACCTTGCATGTGTATTGACTCGACCTGCAACTGTCCCCCCAGACCCTCTCTGCAAGGTTGGTAACCTTAGTATCCAGACTTTAGGGCTCATACACAGGTGACAGTAGAAGGTTATTTCTACTATACCTAGGATAGACGTGGGAGGAAATCCCTTGTAGTTCTTTGGGAAGGCGGTTGGTTATTCAAACGCGTGTCCCCAACATATTTATATTGTGGACCCTGGGTAACTATCCTTTGTCTCTTCACTGGTTTTTTCTGGGCCCTCATCGTCCTAGACGTTCCTTTGGAAGGTCATCTATTTCCCTGGTTTGGACTACTTAGGATTTTTTCATAGTGGTGTGTTGTTTGCATTACTTATGTTTTAGTTGGCCCTAGGTTTTCATTAATTTGAATTGTTTAGTTGTGGGGGACCATCCTCTTCGTAGATATAGAAGGTTACAAAACCTTCCTCCACTCACTATGGATCCTCCACCGCCACCTCAGCGGCGATGAATAAACAGAAGTTTCTCTTTTGAGCCAACTGAGACAACTGATCTTCCTAGGGAACCTGATCTCATCAGATACACTACACCTTCTTCACACACAACTAGGGTTGAGGATTTGTAGGCTGAAGAATTTTTAAGACCTTTCAATCCACCTTTAGATGGACCCTACAATCTGGTGTTAGTGCAGGTAGCTTCTTTAGGTCAACCCGAGTTAACCACATATAGGATCACATATGGTTTCATTATGGATAATACAGGGGAAGGATGAGGAAATTTTTTTACTCCTGCATTTGCTATCGTGTCTGGAGGGATCTCTCCTCCTCATGTTAGTGTACAGGTACCTAGTTCAATGCAATTGACTGCTACTCCAGTTGTATCTTTGAACTTTAGTTCACCATCCTTAGGGTCATCTGGTACACAAGTCGCCACCACTTCCAAACCCTTCGGATCTAACACTGGGTCATGTGGCATACCTTTCACTGGGATATCTCGTGTCCCATTTTACATCATCCCCTTTCTTTCAGAACTTCCAGACTAGTCCTAGTAGTTTTGCTCCACTTTGTCAAGGATTCCCTTGGTTCAGAGGTTATATTCCTCCTTCTGCTCCTTTTGTAGGCTCTAGGCCTTTCACTCTATTACATCTTCTACGAGTCAAAATCCCTTTACAGGTTTTGGTTTTCAACCAACTAATGTTCAATCATAAAATATACCTGTAGAGAGTGCTCCTTTTTTGGTTTTTGGAGGAAGGGATAGTAGCGCTTTCTCTTCAGCTCCTGTTTCAATTGGAGGGACTTACTCTCAACCTTAGTGGAGTGGGACCCAAGGGGGAAATCCACTTGCATATGGATGGATATCTTTTCAAAACACTTTCACTTGACAAGCGATGGATGGGGGAAACCCCAACCAACCTTATGGGAACTTTGGTTCAGGAAATTTTCCTCTCCCAACTCCCCAAGCACATTTTCCTTCGGCTCAACCTAATTTACCTTTTTGGAAACTTTAAATTTTCCATACCTTTCGAAATTGATGAATGATCCAGTTCATCTCTACCTGACTTGGCATCCCATTCCAACCAAATTTCCCTCGAACATTCCAAAGTTCGAAGGTAAGACTGACAAAGATCCCGGGAAACATGTCACTACTTTTCACTTGTGGTGTTCTTCCAACTTGTTGAATGATGATTCTATACGGTTGAGACTCTTTCAGAAAACTTTAATTGGTGTAGAAGCTAAGTGGTCTATTGAATTTCCATTTGCTTCTTACCATTGTTTCTATGATTTGGTGATAGTCTTCCTTAACCATTTCCAACTTCATGTTCGGTATGATGCCGGTATAGACCTTCATGTCTACCTTTAGGTAGAATAAGGCCACTCACATTTCTGACCATATTCAAGAGTGGAGAAGAAGGAAAAGGATGATCAAGGCTGAGATACCTCCGTAGTTCTTATTAGAGTGGTTTTTGAAATCAATTCTACCTTACATCTCCAAATATGTTTCTACTTCAAGGGTTACAACAGAGGAGGAAGCCATTCTTAGAGCCCAACAACTAGACTTGATTTATTCTCATTCTGGGATCTTATATGAAATTATTCTGGATGCACCGCAATCAACTACTGATCCCGCAAAATCTAATAATGGACCACATGTTGATGGCATTGTTGGTTCAATTGAAACATATACTGTAGAATCTTTAGCTAAGCAAGTGAAAGACCTATATGTTAAGCGTTTTGCAGCAGAGGCAGCTACAATTGCCAATCCCTCTTCCCAAACAACTACTGTACACAATGTGCATTCTAATCAAAATAGTACTCAGCAACCCGATGTTAAAAAGAACAAGGGAAAGACGGGGGAGGGTAGTCAAAATAATCCCAAGTCCACTGATAATGCTTAGGGGGGAAAGAAAGAAAGCAAAAAAGTAAAATTTCCTTGTAAAATTTGCTAGGAAGATCACTTAACTCATCAATTCCCTTTAATTGATGAAGCCTAGAAGCTATTGAAACAACAAAAACCTACTGTCCTAAAGGATCCTTTTCCCAAGGGACAAGATATGGCTTCTAGCGGTTCTAGTACTGGGGCACCCAAGGTGCTACATCATCTGATAAGTCATACATCAATATGGTTCACTCAAAAACTTTATTTTAAAATCATAGCGAGGAATTATAGCCCAGAATCGTCACAGAAAGAAAAAGAGATTCCTGAAGTGTCAACTCCTTTTCATATTGAGAGGCTGGAAAACCCAATGCCAAAGATATCGAAAGGTGTCTACAAATGGGAATCATATAATCTTAATGCGAGGGATGCTCCCAACTATTCTGCTGTGGAATATTTATCCCAAACACTGTATGCAATGTATGCTTTGGAAGTTTTGCAAAGTTTCCCTTCACAATGAAATGCACTTTTTTCAACTATAGGAAGTTTCGATTCCACGAATATGTTGGGAAAGTTTGATATCTCTGATGTCAAACCTCAGTTTCCATATCACGTTGCCTTTCAAATTTCAGTAGGCCATGGTGTTAAGAGCATTGGATGAACTGTTGTAAATGAAGGCGCGTCTACGTGTGTTATGGTTATTTCTTGTTGACGAGCTTTAGGCTCCCCTGAGTTGGTTCCTTCTATAACACTGCTTACTACTTTCGATGGAAGATCTTTCTGTCCTCATGGGATTTTACCCTCCTTTGAAATCCAGTTAGCAGGAAAAGTAGTGTCAGTAGAAGTAGAGGTTGTGGATGCTCCTCGTGATCACAATTTATTGTTAGGAAGGAGTTGGACGTATGCTATGCAAGCCATTCCATATCGTCCATTTTTTGGATCTTGATGTTTCCTCATGAAGGAAAGATCATCACAGTTGACCAATTGTCCTTTACCCAAAAAAATAACACGCCCTCTTCTGAATCAAACATTTCGATAATTAATCAGGCATGCCCACCTAGTGAAAGTTTGGGAGTAGGTAAGTATTCATCTCTTATGGGCACATTCAATTGTCCTGCTCCCGTTAACTATATTGGTTCATCGAGTAGTCAAAACACCATTTCAGTATTTGAGAATGTTTTTTCAAACTCTAATAGAATTGATCCTTGGATTTTACCCACTCAAGTTGAACCAATGGTGCCCTTATCCACAACAAAAATTTCTTACCAATATCCACAAGAAACTTCCATGGATTCCATCTCTACTCCTTAAGTCTCAAAGGAGTTGGATATTGATTATGCATCTGCATGGGATGTGGACTTCGCTCATTTTTTCGATTGTTTAGACACGGTTTCTCTTTTTTACGAAGCCATTTCGGAAGTGATAGTAGGAATTTATCAACCTTGGGAACATATGCATCATAGATCCTATTTCCTTCCATATTTAGACAAGATTGAGAATGAGGAGTTCCACGTGAGGCTTGATGGATATGTTAATCAACCCATTAACCCTTTAGCGAAACAGGGAATTTTTGTTGAAGGAAATATGGCCAACATATCATAAATGATGCCAACCAATATCTCTACAAAACCTAATGTCGTGGAAAACATCTTCATCGATGTGAACTGTTCTCTTGAGGAAGTTTGCATTTATACTAATCTATTTAAGGAATTCCACAATGTTTTTTCCTAGTCACATGAGGAGATTCTAGGCATCGACCCTTCCATTGTTGAACATGAAATTAAAACGTATCATAATGTCAAACCTGTTTGATAAAAGCTTCGTCGAGTCAACTCAAGGAAAGCTGCACCCATTAGATTAATTTTGAGGTAAAAAATAGGCCTCAAAACAAATAAAATGTATTTTAAAAATCAACCAATCATATTTTAGAGGATGACATCATCCCCCATGGTTGAGATGGCATTGCTCGCTTATTTTTCACATTTTCAATGGTGGATGAAAACCCATAGTTAACCATAGTATTGCTTTGAAGTCATAAAGTAAAGTACTCACAATGAAAGCCTTTTCACACTTTTCATAAAATAATATTATTGTTATTTTCAAGTAAAGTACTCATAATAAAATAATATTATTTTCATTTTCAAGTAAATTATTCATAATGAATATCATTTCACACTTTTTCATAAAATAATATTATTTCTATTTTCATATTTTTTAAATGAAACAATATAAATAATTATTATATTTTTGCATTTTTATTCATTTAATTACAAATTATATATTTATTCCATTTTATTATATATATATATAATATTTTATTATATTATTACTATATATATAATAATAATAAAAATATATTATGATTTAAAAATATATAATTATAATAATATATTGTAATACTATATTATATATAATATATAATTATAATTTAATATCCTGAAGATAGGTGGAGTGTCCACTTAAAACACTTCAATCATGTTTAAACTTTGATAAAGTGAAAATTCAAAAGATCAAACATAAAATATATATATATATATATATATATATATATATATTCAAAACAAATAAAAAATTATTAAATATATATATATATATATATATATATATATATATATATATTCTCAAAACAAATAAAAAAATATTAAATATATATATGTATATTCAAAACAAATAAAAAAATATTAAATATATATATATATATATATTCAAAACAAATAAAAAAATATTAAATATATATTTTGTATATGAATAATTTTGCACATTTATGATAAATTAATATAGTATTGATATTATTATTTATTATAAATATTATATTTTGAAGTAAGTAAATTTTCAATTTTCAATATGTGGTTGATTAAAAGATTTGATTGTTTTTCATTTTATCAATATTTAATTACTAGAAAATATTTGGTGTTTTTTCATTGTATCTATATTTTATTATTAAAAAAAAATTGATTGTCTTTTCATTGTGTTTACATTTTATTATTAAAAGTGATTTCCAAATTCAAGAATATGAATACATTCAAGTACTATATATTTTGGGGAAATTAGAATTGATTTTTCTTTTCATTGTATCTATATTTTATTATTAGAAAAAGTTTGATTATATTTTCATTGTGTTTATATTTTATTATTAAAAGTGATCTCTAAGTTCAAGGATATGAATGCATTCAGGTACTCTATATTTTGGGGAAATTGGAATTGATTTTTAATCACATCAATAGAACATATTTTATTAATTTTATTTTTTAGTATGTAACTCAACTATGTTTATCTAGAATGTACATTGAATGTAGTGGAAATGTGACTTGTCAAGTATACCTTACCCATAAAATACCTAGTTCATAATTTTTTAATATTTCTCTTAGGAGGCCCATTTTTTACCTCAAAATTTTCTTAATGTGTAAAAGATAATGTAGAAAAGCTCTTAAAGGTCGGTTTCATCTATCCTATTGTGATGACAAAATGGGTTTCTAAGCCGGTTCCTCTTGATAAAAAGCAAGGTATTATCTTCGTTTGTACTAACTTTTGGGATTTGAATAAATAATGTCCTAAAGATAACTACCCCACACCTTTCATTGATCAGATAATAGATGTGTGTGTGGGTAATGAAATATTCTCTTTTAAGGATGGATTTTCAGGATATAATGAAATCCAAATTAAACCTAAAGATCAACATAAGACTACTTTTATCTATCCCTGGGGTACCTTCTCTTATAGTAAGATGTCGCTTGGTCTAAAAACTGTTGGAGCTACTTTCTAGTGAGCTATGCATTTCACTTTCCATGATATCAAAAACATAGTCGAACCATACATGGATGATCTCCCTGCAAGATATTGAAAGAGATGAGATGGCTCATTTATGATTGGTGTTTGAACAATGTAGACATTACAAGATTAAATTGAATCCACATAAATGTGTATTCTGCGTCGAGTTTGGACGATTTATAGGTTTTATAGTGTCCAGTACATGGGGGGTTCGCTCAGTAAAATTTTTACGTAGCACGATCGTTCACATGATATCAAAGAATATCCCTAATCTTACTAAATATTGAAAAATTCCTCCTAAAATTTTATTGTTGAACCCCCCCTCCCAATATGCCTTTCCAATTAAGTAAACCCCTAGTTTCACCAGATATTGTATGTATCCATTTTTATCAACCCATTTTTAATATCCCCATTATATCATATTATCAAGTTGTAACAAACAGGATCCCTAACACATATTAGTATAAGAAAACATGATGCTAAATCAAATAATAGTATAACGCTAATAATGATCCCACCAGGATTGCAGGGGTGAATGAGCAATTTGTAGTGTTGGATAGTGGAAGACCCGATGAAATATTATTGAGAATGAAAAATGTGTAAAAGGAAACCCAATCAAGAGATCAACATAACAAAGGATATAAAAGGATGATAGTCCAATAGTTAGTGTAATGCTTAGAAAATATGATAATTGGATATGCTTCACACCACAGTCTGCCAACCTACCAATTTTATGTCATGTAAATATAAGTATAGCCATAGAGACCTCATGCTTTCTATAATCTTAATAAATTAAACTCCATAAAAATTCAAAATCGAAACCCTTTCTTGGATGGACTCCCCTACCTTCCAGTCAAAAAAAACATCGTTGATGTTTGAAACCAAATGAACACAACAAAATTCCTCTTACTTTCCAATAATGTCATATGATCATGTGCATAGCTTGGATTTGGGTCATTCACAAGATGCAATGAATTTCCTCCACTTCCTCTACATTTATTCTTGCAATCAAGGAAATTAACAACATTTAGTTACCTTTTTCTTGGGTTATATCTAGTTTTGTTTTTTACAAGAGAGGGGAAAATATCCATTATTAGGTTCCAAGCATGCAATAGTTATAAAGATACACAGATGGTGAGACTTATATGATACCATTTCATGGTAACAATAACACATAGGGTATGTAAATAAGGATTTATATTTTCACATATGTTCATGTCAAATAATTTGAATACAATATTAAGACGGATACCTTGCATAATATAATTGAAATTACAATTATGAATGTGCCAAATATAACTCAATCTAACAACTATTCCTAACTAGCAATGTGAAAATGTTATAGAAGAATACAAAACATTGAAAGAAATAATAAGTCAAGAAAGATTGATCTAACTTTTCTTGGTTCTAATGAGCCAAGAAAGATTGATCTCACTTTTGTTGGCTTCCATGGAGCAAGGTTTGATTGAATCTCAATACCCACCTAAAACCCAACCTAAAAAATGAAGAGTTATATCTTTTACTCGAATGCCTACAAAAAATACAGTACAATTGTTCAACTCCGGAAATCCCAATTAGCTACATATCTTAACTTAAAGATGAAAAAAAATATAACATCAATTCAAACCAAGCCTAAATAAGTTATTAAATGAGTATTGCTCAAGGCCAGTAATCCAAAGAGACTTCCATCAATATTATTATTAGTACACTATTATCATACTTATGCAAAACTTAGGATCATAAGCAATATCAAATAAAAATCGAGGGTCTTTAAGTTTTAGGTGGGTATGAATTGAGCCCTTGAGTTGGAGGTACGAATCCATCCCATGATTTGGAGGTTATTCCTCAGCACACCCAAATAAAATAACCCCCAATATTGTAATATCCTTGGTAATACTTGACCAAGATATTAACTCCAATTTAATTTTTTTACCAAAATTACTAGTGATTTTCTTGACAATTTTCTGAGCAGGGTGGGTAGTTAGTGACGGGGATTGAGGCTCAAGGTGAGTTTGGTAGGATGAACTTTTAATTCTGGAAAATATATGGCATTAGGTGCAGCAGCAGCTCTGAAGGTCAGAACATATGTGTCCTTTGCACTAAGTACTAGAAACATTCACTTTTCAGCAACAATGGTGCACTGTTGCCTACTTCGAGGCTCCCTGGGCAGCTGGCATATGCAAACTAGACAGGTAGGGTGATACTGGGGTATAGGGAAGAGATATTATCATTCATAGAAGGTATAGGAAGATGCTTGAACAGATTTGGGGAGGTTTGTGAAGTATTGGATGACAGAGGCTCAACCAGGATTGTGGAGCTAGGAAATTTGTTGGCTTCCCAAATGCAAGGGAAAGGATTCCAAATTCTGGTTTTGTGGGATGATATGGTTAATATATCAAGTTATTAACCTACTGCAAAAGACGAGAGGTCAAATGGGTGCTCAGATTGCATTTTACAAAGAAATCACTAAGTAGTCTAGGAAAACCATCCAAAGAGCTAGTCTTGCCTTTTTACTGAAAAAATGACTTTAATGAATTAAAATATTTTTACTGAAATATTATGTAGCTCTGATATACTCATATGAATAGTGACACATTGATTTTATCATAACAGAACCATCATTTTATTCCAGTGGCTTTCTTCTCTAAACAATTTGCCTTACAGGCTAGAAATTACAGTACATTGGATGGAGAACATGAAAAGAGAAGCTATTTGTTACAGGGGATCTATTATGATGTAGTGATCAGACTCTCTGCAGATTAGAGGACTGATTTGGATGAAACCACTGCTACAAAACTCAACTGCTGCACCCTCCTTCAACTGATTGTCTCCATCAGTGGAAACACCTCTAGATTTGGCTGAACAACTGGAGAAAGTGGGAGAGGAATGAAAGATCAGGTCTGAAGTCGACCTATTAACATGGAAGCCTCTGATAATAAATTTTGGAGATCACTGGAAGTCCTGGGAACTCTCTTCCTTAGCTATCTTCATCTGCTGGTGAACCTTCTCCAAAACTAGCTAGTAAACTGCTGCTTTGGTAAACTCCTCTCTAAACTGGCACTGAATCTTCAATGGTGACCTGAATTGAATATCAATGGCTGCAATATTGAATACTGGACCTGAATAATCACTCACAGGAAAACTCACATGGCCTTGGGGCACATCACCCAAGAAAAGTATCTGAGGCACATCACTCAACTGGAGGGCTTAGAGCTCTCATGCAAAATTCTAAGAATGATCAAAAGTGAGAGATGGAGTTAGAAACATTGTTAAATAGAAGAGATGACTTCTTCCTCAAGCTAGCCACACGTGTGGGTGAAGGAGGGCGCATTCCTTGACAAGAATGGAAACTTCTGACTAGAAAAACATACCTTCTTTTGTGTTCCTCCACTTAGATTAGCAAGTGCGCCTAGGCTAGATTTTCTGAATTGTTGCTATTCTTTTTTGACTACTTTTCTTGATTTCTCCAATTTATTTACTTTCTACTTTCCTGCTTTTGCCTGATTTTTCCAGCTTTTGTCAGTTTCCATCTTGGTGCATCTTTGCCAAATTGTCTCCATTAGATTCCTTAGCTTTTATGAGATTTATCACTTAGGCAAGTTTGGCCTACTTGACCAATTCGAATTTCCTATCCAAGTCATCAACCACTTGGCACATTTATTAGTAATAAACATTTAAATGACAATAATACAACTCGAAAATAATTTAACTAAGCAATTAATTAATTATCCAGTAATTAATTAACTATTATGGTGTAATTGCCTCAAAACTTCCCCAATTAATTAATTTCTCAATTAATTATGAACTTAGACCCCTAGGGATAGGAGGATCCAAGTGGTGACCAAGGTCACTGGGGAGGGGACATGACAGTCCTCCCTTCCCAAGGCTGCTTGTCCTCAAGCAGTTTCAAACCAGGATGCTGCAGAATCTGTTCATCTTCCAAGGTGGCATATTCACTAGGCAGACCTTTCCATTGTACCAGGTATTCTTTAATAATTCTACTTCTCAGCTTCCTTTCTTTGATCTGCAATATGTCTTCAGGTTCTAGGACTAGATGTCCTTCATCATCAAGGGGGGGAAAAATTTCTGAAACCTTAACTTGTTGGCCCAAGGCTTTCTTCAAACAGGACACATGGAAGACATTGTGTATTTTACTCTCTGCTGGCAGATCCAACTCATAGGCTACTTCACCCACTTTCCTTGTTATTCTGTAGGGCCCATAAAACCTTGGAAACAATTTTTCAGCCCCCTTTGTCTTAAGTATGGTTTTCCTGTATGGCTGCAATCTCAAATAAAACAAGTCTCCTACTTGGAAGGTTCGGTCTATTCTATTTTTATCTGCATTGATTTTCTGTTGATTTTGTGCAACCTGCAAATTTTCTTTTAGTGCTTTAAGGATGTCTTGGCCTTCTTGCAGCCAATCCTTTGCCTTCTGTGCCTTACAATTTCCAAAAACTAGATTTGCAAAAGTGGCAGACTCATACCCATACAAGGCTTTGAATGGGATCATTCCAATGGACATGTGGAATGTGGTGTTATAGCAGAACTCCCCCAGATGTAACCAGTTGACCCATGCCTTCTGCTGCCCTGTAACATAGTTCTTGAGATAAATTTCCAGCCATTGGTTAACTCTTTCAGTTTGCCCGTCTGTCTGGGGATGATAGCTAGTACTGAGGTTTAAACTAGTATTTACCAATTCGAACAAAGATTGCCAAAAGGCACTGGTAAACTTACTATCCCTATCACTGATTATGATTTTTGGCAGCCCATGCAGTCAAAATAGTTCCCTAAAAAAAGTGCAGCAACTTGACTAGCAGAAATAGTAGATGTCACAGCAAAAAAGTGAGCAAATTTGGTTAACCTGTCAACTACTACAAAAATACTGTCTTTACCCTGGGATTTGGGAAAACCTGTGATGAAGTCCATTGATATGCTTTCCCATTTCTGTCCAAGAATTGGAAAAGGTTGTAGGAGACCAACAAGACGTGTGTACTTAACCTTGTTTTGCTGACATGCAGTACACTCACTCACATGCCTTAGAACATCCTCCTTGAGGCCCTTCCAGGTGAACCTTTCTCTTAACTTCCGGTAAGTTTTGAAAATACCGGCATGGCCTTCTACTGCTGCATTGTGGGAAGCCATCAAAATCTGCTCCTTCAACTTAGATTCAGGAGTTAGAAAAATTATGTTCTTATAATAGATGACATCATTGATAACCTGGTAATGATCTTCCTGATTTACTCTATCTAGCAATTCACAAGCAAACTGATTTTCTGCATATTCCTTAATTAGTTGTGCCTTCCAGTCAGCAGGCACTTGCAACAAAGAAAAAACAGGCTTCCTAAAGAGGGCATCAGCAACAACATTCATCTTACCCTTCTTATATTCAATATCAAAATCATAAGATTGAATTTTGCTTACCCACTTTTGTTGCCTATCATTCAGCTCCTTTTGGGTTAGGAAGTGCCTCAAACTGTTGTGGTCTGTTTTAACTATGAATTTACCTCCCACCAGGTGTTTCCTAAATTTAGCCAATGCATGCATGATGGCTAACATCTCTTTATCATAGATAGAGTACAACTTCTCATGGGGCTGCAACTTTCTGCTCTCATAAGCAATCGGGTGTCTATTCTGCATCAAAACTGCTCCTATGCCTTCACCCAAGGCATCACACTCCAATATAAAAGGTTGGCTGAAATCTGGGAGTACCAAGACTGGGCAACTACTCATAACTTCCTTCATTCTATTGAAAGCTTTTTCAGCCTCCTCATTCCAGCAGAAAGCTCCCTTCTTGGTAAGGTCTGTCAAGGGGGAAGTGAGTTTGGAGAATCCCTTCACAAATTTCATGTAGTATGTGCATAAACCTATGAATCCTCTTAGAGCAGTTATATTATTTGGGCTGGGCCAATCTAAGATGGTTTGGATCTTCTCCATGTGTACCTTGACTCCTTCTTGCCCAATGATGTGGCCAAGATAGAGGAGATCCTTCATACCAAACTCACACTTCAACAGTTTGGCATAAAAGGATTGTTCTGCAAGTAGAGTTAGTACACTGTCCAAGTGATGCTAATGTTCTTCCCATGTCTTACTATAAATCAGAATGTCATCAAAAAATAGAAGTACAAACTTATGGAGTTGCTTGCTAAATATTTTGTTCATGCAAGACTGAAAAGTTGCTGGTGCATTTGTCAAGCCAAAAGGCATGACCATAAATTTGAAGTGCCCAAAATGGCACCCAAAGGCAGTTTTCTGCACATCTTCACTTTTCATTCTGATTTGGTGGTAACCAGAATGAAGATCAATCTTGGAAAAATATTTGGCTCCATGCAACTCATCCATCAGCTCATCAATCCTTGGAATAAGATATATGTTCTTGATGGTTTTCTTATTTAAAGCTCTGTAATCAATGCACATGCACATTGTTCCATCTTTCTTTTTGACCAAAACCACCAATGAAGCAAAGGGACTTGAGCTTGGTCTTATGAACCCCATCTCAAGCAGCTCTTGGATGGTCTTCTCTATTTCATACTTGAATCTCTTGGGATGTTTGTAGGGGTATATTTTTAGGGAAAAGTGTCAAGTTCTAGCTCTATCCAATGTTCAGTACCCTTATCAGGAGGCCTTCCATGTGGCAGATCTTCAAACACCTTTTTGTGTTTTTGGAGCAATTTTTGGATATCTTCAGGATGTTGTGACACATCAATGGTGGTTCCTTTGGTGGAGATAAAACATTCAATAGCCGACTCTATGTCTCCATGCCTCAAAACAAATCTCATACTATGTGCAGAAATCACTTGTTTTGGGTAGGTGTTAACCTTTCTCAAAACCACTTACTTACCTTTAGTATCTTTAAAGCACATTTGGGGAATCCTATAATTTACCACATGCTCACCAAGTGAGAACAGCCATTGTACCCCCAACACAACATTAGTATCATCAACATCAACAATGTAAAAACTATCAGTTACAGTATGGTCTCCAATGCATCTTGGGAATCCATCTGTTGCACTGCATAGTGTTGTTCTTTCCAGGAATAATAACTGTGAAACCTCCAAATTTTTCCGATGGGAGTTTTCTACTCTCCACCATGGCTGCATCAATGAAATTATGTGTGGCCCCCCCATCGACCAGCACTAAAAATTTCTTCCCTTGCACTACTCCCTTAAATCTCAGAGTGTGGTAGCGGGGAACTCCACTCAAAACTGCAAATTTTGCTTCTGTTTGTGTTGGTTCTTCTTCTGTTGTATTGTACCCTTCTTCTGTTGGTTCTTCCACTTGTACTTCTGCACTCATTTCCTCCTTATCACTATCAGAAAATACTTCTATGTAGTGAGCTTTACCTTTTGCACATTGGTTCCCTGGAACCCATGGTTCTTGGCAGGAAAAACACAGCTTTTTCCTTCTTAACTCATCCGATCTCGGAATGAGTATTCTTTCCTATTTGGGGCTGCATTATTTCTTAATGGTGGCTTTGAATTCTGAAATTTTGCAGGTGGATTAAACTTAGGTGGGTATCTGGTTCTTGGGATTGCATCTTGCAGATCCCTTGTTTTGCTCAAAGCTTCTTGTAAGGTAGCTGGTCGGTAAGCTTTAACCAGCCCTTTCAAAGGTTCTGTTAATCCTTCTGTAAACAGTAGGATCAACCTATGTTCTGATATATCAATGACCATCACTACCAACTTTTGAAATTCTGATATATATGCTTATGGAGTGTTGGTTTGTTTCAAATGTGCCAGCTCACGGAAAGACAACTCAGGATCCCTCCTATCAAATCTTTCCACCAACCTCCTGGTGAAATATTCATAAGACTCAACTAAATCATGTCCTAAGGTTCTCATGCCATGGAACCACCAATCACTAGCCTCTCCTTCCAAATGCAAAACTTCCATCTTGATGGCATCCTTTTCTAGCATGGGATGCAGCTAAAAATATATGTCTAGTTTCTGCACCCAGGAACTAGCATTGCATTTTGCAGTCCCATCAAAGTAAGGTATCTGGACCTTACCTGTGGCATTCCTCAACTCAAAATTGTTTGTTGGCTGCCTATTATATCTCCTTGGCTGATTTTTTAGGTAAATCTTAGAAAAATCTTTGAAAGTGAGATCTCTTCTGCACTCGGCACTCAAGGTCAGATATACTGCATGCCTTTCCTCACAGGTAGCTACAGGTGCACCGGGTGCTTCTTTATTTTCCTCAAAGAAGGTAGGGATGGTTTGTCTAGGTTGATCTTTTAAATCCATTTTAAAGTCCCTAGGCATATTGTGCGGACTAGTCTTTGAGAAAATGGTTTCTGCAAATGTCTTTCTTTCACCCTGGTGGGAACCACTAGCACTCCCTTCTGCCTCTTTGTGTGCAAACTGTCTACTAAGGATTTCTTTAGTTTCTTGACCATTCTATGCCATAGTATGAATTAGATTTTCTATCCCTCTAACCATTTTAATAAGTAGTTGTCTAAACTCATCATTGGCTTCCTGTTCAGAAATGTCTCTATTCCCTTGTATTTCTCCTTCTGTAGAATCTACCTCCTCTTCCCTAGCGTTTTTGGGGTCTTTTCCTTTAGTGCTAGGTGTTCTTCTTGATCTCATCACCACAACAAGAGCTGGTTCAGAGGAACATGCTCTGATACCACTGTAATATCCTTGGTAATATTTGACCAAGATATTAACTCCAATTTAATTTTTTTACCAAAATTACTAGTGATTTTCTTGACAATGTTCTGAGCAGGGTGGGTAGTTAGTGATGGGGACTGAGGTTCAAGGTGAGTTCGGTAGGATGACCTTTTAATTCTAGAAAATATATGGCATTAGGTGCAGCAGCAGGTCTGAAGGTCAGAACATATGTGTCCTTTGCACTAAGTACTAGAAACATTCACTTTTCAGCAACAATGGTGCACTGTTGCCTACTTCGAGGCTCCCTGGGCAGCTGGCATATGCAAACTAGATAGGTAGGGTGATACTGGGGTATAGGGAAGAGATATTATCATTCATAGAAGGTATAGGAAGATGCTTGAACAGATTTGGGGAGGTTTGTGAAGTATTGGATGACAGAGGCTCAACCAGGATTGTGGAGCTAGGAAATTTGCTGGCTTCCCAAACGCAAGGGAAAGGATTCCAAATTCTGGTTTTGTGGGCTGATATGGTTAATATATCAAGTTATTAACCTACTACAAAATACGGGAGGTCAAATGGATGCTCAGATTGCAGTTTACAAAGAAATCACTAAAACTAGTCTAGGAAAACCATCCAAGGAGCTAGTCTTGCCTTTTTACTGAAAAAATGACTTTAATGAATTAAAATCTCTGTACTGAAATATTATGCAGCTCTGATATATTCATATGAATAGTAACACATTGATTTTATCATAACATAACCATCATTTTATTCCAGTGGCTTTCTTCTCTAAACAATTTGCCTTACAGGCTAGAAATTACAGTACATTGGATGGAGAACATGAAAAGAGAAGAGATTTGTTACAGGGGATCTGTTCTGATGTAGTGATCAGACTCGCTGCAGATCAAAGGACTGATTTGGCTGAAACCACTGCTGCACCCTCCTTCAATTGATTGTCTCCATCAGTGGAAACACCTCTAGATTTGGCTAAACAACTGGAGAAAGTGGGAGAGGAATGAAAGATAAGGTCTGAAGTCGACCTATGAACATGGAAGCATCTGATAACTACTGATAATAAATTTTGGATCTCACTGGAAGTCCTGGGCGCTCTCTTCCTTAGCTATCTTCATCTACTGGTGAACCTTCACAAAAACTAGCTAGTAAACTACTGCTCTGGTAAACTCCTCTCTAAACTGGCACTGAATCTTCAATGGTGACCTGAACTGAACATCAATGGCTACAATACTGAATACTGGACCTGAATAATCACTTACAGGAAAACTCACATGGCCTTGGGGCACATCACCCAAGAAAAGTAGTTGAGGCACATCACTCAATCGGAGGGCTTAGAGCTCTCATGCAAAATTCTAACAATGATCAAAAGTGAGAGATGGAGTTAGAAACATTGTTAAATAGAAGAGATGACTTCTTCCTCAAGCTAGCCACACGTGTGGGTTAAAGAGGGTGCATTCCTTGACAGGAATGGAAACATCTGACTAGAAAAACTTGCCTTCTTTTGTCTTCCTCCACTCAGATTAGCAAGTGCGCCTAGGTTAGCTTTTCTGGATTGTTGCTATTCTTTTCTGACTGCTTTTCATGCTTTCTCCACTTTATTTACTTTCTACTTTCCTGCTTTTGCCTGATTTTACCAGCTTTTTTCAGTTTCCATTTGGTGCATCTTTGCCAACGTGTCTCCACTAGATCCCTTAGCTTTTATGAGATTTATCACTTAGGCAAGTTTGGCCTACTTGACCAATTCGAATTTCCTATCCAAGTCATCAACCAATTGGCACATTTAATAGTAATAAATATTTAAATGACAATAATACAACTCAGAAATAATTTAACTAAGCAATTAATTAATTATCCAATAATTAATTAACTAATATGGTGTAATTGCCTCAAAACTTTCCCAATTAATTAATTTCTCAATTAATTATGAACTTAGACCCCTAGGGATAGGAGGATCCAAGTGGTGACCAAGGTCACTAGGGAGGGGACATGACAAATATTTATATTACTATGTCAAATTAAAAACCCCCCTTGACCCCTAATACGGGGCAATATATTTTTGAGGTTTTTAAGAGTATTCAAACCCCCAATATGAATGGACGTGATATGATATTTCCTTGCTAGTGCACCCCCCATGGTCTAGTAAAGGAATCATGGTCAATCCATTAAAAGTAGAGGCTATCATTAAACTTCCTCCTCCTCGCAATATTTGTCAACTTCAAAGTCTGCATGGCATGTCCAACTTTCTTAGACGGTTCATAATGAACTATGCAAAAATAATGAAAGGATTCATGCATCTACTTAAACAAGATACTCCATTTTTATGGGATGAGGCTACTTAGAACTCATTTGAGGCTTTGAAAAAAGAATTGTTATCAGCCCCGTTGTTGAGTCCTCCAGATTATACTCAAGATTTTATTTTATATATGGCTGCATCTGATCCCACAATTGGCATCGTTCTAGTTCAGAAGGATGAACAACTCCAAGAGCATGTCATCTACTATCTCAGTCGCACTTTGCTAAGACCTAAATTTAAGTATTCTCACGTCGAGAAGTTAGTATTTGCAGTTGTTTATGTTGTTCAGAGGCTTTGCCATTACATTTTGTGACGAACACTATAGTCATCGCAGACGTCAATCCATTTCAATATGTCTTAACCCGGTGTATAATTGCAAAAAAATTCAATAAATGGATTGTCATACTCCAAGAGTTTGATCTCACTTTCCATACTGCTAAATCTATGAAGTCTTTAGTGTTCGATGAGATTATTTCAGAGTTCCTAAGTGACGATGATTCTAAGAAGGAAGTTGATTCATTCCCTGATGAACACATCTTCTTAATATGTACCACTGATCCATGGTATGGGGATATTTTAATTTATCTCCAGAATTTGAAGTTCCCTCCAACCTTTTCATGAGAAGATTGATGACGACTCAGACAAAGCTAAGAATTACCTCATAATTGATGATACTCTTTATAGAAGAGGGGTTGATTCCATCCTACATCGTTGCTTAACTCTTTGAAGAGGATAAGTTTGTGTTGAGTGATGCCCACACTGGAGCATGTTGGGGTCATCTTTCTGGATTGGAAATAGCTCAGAAAATCTTACGTGCTGGTTATTTTCGGCCCACCATCTTCAAAGATTGTGTGCAATCCATCAAGCGCTATCATCCGTGTTATCTCTTCACCAAAAATATGCGAGCACATCTAGATCCTTTATTTCCCATCATCATAGTAGGACCCTACACCAAGTGGGGTGTTGATTATATGACATTTAACCCAGTTTCTGCTGGGGGGAATTAGTACAATATCATTGTCGATGTTGATTACTTTACTAAGTGGGTAGAGACAATGTTTACTATGAAGGAGGATGGAGAAACAACAACCTATTCATTTTCAATCAGATTATCTCTTTCTTTGGTATCCCAAAAGAGATTGTTATAGACCATGGTAGACATTTTCAAAACAACATGATGACTGAGTTGACCACTATGCTTGGATTAGACAGAAGCATTCGTCTCCTTTCTATCCGCAAGTGAATGGGCAAGTAGAAGTGGTGAATAAACTTTGAAAACCTTGCTACAATACACAATTAATGCTAGTAGGTCAAATTGACACATCATGCTATATCTGTATCTTTGGGAATATCGAACAACCGTAAAGAATGCTACAAGTATTTCTCCTTTCCAACTCGTTCATGGGCTGGAGGCGATCAAACCGGTTGAATGTGAAATACCATCATTAAAGTTAGCCATTTAGGTTATGCCTGACACATATGCTTTGGAAGAACGATTGCTTCATTTAGAACAATTTGATGAACAACACTGAGATGCGCTTACTTCAAATGAAGCACATAAGAAACGAGTCAAAATTCAATATGACAAGTCCGTTCGACCTAGGTTTTTTTCTGAAGGTGACTGTGTTTTGGTCTATGACCAAGACAAAGATCCTTTAGGGGAAGGAAATTTTAAGTCTATGTGGCTTGGGCCTTTTATAGTCTCCAAAGTCTTGAAGAAAGGTGCATATGAATTGGTTAATTATGATGGGAATAAGCTGTTGGAGCCTAGAAATGGGCTCTATTTCAAGAAGTATTATGCATAGTTCATATGATTTTTCTTGTAAATAACTATACAATAGTGTAGAGTTTGTCTTTTTCTTATTTATCATGTATTTTTTGTTTTGTTTCAGATGTCAACCGAGTGGTTTATAGGATTTTCGATGGTGCTAGTTGTCATACTCACAACCTTGCTTCAACCGCTTGGGTCATCTATTCACCTACGGGTTAGCTAGTTTTGTCAGGAGGTGCTCGTCTAGGCCCTGCTACCAATAACATGGCTGAGTATAGCATTGTCATTGTGCTGCTCCAAGATGCTTTACATCATGACATTTCATGTATGGAGGTTAGACTTGATTCTCAATTAATTGTGTCTAATTGTGAGTATCGAGTTAGATATCCTTCATTGTTGTTTCAGTTCTTTAAAGTTATAATACTCGAAAGACAATTTGATTTTATTACATATAAACATATTTCAAGAGATCAAAATTCTATAACTGATACTTATGCAAATTATATCCTTGATTGGCTTTTCTATCATACACAATAATTCCATAACCGCACACATAGAAGAAACATGTAAATATAACCGATATATATATATATATAGGTCCAAAAATGAAACGAGTATGAGTATCCATATCCATCAATAATACATATCAATATACAAAAATAGGGCTTATAGCCTCAAATGATGCAAGTGTCACAAAGGCTAGAGCCTCAGCCTCCTCAACCACTACTTCCCTATAACAGATAACTAGCCTAGCTACTTTATGGAGCAGTCTAATCCATGCAGGGGGCACTCCCACCACATGCTCCTGCATGTCCATAGGCATATTCCCAATACATAAAGTAGGAATATCATGTGTAAGCTGACTCATATTACCCTGAATAGTCCTCAACATGGCATCTGCTCCACCCAGCTCTGCTGGTCGTAAAAACAGCCTTGGGTGTCCGGCTAGCCGTACTAGTAGGATATCTACATCATACACTTTGTTAATACTCAAACTCACCAAAATATATACATGTACATATTTACAAATAAAATTCATAAAAATTGAATATTCCAAAATTAAAATCAGACTTGTCTCTCTCAAGGATGCTCCTGGAGGGAGCATGATCTCAAGGTATCCTCGAAAGTCTAAACCTCCATTCAGGAACTACTCAAAGGTAGGCACCTATCGTCTCCACCATCCAAGGAGTCACCATCATCATATGAAGTCCTAGTATCTCCACCTCCCTGTCTGATAAACACATCACTCCATCAAACTAATCTTGGCTCGCGATGGTTGATAGGTGGAAGAGCTACTGTTGGGCTCAAGCTAGGAACCCTCTCAAAGAAGAATGCAGCTAAGATACTATCATACCCAAAGTTCTTATTTTTTCTCATCCTAATTTCAGTAAATTGGTGTTTCGTAATCACCAACAGCCCAGTGCACCAATCAAATATCACATTGCAGAGGCATTCTACACATGTTTGCATGTAGTTGCGGGTGGCCAAATGTAGTGTTGCACTACCTCGCACTCAGTTAATGGTGCTCACAATCACTTTTAGTGGAAAGCTATCTATTTGATTGATTGCAATTTGGATTCCACTCTTTTTCGCTCCTGCCACATAATAGGTGTTGACATAGTCTTGTACGGAGAGAGGCCCAACTCCACGGAAGGCACCTTTTAGGTTTACCACCTCTCCACGGCGGGATAGTCTGGTAATAAAGTATATATCATCCATTGTGAGCTCTAATATCTAGCCATGAAGGTTGAAAACCTCTTGATCGGGATCCCATAGATGTACTAGAGTCTCAAGGAGTTTGGGTTGGGCCCTCATATTTGTCGTTTGAAAGAATTTTAACAATCCACACTAGCGCAATGCATTTAAGGTCAAGGGATCTGCCATGGCATCTCTATCCATGACCTCATGCTCTCGTTCTCTCCAAACTAACACCACCTCTACAAGCAAACCATCAATTTTGATGAGCGTTGATTTTTAAAAATCAAAATTGCGCTACACACGACTCTTTATTATGATAGTAGTGTCCTACCCACGGGTTAAGAACTCTTCACTCGCACTTTTTTTATCAAACCCGCTACTGTAATACTTTCCACTTGAGGGTACAAACATTCAAATTTAAATGACAAATAAAAACTCAAAAAATTCACCAAAAATCACTAAAATCATATGTGAAAGGAAGGGAGAAGGGAGATGAATTACCTGCAAGTGACGGAATGAAAAATCGTTGACCGATTGGATCGCAGTGGACTATTGAAGTTTTAGGGATTTATGGCTCTTTACAATGGTAAAATGGTAAATGACTTAGTTTTTACCCTTTTTTGGCTATTTGTGGTAAATATTTTTTATTTTTACCCCCTTTATATAGTCTAATGTCTATTTTTATGTCATATTTTTTTATTGTGACTACTAATGAAGGTGTTTTGACTAGGTCAACAAGCAAGAAGAATCTTTTACCCGGTTTTTTGTCCACACTAGTACTTGAAAAAGGTTTGTTTATCATGGCATATAAGTTAGGTTACCATTGCATTAATACCTTACCATATTATTACACCATATGACCCCTTTTCTCCATGGACTACAACATTAAGCCTTCCATTTTTGCCAATATCGTCATTGTTCCACCATGGATAAGACCTACCTCATATGGGACACCGTAGTTATCACACTTTTTCCGTATTGGTGCCCATGCCGTCAGTTGATAGTCTGGGATCTTTCTTAGTATATTGTGATATGAAAAGAACAACTGCATACTCTTTCTCTATTATTTGTTTACCACCCTTATATAAAGCTCCCATTCATATGGAGTTTTCTTCATGCTCTTGTTAGACTCCTTAAAACTGACAAGATTTTCGAGTCTACTTGCTCACTTCAGACTCGTTAAAGGACTTGAAGGGACATCCACATAGGTATAACTTTAACCCTTTTTCGGGCCTTGTGGATTATTTATGAAAAAGGAATACTCTAGTTCACTATGACTAGAAGAGTTATCTCTTGCATTGTTTTATTTGCTATAGATGTCTGTGGCCTTAGGCATTCCCTATGTCTCCATTTTACCTCTTTTTTTGTATTGAGTTTAGGACATACACGCTAGTGAAAGCTTAACATCTAGCAAGTTACCCGCTTGTGGTCCCTTTACCACTTGTGTGTTTTCCCAGAAGTTGCACACACATGTTGCATTAAGCATACTTGCGTTTAACATGCGAGTAGTGCACTCTTCACTCGCGTGTTCCTCAAAAATCATGAAAAAAAATCGAAATATAGGAAGTTGGAGTTGGTTTCCTAACTTCCCTACCTATCCTACCTATCCTCTCTCAAAACTACTCTCCTAGCTTTGTCATAAATACAATGGGAAGGCCATGAGAGGAGGGAACGCTCATTCTTGCAAAGTCATGCTAGAGGAATTTTGGTAGAATGGAGGAGAAAAAGAATATGGATAAGGTTTCAAATGTATGTGTTTCCATTATTGCAATCAATAAACAAATCTTTCATTTCCCATATTGATAGTAATTTGATGAATGAATTGGATATTTGAAAGTGTTTGATATTTTAATGTCTATTTACTTTCACTTTAATTATTTATCCATATGTGATCAAAAGCTTTGAGGAGGGTTATGTTTGCATTGTAGGTCTCAGAACAAGATTTGTGGAGTGAAGGGCTTGGATCAGCCTTCATTGGAATAAGGTACTAATTGATCAACTTTCAAACCCTTGTTTATTTCATGAATAATATCTTGTTTCTTGTCTGCAAATCCCTTGGTTGCTACTTGAATATGTCAATATGTTGGTGACCTCTATTTACCCCGGTCATTAGGAACTTTTTTCCATACAACAATTGTGATTGATAGTGGCATGTAAAGGGCTTCCAGAAACTTGACATGATTAGTTGAATGCATGAAAGTAAATGATTTGTGAGATATCATGGGTGTAGATGTTTTGCTTGGCCATTAGGATTCTTGATAGTGATTAATATGTTTATCTTTACATATGTGTTAAAGGAATGATTACATTATGCTATAGACATCATAATTGCATCTTACATCATAAGTACTAAGAAAATATGCAAAAGGAATTGAATACAATTATTTGAATGACTTGGCAACCAAAGCCAGGTTGTGCCTTCTAGTTGCGCCCTTTTGTCTTTATCAATGAAAAAACAAATATTATATATATATATTTAAAAACAACCATAGCCAGGGCTGTGCCTACTAACTACGCCCTATTGGCTTTATCAACAAATAAAAAAAATTATATATATGTAAATACAACCACAGACAAGGCTAAGCCTTCTGGCTGCTTTATTAACAAATAACAAAGATTATATATATGTAAAGACAACCACAGCTAGGGCTGCGCTACCAAGAGTTGTTCCCTTCTTTGCAAGCAACGGTCATATACATAAAAATAAGAATACAAACATGGCTTAACCAGGAACTACCCCTTCCAAAGGATGCGGTCTCCTCCTATTGCTAACATATGAAAAAATTTAAATAAAAAAAGACCTAGAAGCTGCGTCCTCCAAGAGGGGCACTCTCCTCCACTTGCAACAAATGGAAAGATATAAAATTACTTGCAAACTAGAACTGGGCTGTGCCCTTCCGCAAATAAATCACTTCTTGAGCTTGGACACAATGAAAACATATAAAATTAATTTCAAACAGGAATTGGGATGCGCCCTTGTCTTGAGCTTGGACATAATGAAAACATATAAAATAAATTTCAAACAAGAACTGGGATGAGGCATGTCTTGAGCTTTTACAGAATGAAAATATATAAATTAATTTCAAACAGGAACTAGGTTACTCCCTTCCCATAGAGCTCATGTCTTGAGCTTAGACAAATGAAAAAATATAATGAGTCCAACACCAATATTCGATGACTTCGGTCATTGGAGGTAAAGAAAATCCGTCGGATAACTGTTGTGGCGACGTCGGATATGCGACGAGGCAGGAGGATTTTTATAAAGAAGTAAAATTCCAACACGCATTGTGCTAGTCATAAAACACCTTCATATTTCTGTAGCCATTGTGAAGAGGTAAACCACATAAAATAGGTCCATAATTATGAATGGAGCCATTGAAAAACCCCTCTCAATTTCCTAAATGCAGAGGATGTCAATGAAGTATCAAAACCAACTTGAGGGAACACCCCAATTCTCTTTACATTCAATAATTCAACTAGCTTATTTGATTCTCTATAGATACTATTGCACAATTTCATCAACTGTTTGATATCGGATACGAAAAATACAAGTTCATAAAATTGAAGAAGCCTACAGGGTTAGAGGAAAGTGTGGGAGGAAACAACTGGCATATTAGAAGCTTCATATTCAATGTGCTAAATATGAGTTTTTTTTAGCTAGAGTTCTGGTTTTAAGGTCACATTTCTCATCAAATCAATAATTATGATAAGTAACAATTTTCATCAAATGGCACTATGTTAATCATAAAGATTATATTTTATCAAATCTTGCTTACCTTGATTACATTCAGTAAAATACAAACCATCATATAGAGAGACTGCATAATGTGCCATAATGATATTAGAAAGACTGAAAAACAACAAATTGCCATCATAAATGTAAAACACATCAAGAATTATTGCATTTCAATATGGTCCATTACAATACAATATTTCTTTATTTTAAGCTATTAACGGGTTCAACCATTTCAACTTTGAATACTAATCTTATTTTGAAATTTTGTATAGTAAAATTTTTTGAGAAATTTTGTATATAAAATGTTAGTGGGAAATCAATATGATAAGAGGCAAATTTTGTATAAAAAAATGTGCTAATAAAAATAGAGTTATTGAAAACCTCTCTCAATATTCTAAATGCACTTGATGCCAATAAAAATTGTCTTAAATGAGATGAGTGCTATATGCACAGGATGTCAAAAAAAATGTCCTAAAGGAGGTGAGTCCAAAATGCACAGGATGTCAATAAAAATTGTCCTAAATTGGATGAGAGTCCATGATATTGGCTTCTGATTTCAAAAGATTAATGAACACTCCGACCATTGTCAAAATCTAAACCATATAAAACCCTTGCATATTTCTTAGTAGATCCATTGAAAAACCTTTCTCTCAATTTCCTAAATACACGAGATGTCAACAGACTGTCAGATCCAGCTTGATGGAGAATCATCTTTAATTGATCAATTGAGATGGTTGTATTTGCATGTCTTGAAATCATAACAAGTAAATTAACAGAAGACAACATTAAGGGACTGCCACTCTTTCTTGATTTCAGAACCATATTAAAAAATGAGGAGGCAATGTTATTACTCTAAATATTGATGGATGGAAGGAAAAGTCTCAATAGACAAGCAAGACATTTCGCAAGTGTTTTATAACCCCTTCGTACTTATATTTTCAACAGTTCCCTATTTTTTCTATAAAAGGGTCTAAAATTGCTATAAAGTATTGATCACCCTTATCTACTTTGAGTTTTTTTCAATGGTTCTCAAGAAGATTCAGTGAAAACATTGTAATT
The DNA here is from genome assembly GCA_027924585.1 of Larix kaempferi. Taxonomy (NCBI): domain Eukaryota; kingdom Viridiplantae; phylum Streptophyta; class Pinopsida; order Pinales; family Pinaceae; genus Larix; species Larix kaempferi. The sequence goes on along the minus strand of BSBM01000532.1, from coordinate 6,581,769 downwards.
AGATACCTATTGGGTGCATCTAGCTTATCATCAGTAGGTCTCTCCATTGAAATTTTATACAAGGTTGATGATCTTGAAGATGCTAGGGAAAATCCACTAAATAAATCAGTCTTCCTACCCATGTTTTCTTTCTCCATACATCAATCAATCCATATACAAAACAAACAAATATGTGTAACTTAATGATGCATTAGCCTAAAGACAAATTGCTAAATAGCAGAGCATGGACTCAATTTTAGCTTTTTCCTTTTGTGCAGGATTTCTATGAAGATTGTGTTTAACAAGTACCAACAATGTACTAGCATGTGTAGAGAAAGTAATACTTCAATCAATTAACTGCAAACTTATAATGTTTTGCATTGACTGGAAATGATTATAGGATAATGAACAATTTTGCGGATGTATGTGAGGTGTTCCTGCAACACATGTAGACAATATTTTATCACTGGGTGAATCCACGAATGTGGTTCACCATTTTTGGCGGATCGCAAGGGGAAATATCGTTTTTCGGACCCTCGACCGAGGTAATTTCAAGCCCTCGATCGAGGTTTTATATGCTCGATCGAGGGTTTAAAAATACCTCGATCGAGGGCTTTAACATACCTCGATCGAGGATGTTTTAAACCCTCGATCGAGGGTCTAAACCAACCCTCGATCGAGCAAAACCTCGACCGAGGGTTTCGTTAGACCCTCAATCGAGGGTTTGTTCGATCCGTCAGAAGAAAAAAAAAAAAAAAACAGGGTCCAGGCGGTTGTGCGGTGGGTTGACAGACCCTCAATCGAGGGTTTGCTTGATCGAGGGAATGCGACAGAGAAAAAAGAAAAAAATAGGGCCCGACCGGCCCTGTTTTCGTGCAGTACCTTGACAGAGACAGAGCAACAGCGACCGGGGACCTCAACTGAGCACCTGCCCGACGCCACCTCCCCACAGCAACGTCATCATGTCATCTATTCCACTAGGTGGGTAGAAATCTACCATTTGTTTTGTGATTTAAAAAAATATATATATTTCATATTTTATGTATAAATTTGTGTTTTTTTATCAAATCTAAGTTTAATTTGGTTTTCTAGAAATGGTTAGGATGTAGGTATTGAAACTAAACCGCCATTGAAACCAAACTTATCGAAAAAAAAAACCATTTGATTTAACTAAAACAAAAACCTATTTCAAACCAAAACAAAAACCCATTTCAAACCAAAACAAAAACCAAATTTGAAATAGATTTAGGGTTTTACATATTTGTCAGTTATTTGTTTAAATTATTTAATTTATTTTTGTTTTTATATCAACCAGTAGCATTTCACCCCATAAATGCTACCGGTTTTATTTTAAAATGTGATTTTACAAGCAGAAATGCTGCCCATTTTTTTTCAATCCTCTGAGAACGCCAAGAGGATTGAAAAAAAAAACCATTTGAACCTAAAACAGAAAACCATTTCAAAACAAAAACCAAAACTATTTTAAATTTGAAATACTTTTAGGATTTTAAATTTATTTGTTTAAAAATTATTTGGTATGTGAATTTGCAAGCAGAAATGCTGCCAATTTTTTTTCAATCCTCCAAAAACGCCAAAAAGATTGAAAAAAAATCATATATTAATATTAGTATTATAATATAAAAAATTAAAAAATGAATATTAATAATATATAATCATATATTATTTATTAATTTTTACTTAATTTATTTTTAAAAAATAATATTTAATATTAATAATATAATATAAACAAATTAAAAAATGAATATTAATAATATATAATCATATATTATTAATCATAACCATAACCATAACTAACTTACCAAATTGTCTTAAATAGGATCCCCTCTCAGGCCATGAAAAGTATGTCCACAATGTGAGCATCAATGAAGATAAATTGGCCTGGAACCATAATGGATAGCTTGGAAAAATTCCCAACATCAGGTGGCCTAACGTCATTAGATGATGTCTTTGAATGATATAAGCCACTACAAATGCATTTTGTTGGACTAGACTCCATGTGTTTGGATTAGATTTTTCCACCATCTTTGTGGAATACAAACTACAATTCAACAATAAAAACACCTTTTTAAAAATATAGACATTTCTAAAATGTAAAAATTATAAAAATGGCTAGACAAATAAAACTTACGGAAATGCTCTTTGGAAATTGGCAATGGATGACTATAGGTCCTCTTAGAACAAGCTCATATTACCTAAGATTACTTTGTCAACCTTATTGTTTATAAGGAAAATACAATGAAAGAATATTATTTTATTTCTATCCTTTAAGTCCCTTAACCATAGCTTTATGATTGTTATTAAAAAATATTGGGACTAGTGGTCAAAGAGGGATACATGGATTTCTCAAAGAGGGATACATTCGTGGATTCACCCTACAATCAATAGCAATTCAATAGCAAATGATCGCAACACATGTGGAATGGATTCTAATTGCATATTTTATTTTTATGATATTTTTGTCTCCTAAAGAACATTGCAACTTCTATTCAAATTGAGAATGGAAATTACATTGCTAAGACATTGTTGCACTTTTGGATTCAAAACTAGAGTTTACTTGTACACTTGTACCCTATTATTTGTCTGAAATTTGAACCCTCAAAATAATATTCCACCAATCACTAATTTTCATTATTTAACATTCTTTTATGTTATCAACAAAATGACTCATAACACTTTTGGAACTTTGTTTGAATACTTCTAGAAAGATTTTATGTAACGTTTGTAAATGTATTGTGTTTTATTTTGAAACTAAGAAAAGTTGTGATATTTTTAATTGGATGATGATTAATGTCATCATCATTTATCATTAAATTTATTGTGAAATTGTTAATTTTTTTGTCATTGAATGCATCATTGGAGTTTAGTGTGTCCCAAAAAACACTATGTTATACCTATATGTTTATGAATGCAATGGAATTGAATATGGCCCCAAAAAATTGTGGACGGGCATATATCAAACAACATTTTTTCAAGGTAGACACTTGTAAGGCCATACTCTATCTCTCCAAAAAGTATGCATTATTTATAATCCTATAGGTGCATGGTGGGATTCTACACATTTAATCTATGGTTCCCACTCGTATGTTGATGAAATTTGAGTTGAGCTTATGCAATATCCTTTGGTACTTGGATATCTTCTTTATAGAGTATTTTTGGCTAATCTAATTCAACTTTGCCTAAAAAGTGGCATGTATATATTTTTCAGATGTAGCAACCATAGTGATAAGTCGAGAGTCATTTGCAAGGGAATTCTGTCCATGTGGCTAAGGATAGAGAGACCAAGACTTGGTGATGGAGACCTATTGTGACAAGATCATATATGTTAGCTTATTGTACACATATTTGATTTATTAATATAGATTCATGCAAATTTGTTTATTAAGACTAATACTTGGTTGCAAATTACTTAACCCTAAAATGATTTAGCTCTAGAGGAAAACTATGAGAGTTGAGCAATGCTTTTTCAATCTAAGGTCCCTATGCAAGGACAAGTGATTAATTCGTAACAAATATGATGTTATTTCCCATGTAATGAGCATCCTCATAAACCATGTATGAAATTGAAACTCCCAATCCCTAGTTTTGTAGTAAACTAGAGCACTTGTTTCATCATTAATAAGTCTAACATACCTAAGAAGTACAATCATTGATACTAGAAATTTTTTATTTGCATTAATAAGTCTAGCATACCTAAGAAGTACAACCATGTATGAAGTACTAGATATTTTTTATTTGCACTGCATTGGTGTTAAATGTTGGGAATTTGTTTTATAAAATCTCACGATCCATTCATTATTAGTCAAGCTAATTTGTCTCATTAACATATTTTCAAATAATAATAATTTCTTTGTTATTATTTTGAAATGTAATAAACTATATAATGGGTTGTACTTCTCACGTGATCATTTCAGAGCATTTAGAATTTCATCTTGACTGGCCATATTTTAATAGGGTGCAAGATGATAATAACTTATGCTTAGAAGATGAAAAGAATAAAACGTATTCTCATCAATCTGTTGGTTTATTGTCTTCCACATGGGAAGAAAAGAATGCTTCAAAGAATTTATTTTTCGGAATGCCTCCTATTGATTCATCTCCACTTTTATTCAATGGAGAATTTTATTGTTTAAATGATAAACTATTTGAGACTAAATATTCTACTGAAACTAATCATGTTAATGGTTCTAATCTTTTTAATGATAACATGCTTAATATGAAGAGGAATGACATCTCATTTAATTTAAAAAATTCATTGCATGAAGCACCTCAATTTCGACCACGTTAGATTCTCATTCATTTGGTACAATTACTGAAGCAAACAATTCCATTCATAATGAACATCATTCATCTATAAATTCATCTCAATTTTTATATATTGATCATTTTACAATTCATGCTAGGATCGCATATTGGATTGAGGATTCTTACCTCAAGAAGTTTCCAATCAATGGTACAACCTTATTTTTCTTCATTTATGGATAGATTTTACAATGGTAAGCACAATGCATTTTGTTTAATCTTTCTTTTACCGACATGCCATTTCCAATTACTGATTGGGGAGATTTGTCATCATTTTTCATGCATGTAATTAATGTATGATTCTTACACCATTGTCTATAGTTCATCTCAAGGATCATAACTGTATCTTTCTTTTCAAATTTTGAATCCATTTGACCCTCTCGGCAGTCAACTGAAGTTTCACCAGGTATGAGTCTTTTGCTTGTCAGTTAAGATTTGCTTACTTTGTTAACTTCTAATTCTTTCTTTTTCCTTTTGATTTGTGATATGATTGTATACATGCATTTCTTTGGTGAGAATTTGGTTTGGATTTGGATTTGGTTCAACAGATTCATAGCTTTCTGCCTTATGGGGTATCACCCTCATTGATGGTACAAAATACTTGGTCTACTTTATTAAACCAAACTGGTCTACTTTTATAAACATGTCCCATCAAGAGATCATGCACTCATGAATTACAAATGGATTTAATTTTTCAGAAAACCCCGACAGTAGAATTACAAGTTGATATAAAGACTTGTATCCATATTTTTCTTTTCTAATCATTCAAATCACAACTAGACATAGGAAGAGAGCATACTCATGAATATGGTGACTCTCTATATTTTGAAATCTACAACTTTAAAATCATAGTAGAAAAAAATTCGTGCCTCGTATGCAAACCTTAGACTTTTAGCTCCTGAAACTCTACTTGTTTTTCCTCCTTCATATGCATCCCTTCATAATTTATCCTTCCAATGGTTAGTGGATGGGGTGGTTCTTACTGCACCACCAAATGAAATTGAAATAATTAAAAACTACTCTACCATTTATATTCAAATGAAATAAATCTATAGAAAATACACCCTCCTTAGAAAATTCCAATGCAAAACTAATCATGTATTTGTATGCCTTCATGCTACTCAGACCATGTTGTCACCAAGTTCTCTATTGACATGAGTTGTATTTGTACTTATCAATCTGGGGTGTCTGTAAAATTATGAGATGCCAACAAAATATATGCAGAACTAGGCATCTAAACTAATGCAACTTGCTTAATAGATCATTTCCAAATGTCAATATTAAACATTGAGGCTATATTCATTTATTTCACTCAACAATTCAAATAACTCACTTAGCTCTATCAAACACCAAATCCGAAAAAATAAATCTTGCAAAATTGAATCCAAAAATCTAAAACAATGATTGTAGGAACCTTCCTTTCACTCGATGGTTGAGGATCAATAGGAGCAAACTCTAGTCCAGTGGTGGCCTTGAATTTGAATTGGAATTGAAATTGAATTTGGAATTGGATTTGAAATTTAAATTTGAAATTTGAATTTGAATTTGAATTTGAATTTGAATTGAATTTGAATTTGAAATGTGAAATTTGAAATAGAATTTGAAATTTGAATTGAATTTGAATTTGAAATTGAAATGTGAAATTTGGAATAGAATTTGAAATTGAAATGTGAAATTTGGAATAGAATTTGAAATTTGAATTTGAAATTGAAATGTGAAATTTGGAATAGAATTTGAAATTTGAATTGAATTTGAATTTGAAATTGAAATGTGAAATTTGGAATAGAATTTGAAATTGAAATGAGAAAATTTGAAATTGAAATGTGAAATTTGGAATAGAATTTGAAAGAAAATTAGAATTAGAAATTGAAATGTGATGCAGATAGTCCAGAAGAGAGAGATTCGGTGCTTTGTGCTCCGCGAAGCACGAGTGGATCTGACATCGCCTGAGAGGGCGACCATCGGCAACGCTCCCGTTCACCGAGGAGTGATGCCAGGACGGGGTCGGCTGCCACTGGTGGCGGCAGCAGGTGAGATAGTGTGTCGGTTCATCTCGATGACATACATGTGGATCCCCAGGAGGAGGATGTGCAACAAGACACGAGTGCATTAGGTGCGTATTTTTTGTTAGCACATTTTCAGTAAATTTTTAGTATATAATGCATTGAATTTTAGCTGCAAGTTATAATATATATTTTTAGTAACATTTGTGTTTTAGTTTGGATCGCAGGTGCCCCATCAGGGAAATCGTATAATGATGAGGTTGCACATATCACTCTCGCTGACATCATTTCCCGGCGAGAGTGGGTGAGCTCATGTGTGAGCACTTTGAGGGAGGATTCTCCCACACGACGATCTTTGTCGATGATGTTATCGGCGATTGATGAGATGTTGACCCTCTACAGGAGGGTAGGACCTCTCAGTGACATTTGGTGACATTCATGCCAGAGGAGGAGAGATGGTGTCATTGGGATCCACAAATGGGAGGATGTCAAATTCGCCATAAGAGGGCATGACATCAAGGGTGCTTTATTCGACATCCCTCGTGACCGTGCCCCCGGTCAATGGCTTAAACTCAGGGAGTTTAAGTTGGAGGTCACTGCACCACATATATATGATAGATTCGTGGGAGCGCGGGGCATGTTCCCCCACCATGACCAGGTCCCATTGTACTTTGCAAAACATGTTTATGCAGAGTTTGTTTTGGATATGCACCTGGATTACAGTAGCACAGGGTCCCAGTTCTATGGGGATGGTAGGGGACACTCCTACCAACGTCTTGGAGCTCGGAGACACCCTGCCTTCGTGTCACCCGCTCTGAGGTTGATACCGCTTCCAGACAGGGCGGTTATCAGGTCGGGGGATGTGGCACAATCATCCTAGCTTGCTGCAAAGGCTAGAGCCGACCTTGCAGACTCGTTGTTCACTGCCTTGGGCAGTGTTGCTGTTGCTGTGCATGGAGAGGCATCTAGACCACCCCCTCCACCTACAGAGCTAGAGATAGAGCATGTCTCTGGTGACATGCTTAGGAGTTTCGATCGTGAGACCCTACTGCGGTATGCTGAGTCAGCGCGAGATGCATACTTTCAGTTATATCATAGATGCGTCGCTACACGACAGGTATACTTTTGTACAATTATGTATATATGTTCTTCATGTTACATCATATCAATGTCGCAAATTGAATGGTCAATAATACTTAAGGGAGTTGTATTCTATTGATCCATGCAGGGGACCCCATTCATGGATAAACTCTTTTCTAGTGAGCCATCTATTGGTCCGCCAGTCGGGGTAAGTTATAATTTATGTTCCAATTTAATTTGTGTTTGAATATTATTTCCCAGTTTAAATAATTTGTGTTTTATTTCTTAATTTTCAAGATTTATGTTGTAGATCTTAACTTCAAATGAATTTCAAATTGTACAGGGCAACGGAAAGGCGGTAGATCCTGATTATGGACATGAGGACCGCGAAGGTTCTGACAAGCCGGGTCCAGAGACACATGTGATTTTTAATTTATGTTCCAATTCATGTTATTTAGTCACATTTAGTAATTGATTTTTGTACTTTATGTTTCAATTTTTTATGGATGTAATGGCATATTACATAAGCATCGCAACAGGCGGGTGTCAATGCTGCAATGGATTTCACACATAGTTGGGATGTACCTCGAGTACATTATCCTGATGAAGGGCCATCTACCCGTATTCCTACCTAGATCCCAGATATCACCATTGACACGACGGATATGGCACAATTCCTTGAGGGTTTAGAGTCTCGGAGACAGCAGCGGGCTGCTACACAGGAGGGCAGTTAGAGGGACAATCACAGGCCTAGTGGGGGTAGTGGCCAATGAGTTGATGCTCTATACATTTCCATGTTTTGGATATTTTCATATTTTATATATTTTCATGTTTTGGATGATCTATATATACGTTATCATGTTTTGGATATGGATTTATATCATTTATACATGGACTTTTATCATATATGGACTTTGGATATGGACTTTTGGATATTTTGTATATTTTATCATATTGATGTTTTCATGTGTATTTTGTATATGATTTGAAATCGATTGTTTTTTATATTAGATCTAGACATAGTTATTACAGTTACAATTTATGTTTTGTCGTTTCAAATGCAAATTTAATGTGTAGTTACAATTTAGTTCAATTTAAAATGCAAATTTCAACTACATTAGAGAACATCTTCCAAAATTTAAAATTGAATACATACATTACGTTTTAAAATTGAAATTACAATTCCAATTAAATTACAATGTAAAATTTCCAATTTAATGTGTAATTTCAATTCCAATTCAATTGCAATTTAAAAGCTCATTTTCAACTACATTACAATTGCAAAAATGAAATCAACATGTAAAATTAGAATACATTTGAAATTAATAATTGAAATTTTGATTACATTATATTGTCTACACATTTCAATTCAATTACAATTTAAAATTAAAATCTCAAATTTAATGTGTAATTTCAATTGGAAATACAATGTGTTGTTCCAATTTACAAGTTCAATTTCAATTACATTACAATTGCATTTGAAATAAAAATTTTAAATTATGATACATTGTACAATCTAAAATTTAAATTGTACAATTTTACATTGTATATAGATGTATTTTAAATTCTCAATTTTGTATTTGAAATCAAAATTTAAAATTAGAATACATTTGAAATTGAAAATTGAAATTGACATTTTGCATTATGTTGTCTACACATTACAATTCACTTACAGTTTCCACATCCCAATTCAATTACATGGAAAATTTAATGTGTAATTTCAGTTAAAAATTCAATGTGTTGTTGTATATAAGAATGTTTTTGTCCATTGAGAGTGTGAAATATCCCTTGAGACAAAATTATATAATTACAAGTTATATAGTATGTAGGTAATCTTTGTGTTATTTTCTTTTAAGTGTGTGCTCTAATCTAAAGTCATAAAGGTATGGTTTGTTTTCTTGGCAATGCGCATAACCACCTAGTTAATATAAGAAATGGAAATATGTTGATAGCAGATGCTTGTACAACTATTTCATATGATTTATGTTTTGATGACAAATGGAGATAATGACACCATTTGATCCAACTAGGTAAGTTGCATATATGAAGGCATGTACAAGTTATTACCTTTCCATGTACTATGCTTGTATGTTGAATGTTCACATCAACATGTACAAAATAACTTTTTATTGAATGCAAGTATGTAAAATTAATGAATGCTTACATCAACAAACAAAATAATGTTTTGTGAGACTATGTTTCCCAACTACTTATGACAAAACCTTACAAATCATTTTGATGATATGGACGATGTAATCCTCATCTCATCATGGCTTGCACTCGATGCCATCAAGAACATAGTCCACCATGATACAAAATTATAACAAATGAAGTCAAGAATTATGTGAATTATAACAAGTGTCAAGCAAAGGGATTTTCAACCACCAAATCACCATAACTAAATGTCAATCACGAATGTTAAAATTATACTAACAAGGTCAATCTAATTATTAATCAATTGATTTGTAAGGAAATCAAATTGAAGGAGTGTTCTGGTGCCCTTCATTCCCCTTAGTAAGCAAAATTAAAAACTATGGATTGATTGCGGTCACATCACAAAAAAATATAGCTAAGGAATAGTCACATATATACCACACATGGGCCCATGTATGAGACCTCTAGTTGAAGCTTCAATGATAGATTATGAACAATCAAGGGAAACACAATAGTCCTAAATAGCGAAAATTCTAGGTTATCAATACAAGAATGTGTGGTCCAAACAATAATTATAATGCCCAAAATTATCTAAATTCATATATTAAATAATGTTGCACAAAATGGTAATCATTGTACAATTCAAAATTTAAATTTTACCATTCCACATTGTATAGATGTATTTTAAATTCTCAATTATATTACAATTGTATTTGAAATCAAAATCTAAAATTAGAACATGTACATGTTGAAGTGTATTCACATTGGAGCACCATGACCCAAATTTCACAAAAGCCTCCCATTTGGTATTTTTATTCTTGACATTAAAGCATCTACAAAAATACATTTATAAAACAACCTCCACAAAAATCTCCAATTTTTTTTTACACAAGACAACATGAAAACTATGCCAATGATGCAAGTGGCATACATGTAACTCATTTTGTGGCTAATGGGTTATAGGAATGCAAGTCTCCATAATACGATCATGGTCAACTTCTGTCATCTTCCATCTCTTTGGATCACCTCTCTTCACCTTGATTTCTGTTAAAGGTATCCAAGCTGCAACCACCAAATGACTGTATTGACATGATATATATTCAGGCATAAAATCTCTGTAAATAATGTGAGCACCTTTTTTTTCACTTTTTCAAAAAAGTGTCCCATTAGAACCATGTCTCCAACCTGGTATGTGAAGTCCCCATCTTGGTAGGGTCGCACCAATCTACTCTTTATTTGCGTGCACCGCATCAAATAGTATGCAACATTTTATTGGTTGTGGAGGGGTGTAATGACAATGAATACATCACCTACAAAATACATTACAAATATTATTCAAATGTCCTACGTGTAAATTTCTACAACATTTGTATATGTGTAAGATATAATGAACTAATTAACTTAATGAAGACTCTTGTACCTTCCCTAACCATATCGGAAACTCGATCATAATCTAATGAGACCATTGCCTCTTCAGTGTGCATCTCTTGCCATGTTGGAATTGGATGTGGGCCCTTTGGATTAAGAGATACAAATTTCCATGGTTTGACATATAAATCATTTTCACAGTGATCAAGCCCGCATCCATTTGCATCAATGCAAAAATCGCAAAAGCAAGCATTCTTCCTCGTTTCAATGGAAAATATGTCCCCCATATCTTTACTTCGAACAGAATGCAATTCCCTCATACCAGGGATGGTGTCACAATACCATGGCATGGATCTATTAACATCTCCAAGGGCAACATCCCAGAAGAACCTGCATGGAATTCAGTTTGTCATATGTAAATTCCTATCGAGTACATGTGTTCTTTTGGAAATGTTGATATTGAATGCTATTAGCTTATTAATTAAGTTTGGAGTTTATTACTTGCACACCGGCCTTGCTTGTTCACGACCCTGATGTCCCAAATGACGTGTGCACCAATCAACTACTTCAGTGGAGCATTTGAGTCGGGTTGCACCATGACTCATCTGGTACCTCCAAAGTGCTCGTTTCACACATGCACCTGCGCCATCATGTTCACCCTTCCCATGGCTTGTCTCAAAAAAGCTCCATGTGTGTCGGATTCCTGTCTGTTTGTGCAGGCGACTCAACCAATAAAATGAGCGTGCCGACTTGAATTGCCCTGCACACCCATCTGACCAAATCCAGTGTGCAGTAAATGATACGCCTCTCTGCCTGAATGAATCATAAATCAACCCAAAGCAGTGTTGAACAAACAATGTGTCATGCTCACGATCATCACTAACATAAAAATGGTACTCCTTGATCACTTCACGTGACTGGGGAGTGCTATCCCTACCATCAATGTTTTCCTGAGCATGTATGTACAATACATGTACGAAGATAGACACCTGGTCAGAGTGATAGTACTCACTCTGTATCTCTCTCTAAGGAGCAAAGGTGTAGTTCTCCGCAAAGTCTACCACTGATAAGATTTGTGCCCGGCTCAAATACCTCACAGGAATGTTTGAATTCTGAAGCTTGCCACTTGGACCTATGGGAGTGCTTTATGTATTTATAAATCTGACTTTGAAACTTCTCCATGAAATCTGAAATAGGAATCTCATCATCAAGCAAGTCGATCCTCTTGGATGGCACAGATGAAGAAGGTGTTGGATTCATGGTGACGTACTCGTACCTCTTCCACCTAATGGTGATATCTGACAATCCATGGTGTGTTGGATCGATAGGAAAGTTCATATGGAACAATGTCAAATCACCACATTCATGGCATTTTCTCCCACCTACACACCTCTTATTGAAAAACAAGTGTTCAGGATTCCTGTTGCATAGTATCATACAAATAAAATCTCACACTGTGTGAGGAGCTAGTACACCGTTCCAGTGCCTTTTGCAAAAATCCAGAAATGTGTCATAGTATAGTTGAAATTCAACGTGGTACCAACAGTAACAAGTGTCACGAATCGTATTCGACCTAATATACCATGGTTTCAATTTGTTGAACATGCTAAATGATATTTGAACACCATGATTGGTTTCTTGGAATTCCTCGTAAAGTGCAACTCCCGTCGTCTCCATCACATGCTTACAGTGCTCCTGATAAATGCCTCTGAATAAACGTTGTCGCAGGACATGCTTTCGATCTGGAATAGCATGAGAATGACTATCCCAAAACTCTATCAACTTCTCTCTAATTCCTGCTGCCATCCTATCTCGATAGGGTTCCCTACAAATAAGAGCCCAACAAGCAGCTACATCACTTTCATCTATTGGGACCCTGAATTTAGTATATTTGAGTAATGTTCTTTTTGAAACATTGAGCAATGATGCCATTGTTAATACCATTCGATTTCTTGAGGTGCTTTGTGCCACAATAGTTGTTGCAATTGCCTTACGAGCAGCTCGGGTATCATTGTTTCTTAATTTCCCAAATGAAGATAATGTATTTCTTACATTTTATATTGCATTCTCGCATATCTTTTTTGTTTTAACATCTTAAAAACCCAACAACTTTGTGGCACGTTTCAATTTTTTGTGTTTTATCAACCCATGTAGGATTTGAGCTTGTGCCATCATTGAATGTTGTTCAAAATATGACTTGATTATGTTATTGGCATGCTCTCTAACTCTCCGACCAGGGATCGAGTTCCCAATCTCTTCTTGTGCAGAAACAATTGCACAATCCTCTAGAAAATTTTCACCCCTTCCAACCCCGCTACAACTCCCAATTATATTTTCAATGTGAGAGGGAAAGGTGTCATGTGATGGTTGATCAGGATCATGAGGGGGCACAGGGTCATGTGATTCTTGATCACCATGATGTGATGTCTGACCATAATCTCTCCCTGCATAACATGTAAATTAATAAACTGAAAATTGGTTACTTGATAGTTGTGCATTGAACTTTAAAATTTCTAGTAACTTGAAATTTGATGTGGAAATTGAAAATTTGAAAAATTGAAAATTGTATGTGAATTGAATTTTCCAACTAATACATTGGCTTGAGAATTGTTCTAAGTAAAAATCGAAATTGCTAGTAACTTGAAATTTGAAACTGCTCTTGAGTAACTTGAAATTTGAAACTGCTCTTGAGTAACTTGAAATTGTTGGTAACTTGAAATTTGAAATTGCTCAAGCGATACGAACCGTTACACCAAAACCCCAAGGTGTTAGTGAAATGGTGCGGAAGTGATCGACAACAGTTCAACTGAAAAATAGATATGGACCCCAGGTATGTTCGGCTTCCTAAAAGTTCAGATGTTTCACTCGACCACCAATGTTGTCTGACGGCTTGCGTATTGAGGCAGTACCCCTCACTCCACGGCTCAGGTAAAACTGATAACCGCTTGGCCACAAACGACATCTCTTGGTTTACCTCACGGAGAAAAACTAGTCAATCAGGTAGGGGTCATTGTCCTTTTCGCTGGCAGGTCCTCTCAATGCGCCAGCTACTCTGGGGTTCCTGTGGTACTCCTCACAATGAGTTTTAGGGCTTATGCCCCTAGTACTTCCCACAGTTAAGCGGACAGGGATTATTCTCAGATCCGAACTTGCAACAGATGCTTGTAATTGCTAACTTAATTAAATTTGAGAATTGTTCTAGAAGTAAAGTTTGAAATTGCTTGTAACTTGAAATTGGTAGTAACTTGTACATTTAACTTTAAAATTGCTAGTAACTTGAAAATCAACTATATATATTTAAGTCAAAATAATTATTAATAACTTGATAAAAATTATTGTGGGCATACAAATTAATATCATTTACAATCATCACATTATATAATTGTGAGCAAATTTTCTTTATGCAATTTATGTCCATTTTACTTTTACATTACAAGAAAAATGTTATTTTAACTTTATGGTATAATTTATAAATAAATAAATATTTAAAATACAAGTTGCAAAACACCATGCAAAGAATAAATGATTACAACACTTCTACCCTAAAATTTCAAGGATAACATCATGCATCCCATGTTGTATATACATGAAATAAAGATTTAAGATTGATTTTCTACCCATGATAACATACCTATTATACTCTAAATGTGAGGAAAAAAACATTGATTTAGAGATGAATACGATATTTAATTAAAAACATTACATAGTGATATGATTGAGGAGAAATTCATAATTGTTAATGCAAAATAACATTTCCATTAGTTGATGATTTTGCAATTTTAACAATAGACAATTAAATGAAAATTGTAATTTTATCATAAATTGCAATTTAAGGATTTTTTTATTAATAATGCTTCACATATCAATGCAAGGTTGCAAACATTGCAAATTTAATTATTTCCAATTTGTCCTAACAAAATATATGATTCTAATCATTAATCTTATCGTAGTGATATGTCATGTTAAATACAAGTTGTACATTTAAATTTAAAATTGCTAATAACTTGAAATTTGTTGTATATGTAAATTAACAAATTGAAAATTGCTAATGACTTGAGAAAAATGTACAAGTATTGAAAATACATTAAAATAAGAAAATTGTTTGTACAACTAATTATGTACATGCAACTTGAAATTGTATATTTAGTTTGATAATTACTAATAAAGTTTGAAAATCAAGTATATATATTTAACTCAAGATAATTATTAATAACTTGATAAAAATTATTGTGGACATAAAAATTAATATCATTTATAATCATCACATTACATAATTGTGGGCACATTTTCTTTATGCAATTTATATCAATTTTACTTAAATACATTACAAGAAAAATGTTATTTTAATTTTATGGTATAAAATAAACAAATAAATATTTAAAATACAAGTTGCAAATCACCACAAAGAATAAATGATTACAACACTTCTACCCTATAATTTCAATAGTTGATGATTTTGCAATTTCAACAATAAACAATTATGGAAATTGTAATTTTTATTATAGGTTGCAATTTAATGATTTTTTTATCAATAATGTTTTACATGTCAATGCAAGATTGCAAACATTGCAAATAATTATTTTCAATTTGTCCTAACAAAATATATGATTCTAATCATTAATCTTATCATGGTGATATGTCATGTTATATGTAAATAAAAGTACATGTGATAGATAAAAAAAAATTAATGTAAACATTATAATTAAATAGCTCTTTGAACATTCATTTGTATTCAAATATTCATTACTATGAAAATATTGCCAACCAACATAACTATGAAAATATTCATTCATTTATTTTCAAATTGAATAGATTATAACTAATACATAACTATCACAACATGTTCATTTCAAAATATTCATTCATTTGTTTTGAAATTGAATTTTCTAACAAAACAAGAATTGAAATTATATTCAACTTGAAATTGTCAGTAACTTAAAAAATTGCAATTAGTTAAATATGTACAATTTAACTTGAAAATAATGTCCAAGTGTACATTTAATTTGAAAATTATTCTAATAACAAAGTTTATAAATTTGAAAATAGAATCTACTTGTGTACAAATTTCATTTGAAAATTGTTGGACAATAAAATTGAAATTTGTTAGCAACTTTGAAATAATTTGAAAATTGTTAAAGCAACTTTGAAGCATAATTTGAAAATTGTTAGCAACTTTGAAATAATTTGAAAATATTTAAAAATATGTTCATATCTTAACATGAAAGTAGAATATAAATTTACATGTTTCATTTCATTTGAAAATTGTTCTAATTTAACATTTGTTTAAAGCCACTTGAAAATTGTTCATTTAACATAAAAATTGTTGCAAACTTTAAAATTTAAATAACAAATTGATGAAATAAATAAGAATAACATTACCAATAAATATGAAATAAATTAAATTATGAAATTTAGTTAAATTTATTGGAAAATTGTTACTAATTTTGTAAATTATGTAGCATGATATTTAAATTATGATAGCATGTAATTCAATAATTTACTTTGGTTGTGCTCCATTGGAATTTGTTGCACCAAATGTGTATCATCTTCTTCTCTCAACCTTGCTCTTTGTTGTCTCATTCGTTCTCTACCCTTCTCACGTTCTTCATTGGCATTTTGTTGTCTAGCATGTTTTCTTTGTCTTTTTTTTTTATTCCCCATCAATCTACCATGAAAACAAACAATTTTTTTTAAAATGTTATAACAAACAACAATATGTTAGTATGAAATCTTCAAATATGCTTACAAAGAAATCTCACATGAATCAATTTACAATGAAAACAAATAATTTTTTTTTTCAAATTGTTATAACAAACAACAAAATGTTAGTATGAAATCTTGAATTATGCCTACAAAGAAATCTTACATGTCTAATGAGATCTAATTTAGCAATATGAAAATTACAAATCTCTAATTCAACAAGCTCAAATTGACAAAACTTTAAAGGAGAAAAAAATAGCAATGAGGTAAATTGTTGTTTGTCAATTCTTGTTTGCTGGTTATATACATGTTCGTTCATGTTTTTACGAGGGAAGGGTAGTTGGCAACATTAATTGTTGCCAACTCCTTTCGCGGTTTTTCCTCGATGTTTATAGATTTTTTTTACACACACAAATCCTCGATCGATCCTTTTTGACAGACCCTCGATCGAGGATTTAACAACACCTCGATCGAGATATTTTTAAACCCTCGATCGAGGTATTGTTAAACCCTCGATCGAGGGTCTGTTAAGCCCTTGATCGAGGTATTTAAAAAAGCTCGATCGAGCAAATAGTTCCATCGAGAGCTTAAAATATAGGCCGATAGCCCTTTTCCCTACATAATGGTTTTTTTGTCTGCCTTCCACAGAGTTAAACCATGTCATTAAATGCTCATTAATGAGCGGACTTGATACCATTGGATTCGTCAACGAATCTTCTATCTAGATAGATAAAATTTATGAATTTTTATTTTCATATGTCTTTTATTTTTAAATTTCTACTAAAAGTTGCTCTAAAAAACCATGCCGACAATTTCAATTGAGCCCAAAGATAAATCTACAAAATTCAAAATACACATCCAAAAAATTTGAAAAAATACACAAGCCCTAGATAAACGTGTCATCTTCAAAAGGGTATTTTTATTTTTCCAAATTATGTAAAAAATTAAAAGATTTGGTGCACGAACACACGTGTGCAAAATGCGACTGAAATATTCATTGGTCATTTTCGAAAAATAATAATAAATATATTTTTTCGAGAAAAATTAAAAGAAAAATATGTAAACCCTAGTGCATTCTGTCTAGATCATGTTCACATATTTCATTTTTTTTAATTATTACTTTAACATTAAATTATTGTGCACGAACACAAACTACTTGTTAATTTCTCTTCAAATTTTTAAGTACACACATTTCATTAAATGAAAATTCGACATGATAAATGACATTGGAATATTTTGAAAAAAATATCATTGAAAGCCAACATAATTCTCTACATTTCGTTTTTCAACCGCATGTCAAAATTCATTTGGAAAATATGAGTTTCAATGGCTTCAATTTAATACATGGATAAAATTTTCGTTTTTCACCATCATATTTGGCCAAAAAGAGTTACCCATCTTCATGGAATCACCCCAGCTAGATTTCTTGCAGTTATAAATATTGGCTCAAAACTAAAGGGAAGAATCTCCATTGTTTCTTCACTTGGTTTACCAAAACCCAGAAGGACCCTCTATATGGAATACATGATGAGGTAGCTGAAATGATTATAGAAAATTTGTGTCCAAATCCCCTAAAAGACTTCAATAATGAAGAAAA
This sequence comes from Larix kaempferi, assembly GCA_027924585.1. NCBI lineage: Eukaryota > Viridiplantae > Streptophyta > Pinopsida > Pinales > Pinaceae > Larix > Larix kaempferi. The sequence goes on along the minus strand of BSBM01000532.1, from coordinate 6,563,568 downwards.
TTAAGATCCTAGAAAGCACACTAATGGTTTTAATGATAATGAAGAAGATCAATATGATGACAAGGATAGGGCATGATCAGAAGTTGTAGCTCTTGTATCTACCATTGATTTGAACCAAGTGCTTGTTGTTGCACCAGGTCAAACAACGTCAAAAAATTGTGCAACACTAAGAGATTAGTGGAGCCACCTAAAAACTAGTTCAAAGTATTTTCATACAAATGAATGCTATCCATTTCACTTCTTAGCATTTGTTTGTTATTTATTATTCAAGTCACATGGGTAAGGTTTCTGGTTCCTGGGACTTACCTCCTGTGGGAAAATCATCTCTCTAGATTTGTTTGTACCAAACCCCCTATATATTGGCAATGTGTCTGTCATCAAAGCATTCCCCTTTCCTACTAGCACAAATGGTCCTAAAGTTAGTTGAGTCAAGCCCTCCATTGTCATAGGTGGAATGTGTTTTTTGCATTTGATCAGCCTATCTGAGGAAGTAAGTTTTATTGATGGTATCAATAGGAATCCTATGGAGTCCCATGGGTGTTGTGGGTTCCCTGACTGAATCTCAACTGGTTTCTTCTAGTGTTGGTATCACAAAACCATTTTGGATTATTGGGAAAATATTTCAACCGATTGGATCTTGACCCATCATTACTTCAATTGGGTTTGATCATTGATGGTAACTATAGAAAGGTTCCTAGAATTACAATGGCATTCCTGCATGGAGTCTCTATAGCTTTGAATAATTGAGTTTGGTTTATGATCAACTCATATCTTGTGGTGTGTTATTTACTTACTAATAGCTTGTCTCTTGACTCGGTTTCAAACACTTTGATCCAGTCTGCTTCAATTAGTGGGAGTGTACAAGGGGATTTGCCACAGAGAATGATCAAGTTCAGTAGAAAGTTTGATTGGTTTTTTTAACTCATGGAGAATCATCATAGCTTGATGTCAATCCCATTGAATTGCTCAGATCACATGCTTCAGAGCTACATATGCAAGATTCACTATGTGAGATGAATCTAAGATATAATCATTGACCGTAATGGTGGTTCCAAGTCGAGAGACCTATTTTCTCAAAATTCGCATGAGGACACTGTCCTTGTTCACCTAGGTGAGGAAGAGACAAAAATGAAGATCTGAGCACCCCATTTTGGAGTAGTTTCTTGATCAGGGATAGACTATGGAGGATTGGACCGACTTGATTCCATGAATGTGGACATAGAGAAACATGGACACATTTTCAATCTGTCATTTATTCTTGACAAGGACCTTTCTTATTTAAAAGAAAATTGGATTTACAAGGTTAAAATTTGATTGGTTAACGAATTAGGGTATTGGATGCTGCAGAATACCTATATTGTATTGTGAGTGATTCACAATGATTGATGAGAAAAATAGGAGTGGTGGCTCCTACAAGGTTTGTTTCTTTTCTCGGTGTTAACACCCAAAAAGTGCTCACTAGCTCATTTCCCTATTCACATGACCCATTTATCCACTTTTTCACCATCAGAGCCTCTGAAACCAACAAAAGGTCACCAAAAGACCTTAGTACACCCCTTTTTCCATTAAAAAAGATTATTTTTCCCAAAAAGCATAAAAAACCCTCAAAAAGGGTCCAAATTCCCAAAAATATTAAAAAGGGAATTAAAATATTATTTTTATTCAAAAAAGGAAAAAGGAGGGAAAAGTACCTAAACCATGTTGGTCAATACCATTTGGTTCCAAATGGTATTGACCAACATGGTTTAGGTACTTTTCCCTCCTTTTTCCTTTTTTGAATAAAAATAATATTTTAATTCCCTTTTTAATATTTTTGGGAATTTGGACCCTTTTTGAGGGTTTTTTATGCTTTTTGGGAAAAATAATCTTTTTTAATGGAAAAAGGGGTGTACTAAGGTCTTTTGGTGACCTTTTGTTGGTTTCAGAGGCTCTGATGGTGAAAAAGTGGATAAATGGGTCATGTGAATAGGGAAATGAGCTAGTGAGCACTTTTTGGGTGTTAACACTCGGTTAAGGGTTTCCAAGGTAAATCTCTGTGTACTATGTGTGAATGTTGTGGTGTAATCTCTGTTTTGCTTAAAAGCATATGTATGCTTTGCTTCTTTGCACATGTTTAAAACTTACATGGGGTATCAAAGATCGATTATTTGGTTTCAGGGGGATGCCTCTGTTGCTAAGGGTTCGACGCGATTGATAGATATTGGGTCTATGATAAACCTGGGTTTAGTGGGAGCTTTGCAACTTTGATTTGTGCATTGAAAGAGAATGGCGAGCAGTTCAAGAATTGAGATCGAGAAATTTAACGGCCAGAACTTTGAGCCATGGAAGATCAAAATGGAGGATCTTCTTGTAGATCAGGAATAGTGGATTGATGTGGATCTGGGTACACCACCCACAGGAACATCGAAAGAATATTGGGAGAAATTAGATAGAAGAGCGAGGAGTACAATCTGACTGTGCTTATCAGACTCTGTTTTGTTGAACGTATCTGGAGAAGAGACTACGGTAAAGCTTTGGGAGAAACTGGGGAGTTTGCATCAATCAAAATCCATTGTAAACAAGTTGTTTCTGCAAAATAAATTGTTTCACCTCAGAATGGATGATAGTGACACAGTGACAGAGCATCTGAATGTCTACATACTCTGGTAAGTCAAATAACCTATGTTGGCATTAAAATGGCTGAAGAAGATAAATCTATTACATTATTGTTTTCTTTACCAGATTCCTGCGACAACCTAATTGTAGCAATTGGGAGTGCTAATCAAGTGACTTTAAAATTTGATGAAATAGTATCATCCCTGCTATCAGAAGAGATGAGGCGGAAAACCATGGATACTCATAGCATGGTCGATGCCTTGTTTGTGAGAGGTCGCTCCCAGGAGAGAAACAAAAATAAAGGATCTAGGGGGAGATCTAAATCTAAGGGTAGATCTAAATCCCCAGGAAAATTTATAAGGAAGTGTTGAAAATGTGGTAAAGATGGACACTATAAAAAGGATTGTAGATCTAAGAATGTTGAGAAAGGAAAGGGATCATAGGATACCTCTACCACGGAGGAAAAGACTTCCTTAGAAGAAGGAGGGGATGTGTACCTAGATTTCACTGATAATCCTTCAGAACGTGATATATGGTTGATTGACTTAGGTGCATCATGTCATATGACCCCTCATAGGGAGTGCTTCTATGAATATAAATAGTACATTGGAGGCGATGTGTTCTTCGGAGATGATTCACCAGCCAGTATCATTGAGCATGGTAGAATCAAGTTGAAACTCAAGGATGGAAGGATTATAACTCTCCCTGGAGTACTACACATTCCAAATATAACAAGAAACTTGATATATGTCGGAAAGATGGATATTGCAGGTGTAAAGACTGTATGTGGAGATGGTGGTTGCAAAATGGTTCAAGGATCAACAGTATTGATGAGGGAAGTTCGGTATGGAACTCTGTACAAATTATTGGGAAGAACCATCATTGGTGAATATAATAGTTCTGTTGTTCCTGAGGGGGGAGATACAAAAGACAGAACTCTGACTGCATCAGGAGGAAAGACAATGCTATGGCATCAAATATTGGGGCATATCAGAGAAAAGGGCCTTAGAGAATTAGAAGGTAAAGTATGGTTGAAGGTATGACTGAATGCACTCTAGATTTTGATTTCTGTGAACATTTCATATATGGAAAACAGAATCAGGTAATATTTGCCTCTAGTGCTACAAGAACAAAGCGAATTTTAGAGTTAATACATAGTGATGTGTTTGGACCTATGCATGTTCCATCACTAGGTAGATTTGTGTATTATGTTTCATTTATAGATGATTTATTAAGGAAAACATGGATTTATTTCCTTCGAAAGAAATCTGAAGTATTTGCAAAGTTTAAAGAATTTAAGGCCCTTATAGAGAATCAAACAGAAAAGAGAATAAAAGTGTTGAGGACAGATAATGGTGGAGAGTTCTGTGGGAATCAATTCGAGGAATTCTATAAGAATTGCGGTATAGCAAGGCATAAGACTACTCGATATCATGGGGGGTGCACTAGCAAGGAAATATCATATCACGTCCATTCATATTGGGGGTTTGAATACTCTTTAAAACCTCAAAAATATATTGCCCCGTATTAGCGGTCAAGGGGGGTTTTTAATTTGACATAGTAATATAAATATTTGTCATGTCCCCTCCCTAGTGACCTTGGTCACCACTTGGATCCTCCTATCCCTAGGGGTCTAAGTTCATAATTAATTGAGAAATTAATTAATTGGGAAAGTTTTGAGGCAATTACACCATAGTAGTTAATTAATTATTGGATAATTAATTAATTGCTTAGTTAAATTATTTCTGAGCTGTATTATTGTCATTTAAATATTTATTACTAATAAATGTGCCAATTGGTTGATGACTTGGATAGGAAATTCGAATTGGTCAAGTAGGAAAAACTTGCCTAAGTGATAAATCTCATAAAAGCTAAGAGATCTAGTGGAGACACGTTGGCAAAGATGCACCAAATGGAAACTGACAAAAGCTGGTAAAATCAGGCAAAAGCAGGAAAGTAGAAAGTAAATAAAGTGGAGAAAGCATGAAAAGTAGTCAGAAAAGAATAGCAACAATCCAGAAAAGCTAACCTAGGCGCACTTGCTAATCTGAGTGGAGGAAGACAAAAGAAGGCAAGGAATACACCCTCTTTCACCCACACGTGTGGCTAGCTTGAGGAAGAAGTCATCTCTTCTATTTAACAATGTTTCTAACTCCATCTCTCACTTTTGATCATTGTTAGAATTTTGCATGAGAGCTCTAAGCCCTCCGATTGAGTGATGTGCCTCAACTACTTTTCTTGGGTGATGTGCCCCAAGGCCATGTGAGTTTTCCTGTGAGTGATTATTCAGGTCCAATATTCAGTATTGCAGCCATTGATATTCAGTTCAGGTCACCATTGAAGATTCAGTGCCAGTTTAGAGAGGAGTTTACCAGAGCAGCAGTTTACTAGCTAGGTTTGGAGAAGGTTCACCAGCAGATGAAGATAGCTAAGGAAGAGAGTTCCCAGGACTTCCAGTGAGCTCCAAAATTTATTATCAGGGGCTTCCATGTTCATAGGTCAACTTCAGACCTGATCTTTCATTCCTCTCCCACTTTCTCCAGTTGTTCAGCCAAATCTAGAGGTGTTTCCACTGATGGAGACAATCAGTTGAAGGAGGGTGCAGTAGTTGAGTTTTGCAGCAGTGGTTTCAGCCAAATCACTCCTTTGATCTGCAGTGATTCTGATCACTACATCAGAACAGATCCCCTATAACAAATCTCTTCTCTTTTCATGTTCTCCATCCAATGTACTGTAATTTCTAGCCTGTAAGGCAAATTGTTTAGAGAAGAAAGCCACTGGAATAAAATGATGGTTCTGTTATGATAAAATCAATGTGTTACTGTTCATATGAGTATATCAGAGCTGCATAATATTTCAGTACAGAGATTTTAATTCATTAAAGTCATTTTTTTCAGTAAAAAGGCAAGACTAGCTCCTTGGATGGTTTTCCTAGACTAGTTTTAGTGATTTCTTTGTAAACTGCAATCTGAGCACCCATTTGACCTCTTGTCTTTTGCAGTAGGTTAATAACTTGATATATTAACCATATCATCCCACAAAACCAGAATTTGAAATCCTTTCCCTTGCGTTTGGGAAGCCAGCAAATTTCCTAGCTCCACAATCCTGGTTAAGCCTCTGTCATCTAATACTTCACAAACCTCCCCAAATCTATTCAAGCATATTCCTATACCTTCTATGACTGATAATATCTCTGCCCTATAGCCCAGTATCACCCTACCTGTCTAGTTTGCATATGCCAGCTGCCCAGGGAGCCTTGAAGTAGGCAACAGTGCACCACTATTGCTGAAAAGTGAATGGTTCTGGTACTTAGTGCAAAGGACACATCTATTCTGACCTTCAAACCTGCTACTGCACCTAATGCCATATATTTTCTAGAATTAAAAGTTAATCCTACCAAACTCACCTTGAGCCTCAGTCCCCATCACTAACTACCCACCCTGCTCAGAACATTGTCAAGAAAATCACTAGTAATTTTGGTAAAAAAAATAAATTGGAGTTAATATCTTGGTCAAATATTACCAAGGATATTACAGTGGTATCAGAACATGTTCCTCTGAACCTGCTCTTGTTGTGGTGATGAGCTCAAGAAGAACACCTAGCACTAAAGGAAAAGACCCCAAAAACGCTAGGGAAGAGGAGGTAGATTCTACAGAAGGAGAAATACAAGGGAATAGAGACATTTCTGAACAGGAAGCCAATGATGAGTTTAGACAACTGCTTATTAAAATGGTTAGAGGGATAGAAAATCTAACTCATACTGTGGCATAGAATGGTCAAGAAACTAAAGAAATCCTTAGTAGACAGTTTGCACACAAAGAGGCAGAAGGGAGTGCTAGTGGTTCCCACCAGGGTGAAAGAAAGACATTTGCAAAAACCATTTTCTCAAAGACTGGTCCGCACAATATGCCTAGGGACTTTAAAATGGATTTGAAAGATCAACCTAGACAAACCATCCCTACCTTCTTTGAGGAAAATAAAGAAGCACCCGGTGCACCTGTAGCTACCTGTGAGGAAAGGCATGCAGTATATTTGACCTTGAGTGCTGAGTGCAGAAGAGATCTCACTTTCAAAGATTTTTCTAAGATTTACCTAAAAACTCAGCCAAGGAGATATAATAGGCAGCCAACAAACAATTTTGAGTTGAGGAATGCCACAGGTAAGGTCCAGATACCTTACTTTGATGGGACTGCAAAATGCATTGCTAGTTCCTGGGTGCAGAAACTAGACATATATTTTTAGTTGCATCCCATGCCAGAAAAGGATGCCATCAAGATGGCAGTTTTGCATTTGGAAGGAGAGGCCAGTGATTGGTGGTTCCATGGCATGAGAACCTTGGGACATGATTTAGTTGAGTCTTATGAATATTTCACCAAGAGGTTGGTGGAAAGATTTGATAGGAGGGATCCTGAGTTGTCTTTCCGTGAGCTGGCACATTTGAAACAAACCAACACTCCAGAAGCATATATATCAGAATTTCAAAAGTTGGTAGTGATGGTCATTGATATATCAGAACCTAGGTTGATCCTACTGTTCACAGAATGATTAACAAAACCTTTGCAAGGGTTGGTTAAAGCTTACCGACCAGCTACCTTACAAGAAGCTTTGAGCAGAACAAGGGATCTGCAAGATGCAATCCCAAGAACCAGATACCCACCTAAGTTTAATCCACCTGCAAAATTTCAGAATTCAAAGCCAAGATTCATAAATAATGCAGCCCCAAATAGGAAAGAATACTCATTCCGAGATCGGGATGAGTTAAGAAGGAAAAAGCTGTGTTTTTCCTGCCAAGAACCATGGGTTCCCGGGAACCAATGTGCAAAAGGTAAAGCTCACTACATAGAAGTATTTTCTGATAGTGATGAGGAGGAAATGAGTGCAGAAGTACAAGTGGAAGAACCAACAGAAGAAGGGTACAATACAACAGAAGAAGAACCAACACAAACATAAGCAAAATTTGCAGTTTTGAGTGGAGTTCCCCGCTACCACACTCTGAGATTTAAGGGAGTAGTGCAAGGGCAGAAATTTTTAGTGCTGGTCGATGAGGGGGGCACACATAATTTAATTGATGCAGCCATGGTGGAGAGAAGAAAACTCCCATCAGAAAAATTTGGAGGTTTCACAGTTATTATTCCTGGAAAGAACAACACTATGCAGTGCAACAGATGGATTCCCAAGATGCATTGGAGACCATACTGTAACTGATAGTTTTTACATTGTTGATGTTGATGATACTAATGTTGTGTTGGGGGTACAATGGATATTCTCACTTGGTGAGCATGTGGTAAATTATAGGATTCCCCAAATGTGCTTTAAAGATACTGAAGGTAAGCAAGTGGTTTTGAGAAAGGTTAACACCTACCCAAAACAAGTGATTTCTGCACATAGTATGAGATTTGTTTTGAGGCATGGAGACATAGAGTCGGCTGTTGAATGTTTTATCTCCACCAAAGGAACCACCATTGATGTGTCACAACATCCTGAAGATATCCAAAAATTGCTCCAAAAACACAAAAAGGTGTTTGAAGATCTGCCACATGGAAGGCCTCCTGATAAGGGTACTGAACATTGGATAGAGCTGGAACCTGACACTTTTCCCATAAAAATACACCCCTACAAACATCCCAAGAGATTCAAGGATGAAATAGAGAAGACCATCCAAGAGCTGCTTGAGATGGGGTTCATAAGACCAAGCTCAAGTCCCTTTGCTTCATCGGTGGTTTTGGTCAAAAAGAAAGATGGAACAATGTGCATGTGCATTGATTACAGAGCTTTAAATAAGAAAACCATCAAGAACATATATCTTATTCCAAGGATTGATGAGCTGATGGATGAGTTGCATGGAGCCAAATATTTTTCCAAGATTGATCTTCGTTCTAGTTACCACCAAATCAGAATGAAAAGTGAAGATGTGCAGAAAACTGCCTTTGGGTGCCATTTTGGGCACTTCAAATTTATGGCATGCCTTTTGGCTTGACAAATGCACCAGCAACTTTTCAGTCTTGCATGAACAAAATATTCAGCAAACAACTCCGTAAGTTTGTACTTCTATTTTTTGATGACATTCTGATTTATAGTAAGACATGGGAAGAACATTAGTATCACTTGGACAGTGTACTAACTCTACTTGCAGAACAATCCTTTTATGCCAAACTGTCGAAGTGTGAGTTTGGTATGAAGGATCTCCTCTATCTTGGCCACATCAATGGGCAAGAAGGAGTCAAGGTACACATGGAGAAGATCCAAACCATCTTAGATTGGCCCAGCCCAAAGAATATAACTGCTCTAATATGATTCATAGGTCTATGCACATCCTACATGAAATTTGTGAAGGGATTCTCCAAACTCACTTCCCCCTTGACATACCTTACCAAGAAGGGAGCTTTCTGCTGGAATGAGGAGGCTGAAAAAGCTTTCAATAGAATGAAGGAAGTTATGAGTAGTTGCCCAGTCTTGGTACTCCCAAATTTCAGCCAACCTTTTATATTGGAGTGTGATGCCTTGGGTGAAGGCATAGGAGCAGTTTTGATGCAGAATAAACACCCGATTGCTTATGAGAGCAGAAAGTTGCAGCCCCATGTGAAGTTGTACTCTATCTATGATAAAGAGATGTTAGCCATCATGCATGCATTGGCTAAATTCAGGAAACACCTGGTGGGAGGTAAATTCATAGTTAAAACAGACCACAACGGTTTGACGCACTTCCTAACCCAAAAGGAGCTGAATGACAGGCAGCAAAAGTGGGTAAGCAAAATTCAATCTTATGATTTTGATATTGAATATAAGAAGGGTAAGCTGAATGTTGTTGCTGATGCCCTCTTTAGGAAGCCTGTTTTTTCTTTGTTGCAAGTTCTTGCTGACTAGAAGGCACAACTAATTAAGGAATATGCAGAAAATCAGTTTGCTTGTGAATTGCTAGATAGAGTAAATCAGGAAGATCATTACCATGTTATCAATGATGTCATCTATTATAAGAACATAATTTTTCTAACTCCTGAATCTAAGCTAAAGGAGCAGATTTTGATGGCTTCCCACATTGCACCAGTAGAAGGCCATCCCAGTATTTTCAAAACTTACCGGAAGTTAAGAGAAAGGTTCACCTGGAAGGGCCTCAAGGAGGATGTTCTAAGGCATGTGAGTGAGTGTACTGCATGTCAGCAGAACAAGGTTAAGTACACATGTCCTGTTGGTCTCCTACAACCTTTTCCAATTCCTGGACAGAAATGGGAAAGCATATAAATGGACTTCATCACAGGTTTTCCCAAATCCCAGGGTAAAGACAGTATTTTTGTAGTAGTTGACAGGTTAACCAAATTTGCTTACTTTTTTGCTGTCACATCTATTATTTCTGCTAGTCAAGTTGATGCACTTTTTTTAGGGAACTATTTAGACTGCATGGGCTGCCAAAAATCATAATCAGTGATAGGGATAGTAAGTTTACCAGTGCCTTTTGGCAATCTTTGTTCGAATTGGTAAATACTAGTTTAAACCTCAGTACCAGCTATCATCCCCAGACAGACGGGCAAACTGAAAGAGTTAACCAATGGCTGGAAAGTTATCTCAAGAACTATGTTACAGGGAAGCAGAAGGCATGGGTCAATTGGTTACATCTGGGGGAGTTCTGCTATAACACCACATTCCACATGTCCATTGGAATGACCCCATTCAAAGCCTTGTATGGGTATGAGTCTGCCACTTTTGCAGATCTAGTTTTTGGAAATTGTAAGGCACGGAAGGCAAAGGATTGGCTGCAAGAAGGCCAAGACATCCTTAAAGCACTAAAAGAAAATTTGCAGGTTGCACAAAATCAGCAGAAAATCAATGCAGATAAAAATAGAATAGACCGAACCTTCCAAGTAGGAGACTTGTTTTATTTGAGATTGCAGCCATACATGAAAACCACACCTAAGACAAAGGGGGCTGAAAAATTGTTTCCAAGGTTTTATGGGCCCTACAGAATAACAAGGAAAGTGGGTGAAGTAGCCTATGAGTTGGATCTGCCAGCAGAGAGTAAAATACACAATGTCTTCCATGTGTCCTGTTTGAAGAAATCCTTGGGCCAACAAGTTAAGGTTTCAGAAATTTTCCCCCCCTTGATGATGAAGGACATCTAGTCCTAGAACCTGAAGACATATTGCATATCAAAGAAAGGAAGCTGAGAAGTAGAATTATTAAAGAATACCTGGTACAATGGAAAGGTTTGCCTGGTGAAGATGTCACCTTGGAAGATGAACAGATTCTGCAGCATCCTGGTTTGAAACTGCTTGAGGACAAGCAACCTTGGGAAGGGAGGAGTGTCATGTCCCCTCCCTAGTGACCTTGGTCACCACTTGGATCCTCCTATCCCTAGGGGTCTAAGTTCATAATTAATTGAGAAATTAATTAATTGGGGAAGTTTTGAGGCAATTACACCATAGTAGTTAATTAATTGCTTAGTTAAATTATTTTCGAGTTGTATTATTGTCATTTAAATGTTTATTACTAATAAATGAGCCAAGTGGTTGATGACTTGGATAGGAAATTCGAATTGGTCAAGTAGGCCAAACTTGCCTAAGTGATAAATCTCATAAAAGCTAAGGAATCTAGTGGAGACAAGTTGGCAAAGATGCACCAAGATGGAAACTGACAAAAGCTGGAAAAATCAGGCAAAAGCAGGAAAGTAGAAAGTAAATAAATTGGAGAAATCAAGAAAAGTAGTCAGAAAAGAATAGCAACAATTCAGAAAATCTAACCTAGGTGCACTTGCTAATCTAAGTGGAGGAACACAAAAGAAGGCAAGTTTTTCTAATCAGAAGTTTCCATTCTTGTCAAGGAATGCACCCTCCTTCACCCACACGTGTGGCTAGCTTGAGGAAGAAGTCATCTCTTCTATTTAACAATGTTTCTAACTCCATCTCTCACTTTTGATCATTCTTAGAATTTTGCATGAGAGCTCTAAGCCCTCCAGTTGAGGGATGTGCCTTAGATACTTTTCTTGGGTGATGTGCCCCAAGGCCATGTGAGTTTTCCTGTGAGTGATTATTCAGGTCTAGTATTAAGTATTGCAGCCATTGATATTCAGTTCAGGTCACCATTGAAGATTCAGTGCCAGTTTAGAGAGGAGTTTACCAGAGCAGCAGTTTACTAGCTAGTTTTGGAGAAGGTTCACGAGCAGATGAAGATAGCTAAGGAAGAGAGTTCCCAGGACTTCCAGTGAGCTCCAAAATTTATTATCAGAGGCTTCCATGTTCATAGGTCGACTTCAGACCTGATCTTTCATTCCTCTCCCACTTTCTCCAGTTGTTCAACCAAATCTAGAGGTGTTTCCAATGATGGAGACAATCAGTTGAAGGAGGGTGCAGCAGTTGAGTTTTGTAGCAGTGGTTTCAGCCAAATCAGTCCTCTGATCTGCAGAGAATCTGATCACTACATCATAATAGATCCCCTGTAACAAATAGCTTCTCTTTTCATGTTCTCCATCCAATGTACTGTAATTTCTAGCCTGTAAGGCAAATTGTTTAGAGAAGAAAGCCACTGGAATAAAATGATGGTTCTGTTATGATAAAATCAATGTGTCACTATTCATATGAGTATATCAGAGCTACATAATATTTCAGTACAAATATTTTAATTCATTAAAGTCATTTTTTCAGTAAAAAGGCAAGACTAGCTCTTTGGATGGTTTTCGTAGACTAGTTTTAGTGATTTCTTTGTAAAATGCAATCTGAGCACCCATTTGACCTCCCGTCTTTTGCAGTAGGTTAATAACTTGATATATTAACCATATCAGCCCATAAAACCAGAATTTGGAATCCTTTCCCTTGTGTTTGGAAAGCCAGCAAATTTTCTAGCTCCACAATCCTGGTTGAGCCTTTGTCATCCAATACTTCACAAACCTCCCCAAATTTGTTCAAGCATCTTCCTATACCTTCTATGAATGATACTATCTCTTCCCTATACCCTAGTATCACCCTACCTGTCTAGTTTGCATATGCCAGCTGCCCAAGGAGCCTCGAAGTAGGCAACAGTGCACCATTGTTGCTGAAAAGTGAATGTTTCTAGTACTTAGTGCAAATGACACATATGTTCTGACCTTCAGATATGCTGCTGCACCTAATACCATATATTTTTCAGAATTAAAAGTTCATCCTACCAAACTCACCTTGAGCCTCAATCCCCGTCACTAACTACCCACCCTGCTCAGAAAATTGTCAAGAAAATCACTAGTAATTTTGGTAAAAAAATTAAATTGGAGTTAATATCTTGGTCAAGTATTAGCAAGGATATTACAATATTGGGGGTTATTTTATTTTGGTGTGCCGAGGAATAACCTCCAAATCATGGGATGGATTCGTACCTCCAACTCAAGGGCTCAATTCATACCCACCCAAAACTTAAAGACCCTCCATTTTTATTTGATATTGCTTATGATCCTAAGTTTTACATAAATATGATAATAGTGTACTAATGATAATATTGATGGAAGTCTCTTTGGATTACTGGCCTTGAGCAATACTCATTTAATAACTTATTTAGGCTTGGTTTGAATTGATGTTATATTTTTTTTCATCTTTAAGTTAAGATATGTAGCTAATTGGGATTTCCGGAGTTGAACAATTGTACTGTATTTTTTGTAGGCATTCAAGTAAAAGATATAACTCTTCATTTTTTAGGTTTGGTTTTAGGTGGGTATTGAGATTCAATCAAACCTTGCTCCATGGAAGCCAACAAAAGTGAGATCAATTTTTCTTGGCTTATTAGAACCAATAAAAGTTAGATCAATCTTTTTTGACTTATTATTTCTTTCAACTTTTTGTATTCTTCTTTAACATTTTCACATTGCTAGTTAAGAATAGTTGTTAGATTGAGTTATATTTGGCACATTCATAATTGTAATTTCAATTATATTATGCAAGGTATCCCTCTTAATATTGTATTCAAATTATTTGACATGAACATATGTGAAAATATAAATCCTTCTTTACATACCCTATGTGTTATTGTTACCCTGAAATGGTATCATATAAGTCTCACCATCTGTGTATCTTTATAACCATTGCATGCTTGAAACCTAACAATGGATATTTTCCCCTCTCTTGTAAAAAACAAAACTAGATATAACCCAAGAAAAAGGTAACTAAATGTTGTTAATTTCCTTGATTGCAAGAATAAATGTAGAGGAAGTGGAGGAAATTCATTGCATCTTGTGAATGACCCAAATCCAAGCTATGCACATGATCATATGACATTATTGGAAAGTAAGAGGAATTTTTTTGTGTTCATTTGGTTTCAAACATCAACGATGTTTTTTTTGACTGGAAGGTAGGGGAGTCCATCCAAGAAAGGGTTTCAATTTTGAATTTTTATGGAGTTTAATTTATTAAGATTATAGAAAGCATGAGCTCTCTATGGCTATACTTATATTTACATGACATAAAATTGGTAGATTGGCAGACTGTGGTGTGAAGCATATCCAATTATCATATTTTCTAAGCATTACACTAACTATTGGACTATCATCCTTTTATATTCTTTGTTATGTTGATATCTTGATTGGGTTTCCTTTTACACATTTTTCATTCTCGATAATATTTCATTGGATCTTCCACTATCCAACACTACAAATTGCTCATTCACCCCTGCAATCCTGGTGGGATCATTATTAGTGTTGTAGTATTATTTGATTTAGCATCATGTTTTCTTATACTAATATGTGTTAGGGATCCTGTTTGTTACAACTTGATAATATGATATAATGGGGATATTAAAAATGGGTTGATAAAAATGGATACATACAATATCTGGTGAAACTAGGGGTTTATTTAATTGGAAAGGCATATTGGGAGGGGGGTTCAACAATAAAATTTTAGGAGGAATTTTCCAATATTTAGTAAGATTAGGGATATTCTTTGATATCATGTGAACGATCGTGCTACGTAAAATTTTTACTGAGTGAACCCCCCGTGCTCGATATACACCTCAATAGAATGAAGTTGTTGAAAGGATGAATAGGATGCTGATGGAAAAGGAAAGAAGCATGTTAAGCAGTTTTGGGATAGGACAAGAATTATGGGAAGAGGCAGTGAAGACAACATGTTACTTGGTAAATCGATCACCCACATCAGCATTGGTTGAAAAAACTCCACAAGAGGTATGGAATGGTAAGAAAACCTCTATTAAACATTTGGAATTTTTTGGTTAAGATGCTTATGTACATCTTCCAAAGGAGAAAAGGAGTAAACTGGACAATAAAGTTGAAAATGTATCTTTATTGGTTATAAAGATGCTATGAAAGGTTATAAGCTTTGGAATCCCGTAACTAAGAAGACTGTCTACAGTTGAGATGTTGTGTTTAGAGAGGTCGAAGAACTTTCCAAACAGGAAGTGAATCCAATGGAAAAGGAACCCGAGAAGATAGAGTTTGAGTTAGAAAATGAAGAATTTGACTCAACGAAAGAAGTTGAATCATAAGAAGAAAAACTTCATACCCCAGTTTTGAGGAGATCATCCTGAGAAAGAAGGAAACCAGAAAGGTATTCCCCTCCTAATTTTAGGTCTAGTTTTGCTTTTTCTACTGCTGATGATGATCCTAGAAATGTGAAGTTGTTGATTCAGATGATAGAGATCTATGGAAGAAGGCCATGCTTGAAGAAATGGAAGCCTTGGACAAAAATGAAACGTGGGATCTAGTTCATTTACTTGCTGGAAGAAAATTTGTTGGAATCAAATGACTATTTAAAAAGAAGTTAAATGTAGAAGGTAAAGTGGAGAAGTACAAGTCCCGCTTGGTAGAAAAGGGATATTCTCAGGTAGAGAGAATTGATTTTGGTGAAATATTTTCTCAAGTTTCAAAATTAACTTCCATTAGATTTCTTCTTTCTATTATTGTTACTTGTGATCTTGAAGTAGAGTAGATGGATGTGAAGACATCGTTCTTACATGGGGATCTAGAAGAAAAAATCTACATGAAAAAACCAGAAGGGTTCACAGTAAAGGGAAAGAAAGAGCTGGTATGTAAACTAAAGAATGTGGTACCAAACGTTTGACACATACATACTTGGATTGGGGTTTGTGAGAAGCAAGGCTGATCACTGTGTATACTCCAAACAAGTTGGTGATCACTTAATTAACATAGTATTGTATGTTGATGACATGTTGCCAATTGGAATCAACAAAGATGTTATAACGGAGGTGAAGTCTCAGCTATCCTACAAATTTGACATGAAGGATCTCGGTGCTAAAAAAATTCATACTAGGAATGGAGATTAAAAGAGATCGTGCAAACATGAATATCTGGTTAAATCAAAGAAAATATGTTGAGACAGTACTACATAGATTTAAAATGAAGGAAAGTGAGCCAGTCAAGGTCCCTATACCTACAGATGTAAAGTTATATGTAGATCAGTGTCCCAAGACACATGAAGAGGAAGAATATATGGCACGATTTTCATATGCCATTGTGGTTGGCAGTTTGATGTATGCAATGGTTTGTAACAGAACGAACATTGCTCATGCAATGGGAGTATTGAGCAGATATATGTCAAAACCAGGGAGGAGCATTGGATAGTTGTAAAGAGGGTCTTTGAATATTTGTGTGGCACTACAGATTATGCAATCTGCTACCAAGGAAGACCTGGACTAGATAGAGTAATAAATGCACATGGATTTGTTGATGCATATTGGGTTGGAGATCTTGATTGTAGAAGGTCTACAAGTGGGTATGTGTTTAACCTATTTGGAGGAGGTATCAGTTGGATGATCAAGAGGCAGGATGTAGTTTCACTCTCAACTACTAAAGTTGAATATATGGAAGCCACTCATGCAAGTAAAGAAGTTGTATGGCTGCAGAGATTATGTTCAGGTGTTGGGTTTGTACAGAAAGCTGTAAGGTTAGATTGTAACAGCCACAGTGCAATATTCCTGGAAAATAACCACGCTTATCATGCTAAGACAAAGCATATTGATGTGCAATATCACTTTGTGAGAGATATGGTTGAATACGAGAAGGTGTTGCTGGAGAATGTTGACACCTTGAAGAATGTTGCAGACTTATTAACAAATTTTGTCAGTATAGAGAAGTTCTCTTGGATTAGAGAATCTATGGGCATTGATGCCCTAAACTTGTGACTTTATGAGTAAACGACTCATTGTTATTCACAGAAAACAACAAGTGGGAGAATGTTGGGTATGTGTTATATTATTTGCATGTATGTGGAGGGGAGATTGCACCTAACGATCCCTCCGGCACCTTCACGGAAACGGTTGTTAGGCTGTTTTCGATACGAAAATGGTCGGTAGGTCGTTTTCGTTTGCGAGTGTAGCAAACCCAATTTTTTGGGTTGTTTTCGGTTATTTTGGGGGAATTTTCTAAAAAAAAGTAATTTAATCCTAGTTAAGGGATTGGGGTCTATATAATAATCCAGGTTAACAGATTAGGGTATTGGATGTTGCAGAATACCTATATTGTATTGTGAGTGATTCATAATTATTGATGCGAAAAATAGGAGTGGTGGCTCCAAGGTTTGCTGGTTTTCCTGGTTAAGGGTTTCAAGGGTAAATATTTGTGTACTATGTGTGAATGATATGGTGAAATCTATGTTTTGCTTAAAAGAATATGTATGCTTTGCTTATCTGCACAGGTAGTTTAAAAATTACAAACAATTCATGAACAAACTTCAAAGTAGCTAGCATTCAATCCAAATCTAATGCAACAATCGTAATGAAATGATAATACCAGTACGCAGCAGCATAGGTAATCACTTTTTATCAGTCTATAAGAGAAGAGATTGTATTTAATATTTTCACTCCAAGCCAAAAATAATAGTGAAATAACAACAAAAACAGTGAAATAAGAACAACTTTATTTGAGATGGTTTCAATAACCCAATGTGGGTGATGGCTCTCACCACTCTCCAACAAAGTCAAACAACTTAGTGATCATCAAACTCTCCTCTGGGTTGTAGTGACAATAAGCATCAATAGTTTGTTGGCCACTACATTTTCAAGAATACATGATGGTGCTCCACACACAATAATGAGATGGAGGGTAGGCAGTCTTCTACAATATTGTGTTAGCAGTACAACAAGTTCTCTATAACCTCGGTCAAACAATGTCTTCAAACAATAATGGATTATCATTTTTTTAAAATGACTTTTCATTTCAATACCAATCATTACTCCTCCATCAGTTGAAAATCGTTGGATTGTCGATTAGGGTTTCTTCACGGTGGTCGAAATAGTCTCTTCAACTCCTCACACAATAAAGAGAACAACTCCATGCTCAAAGGAGAGGTCGTAGCTACACATATGGAGAGATATTTAAATCACAACAGCAATAGAGATAAAAGGTCATAACCACCATATTTCACTACTACATGAAGAGTTGTTTTAAGACATAAGTTTGAGACAATAATCACAAAATGTCTCTAACCTATTCATTTGATTTTTTTTTCTAAAATATACCTTTGACTTTTGTGTCAAGGGCGACAAGTTAAAGGCGGGAAGAAAAAGTGACTCTTTTTTTTTTTTTTTAGAGACAATGTAGCTGGCACCCGATAATGCGGGGACACCTTAGAACAAGGGCGTGGGGGTTCGATCTGAGGTGGGGACGGCCACAGCCGACCGCCCCAGCCACCCCGCCTGTAAGCAAGACCCCAAGAAAAAGAGACTCTATGTAAAGCAAAAATTGGGGATTTGGCTCATTCATGCATCTTCCCTGCAAATATTGGGGGTTTTTCTCATTGATGCATCTACTTAGCAAATATTGGGGTTTTGCGCATTTGCAAATATTGGGGGTTTTTGAAAATTGATGCATCTACTTAGCAAATATTGGGGTTTAGCGCATCTGTCCGTGGATTCGACAGCGAGGGGTTGTTCCCTTAATCCCACTGCGTAGCCCAAAGTTTTCCCACTACACATTATCAAAGTCATGGATTCGATGGACTAGGGATTTTTCACCTGCACCCTGCACCATCACTTGGATCAGCCTTATTAGCAAGCACGAGCTACCAGCAATCAAAGACCTAGGTAGGGGAGCAATAATCATCCTATGCCGAGCAAGAAAAGCAAGCGCTCGGCAAGTTAAGATACTGTACATTCTGTTGCATGACTCCATCAATGGTACACACGGAAATCATGAAGTGGGGAAAGCTTCCGCTTCAATTCCACCTTCAGCGTGGATTGGATTCACCCGAAAATAGTTCCTACGCCCATGCCAAGGATGAGAACTTTCTACAATCGGCAGGAAAACATATCAACAAACGGTCCCATATCTGTTGGTAGGGAAAAGGTGGAGTACTCGACTTGCAATTTGTCATGGTGACGGAGCATACTTCTGCCGTCATTATTCCATTGATTGTAATTTTTTATTGTGTACAAAGTTGTTAATTTCTTCGTTAATGGTGCTCTCAATCCAGAAAACGTTTTCATTTGGACAGGGCTCTTTGTTAATGGTGCTCTCAACCCTGAAAACTTTTTCAACAGTTTCTTACGTTGAGGTGGGATTTTCCCTCACCTGGGATTTTCCCTTGCATGGAATAATGTAGCTTCAAGAAAATGTGCAAGTGCTTCAAGGATTCCAAGCCCTCAATCTGGTCAGGTATTCAGGCAAAACCTAGAACAAACCCTTGAATGATATGGAGCTAAAATTTATAACAAACTTAGAAGCTATCCAATAATGTTTTTAATGTATTTGTTTGCTTCAATGTCTTTGAAGGACTAGTTTGCCCTATTTCCGACAAAGGGTTTGGGATCTCTACGCACCTAGGGTTTGGGATGCCTATACTGTAGTTCTCTATGTGCCTAGGGTTTCAGATGGAGGCAGAGACTGTGTTTGAGGACTTCATCTACCACCTTCGGCACAGGTTTGCAATTCGTCTCACTAGATATTTTATATCCATAAAACTCTGTCAGGTATTGATTTTTGTTTAACAAAAGGAGTACTCAACCCCAGAGAAAATAGATTGTCTAGTGCCTCTCCATTGTCAACAATGAAAAGGTTTTTCACTTTGCAATTGAAGCTTCTCGGATTTGCTAGGGAGGAATGGCTCCAAGCCCGGCTAGAGGAATTGCGTTGAGCTCGAGCTTACTTGGACGTGGGTGGCTTGGACTGCACCCACGACCCATTGAAGAGCTGCCAAGTATGGAAACATTGGTGTCATTAGTTTTGCAGATGGGTTAAAGGCACTGCCAGCGCTGGAAAACTAGGGTTTACTCTCCTATTCCCCCACCTCTCCTAATAATTCCTTCCTTACTGAGGGGCGACCTACTCTCACGTGTCTGTCAAACGCCGTGGTGGTTTGTGCTTATGGTGTGGGTGGTCCACATATCGGAAGTCCTCTTCGAATTTCATAGAGAGCGCACCCAGCCCCCAACCGCCCATCGTGTCTGTGATACTCTACCCTCTACAATTCTTAGCGAACAATACTACGAAATTTCCGTGCAATATCACAACCAGCAGAGTATAATACAAATCCGTGAATTGCCAATTTCCTGAAAAGGCCTCAATTGCTTTTGCTCAGTATCTTGAGGCACATCATTCTCGAATTCTACAGGAAATTTGGGAGTAGGTAATGATTACCTACATCATACTTTACCTACTACTATCAAATCCTATGCTTCGGGCATCCCAATAATATGCTTCAGACAATCGGTGGGATTACCCTCCCCCAAAACTAGCTCAAACAATCCTTTTTGTTTTTGGGAATAAGTAATTTTTCCCTGATGGAAAGATATCGAATAAATTCCAGTCAATAGGGTATAGAAAAGAAAGAGTGATCCTGTTCACGCCTACGAGCTGGAGAAATTTTGGGCAGGGGAGCCAGATATATAATGAGAAGCTAAACATATAGGGTCGTTTCATCAAGTTCTGTAGCTAACAAGTTTTTTTTTTTGTTAAGCAAATACTTGTAGCTTTTTTTTTATCAACTGGGATAACAATTGTATTGGAATCATCGGTATAGGAAATTGGTTGTGATTAGTAGTTTGGCCTTCGAGGGCCATCTCGCCCATAAAAATGGGCCGCCTACGGTGCCTGTCTATACAAGCCGGATTGAAGTTTAAAGGAAACACACTCAAAAAGAAAATCAGTCTTCCTTGCTTACGCTTATTGGTCATCAATGAATGTTCCGCTTATAGCATTGACCCAAGTCCTAGAAAGATTTAAAATCCAAGGTGAATTATTAATTGGATTCAGAATTTGTTCCAAATGTCATACTCACTTTTATTGTATTGTCAAAGAGCTGATTAAGGAATACATATATTAAAGAGGACTTCAGAATTTGTTCCAACATTTGAATTTTGAATTTAGCCAAATTTAATTTTGTATTCTAAATATCAATTATGATATCTTAAATTGTTCAAAGATCATTAGGCTTTTCCCAGGAGTAGAATCTTTATTGACTGAAAGAATTGATCACACAACCTTTTTAAAAATATTTTGCTTGGAAATTTTCAACTAACACTTCTGATTGCATCCATAAAAATTTAGTAAGCATCATGTGTTTGTCCCAGGCTAATTTGATTTTAGAAGATCATGCATCTTTTAATGAAAATTTTGAAGTTAAAATTCATCTCAAGCTTGATTTCCATCTGGATTATTGAAATCCCAATTATTAAACACGCCCAGGATTGTATTGTCAGTGAAGTTCACATGCGGCCAGCTTCAAAGAATTTCTAATTTGAATCGATCACAGTACCTTCGGAAAGCACTTTCAATTAATTTTTCAGGTAAGGCCATGATTTCATACATCTAGAAAATCTTTTGTTCTTTAAAATGTTTGAATTTAATTTTTTTTTTGCAGATGCGCGAGTTTAATTTTCTTATTGAAACCTTTAAATAAGGAATATACAAAAATTAATGTTTGTAATGTGTTGGCTTGGGTTGAGCTAATAAGAATATCAGGAGTATATTTTCCTCTTTCTCAAATTTTTATATGCTCAAGGCTGTCCGTAGAAAGAGCAAACAATTATTCTATGTTCAACTTCAGCATTTATTGTCAAGTCTTTTTCAACTTTATATATGCTCAGGATTGTTACAAGGAGCGAACAATTCTTCTATGTTCAATTTCAACATTTATTATGATTGCTGTAGCCTTTTTAAGATTGCTTTAGAATGATTTCTGTAGCCTTATTTTTCCCCAAAATATTGTGAAAACAGCCCTCTAAAACTTCGACAGCAAGCGGAGTGTATAATGTTTGGATTTCGTGATGGCTTATGTCAAAGTAGTGAACATAATTGCTTGGCATTGATTACAGAGCTGTAAGTAATTATTTCCAAGCTATTTTGGAATTGGCAGCATCATTTTATCCATATTAAACTTTTTATCAAATATATTTGAAAGATATGAAGCTTATGCCAATTATTCTTCCTTTATATTTAGCAAATTATCTTTTAATTATATATATAGTAAAGCTAAAAATATAATATAAGATTTTTATTTTTTTATTTGAAATATTTATTAAGATTGCTGTAGCCTTTTTAAGATTGCTTTAGTATGATTTCTGTAGCCTTATTTTTCCCCAAAATATTGTGAAAACAGCCCTCTAAAACTTGGACAGCAAGGGGAGTGTATAATGCTTGGATTTCGTGATGGCTTATGTCAAAGTAGTGAACATAATTGCTTGGCATTGATTACAGACCTGTAATTAATTATTTCCAAGCTATTTTGAAATTGGCAGCATTATTTTATCCATATAATTAAATTTTTTATCAAATATATTTGAAAGATATGAAGCTTATGCCAATTATTCTTCCTTACAATATATTTCGCAAGTTATATATATATATATAGTAAAGCTAAAAATATAATATAAGATTTTAATTTTTTTATTTGAAATATCTCATTAATTTGTATAACATATAGTAAATATTTAAAAAATTATTTATTAAAGTGTATAAATAATCTTAATATAAAAAATACATATATTAAATTATAAAAAATTATAAAAACCTCTAAAAACATTATTTTTAAAGTTATTTATATCCATATCTATCAACCATAGAGGGGTTAAATATTTTGAGGTGGAAACCCATTTTAGTTTTAAATTTGAGCTAAGGTTTGCATCTCAAGGAATTTGATCCCTCTTGGTGCTTAATAGAGCTAGAGTTAATATGGATCTATGTTAGTATAAAGATCAATGATATGGATGTCTATAAAAAAAATTCAGTAATCACATCCGTCTATCATTGTTGAAGGCTAAAATCAATAGCCATTACAAACTAGTTGTTGTAATTAAGTACTTGGAAACTTCTATTTTCATCCTTTAAGAGAAACAAGCTTAGAATCTTTAGACGATTGGCATCCTAGGACAACCTGCACACTTGGGATTTCAAGTTGTTGAGGTTGTACACTTTTGAGTGATTCTAGTGCCACCAAACGTGATGTATGCATCCCCCTTGAGGTCGTATGGGGTTGTACAGGCCATATGTCTCTCTTCCTTCAAGTCTGTAAGCTAGATGGTGATGGAATTGGCTATCATTTGTTCCCTGAGAATCATACGAGTCAAGGAGAGCATACAAGTTGGATGGAATGATACATTCATGTAAGGATCGAGTATAAGAACCGAAAAGAAAAGATAAGGGACGCTACTACACAAGGAGGTGTTTTAAGACAATTCTTTTTTGTCTTTACTTCCTATCTTTTTGGTTTTTTTTCGTCTTGAAGGCTACGAAAGAGGGTTAGCAATTGCATAGTGGAAAATGTGTATATGCTTGTAGCAATTTACGATGATTGAGGGTTATGGTGAATCTGAGCAATATATGCTTGCAGTAGGGTTACGACAGCTCAGAGCAATGTTGAGAATCGAAGGTAGAGCTAACTTGAGAGCGAAGCTTGGGGACACATGAAAGAGACAAGTTGATTCTGAACCAATTGAAGTTGTAGGTCGATGGGTGAAGGAGCGATTTATGTGATGCCTTGGCCTATGCCTCTATCTCTGGTTCAAATGAAACTTGTTTTTTTACCTTTACCATGAATTTTCCCCTTGGTCTCTCCTAGTTAAACCAATTATGGGTAAATAGGAAACAAATCTCACTCTGGAACGGTAAATGGCATTGGAATTAATGATTTTGGATCCGAGATGGTCTGGTTGTAGGCCTACAGATAACAGCAGATCCAATTCTCAGTAAAAAATAAGGGGATCCTCTTGGTTGGATGAGTGAAGGGGCATTTTCTAAGCATTTCCTGTGATGCTTTGGCCTATGCCTCTATCTCTCGTTCGAACACAACTGTTGTTGCTACCTTTACCCCTGTTTTTTCCCATGTGTTCTCTACCAATAGACCACTTAATGGTAAATAGGAAAACGATCTCACTCTGGAATGAGCAATGGCCCTGGATCTAATGGGTTTGGATTTGAAACAGTCTGATTCAAGACCTACATGTAGCACCAGATCCATTAATACACAGTAAAAGAGAAGGGTATCCTCTTGGTCATGAGATCGATTCCATGTATTGATTTGCAGTTTCTATGTTTTGGGTTTTTCGATATATAGGGTTTTAGGGTATGGATGGATCTTAGAACAAAAAAGGCAATTCAGAATTATGGCATGGTGGAGGACAACTCTATGGTCTCCATAGTTACCTGGAGCCCTAGTCATATCAACTTCATCATGTGTAACCACCAGAATTTGCATGGAACTTGTTGCCCAAGTTCTTCAAGCACGAGAACTTCTCCAACTTTGTCACAAAGCTCAATAAATATGTATGTATGAATAATCACCTGAAGTCTTTTGTTTTTTTCATTGTTTGATTCTTTTTTTGTTTTTTATTGTTTGATTGTGGTTGCTTTTCCATCCTTTTAGCGCTCCCCCTCTTTGAATCCTATTTAATCGCCTATTTTTTATTTCCTCTTCTCAACTATGGTTTGATTTGACATCGTAATCTATTGGATAACTGTAATACCGATTGTCTATGATTTTCCCCATGTAGTTCCAGTTAGTCTTGATTAGGAGACTCGAAGGACTGTTCCACAAATGTCAGGACATTTTGTAAATGAGTTTGGGCCTATCTGACTTAGCCTCAATTTTCTATTATTCTCGAAATAAGGGAAATTTTTTCTTATGGACATTGATGCTTTGTGTTTCTAAAGTGGTTGAATTCATTGTTGTATTTAAATTTAAAGTAATTCCTAGTTGGTGTCCATTTATGTAGCCATGGTTTTATGGGGGTTTGGGTGTTCCGTTCTTCTGTAAATCAATGTTGGTCCTCTTAGGACCCCTGAAACTGCTTCAGCTAGATTCTCTGTACACATAGTAAATTAAGCGATCTGATAGAGAGAAATATGAGTTTGATTTTTTGAGGTGTTTGGTCTTACTCTATCGGATCAGCCTTCACTTTTCCCTTTACATAATCAAAAGAATACTTCAATGAAATGGTCAGCCCAGGGTTTCTTAGAAGTGAGGATCCTAAAGTAATTTATAATCAATCTCATTCACTGGTTGGTGCCTTGCCTCAACTCACTATTGATAGGCATCTCAATAAGTTCAACAAAGAAGAAATTTACAACTCTGGTTCAAAATCCATAAAGTCTGAAGAGACGAGGTCTTTTTTGGAAGCACGTGATGAATTATGGGCTTCTTGGCGAGAAGCTTGGACCATTGGATTTTGAACTCCCTAAGAGTCATTTGACACTGTGCATTGGATTTTAATTAGAATATAGATGCACATTGCTGATTAAATGATGTCAATGTTCATTAGCAGGAATGGTGGCTTATATTATTGCTTATGGGGATTCTATCCATATAATTATTATAGTAACTCTTTGCAACATGTGTTTAGTTTTTACTTCCACTGTTTGTTTACTTTTGAAGATTGTGGACATATATCTTGTGTACCACATGTTCACTATGTCTCGAGACACCCAACTATTGCCAAAGTCATAGAACAAGAATATGATTGTAGCATGGTCAGATATTAGTGTGTAACTATCACAGGCATGCCTATGATTTTGGGAATCATTAGTGCTACGGGCTGCAAAAGAATGTAATATGGTAATCACAAAAGTTGGATTAGTTCCTAAGGATCTTTAGTGATGGCGATTATTTCTTAGTTGTTTCATGGAATTTTACCATGAATTTTGCTAGCTCTCGATGCATAGTATTTACTTATTATCCCTTCATTTTCCCAATTATCTTATATCTAGATTTATAGATGCATTACTCTTGTTTTTTTCTTTTAAAATATGTAATTACTAAATTTTTAATGGTCTTGGGTTTTAGTGGCTTTGAACAACTAATCTCTTATTGCATTCAAAGAGTTTATACTCTTTATTTGACTGGATTTTGACATATTTTATGTAACTCCTCTTCAATTTGTATTTTTGAAATTATCAAAATGCTTTTTTTTTTTTTCCTTGGAAAATGTCCGTAATTTTATTTCAAAAAGATGATTAAAATTACATATTGCAGATGTAGTAAGATCAACAAGGATCCCTACATTTTCACATATTTCTGTCCCATATAAGCAGAAACAACAGCTTATAATGAGCTGAACCAAAAGAAAGAAGAACCCAGAAAATGTTGCCACAAGAAGTAGAACAGATATATCATGAACAGTGGTGAAATTGGGGCCACCGGTTTCAGGTCTGGTCCCTGAAACCGCCGCCGCCGCCACTGGATCGTGCAGACCCAATGGGTCGCCGCGCAAAGGCGCCACCCTCTCTCCATACTCAGAAATATCCATCACGCTCCATCAATGCCTGAAAGCAAAACCACGCAGGCCCAGCCATAGAGAGATGGCGAGATCTTCCAGAGAAGCAAGCAGGGTTTCCTTTGTATTAAAATAGCAGAAGATTGTTACATGAATGACAGGGTTTCTGTCCAGAATTTGCCAAGTCGGAAACCTCAAAACGAATTCCATTCCACCATGACATGCAGGTTTTGTATCTATTTTAAAGATCTGCCAGGGTTTTCAGGGTTTCATTCATAGGGTGCCCGTAGACTCCCCGGGCTTGACTGCAGTTAAAGGCAAAGCATGGAGCTGATTCCTCGTCCTGCCGAGAACCGTGGTCAGCTCATAGCTCAGAGGAATGTACTGGAATCTTGAGGGCGGAACTGCAGATGCTTTTGCCTGAACCTGCGCACATCTAGGCCCACTGCAGCAGCTTTCAATAACGGATCAGACCATTCTCAGGTAGGAGGCTTGCCATTGTAGGGTTGCGAGCACGGACCAAACCCACAATAACATCGCTGACGCTCCACAGTATCGACCTTCGTCTGATTTGAAATCTCTGTTATCTCGTCGCCATTGAAGGATCCGATACTAGGTCGAAGCCTGTGAGGCCTCCAAGATCGCAAACCCTTGATAGCCAAGCCGCCGTCAATGGAATGACCAGCTCGTGGTGGTAAGCGCTGCTCCGTTAAGCTGTGAGCTGGGTCGATGACCCACCGGCCTCCAAGAACAGAAGCCGTAGAAACTCCGACAGGAGCCGCCTTTGGAAGCCGTTGTAGAGCCACCGATGGAACCGCTCCCCATAGCTGAACCGCCTCACCACAATGCCAAGAATGTGTTGCCCCTCTGCACCTGCTGCCGCCGCCACAGGAATGTCCCTCGCCGTCGACCAATACAGTGAGCACAGAAGGAGTCTGACCAGGGATAGAGCCCTGGCCGCCGAGATCAACTCGGATCGGCTCAAAACCCTAGGTTGCAGAGCTCCATCCCCTGCCAGGCTCCCCTCAATTGCAATTTTTACTTATTCAATTATCAAAATGCTTTGTAGAAGTTCTCTCAACAATTATTAAAGACAATATCGGAGCCTCTTATTTTCTTTTCTTAATATTTATTCAGCCTTATGTTCTTGACTTGATGCTTCTATTATGATGCCTAACTGTTTGGATGCTTAATGTTCATTTCAATCAGTTTGGATTAGTAGTTTGTGAGATGCATCCTCCTCCTTTTATCTATTCATGTTACCAAAGTCAAAATCAGGAAAATCCCCTTGAGGTAGAAGAAGAGTTGATAGTTTGAATTGGATTTGGAAAAAATAGGTAAAGCAAAAGAGTTGAGAAATAGATTTGGATTGGGAAAACTTCACAATTACACAATTATAAAAATATTATTTTCACGGGTTTTGGGTGTTTTATAAAAACTTTGGCTAATCAAACATAGTGAAATTGAGTGATACTAATTATCTATCACGAGTTGGGAAAACGCTTTTGATGGAAGATTCCAGTCATAAAAATTCTCTTGATAAAAAGAAGAGAACTAACTTCTCATCTTCAATTCTAAGAATTGGCTCATAGGAGGTAAATGTTGTAGATTTTTGTAAGATTTATAATTTTCATCATAGTTGTGAAATCCATAGATTAGAATTGATCTGTGTTAGAGGAAGAATAATAGTTTTAAATCCATTTTGAGGGAGCAAAAGTATTTTAAGTGAATTTTTTTTTGATGCTTAATAGATTTGGGTGTATGACTGATTTATGTTAGAATATAAGGTTGTTGAGTCATGCTAAATTATATGGTGGTTGTTTAAAATCCACAACCATTATGGGATTTCATTGGATTTCTCGTTCAAGGCCATTGTAAGAACATCTAACTTCTATTGATGTAATTATTAGTTTTTAGCAAGTCATTTACTATTCATTTAAATATACTTTTGTTTTTTACAGTGAGTGCATATATGAAGGTGATTTGGTACCCAAGCGAACACATGATATGGCAGGTTACTTCTTATTTCAGAGGAGGCCAAGCAGTTCTATCTATAGGTCAGAACATAAATTCTTTTGCTATTTTCTTCACTTTTTAGAGGTAATTAATTATAATTATAACTAAAATAGAGTTATCTTAATTTCATTTAATATGCAAGAAAAAGTATTAATTGCAATAAATCAGAATATATGTAGAAGATGAAATCTCTTTTGTATATCTAATGAAAGATTAACCTTTAGCTCTTTTCCATATTCAATGAATATATAGTTGTTGGGTCTGACAGAGCATGTGAGGTGTCTATGTAGCATTCTGTAGATGCATATTATCTAATATAAAGAATGATAAATTGCAATTAGATATGATTCAACATTCATAATATACTACTTAAATTTGAAAAGTCATCAATATTCAATTACAAAATTTGAGCTCCAAAGTCAGTAGTTCTAACCATACTCCCCAACCTGTACATCATCCAGCTTGGCATTGTCTAAGTTGGGTCCAACCTGATTATAAGAATTGGTGTCGCAAGAATTGGTAAATACATGCTCTAAAGAAGAACAAGGGAATCCTAGTGGGGACATAATAGTGTTGTCATCCTCCATAAAAGTGGAGGCTTCATATGAGCATCTATTCCTTAATGAAAATTACAGCTAAACATGAGATATACATCTTCAGGGTTAACATTCCACAACTTTGTAGGCTTCTCCTTGTACTCTTCCTTTTCGTGGGATAGAACCCTAAGGTTACGATAAAGATAAGGAAATTTGATACCTTTGATGATCCCAATTAGTTTCACCTCATAGGTTTTAATTGTAACCTTCTCTCTTTAGTTTTAGCCTTTAGGGATAAGGGGAGCTATCAATTTCCCTCAAACATATTGAGTGTTGAGATGTGTTGTCGTCTCAGTATCATTAGTTGTCAAGACATATAGGTATGGTGTTAAAGGGAATCCTGGTTGAATGGGTTGATACAACAAAATTCATGGGGAGAGAGAATTAATGACTTTAATGTTTAAACAAATGGCATTGGTGAGGCATGAGAAAAGAGAGTGTAGAGGAAGCACTCGAAGCCTAAACCGCACCAATGTTTTTATTGTAAATATTTTCCTCAAGAGAGAACAAAGAACAAGTATAAGCCTGATTCAGGTAAGGGGAATTTGATCAAAATGTTTATCAAGGAATCCTGGAGCAAATGTTCCTATAGGAAGCACCGTGGGAGCTGGGTTATACAAAGACAAATAAATCGCAAATTACTATTCTTCTTCACTGCATAAGGAAAAGGATGGGGTGTTTGTACACTTGAAAGTATACCTAGAGTTGTTTTTGTGTGTGAGCATATTCAGAGTTTAGACAGTGAGTCTTGTTGCGTCACCAAACTTGGTAGTGTATAGTTGCACAAAGTTTCTTGTAGACTTGTAGTATTGTTGGTATAGTAAGGACTTCCATCCAAAGCAAGATCGGGCAAGTCTATTCCATTAATGATGATTAATCCAAAGCTTTCAAAGCCAATGTCTTGTTGGGTATGAACACGTATCATGATTTGGCATGCCAAACACATGTCATGTTTAGCATGAGGTAGGCAACATAAGTTGATTTGGAGGTTATGGTGGCTTTCTCTTACCTCTTGAGGAGTTCGGACTTGACAATGGATGAGCCTAACTTAGCATAGTGCATTCCTTTCCTGTATCAAGTGGCAGGAGTTTATGGTGGCTTTCTTCTACCTCTTGAGGAGTTCAGCCTTGACAATGGATGAGCCTAACTTAGCATAGTGCATTCCTTTCATGTATCAAGTGGATCAGTATAACTAACAACATACTAATATAGTATTCCAGGATTTTAACTGTTGATTTGGAAAGAACTGCATTTCAAAGCTTCTAAATATAACCAAGGCTACTCTGGAATTGGCTACAGGTTAAGATGATGACTAGCTATTCCTTTCAAGTTTCCCTGGTTTTGAGAATCACATGTTTGAAAACCCCTAAACCATGAGAACTTTATCAATTTTCCTACCTTTCAAAGACATCATATACTTCTCTTCAACTTAACATGGAATACCATTCATCTTCAACTAGGTCATTATATAATTTATATGCAAGTGATTCATGGGCAATTTTGTCACCCTTATGGAATATCTATAAATAAAGGGTAACTTGAATCAAAGATGGAAAGTTTGCAAGAATATTTTTGTTGGAATTTATGATATTGAATATCATAAAAATCATTATCAGAGTCATCATGTCCCTAAAAATAGTCCAGCCAAGTCGAATTTGGACTTTTTGACCAAAATTTGTGAAATAATTGGGCGAAATTCTGAGAACAATGGTCTCAAAGAACCATCTATATTTCCTAAAATGTGATAGCTGTGTGAAAACGGAGAGAGGCTTTTGTATATAAGTCCATTATTGACAAAAACCTCTCATGGTTTTTACAAATTCTTCTCCAGCTGTTCGGAAAGAGCGCTCAAAGATAATGACCAAAACAAGAAATAATTTACTGTTTAAACCTGTAAAAAATAGGTTGTAAAGGTCCCTTCGAATCTTCCAAACCATGATACTTGTTGAAAACCTGAAGGAGGTTTTTGTGAATTAGCCCGTGCTTGAAAAAAACCTCTTTTTTTTTCAAATATTCACTTCCAACTCCTCATAATACGTGCCCAAAGACAATGACTAGAACTGGAAAATACAGGAAACTATGCATGCAAAATACTCTGTTAATTCAAATCTTGTAACTTTGTTGTCCAATATATTATGGCGGCGACAATTACGGTCGTTCTTTTAGATATGCAGCGCCATAAACTAAAAATTTTGATAGGGAAGAAGGGAAGGAATAACTTCTGGAAATCAAAATTTCAACTTAGGGTTAACAATAATAAGAAAAAAAAGTGCTTTGTTACCTAGAGAGAATTTACACCTACAACAATATTTAAAAAAAGGGGCTAAGAAGTTCGTAAATAAAATAGACTTGTGCTAGCTATACGAATAAAATTAAACCAAAAGGTTATCATAATAGGAGGAACCTCTTGTTTACATAATTAGACTTCATATAAAAATAGAGTGGATATACAATGCATACGATTGAGATCTCTTTTAACCAGAGAAATTATGATGCATTGGTTTTTGTACTAAGTGGTCATAAGGCCTTTCTATGTATCTGGGATCAATATGCAAATATTTACAGATCTCCAATTCGTTACACAATTAGGGAAACTACTAGCATGATGTAAGTATAAATTGTAATCTAATAGGGTGGTAATTTTTTTTTTTTTCTTCAGTTGTAAATATTCATCTCACCTTCCCATTCAAAGTAAGTGATTTCATGTGAAGAAGTTCATATTGAGTTGATATATTTTACCTATCATAAATGATAACATATCAGAGAGTTTTAGAACCTAAAATGTAGGTAGATAATCTCTCCTTCCACCTAAGCTACCTAAGCTAAATCCAATCCACCCACTCAACGGAAAATCTAACAGCACTAACAACTGTTTAAATTTTTAAACCTAGGTAGAGAATCTCTCCTCCCACCTAAGCTGCCAGAGCTAGGCCCAATCCACCCACTCAGTGGACAACGTAACGACAATTGTTTAAATGGGTTTTAGATGGTTTTAAGCTTTTCTTTTTTGGTTAAATTGGGTATTATTTTGATATGTATTGTCATCCAACTATTGTCCTTGCAACAGGGCATTGAAAAAAGCGAGATGCTTTCATGAACAAGGGCATAATGCCCCCTATCGTATATCAGGCAATCTATTTTGATTATCTTTGTTGTGTTGGAGTTTATATTGTCTTAGCTACCAATTTTGGAGGAAATTTCATGGCTTTCAATAGTTGCAGCTATCATGTCTTTTGCATACTCTTAAATTGGACTTGGTCTTAGCATAACAAAAACTGCAGGTTTTACTAGCCTTGTTTTCATATCCTTGCTTGTATTTTCTCATCAAATTCAACTTAGGCGTAGTATTTTGTGATTCTCTCCATTTTATCTCGATTTTGCTATGAATAAGAACTACACCAATAGGAAATCAATTTATGGATTCCTGCAAGTAGTAAGCATCTCTCTGGAAGCCTAATGGGAGTACCTATCGGTAAAATTTCACCAGCAAAGAAAACCTGGTATATCTTCCATGCATTGGGAAACATAGCATTTTCCTACGCATTTTCCACGGTTCTTATTGAAATATAGGCAAGTGCTACTAGTAAGTTGCTAATATTTATTTCAGTGGCCAATATTGTCATACTCCTCTTGCTGAGTCTAAAATTGTGCATTGCACAGGATACCCTGAAATCTCCCTGTCCAGAGAACAAAACAATGAAATGGGCAACTAGAATGGGACTAAGCATTACTACAGTCTTCTACATGTCCATAGGATCCGTAGGGTATGCAACTTTTGGGAATGATGCTCCTGGAAATATGCTATTTGGGTTTGGATTCTATGAGCCATTCTGGTTGATTGACATTGGAAACCTCTACATCGTTATTCATATAGTGGGTGCATATCAAGTATATTGGTGTTTCTGCATGTTTACTTTGTTCAATGCCATTCGAGTTCCATGGATGAGCTTATCAGTTTACTGCTAGTTTTTTCATACATTTTCTCTCAACCTTTATTTGCAATAATTGAAGACTGGGTTCATGATAGATGGAACAGAAGAGGCTTTGTCCATAGGTTTTACACTATAAAGTTTCCATTTTGTGGATTAGTCCGGTTGACAATGTTTCCTCTGGTAATGAGGTGCTCACTTGTGGCGTTGATGATTTCGATTGCCATGCTCAAGCCATTTTTCAACGATATAATGGGGTTTATTGGTGCCATGTCATTCTTTCCGCTCACCGTATATTTTCTTGTTGAAATGTATATTGTTCAAGCCAATGTTAAAAGGTGGTCTACAAATGGATCTTCTTGTAGTCCCTTAGATTCCTCTGCTTCCTTGTAAATCTGGCTGTTGCCATCGGATCAGTAGTAGGGATCATTATAGGTCTCAAGCATGTCATTGTTTTCAACATGCAATATTAGCAGATTCCACCTATCACCCATTGTCTTGTTAGACATTGACCGCATCTTAAACGATCCAAGTTTGAAGGATCCACCAGAAATCTTAGATGTATAAGAAAATGAGTTGTGAACTCCAACATCAAAGCTATTATTTTCCGTTGATGATTGGTCTCTCTTAGTTGTAATGAATATGGAGAACAATATGATTTCCATCGTATTATACTCTTGTTTTCGATATAGATGCCATAAATCATGGTACTAGCTTTGCTATCAATAAGAATTTTCTCATTAAATTGGAACCATGGATACCTGCCTACTTATAAACCATGTTATAGGGTTTCACAAATTGTTACTAATTGAAATAAGGTTGAGCCTGAATGTGGAACATAGTGTCAGGTGTATTCTTCCTTTGGAATTTAAAGAGTTATCAGAAGGCTCAAAGTATCTCGGCTATTTCCTCAAACCTGCAAATTATAGGACCAATGATTGGCTATGGCTTGTTAAACGATTCGATTCGCGCATTAGTCATTGGAGCTTGAGATATCTTTCACTGGGTGGCCGGATTACTTTGGCTAAGTCTGTCCTCCAAAACATGGGAGTATACTGGTTCTCCCTCTGTAAAATTCCGTCTTCTATTATTCGCATACTTCGGGGAAAATTCTTCTGCTTTATATGGTCTGGTGGGGGAGAGAAGAACAGATTTCATTTAATTAATTGGAAACTTATGGCACAACCATATAGTCTTGGAGGCTGGAATATAAAGAATATGGAATTGTTTGTGTTGGCGCTCCATGCAAAGAGCCTGTGGCGTGTATTATTTAATAACTCTATGTGGGGCTGTATCATTCGGGCCAAGTATCTCAAAAAGGCTTCGGTTGCGTCCTGGTTTCGGTTTGGTCGACATTCTGTAAATGGTACTTCAAATATTTGGCGCGGGCTCATGGGATCTTTTTTTGTTGTGGCAAAGTGGCTATCATGGATTCCTGGCAATGGCTGGGATATCAGACTTGGATTGGACCCTGTTTTGGTGGCATCACCCACGTATCCTTTCTCGCCCGAACTTCTTGCGCATCTACGAGCTCGGGGGCTCTTTAACCTGTCACATGCTGTTACTTTCAATAATGGGGGTTGGATCACTGCTCGTCAACTTGGCATTCATGGGGCTATGGGAAAGGAATGGTCGGACTTCACTATGCACCTTTGTCAAGCAAACAAACATCCACCTCTGCGATTCTCCGGACAGGTTGGTTTGGTCTTGGGATGTTGCTTGTGGAATGGTCACTTCAAAACTTGCTTATGATTCATTATTTGCAGACTGTAAACCGAAAGCGGTTTGGTGGCACTCTGTGATCTGGAAGCTTGCCCTTCCTCCGAGGATTAGATGTTTTATTTGGTTGGCAATGGGCAACAATATTCTTACCTGGGATAACCTCTGTCGTCGTGGCTTCTATGGTCCTGGCTGGTGTCCTTTATGCTGTTTACACTTGGAGACGGTTGATCATCTCTTCTCTTCGTGTCCAATCATAAGGGAGCTTTGGATGCTTATTGTCAATTCTATTGGTATAACTGCTGTTTGGCACTCGTCCTCGTTGCAGGACAGTTTAGGTCAGTGGCTCAGCGACTCACATTCTGCTCGATGGTTAGAACTCCCTTGTTATATGTTGTGGGAGCTATGGAAGACACGTAACCGCTTTGTTTTCGATGGTACAGCTATAAATCTGCATTGGTTAAGCGGTCGTATCATTGCTTCTTTTATGGAGTTTAATTCTGGCTCAGTCCTTACAGGAGGCATGACTGTCTCATCTGATAAGCATACTGGTTATCGAATTGCTCCCCCGGTATTAATGTATCCTTGTGGGTTCTTTGATGGGGTTGCGGTTGGGGGGGGAGGAGATAGTGGGGCGGGTGTGGTGCTTCATCTAAACAACTTCGATTCCTATCGGATCCATTTAAATTTGGGATCTGGAACGAATACGCACAGTGAATTATGTGCACTCTGGCTTCTTTTATACTTTGCTCGGCGCTTACAGGTTTCCTCACTTGTTGTTATGGGTGATTCTTCTTCCATAATATCATGGGCCTTGGGTTCTTCCCCTCTTAATGTGTTGATCCTCACAGAATGGTTGGCTGCTGTTAGGAAATATATTAGTGACTTTCAGCATATTCACTTTACCCATGTTTTCCGCGAGATAAATATGGAGGCAGACATCCTTTCCAAGAGGGCTTTGGATTCACCGTCTGGCATTATCTTGTGGGAAGAATGGTGTGAGGACCTTCTTTTCTCTCGGGGCTCGATTGACCTGCTTTGGAGCTGACTCATATGGTTTGGACTTGTAGGACTGTTTTGATATATTTTCTCACATGTTTATATGCGGCTATATACTTGTGCAGGTTCATAGTTACTATCTCCAACTTCTTGTTGGATTTTTGATCTGGTTGGTTATGCGGCTCTATTTTTGATATTAGACACTTGTGTCTAGGCCTCTGGCTGTTTTGGACCTTATATTGGACTTATATTTCATGTATTTATGTCTTGGCATTTTGATACTTTGCCACTAGAGGTCTGTTAGCTTTTGTTCATGCAGTTGGTGGGATTCTGTTACAATATGGTGGCATCTTTTCTGGTTCTAGCTTGGGATTTGGTATGGATCCTGGATGATGTGATGTTATTTGGGGCTCATGTGCCCGTATGTGTTATACTCACATGCCTTTATGGTATGATGACCTGATGTATTGATCCTATTTACTATTTCGCGTTATTAATAGTAAGATATATTTTATGTGAAAAAAAAAGAAATAAGGTTGAGCCAAATCTTATCCAATACACAGAGATTTAACCATGTTGAGGACTACGAAGTGTTTAAAACTTTGTTAAGAATTGAAGTAGAGGTGATATGGTATTTCGAAGCTTCAAATGGAGAACAAGTAAGTCTCCAAGCTTAATTGGGATAGGTCATAATATTAAAGGCTCTATCAATGGAAGTGAAGAGGTTACATGGGGATAGTACATGCCATTTATGTGTTGACATAGCAATTTTTAATATAAACTTTACAATTAGCAATTACTTCTTAATGTGCAAAATTTATGTCTTATATTGTGAACATGTTGATTTTTTACTCTTATTTTTATCTTTCATAATTATTTAAAGGGTGTTAGCTCAATGGAAGAGCACCTGTGTTTCAAAAGCAGGATGATGGTGGTTCTATTCCACCATGCCCTACAATAAACACATTTAAAATATATAGGTGTTTTTTTAATAATTTTTTTCATCGCATCTTTTCTGGTTCTAGCTTGGGATTTGGTATGGATCCTGGATGATGTGATGTTATTTGGGGCTCATGTGCCCGTATGTGTTATACTCACATGCCTTTATGGTATGATGACCTGATGTATTGATCCTATTTACTATTTCGCGTTATTAATAGTAAGATATATTTTATGTGAAAAAAAAAGAAATAAGGTTGAGCCAAATCTTATCCAATACACAGAGATTTAACCATGTTGAGGACTACGAAGTGTTTAAAACTTTGTTAAGAATTGAAGTAGAGGTGATATGGTATTTCGAAGCTTCAAATGGAGAACAAGTAAGTCTCCAAGCTTAATTGGGATAGGTCATAATATTAAAGGCTTTATCAATGGAAGTGAAGACGTTACATGGGGATAGTACATATAGCAATTTTTAATATAAACTTTACAATTAGCAATTACTTCTTAATGTGCAAAATTTATGTCTTATATTGTGAACATGTTGATTTTTTAATCTTATTTTTATCTTTCATAATTATTTAAAGGGTGTTAGCTCAATGGAAGAGCACCTGTGTTTCAAAAGCAGGATGATGGTGGTTCTATTCCACCATGCCCTACAATAAACACATTTAAAATATATAGGTTTTTTTTTAATAATTTTTTTCATCTTGTCTCTAGAGAGACAATAGTTTGAACTAAAGATGTATTGTCTCTACATAGACAATAAGTCTTTAATCCCAGCTATAGTCTCTAGAGAAACAAAAATGAAATTGTCTTTAAAGAGACAATAAGTGACTTGTGTTTTATATGTCTTTATAGAGACAATTTTCAAGACAATAATTTGAGACACTCGCTTAAAGACAATATTTAAGACAATACACAAGTTTTTTTGTCTCAAGTTAAGACAATTTACTCTAAAATTGTCTCAACTATTGTCTTAAAACCCCCTCAATGTAGTAGTGTTTCTTATCCTCCAGATATTAAGAGGAAGGAAGTCGCAGTAGACCACACATGGACATCAACACAACTATGAGTTGAAGAAATAGGGTTTCGGTGCAGTTCCTTTACAAAAATATGCAAACAATCACTACACAGTAATAGAGCGATCCCAATGTAGCTCTTCAAAATACGTGAAGCTCATCGCACTAGAAGACAACTGAAAACAGTTTGGATATCCCATGATAGAGAGAATATACCCCAGTGGAAGAGTTATCAACAATCAATGCAAGAGTCTGGCACTTCTGAAAAAAGCAAGAGTCTGACGCTTCTGACAGAAGGGGTGCTCTTCTTTCGCAGTCACTCCAACAATCTGCAACTGCAATGTACCTCAATATTTCTTACACAGTATTTTCCAAACAGCAAGCAATATTTACCAAAACGTGGTCTCCATATTTTCACCTCTAGCTGAGTCCGCAAATAGCTTATGCAATATCCAGAGAAGTCGTAGCTCCATTGAAAGAGGTCCCGTGCTCCCAAGCACTAGAGTCTATCCAGTCTTCAACGATCTCAGCAACAGATGTGAGAGGGAACGTTGTGGATAAATGTCGAACACTCCAACAATTGAGCCAAATTTTAATGGCATCCCCAAGTGGATTCATGTGTTCAGATGGAGAATGTTACTTAATAAATTTTAATTATTGAGGCCGTAAACATGCGTTAGCGATCCGAGCTAAATCAACTTGATGAAGATCTCTAATAAAGAGCATGAAATGTGTAACACTGTGAGTCTTCAATGCAGCTCTTTTGGGCATGCTTATCAACATTAATTCATCCAACGAAGTCTTCTCCAATGTAGCATAAGGAATCTTTGATGCAGCCATCTTGTGCGGTGAAGTCATGGATACAAAACTCAGAACGCCGATGGAGTGATACCTTTAGCACTAGGAAGGAATATGTTCTTGCTCAATTCACAAAGAATGAGAAAATTAGGGTTTCCATTCGAATAATGTATGCAACAGCTCCTCAAGTATTCAACACATAGATAGGAAAATATTCAATGTAAGAGAGAGAGGTCGCAGCTCCTTTTCCATCGAGATGAGAGGTAGTAAGCACTTAAACAAACTGGGTCGCAACTGGAGATGGAGACGGTCTTACTCTCCATCGTAGCAGTACAAATACGCGGAGATAGAATGCAGAAGAGGAACATTCTGAAAAGAAATGATTCTAGCGGGGTAGATGAGAGCATATTGGAATGCAGTAGGAGTTACTGAGAGCAGGTCTGGGCTGGCATAGAACACACAATATTTTTGCATAGATTATGCCAGATATGGCTTCATTTCGGTTTTGAATATGGAAAAATTAGGGTTTTTGAGCTAGACGTTTCATTGATAGAGGAGATAGTCTCACAAATGAGTAGGATATGGCAACGTTATTGATTAAAAACGTTGAGGGTAGGAGATGGAAGACAGCCTGGGAGAAGGATGCAGAGAGCAACATAAAATCTCAGGGAATATGGTAGATCACTTAGGTCTCCACGCAGACAACCGTTATAGCAGACTAGCAAAGATAAGGCAGAGCTGGAAGAATAAAAACGTACTAAGAAAATGTTAGAAATAGTAATTACTTCAGTTAACTTAGCTTTTACATTCAGTTCCTATCTAGACGTGACTGAAGAGCCGTAGTTCATTCCGCATTATCTTTGTTTTATTTTTGCCTCCAACCTTCAGTTTGGTATCAGAGCTTAGGGGAAGATCAAATTGGTAGCATATTTTTCGGGAGAAGCCAAAGCCGTAGCTTTGAAGAATTTGTAAGTTTTTTGAAGAATTATCACACAAAAAAAAACACAATTTTTTTTTTTTTGGAGAAATTATAAAAAAGTTTTTTTTTGGAGAGCACGATAGTTGCTAGTGACCCGCGATAATTAGGGCAAGAGAGTAAATTTTTTTATTTTCACAAAGTTGTTTTTTCTTTTACGAGATTCTTTGAGTAAGAATTTTTCTTTTTACAAAAGAAGAAGATATTTTTCAATTTTGTTTAAGAGGGAGACATTATTTTGAAAAAAGAGGAAGGAGATTATTTTTGAAAAAGCTAGTGAAGGACACCGCAACATCTATGGCTTCCAGCAGCAATCAATCTCAGATTTCTCCTCTTATAGGGAAAAATGACTATGATGTCTGGGCCACGAGGATGGCGGTTTATCTCAGGTTAGAAGATGCATGGGAATATGTCGTGTATGGCTATTCCGAACTTGCAGATGATGCAGCTTTTTAAGCCCTTTCAAATGCAGAAAAGGATGTCGTGCGAGCGCACGGGAAGAAGGATGCAAAGGCACCGCATCTCATTATGAATGCTTTGGATAACAACGTATTTCCAAAGATATCAGCCTCGTTACATGCCAAAGCAGCATGGGATACCTTGGCGACCAGTTATTAGGGTGCTGGTAAGGTATAGATAGCTACACTCCAAAATCTGAGAAGAGATTTTGAAGATCTTAAGATGAAAGAATCAGACTCAGTAGATTCGTTCATGACCAAAGTCATGGGTATTGTTAATCAACTTAATATCTATGGTGAAAAGATGGAAGATCAAAGGGTGGTTGAAAGGGTTTTGAGATCCCTACCCCACAAATTTGAGTTGAAAGTTTCAGCGATTGAAGAAGCGAAGGATCTGAGTACTCTCTCTATAGACGAGTTGACCGGATCTCTACTTTCATACTAATCCAGAATCAGCAGGAATGAAGAATCCTCTCTGGAGAATGCTTTCAAAGCACATGTCTCATTCTCAAGAGGCAGAGGAAGAGGCAGAGGCAGAGGAGGATCAAGAGGACGAGGCAGAAGTGGCCGAAGTAATGGCAATGGAGATCAAGATCACCATCATAACCATGAAGGCGGAAACTGCGACAAAAAAGGTCAGATAAATCTAATATTAAGTGTTATTATTGCAATAAATTTGGGCATTATGCTCATGAATGTAGAAAGAAAAAGTCTGATCAAGCAAATCATAATGCTAATGTGACTAATACCACTGAGGATAAAGACGATATGTTATTTCTTACATGTCATGCTGCACACGAAAGCCCAAAGGGACTTTGGCTTTTAGATAGTGGTTGCCTTAACCATATGACAGGTGACAGAGGTCTAAATGAAGACCTAGATGAATCAGTAAGGACAGAGGTCAAAGTTGGCACGGATGAGGTAGTCCCAGTTCTTGGCAAAGGAGTGGTCAACATTCTGACCAAACAAGGCCAACAAAAGACAATCTTAGATGTCTATTATGCTCCAGGATTGAAGCATAATCTGCTTAGCATTGGGCAACTCACTGAAAAGAAATACAGACTTGTCTTTGATGGATTAGACTGTGAAATTTATGACAAACCCCCAAATCGACAGTTGATCATCAAAATACAAGTGACTGGGAACAGGATGTATCCACTAGTCATGAATTGCAGCAAGAAGGTAACTTCTTTTGCTCAAAAAGCCATTTGCATGGATCATTATTGGTTATGGCATTTTAGATATGGACATCTTCACTTTGGTGGTCTCAAGTTTTTGCAGAAGAAGAGATGGTAAAAGGATTACCCCCTATGAAGGAGCCAGAAAGCAGTTGTGAGTGTTGCATCATTGCAAAGCAGCACAAGGATAGCTTTCCTAAAGGTATGTCTCGAAGGGCACATGCACCTTTAAAACTTATTCATATTGATCTAGTTGGATCAATGCAAACTCAATCGATTGGTGGAAGCTATTATTTTCTTACATTTATTGATGATTTCAGTAGAAAAACATGGGTGTATTTCCTTCGTCAAAAGTCTAAAACTTTTGGCAAGTTCAAGGAATTTAGGGCTTTGGTTGAAAAACAAAGTGGTTATAACTTCAAAGTATTGAGATCAGATGGAGGGGGAGAGTATGAGTTAAAGGAATTTCATGATTACTACAAACATCATGGAATCAAGAGGCAATTCACTACAAGATATACACCTCAGCAGAATGGTATTGCAGAATGCAAAAATAGAACCATCATGAATATGGCAAGAAGCATGCTGAAAGGAAGAAATTTGTCCCATGAATTTTGGGGAGACGCAGTGGCTTGTGTTGTTCATGTGATGACTAGATCTCCCACCAAAATTGTGAAGAACAGAGTACCAGAGAAAGCATGGTCAGGTATGAGTCGTAATGTTTCTCATTTCAGAATATTTGGTTGTGTTGCTTATGCTCATGTTCTTAAACAACGAAGAAAAAAGCTAGATGACAGGAGTGAGAAATGTATATTTCTTGGATACGGTGAACAAACTAAAGCCTACAAGCTGTATAACCCTATTACTAAGAAGGTTATCCTCAGCAAAGATGTTTTTTTCAAGGAGGAAGAATCATGGAATGGAACCATAGACAAGGGTGTGGGAGCTGCAATACCCCAACCAGAAGATTGAGAAGATGAGGAGATGAGTGGACAACAAGATCCAGTAGCATCCTCACCAGTAGCAAATACTCAAGAAAGAACACCTAGAAACTCAATTCGAGGTGAAGCATTAAGTCCGCAATCAGGTAATGAATCTGATCACAGTAATAAAAAGACTAGAAGATTGACAGATATTTATGATGAATT
Source organism: Larix kaempferi (assembly GCA_027924585.1). Taxonomy (NCBI): domain Eukaryota; kingdom Viridiplantae; phylum Streptophyta; class Pinopsida; order Pinales; family Pinaceae; genus Larix; species Larix kaempferi. The sequence goes on along the minus strand of BSBM01000532.1, from coordinate 6,521,570 downwards.
GGATGCAAATACCAATTATGTTTTTATTGCTAGTGAACCTGTGTTTTATGAAGACGCTGTAAAACAAGAGCATTGGGTAAATGCTATGGACAAAGAGATAGATTCCATTGAGAGAAATGATACATGGGATCTAGTTGACCTGCCAAAGAATAAGAAACCCATTGGTGTGAAGTGGGTTTATAAAACCAAACTCAATGAAAAAGGTGAGATTGATAGGTACAAGGCAATGTTAGTAGCAAAAGGTTTCTCACAACAACCAGGTATTGATTTTGAAGAAACTTTTGCACCAGTGGCAAGATTGGACACAGTAAGAGCAGTCCTAGCAATTGCAGCACAGAAAAAATGGAAAGTGTATCAGATGGATGTCAAGTCGGCATTCTTGAATGGAATTCTTGAAGAAGAAATTTATGTGGAGCAGCCACATGGGTATGAAATAAAAGAACATGAAGAGAAAGTTTACAAGTTGAAGAAAGCTCTATATGAGCTCAAGCAAGCTCCAAGAGCTTGGTATAGTAGAATTGATTCTTATCTGATAAAAAATGGTTTTAGCAGAAGCAGCAGTGAACCAACACTTTACACAAAGGTAAATCAACAAGGACATATTTTAATAGTTTGTTTGTATGTTGATGATATGATTTTTACAAGTGATCTCTCAGTAGATGAGTTCAAGGTAGCTATGAAGAAAGAGTTCGAGATGACAAACCTTGGATTGATGAGGTTCTTTCTTCGCCTAGAAGTAGAACAGTCAGAAAACAGGTATATTTATCTCTCAAAATAAATATGCTAATGAAGTTCTTAAGCGATTCAGAATGCTTAATTGCAAAACAACACCTACACCAGTGGCAACAGGTACTAAGTTGAGCAAAGAAGATGGCAATCCCAATGTAGATTGAACATTGTATAAGAGACTTGTAGGAAGTCTCATGTATCTCACAGCTACGAGACCTGATATTATGTTTGCTGTTAGCTTGATTTTGAGGTTCATGGAATCTCCCAAAGACTCGCATTGGCAAGTTGGCAAAATGATCTTACGATATGTTGCAGGGACTTCAAGCTATGGAATTTTATACTCAAGCACTGAGTATGATGTTTTGACAGGTTTCACTGACAGTGATTTTGCAGGAAGTTTGGATGACAGGAAGAGCACTTCCGGTCATGTTTTTCATCTTGGATCAGGGGTGATTTCATGGGCATCCAAGAAGCAACCCATTGTGACACTTTCATCGGCAGAAGCAGAGTATGTAGCAGCGACATCAGTAGCATTTCAAGCAGTCTGGTTACGCAGAGTTTTAGAAGGTCTTCAACAGAAACAAGAAGGACCAACCACAGTTTATTGTGACAACAATTCAACAATCGCTCTATCCAAGAACCATGTTTTTCACTAGAAAAGCAAGCACATTGATACCAGATATCATTTCATAAGAGAACTTGTGAACAATGGTGAAGTTCGTGTTGAGCATTGTAAATCGAGTGACCAATTGGCTAACATATTCACAAAGCCATTGGCAAAAGATATTTTTGAAATTCATAGAAATAATTTAAGCATTGTAAAAGCTGCAGTAGTTAGCAGTAGTAATTAAGAGGGAGTGTTAGAAATAGTAATTATTTTAGTTAACTTAGCTTTTACATTTAGTTCCTATCTAGACGTTCAGTTAATAAATGCAACAATGTGCTTTGCATGATGCAAAAGCTAGGTTAGAGCTTTTAGGGTTTTCCATAAGTGTTTAAATACACATTAGATTATTGTTTGTATTACATCGGTTGATCTCCGTTTATGAATAAATATTGAAGAGTCGTAGCTCATTTCGCATTATCTTTGTTTTATTTCTGCCTCCAATCTTGAAAAAAGTCAATTCATAGAGCAATCAATGTAAGCCCGAGCATAGGAAGCAGGATCATTAAAGCTCTAATACCACAGTTAGGTGCCTCGATTGGGTAGATAACCAATTTCATCAACAATTGTACAATATATATAATGAGATGACCATTGGGTTCAAATTCCCAAGTTGTCTCTTGGACTCTCGTGTGACTCTTGGTATTCCCTCAATGAATTTGGTACACTTACGTGAATGGTGCACAATAATCCTAACACCAAGGATTAGGATCCAACAATAACTTTGAAATTATCTACAAAAAAAAGAAAACAAAATGTGGTAGCCGATACACTTTCAAGAAAAGAAGATGACATTGAGGCCTTAATTTGTGCTATTTCCATTCTGCAATCTTATTGGGTAGAAGAACGGATAGAATGGAAACAAGATCAAAAGGAATACAAGATTATTCAATAACTACAAGAGGAACCCTATGCATTAGATAAATTTGTGTGGAAGAATGATTCACTATGGTACCAAGATCACTGAGATGGTCCGATCATGCACCAATCCTCAGATTTAATGCATGTGTATCTCAATGTGTTTGGTTCTCTATCTTAGAACTAGATCTGTGGAAATCCTGATAGCACTCTGATTGTCACAATAGATGACTGGTGGAGTACTAAATCGAATCCCAAACTTTAATAGGATGCCCCGCAACCAGATGCACTGTGTGGCTGCATTGACTGCACCTCCATACTCGGCCTTTGCTGAAGAAAGAGCTAAAGCAAACTATTTTTCCTCGACCAACAGATAGGTCTAGATCCAATCATGAAGACAAAACCAGATGTTGACTTTCGATTGGAGTTGTCTCCAACCCAATCTAAGTCAGTGTAGCCAACAAGGCTTAGAGGAGACCCAACTACATAGTCAAGACCATAGGTCTTTGTCCCTTGCAAGTAATGCAAGATCCTCTTTGCTGCCTTCCATTGAAGCTCATGAGGCTCCTGTGTATTTGGAGACAGCGCTAACTGTAGAGGAAATATCAGGTCGAGTGTGTGTAAGAAACAATAGACTACCAATCATGATCCATGTCGTGTCCAGGAAGCACGAGGGGGACAACAGTTCCATTGAATGAGTTGGCTCTATTATGGCGGAAGCTTAATAAACAGAATGAGCAAAGCAGGATTACGCAATATAGATAACACATATACGCACAGACAATATGCAGGAATGCGAACTGTTCTTCTATTACTTGCAAACAGATCAAAACTGATATATGTTACAATGTTATACATGCTTATATAGAATTCTAAGACGCTTGGGTGCCTGCCCATTACGTTTAGTTACAAAGAAGAAGTTAGAACGGTTTCAACAGTTCAATCGTTACAGTTGACTAGAAGACAGAGAGACAGTTTGTCAAAATTCGGCAGTCGTTGGTCGCATGTAGACGCTACTGTCGATGTCACGAATTGCAATATTGTAGAACATGTAGAAGGTGCAGAACATGTCGTAGTATGTCAAAGTCGAGACTCGTCGGAGTTGTGTTGAAATCGAAAACCTGTCGAAGTGCTGAAGTTGTCGCAGTCATGTCGCGTCGAAACTTGTCGAAGTTGTATCAACATCGATGACTGGTCGAAGATGTGTTGAAGTCAGCATCCAATAAAAAATGCCAACTACGATATGGATCAGACCTTTTTCCTTAAGAAACAATGGACCCCATTGTTTGCTCGTGAAGGTGAGGAAACTTGTCGATCACCTCAGTAGCAAAGTACCACTTTCCTTGGGATGGGATTTGGCCAGCTTTGGCAAACTGAAACAAGGGAATTGTGCCCGTCCTTGTAAGGCGTACTCGTCGTCCCACAATGGTGTCGCAAGGAAGAGGCTCCTGAACATCTGGATGGATGTCTTTGGGTTCTGCTGTGGATAAGTTGTTCTGTTCCAACAAGGGTGTATGGTATGGTCGAAGAAGATCCACATTGAAAACTGGATGCAGACCTAGGCATGAGGAATGTCGAGCTGGAAAGCGTTTTCACCAACCTGTTGAAGAACACTGTATGGACCATATCGCAAAGGCTTGAGTTTCTTGAAAGGACCAGTGAAGTGCTCCTTCTTAAGATGTAGCCAGACCTTATCCCCAATTCGAAATGTATGAGGAATATGATGCTTGTCGTGTCGGGCCTTAACTTTCTCGTTTGATATGTGCAACATATCCTGAGCTTGCTTATGGATGTCGCAAATATGTTCTCGAAACTTGACTGCTTTATGAACTTCTCGCTGGTTGTGGTCTGTGTCGGAGTTTGGCTGTGTTGAGGAGTTGATCAAGTCGATAGGTGCTGAGGGTTGAAATCCATAACCGACTTCAAAGGGACTCTTGCCTGTAGAGCTGTGCTGAGCATGATTGTAGCTGTGTTATATGTATGGAAGATTATCATCCCATGTGCGTCGATGTTGGTGATTGTACATGCGAAATAGTTGTACTACCAAGCGATTCACAACTTCTGTCTGTTCGTCAGTCTGAGGATGGAAAGCTATTGACAATGAGAGTTGTCTGTCCAGCTGTTTCCAGAGGGTCTTCCAAAAGATGCTGACGAATCTGGCATCTCGGTCGGAAATGATGGTTGTGGGTAAACCAAAGTGTTTCCAAACATGTGTAAAGAAGAGCTGAGCGGTCTGATGCGCTGTCGTGATCTTCTTACATGGTATGAGAATGGCCATCTTCAAAAATCGATCGACTACTACTAATATTGCGTCATGCTGATGTTTGGTAGTAGGATAACCCGTCAAGTAGTCCATAGAAATATATTCCCATGGTCAACTAAGAAATGGTAGAGGTGTATACAATCCCCATCGTCGATTATGTGGCTTAGCAATGGCGCAAACCACGCATGATCGAATGTACTTGTTGACGTCAGATTTAAGTGCAGGCCAGAAGAAATACTTCTGCAGAATAGCAAGTGTTTTTGCTATTCCAAAGTGTCCTGCAGTCTTGTTGTAGTGCGCGTCCCAAATGAGCTGCTAGTGTTGCTCACCAATCGGTACACAAAACTATCCAAGCTTGTATAGCAAGGTGTCTTTCAGGAAGTAGTCGGAGTCTGAGGTCGACGACTTGTTAGTCGATAATTGCTGGTAGACTGTTGATAAGTCATTGTCGTCCTCGTACAACTGTTGCCAAGTGGTCGTGTCGTATCCCTGCATACTCATCATTGTCAAAAGGAGAGCAATGGGTGGTCAACTGAGGCAATCTGCGGTGGCGTTAGCCTTTCCTTTTCGATACTTAATCACCAACTGGAATTGTTGTAGGTAATTAATCCACTTGAGTTGTTGGTTTGTCTGCAACTTTGATTGTGTCGGAGCGAACTGTAGAGGCTTATGATTAGTGAGAATGATCGTTTCCTTACCAAGGATGTAATGCCTCCATTGCTTGAGATCTTGCACAATGGCGTACAGTTCTTTTTTGTATGTCGAGTATCTTCTAACTGTGTCGTTAACAGTCCCGGAATGAAAAGCGACTGGGTGACCAAATTGAGTGATCATTGCGCCCAAGTCATAGATGCGTCCATCTCAATCTCAAAGGGCTGATGCAAATCAGGTAACACAAGTACTGGTGCAGTGCAGAGCCTGTGTATGAGCTGTTCAAAAGTTGCTTGATGTGTTTCTATCCATTGAAAGACAATTTTCCCGTTTCCCTTCGTCAACTGATTCAAGGGCTAGGCTATGTGAATGAAGCCGAGTATGAACCGTCGATAGAAATTCTCCAAACCAAGAAAACTTCTTAGTTCTTGAATGCTTCTAGGAATGGGCCAATCTTTGAGGATCTGTACATTGTCTGGATCGACGTGAATGCCTGCAGAATCAATTACATACCCCAAATATTTGATGCTGGTCATCGCAAAATAGCACTTGTCCATATTCAGATAGAGCCAATGTTGCTGGAGAGTGTTGAGGACTTGTTGAAGATGTCCAACATGTTCTTCCCATGATCGACTGAAAATCAATATGTTGACGAGATAGACAATAACCCATTTGCCAATGAAAGGTCGGAGAAGGTTATCCATATGTCGCATGAAGGTCACAGGTGCGTTGGTTAAGCCGAAAGGCATGACTAACCATTCAAACAGTCCTTCCTTGGTCTTGAAAGCAGTTTTCCACACATCTGAGGGCTCGATTGGAATTTGATGGTATCCCGACTTGAGGTCGAACTTAGTAAAGAATTTAACACCTTTCAGACAGTTGATAAGCTCGTCTAGCCACGAAAAAGGGTACTGATTCTTCACCGATATTTTGTTGAGAGCTCCGTAGTTGATGCACATGCGCCAAGTCTTGTATTTCTTCGGAACTAGGACAAATGGACTTCCACAAGGAGAGGAGTTGGGTCGGATGTGACCTTTGTCGATTAATTCTTGGATTTGTCTACGAATCTCTTCATTTTCGAGAATGGATATTCTGTAAACAGATGTGTTAGGAAAAGAAGAACCAGGAACAAGTTCAATGGAGTGTTTTACCTGGCAATGCTGAGGTACTCCGTCCGAAGCTTGAAAGAGGTTCTGGTACTCATCAAGAATATGATCGACTTGCTGCTTCTGTCGAGAACTGCATTGGTCGGTGATTCGACTTGTTGCTGTAGTCTACTTAGAATGTTGCGGCTTGATCATGATTAATGCGAACTTCTGAGCATGATTGATGAGCTTCTTTGTCTGTTTGGTAGATATCAGTGCAACCGTCAGTGTAGGTTGACGCTCTGGTATGCTGAACCATCGATTTCAGATTCTGACAATCACCTTCTAAGGTCGTGACTGATAACTTCCATGTCTATCCTAGAGGTAATGTTTCCCAAATAGGGCGTCGACTACAAAGAGTGGTGCCACGTCACAGAGTACTTCATCTTCAAAAGGTTTTATGAAGTAGGTGAGTTTTCATTGTCGAGTGATCCGTAGTTCTTGTTCATCCTTCATCCAACCGATGTTGTAAGGCTGAGGATGCGGAGTGGTAACAAGACCTAGTTTCTTCACAAGTTCTTTAGAAACGAAGTTCTTTTGGCTCCCGTGGTCCACAATCAGATGCAATGGGTTGCTTTGGACCCATATCCGTGTATGGAACACGCGCTCTCATTTCTCCTCGTCGACAATAGTCGAGGCTGCTCGAGTTGTCGAGGTCAAAAGGGTTGTCGCTTCTGGATCTGATTCTTCCACTGTCTTGTCGAACGCGTCGAAGGTCGACACTTTCGTCATAAATGTCTTCCGAGTTTTGCATTCAGACATATGATGCCAAGATGAGTGGTGGTAATTGCACCATTTTCCAGTCGGCGGTTGTTTGCTACGTTCCCTCTCGTGAAAAGGCTTCTTTCTGTGATTTGGCTTTGGCGGTGTCGGTTGAGAAGACTTTGACTTGTCGAAGTCGCTTGGTGCCTTCTTGTTGGGTGGTCGTCCTGATGGCTTTGTCGCGAAACATGCATTTCCTTTCTTCTTGGTTTCCAGTTTGCTGGCATAGTGGAAAGCATCTACAAGTGTATTGACAGTCAGAAATTCCATCTCCTGTTGGATGTACTGGGACAATCCGCTAATGTACTTCAAAACAAACAATTTCTCTTGTTCTTGGATGCCAAGTCTTGCCATAAGTCGATAGAACTCGTCGGTGTAACTTTGTAATGATTGGTATTTCCATTGCCTTAGTTGCTGCCACTTCTTATACTGTTGCTCGAGGTATTTCAGTGGGTAAAATTCCTTCCAAATGTGTTCGACGAATTTATCCCATGTTTCGATGGGGTCTCTGCTTTTCTCCATCTTTGTCGAGTGGTTCTCCCACCAGCACTGCATGGAGGTAGACATCTTTAAGGATGCAATGGTGATCTTTTTAGCTTCCGAGAGTTGATTTACAATGTAATAGGATTCTAATTGTAATACCCAATTGTTGACGGATTCCGCATCAATATTACCTTCAAGATTCGGTATGTCTAGATTCATTTGCACTTTGAAGGGGATGATTTTATCGTAGTGAGTTCTCGTTGAGGATCCTCTGTATGTCGAAGTGAATCGCAAGAGAATCTCATTGAACTGGGAGAACATTTCAGTCCGTTGTGGATCCATATCTTGCTCAATAAGCTGTGATGTCTCGTCGGCTTCATGTCTATCGTCTGTTTCTTCTGTCATTTCTGGAGATCGCATCTACTTGGATTGTTGAAATTGTGAGCGAGTTTGAACCGGCATAAATCAAGTAACTTCGAGAGAAGTGTATACGCAGAACTTAGGCATGAACAAAACTAAGTGTGCTCTAATACCAATGATCCGTGTCGTGTTCAGGAAGCACGAGGGGGACAACAGTTCAACTGAAAGAGTCGGCTTTGTTATGGCAGAAGCTTAATAAACAGAATGAACAAAGCAGGATTACACAATACAGATAACACAAATACGCACAGACAATATGCAGGAATGCGAACTATTCTTCTATTACTTGCAAATAGATCAAAACTGATATATGTTACAATGTTATACATGCTTATATAGAATTCTGAGACGCTTGGGTGTCTACCTGTTACGTTCAGTTACAAAGAAGAAGTTAGAACGGTTTCAAAAGTTCAACCATTACAGTCAACTGGAAGACAGAGAGACAGTCTGTCGACAGTCGCTAGTCGCATGTCGACACTGTTTGTCGATGTCGCAAACTGCAACATTGTAGAACATGTCGAAGGTGCGGAACATATCGCAGTATGTCGAAGTCGAGACTCGTCGAAGTTGTGTTGAGATCAAAAACCTATCGAAGTGCTGAAGTTGTCGTAGTCATGTCGCGTCGAAACTTGTTGAAGTTGTATCAACAACGATGACTGGTCGAAGATGTGTCGAAGTTAGCATCCAACAACAAATGCCAACTACGATGTGGATCAAATCAACTACCGATACATTGTACTATCCACCAGAGGTGTGGAAGAACCATCCTCAAGGATGATCCCTGAAAGAAAAGGAAATGATGTTGGTTTCCATTCGCTCATATGGAATGTGTCAAGCAGATCTGAAACATACTTGGATTGTGCAACCTTGATTCCTGAATCACTCTGAGTGTCTTCAAGACCAAGAAAATGTCTCAACAATCCAAGATCTGACATGGAGAAGGAGTTATGCAAAGCTGTTTTTATAGATCTGATGCATGAAGAGTTGCTCCCAGCAATCAATAGACCATCAACATCTAGAACAATCAGAAGTAGAGAGTCACCTTCATGTCTCATGTAGACATTCGAATCAGATTTGCATCTCATGAAATTTTGTGACAGAAGGAAGGATTCCATTTTTGCATACCAAGCTCGGGGAGCTTGCTTGAGTCCATACAAGGACTTCCTCAATCTACATACCAGTGAAGAGTCTTCAACATACCCCTCAGGTTGCTTCATGTTGATCTCTTCCTCTATATCTCCATGAAGGAAAGCATTCTTGACATCCATATGATGCACTTCGCAGTTCTTGGATGTAGCAAGAGCAAGAACAAGACGGATGGAATCCATCTTAGAAACATGAGCGAAAGTCTCTGAGTAGTCAATCCCATGGACTTGGGAGTAACCCTTTGCAACCACTCGAACCTTGTATTTTCTAGTGACCCCATCAGAGTCCATCTTAGTTCTGTAAACCCACTTGCATTGAACAAGCTTCCTCCGATGAGGGAGAGAAACAAGCTCCCAAGTTTCATTTCTTTGAAGAGACTCATACTCTTCATCGATAGCTGCTACCCATATTGGATCTTGGTAGTCTTCAAAGAATTTCTATGGATCTGATCCAATCATAATAAATCATCTCTCAATTAGAAATGGATCTGTGTGAGAGAGAAGATCAGATTTGGTTTTTCTTGAAGATGATGAATTTCCAACAAGATCAGTGGTGGATGCAACAGTAGTGGTGGCCCATTTTGCAATAGGAGTTCGAACCTTAGGTGCTAGATCTTCAAGTTCTTGTGTATATGGATCTAGCATTCGCTCTACCTTCTGAGTCTTCTTTTTCTCAACCTTCTTTGTTGGATCTTTTCTATTCAAGCAACCTTTGCAGGTGCCTTGGGCAGCCATTCAACCATCTCTTTGGTATGCATGTCTTGCAAGTATTGATAGTTGAGATGCCCAAATATTTCATGCCATAGCCTACTCTCTTCATTTGCATGAGTGTGAAGAGAAGATTGTTTAGAGAGAGGTAGAAAATGGGAGAACTCATACTTGTGGTTGGCCACACCTTTTGCAATGGTAGATCCTGATACCATGTTTTGAATTTCGACCTCATTTGGAGAGAATATCACCCTATTGGGCTCTCCAGTATGGGTCATCTGATATACTAAAAGTAGATTTGCATTCAATGTAGGTACATAGAGCACATCTGAGAAGTACCCATGATCAAGTTTGATTCTTCCAATCCCCTCATAGGAGACCTCAGAATCATTCCCCAACATGATGGATGGTCCAACAGTAGCTTCGAATCCAGTGAAAGGATCCTTGGAGGAATACATGTGTCTTGATGCTACAGAATCTATGATGAAGAAGGATTGAGTTGATGCACTTGCCATGAGGGCATGGCATCTCTCTTTGTTCTCAGATCCAGATGGTTCACACTCTCTTTCTTTCTAGCACATGCAGGTACTAGAAGATTATTTTTTTCAGGAAGTGAAGCCATGGGATCTATGGTATTCTTCATACATGAGCTCTTAGGGTGGTATCCTCGATTACAGTATGTGCACTTGGATTTTCCCTTTTGAGATGTCTTGTCCTTAATAGGATTCCAGACTCCTTCTGCTTGGTTTGGAGCCTTCTTCTGCTTTTGGTCATTCGACTTTCTATCAGAATTTTTTTTTTCCTTTTCCATTCGCTCTACTTGACTCAGGAGCTGCAAGAGTTGAATCCAATTTGGATTTTTTCACTTCCATGTGCACTAGATTCTCCTCCTCAAGAGTGAGGGATTGGATGAAATCTTCAAGCGAAGGGAATTTCCATTTTGGAATGGACAACTTTGCTGACTAGAATGTCAAAACAAACACTGAATAATCAGGGCCTAGCTTCAACAGGATGGAAAGGATGAGTTGTTTTTCTTCCTTCTCAATCCCATACCTCTTCAATTGTGAAATCAAGTTCTTGAATTTGTTGAGAAACTCAGTGATAGTTTCGAAACTGCTTGGGATCAAGGAGATGATCTCATTTTCTAATTTATGTCCCTTCAAGTCATCTTTCTGACCAAGGAGGGATTCGAGCTTGTCCCAAACCTCCTTTGGAGTCTTCGAATCAATAACATGAAAGTATAGGTCTTCAGAAATACTAAGTAGCAGCAGTCTTACTGCTTCATCAAGCTTGTCTAAGTACTTGGATTTCTCCACTACACCAGTGGGATCAACTACAGAGCCATTCACCACTCTAGAAAGGCTCTTCGAATTCAAGAAGATGTCCATCTTTGCCTTCCATTCGAATTAGTTGAATGAATTCAACTTGAGATCCATGGCATTGAAGAACTCGAAGTTGAGGAGAGGATATTCCTGCAAAACACATGAGAATTAAGAAATGGCGATCTGCTGCAATTCGAATTGAACAATTCCTTAGGACATTGAGCACATGTGACTGGGTCCTTCACACCTGTCCATACCTCACTGGATTGCTCCAGTGAATTCAAGGAAATAGCACCAAGATTTGTTGTGGAAACCTAGAGGCTTCTGGTGCTCAATGAAATACAGCTGCTCAAGGAACTGTTGCAATTCAAATAACTGTTGTCAGCTCTGATACCATGTGATATTTTAGGTTAGGATCACTCAAAAGTAGTAAACCTCACTAAAACTTACTCAAGAAGTGCAGAAAGAAGAAGAAGAAGAAATGTTGAATCAATAATCACTCATTACACAGAAAATGGAGAAAAATTGTTGTATCATACATCAGCTGTAAGATGGCACTCTGTAAAGTGAATACTAATTGAATACAATCAAATGAATACGAATGCCACTAAGTTCATTCAAATTCTCCTCAAAGTGTGGCTTGGATAACATTGGAGACATCATCCAAACCAGTGGCAGTAGTCACAATAGTCAAATAGTCAGTCAAATGAGTCTAACTGAGTGCATGGGCACTGATCTAGGGAAGGAGACTCCAATTTGAGTGCATAAGGATCTGTCAGTAGTCAGCATAGATGACCTAGTCTCTCTAGAGGTCTATCTAAGTGGTTATGTCAGTTAAACTAGTAATCAATCCCCAAAACAAGGAACAAATCCACTAATCATGAAACTAACTGAAGTAACTCCTAAATAGGTGGAAGAGGGCGCACTTGTACTCCAGTGATGAAAACAAGGGCGCATCAGTGGCTAGGAGGGCTAGAACTAAGTAGAAATGGGCTCCTGGGGGATGCAAAATAAGGACTAGGTGCTGGGAGACTACCATACGAATGACTAGATGCATGCAATTGCATGCAGGCATGCAAAATATAAAAATGATGGTGAGAATATTTCAACACATGACAGAGTGGTAAATAGGCCTTGATGAAGTTTGGGGCCACATTTTGGTTTGGAATAAGGATAGGATCAGAGTTATCAAGTGTGGCAGATGATCACACCATTTCATAGTGCTCGCCAAGAGCTTTCCAACGACACCAAGTTTTCCAAAACTGGACTTAAGATGAGAAAGATATCTGCCTGAGAAGTTGGCAATGACAGGGTTATATGGCTGACTTCTGACTTTCGAACCCGCAAGGTGGATTGCGGAATGCGGAAGTCGGAGGTGTAATTCTCGTAGAGCTGAGAATTCCGCGTTCTAATTTTCTAACTCCCGCACTGCGGACTGCGAGATGCTGAAGTCGGAGGTGTATTTATTCGACGCCATGTATTTGGCGTTCTGACATTCCGATTCCCGCACTTCGTACTGCGGCATGTGGAAGTTGGAGGTGTATTTCTTCGACGTCGTGTATTTGGCGTTCCGACTTTCTGACTCCCACACTGTGGATTGAGGAATGCGGAAATCGAAGGCATATTTCTTCGACGTCGTGTATTTGGAGTTCCGACTTTCTGATTCCCTCACTGTGGACTGGGACATGCAGAAGTCGGAGGCATATTTCTTCGACGCTGTGTATTTTGCGTTTCAACTTTCCGACTCCCACATTGTGGACTTCTGAATACGGAAGTCGGAGGCGTATTTCTTCGACGCCGTGTATTTGGCGTTCCGACTCTCGCATTGCGGATTGCAGAATGAGGAGGTCGGAGGCGTATTTATTCGATGTTGTTTATTGGGAGTTCTGACTTTTGACTTCCGACTTGCGGTTTGCAAATTGATGCTTGTTGATTGCGGATTGCAGACTGAAGTTGTTACAGCTGTGTGGAAGTGCAGATTTGCGGATAGTTCGGAAAAACAATTAGTAGGTTTATTCTAAGGAGCTCCCCCATCACCTCTAAAGGGAACCAAGGGGACCAGGGACGTGACAATATTTATTTTCATAACAGGAATATGCCTTACATATTTCAACAACCATTCATTTCCATTATTTAACTTTATCTGTACCTTACCCATTCCAAATATTTTACATCATTCATCATCACCCAATAAAACAATAAAACATGTCCAAAATCACATTGAACATAATCATAAAAATATTTCCTATGAGGTGTAGCATGACATGAAGCCCCTAAATCTACTACCATATAATCATTAGAATTATCTAATGCACGAATCAAAACATCTTGTAACACATCACCTGCTACATTTGCTTCTTGAGTAGTCTCTTGTTGTCCATCTTCTTTCTTCTTTGGAGATCTTCAGTCTTTCTTCAGATGTCCTTTCTTTCCACAATTCCAGGACTCTATATTTCCTAGTATTGATTTGGTTCTACCATTCCTAAATTTCTCACAATTACCTGGGCTCTTTCCTCTTTCCATTTTTATTTCCCTACTCTCCATGGTCAATGCATTACCTGATGTTTCACCTATTATTTTCCATCACATTTTCTCGCTAATAATAACACCAACAACATCATCAAATTTCATAGTGTTTGAGCAAGAGATGGAGTTACTTACAGCCATGACCAAGCCATTCCATCTTTCTGGCAATGAGCACAAGATTAAAAGAGCCATAACCTAATAATCAAAGTTCACTTCTACAAAACTTAGTTGATTAGAACAGTATTAAATTCATTTAAATGGTCATCAATAGACCCACCTTCTGACATCTTCATATTAAATAAACACTTAATTAAAATACCTTGTTGGAGGCCAAGAGTTTTTCGTATAGTTTAGCTAATGCATTAATCATATTCTCCTTTGTCTTTTCTTTTGAAATATTGAAAGCCACCAATGAAGCCAGGCATAGTCGTATTGTTCCTATTTCTTGTCTGCCAAGAACCTCCCATTCCTAGTCCTTCATAGACGCTAGGTTACTTCCTTTGTTTCACAATGGTAAGAATATATCATTCTGATATTGATAGCCCTCCATCGGCATCTTCCATAACCGGTAGTTTTGGTCTTTAAATTTATTGACCCTAAACTTTCGTTCTTCAACCATTTGTCCCACTCGAACCAAGAACCCTCATTTCCTACAAGTTTATGTGCCAAATAGGCCTTTGGCTCTGATACCAATTGTTAGAAAAACATGATCAAAGAAAAATAACATAAAATAAGATGTAGAAATAAAACACATAAACACAATACAAGAGAGACGCCAATATATGTGATTCAACCAATATGGGCTACGTTCACAAAGAAATTGTCAATCCTTTAATTATATTGTCCAACAAATGAAATGATACAACCCGCAGCACATACGCTGCAATTTCCTCTTCACTCTCTTACAATCTCTCTTACATCGTACTTCCTTATCGGTAGTCTAATGTATGTGATAATGTGCACAAGACCATATATTGCACATGTAGTGGGAGTTGTGAGCAGGTATATGAAAAATATAGGTAAATAAAATTGGAAGGCAGTAAAGTGGATTATTAAGTATTTGAGAGGTACTAGTACTCATGCATTATGTTTTGGAAGTTCAGACACTATTCTATAGGGATATGTTGGTGTAGATATGGTAGGTGATAAATATAGAAGGAGGAGCACCATAGGGTATGTTTTTACTATAGGTGGAACAACAGTAAATTGGATTTCGAAACTGCAAAAGGTTGTTGCACTTTCAGAAATGAAAACATAGTATGTTGCTGCTACATAGGCTAGTAAAGAGATGATTTGGCTATAGAGGTTTATGGAGGAATTGGGTAAGGAGCATGAGAATAGCATGTTGTATAATGATATCCAGACTCCCATTTAGCTTGCAAAGAAATTATCCTTCCATTCTATGATTAAACATATACATCTCAAGTACCATTTCATACGTTCTGTTCTAGAATATGAATTGTTGAAGTTGGAAAAGATACATACTAGCCAAAATCATAAGACATGTAGACAAAGGTAGTAACTAGAGAGGAACTGAGTTCTTGCTTAGTTTCAGTTGGCCTTCAAGCATGAAGATGAAAATGAAAAATTTTCCAAGTCCAAGTTTTGGAACATAGCGCAGCAGATGCAATAGCGGTAGTGTTGTTGTAATCAGTCTCCAAGTGGGAGATTGTTGGTTATGGAGCCTGATTATTTTCCTAATTCATAGACCTTTTTGTTCAACCATGCTTGTACCCAAGTTTTATATGTTGTGTACATGGATTGTACGCTCATCCTAGTGGGGGGTGCGGGGTGGCTTATCCCCCTTGCAGGGGTCCACGGGGGCCCATCCGCCTTGGCTTGGGGGTCTTCGGGAAGCGCCCCCGAGAAAAGGGGTTCGGGGGCAAAGCCCCCCAAAATAAATTTGTATTTCCTTCTAAAATATTGTATTTTCATAGTCAATATGAATCGTTCATTTGATCTCAGATCTAACGGTAGAAGTTATGTTAAGGATTTTATCCCTAGAAGGAAACCCTCTTTATGTATGAGAGAAATGTATTGCGGTTATAGAGTATTGTGAAAAGGATCTCTATGATTATGTGAGAGATACTATGAGAGGGAGGAGAGGAAGTTAACGCGGATGTGTTGCAGATTGTATCCCTTCATTTTGCTAAACAGTATAATAAAAGGACTTGAAATTTCTCTATAGACATAGGCCATATTGGGTGAACCACGTATATTGGTGTCTCTCTTGTACTGTGTTTATGTGTTTTATTTCTGCATCTTATTTTATGCTATTGTTCTACGGTTCTATTTTTTCGAACATATCTCAAGTATCATTTCATACGGTCTATTCTGGAAGATGAACTATTGAAGATGGAAAAGATACACATGACTAGCTAGAATCCTGCAGACATGTTGACAAAGGTAGTAACCAAAGAGAAACTGAATTACTGCTCAGTTTTAGTTGGCCCTCAAACATGAAGGTGAAGATGAGAAATTCTCTAGGTCCAAGGTTTGGAACATAGTCCAACAAATGTAGTAGTGGTGGAATTGTTGTGATCAGTATCCAAGTTGGATATTGTTGGTTGTGGAGACTGATTATCTTCCTGATCAAAGATATTGTTATTCAACTATGTTTGTACCCTATTTCTATATGTTGTGCAGGTGGACTATACACTTGTCCAAAATGGGGTAGTTTAGGGGGGCTTAGCCCCCGCATGGGGGTTGAGGGTGGACCATCCCCCTTGGATGGGGGGTTGGGGAACCAGTGGGCCCCCGATAGGGGTTTGGGGGAAGTGCCCTTGTGAAAGGGGGTTCAGGGGAAAATCCCTGAAAGAAATTTTTATTGCCTTGGAAAATGTTGCAATTTTGTAGTCAATATGAACTGTTCATTAGATCTCAGATCTGTAGTAGAAGCTATGTTGGGGATTTTATCCCTAGAATGCAACCCTCTTTATGTATGAGAGAATTGTATTATGGATGTAGAGTATTTTGAAAAATGGATCTGTGTGATTGTGTGAGAGAGACTATGAGAGAGTGAAGAGGAAGTTGCAGCGGAAGTGTTGTAGGTTGTACATCTTCATTTTGTTGGATGATATAATAAAAGGACTGGCAATTTCTTTGTGGACGTAGCCCATATTGGGTGAACAATGTATATTGGTGTCTCTCTTGTATTGTGTTTATTTGTTTTATTTTTGCATCTTATTTTATGCTAATGTTTTTTGATCCTGTTTTTCTAAAAGGTAGTACCCTAACACTCCACACCCTCATAAAAGCATAGCCTAAAATGCATGATGTGATGAGGTACAACCATAAACAAAAGTTTCATGGATGAGTGTTGAACACAATGCTTAAATAAGAAATGGAAATAGGGTCCCATGTACAAGTGCTATCCGCAATGCTAAAAAATCTAGTGTCTCGACTGTAAATAGTAACTATTATATTTAAGTAATCCAAGCATCTCATCCATGCACGCAAGTGAATCGATGTCAAAGTGCTCATGTTGTCTCCCTACTTAAGATACTTGAGATCAATGTCTATATTTGTGTTACATAACATGGTTATGTGGGTCAAAATATATAGATCCATCCATATCCTAAAATTTAGTTGTATCACTATGTAATGTCGCCCATGTTTTCACTTTAATTTTTGATGAAGTATAAATTATAATTTGTGACTAAGTGGTTAATATCAATATTATTTTATTATTTTATTTTGAACATGTGTAAGATAAAAACTTGTCGCTTATCCTCATGAAAGGGAAAAAGTAAAATGTAGTTATCAACATGATTAATAAAACGATGGGGGTAGTTGGAATGGCCATGTTAAAACTTGATGAACCATGACCCCATAGGAAGGAAAAATAGTCATGCTGCTCAAGAGGTGAGGAAGACAAGTGTCAAGAGGTAGCTTCCTTGAATCAACCCCTTAAAATCTAGGAGGGGATCCATGCCAACAAATTCCCAAGGAGGGAAAGTTCGTCCTTATGTAAGACCTAGGAAAATATTACTTATATCCGTATGTGTGAGGATAGGATGTTATCTAGTATGCATGGGGAATTTGTTGTGTGAGCACTTGTATGTGTTAGGCAATTTCTTTGAGAAGTGATCTTTGTTGAGTTAAGAAAGAGTTGGTTTCACCATTGAGATAATGAGAATTCTATTGGGAAGCAGTTGTTGCATTTGGAGAGTCAGGTGTTAGCCTCTATGGTGTCATTGTTCATGCTAGGGGGTGACTACTGAGAAACAAGATTGGATTCTTAGTGTTCTTTGGTTGAATGGAACGTGGATTTTCCAACATTTCTTCCTACAATTGTTGTGGATCATATATGTGTTAAGCTATTTATTTACTATGTTTTTAGATGTTTTAGTTATTTCTAGTTTGCAAATTACATACACAAGTTATTTATGTTTTACAAGTTAAATGTTTAGGTTACTTCTATTTTGAAAGTTAAATACCCAAGTTATTTATGTTCTGCAAGCTAAATGTTCAAGATACTTTTACCATGCAAACTAAACATTCTATTTATTTATGTTCTATTATCTAAATGTTTAAGTTACTTCTATGCTACAATTTAAATATTTTGGTTATTTTATTCTAGAAGTTAAATACCCAAGATATTTATAATATGCAAGTTTAATTTTCAAGTAATTCCTAGTTACTTTGATAAGATAAATCCTAAAAATCTTATCATCTATATGCCTAGGGTTATTAAAAAAAGTTGTCTCATTATAATAACACTATATAGATTCCACGGTAAAATCTATTTTAAATATAATATTAATATTCTAAGGGTCGAAACATTGAATAAAGAACTAAGGTAAATAAAACAATAATTTGAGCCCAAGTCTAAGCTACTAAACAAGGGTATGGATTTATCTTGGCTGCATGGCTTATAAGTATTGATCAAAAGAAATAATAAGGATAGCATTATCCTTACAATGGTGGTTCATTGTTGTTAGAGGGCTAGTCCATTGGAGAAATGTCAACACCTGCTATTCTAAGTAGAGAATCAAGGTATGGCCAGCAATACAATCATTACATTAGGGGCTCAACACGAGTGTCATATCACTTACAAGAATTGAACTTAGGTGCGGATGGAAACAATCATTCCTCCCAACCATCCAAACTACAACCGATGGACTATATTATTATCCTGGGTCATAGACCTATGCAACTATATGAGCAAAATAAATATAGATTAATAAACCATCGAAAGAAACACGGTAAGAGTCATCACCATATGATGAGCAAGTACGATAGGGCTGTTGGTTCACTTTAACAATAACTATACATGTATTGGATCACTCATAACAATACAATGAACACAAGGATAGAAGGATGCAAGGGCTTCATCCATGGTCAATAGGCCTCAAGTATACCCATATCTAAGCTAAGATTTAGAAAACAATTCAAGCCGAAAGACATGGGAATGCTTATTAACTCAACCCATGGAGTTATGTTAAACCTCCAATATGAAATGTAGTTAAAATGATAATGAAAGAGTTACGCCATGATTCACCCACATGGCCACCACAAACACTTCAAATCATAAACACTTCAAATCATAGAATTTTTTTATAAATTACAATATGTGGATTAGAAATATAAACATTATAATAGAGGTTGAATCATGAGACATGATAAATCACACATTATATTAAACACAATCTATATGAGAAATAAACAACGATACTAATTAAGATAAAAATGAGCTCAAAATCTTTCATTAATTCTTTATTAATCACCAGTATAGATCCAAATCCTAGGCTCTATCAAGCGTCGAGAGGGATCAAATCTCCCGAGGTGCAAACCTCTCCTTGAATAGCTCCTTGAGTACAATACCTGAGCCACCTAATCCTAAGCTCTAAAGTCTCTAGTTTAAGTCTTATATTTACTTTTTACTTTGTATTATTCTTTTTTGTGTACTTTGTATTATTTTGTTACTCCACAAACACTCTAAAATCTCATATTTACATTTTACTTTGTATTAAAAGTAAAAAGTAAAGTCTCTAGTTTAAGTCTCATATTTACTTTTTACTTTGAATTATTCTTTTTGGTTTATGAGCGACATAGTATTTATCGCCTAATCCTAAGCTCTAAAGTCTCTAGTTGAAGTCTCATATTTACTTTTTACTTTGTATTATTCTTTTTTGTTTATGGCCGACATTATATTTATTACTTTTTCCTTTTTATTATTCTTTTTGTTTACTTTGTATTATTTTGTTACTGGACAAACACTCGACAAACTTGAAAAACACTCACATGTTACAAGATCTCCCTCATACTGGGTTGTAGAGCGCCTCTCGGCACAATAAGTGATATAACAAATAAACACCCTCGCGACTTGTAAATAACCATGACATAGGTATTCAACGATAAGAATAAAGTAACCTTGGTGGATAGACCCAAGACCCCTAGCACGATAATGTTTTGGGATTCCATGGATATGGTTAATATCATATAGTTGATATGGGTTTAGATTTGGGGATAGTTTCATAACATTATAAGTTGAACATGAATGGTTGATAAAATAAAGTTATTCTAATTATCTTGGTGGGGTGTATATAGCTATGAGCAAGATATTTAACCGCTATGGCTAAGTATGCATATGAACAAAAGAAGTAAAATTTTTAACGAAAATGTATACGAACTGTTCAAAACGCTGCCAATAGACATTAAACACCAATAGCGTTGCACATAATAATTATAATGTAAACCTATAATTTTATGTTTTAGTTAATATTTTGAAGTTCGTTACACACTAAAAAAATTTAGTTGAATACATTGAAGGAATACTACCAATGGAGAATGCACTAGTGCAAGCTAACGCTGGTCACTCATGACGCATTAGTTGCAATGGACTTCTGGAAAAACAAAAAATTGAATGTCAAAAAACAATATTAGCGCTATCTACACAACTTTTTGGAGTATGGCATAAGAAGATGAAATGTATACAATCGGATTACCTGCAAGAATATATAACTTTAATTTATGGAAATTAAGTATAACTCCCTAAAAATGGGGTTCTCCTAAGGTTGGTATGTTATTTTTTTAAGAAAACATAATGAATATGTTTGCGTTGGGCCCCAGGTTTGGTATGAAAATGGTGGGAATTTGAGAAACAAATTATATAGAGTCGTAGATAATAGGTCGGTCTAGTGCAGCGCTATTTTTCCATATTTATTTATGTTAATTTTAATTTGTTTTTAAATTAAGGAAGTCAACAAAATCCCTAAAATGACTAGGTCGAGTGTTGGGCCCCAACATCATGGTCTTAACATAATCAATGAACTTTGATTTTTTATAGGATGTAGGTATTTGTGTGTACTTGTGCGAGTTCTTTTCCGTTTTTAAAATAGGTAAGCCAATCAAAAGTTATAGCCATAAGAAATAATCTACTTTTTGTGTAAGATTGACGTTAGTCCAATTAAAATTAGATAAAAAATAGTAAAAAATGATAAATTTAATAAAAAATTACATATTCAGAATCTGCACACATAGTTCTACAAGTATGTGCAATTTCATTAGCAGTGGACAAGTGTAGCAAACGCATAATCATGCTCGAAATAGAAGAAGTTATAGAATCAGATTTATTTTGTTATAACACAGTCCAAGCCACCTGCTTTGGCAACCCGAACCTAAAACCAAAGCGGTCAAGTCATCCACCACGTTGGTGGGAAAGGAATTGCGCGCAAAAATTTAGAAATTTAAATGGCGCGTATGCATTGTTTTAAATACACACATATGCACTAAAAGCGCGCACGTGCTAATAACGCGTTCACGCATTTTTTTTACTAATCCGAAATGTAGTTTTGATGTCATCTTCATCTATCTAAACCCCCCCCACCTACCACCCCTCTCCCTAACTCTAATCCACCTCCTCTCCTTTGTATGTTCGTGTCCCTCCCTAACCCTCCTCCCCTCCACCCCATTTCAACGCCTCTCTCTCTCTCTGTCTCTCGCTCTCACTCGCTCCCCCCATTAATCCTCCTCTATATCCCTCTCTACCTTAATTTCCTCTTCTTCTCCTTCTCACTCCTCTTTACCTAAACTTCCTCTCCTTCTTGCTCTCCATCCTATCTCCATCTCCCTAACCATATGTTGGCGTAAGTACTGATCTAAAGGTTTTCAATATAGAACCAGGTTCTTTAGAGGGTCGAGGAACCAACAAAACCCCTTCTCACAAGCCTTTTCGACAACCTCCTGTGAACAGGCCGAGGTCTCACCCGAGGTGTAGCTATGGGGGCACGGCAGAATCAGGTTTCCACAATGAAGTGATGAGTTGTTTGGACATGAATATTGCACAACGCACTATCAGACCTACGCTGCGAGCTGAGGACTATGTGACGATAGGCTGCGTCGCGGTCCGCACTTCTACGAACAAACTGCTCACACAACTAGCACAGGCAAGGACTGCG
This sequence comes from Larix kaempferi, assembly GCA_027924585.1. Lineage (NCBI taxonomy): Eukaryota > Viridiplantae > Streptophyta > Pinopsida > Pinales > Pinaceae > Larix > Larix kaempferi. The sequence continues at coordinate 6,499,492 of BSBM01000532.1, read as the reverse complement.
CGGTTCGGGCGGGATTCAAATGGTAGGACGGCGCAACTGACTTATGCGCTTCCTCTTCACAACTTAACCACTGCATACCTTATTTAACACTTAGTCATTCATCTAATGCCTTAGATCGTTTAGCTTTATAACAATTACAAGTAGATGAAACATACAATGTTGCGCACACCCGGTGTTGTGCGTCGAAGAGTTATACAATCTGAATGTTACATACACATATGATTGTTCAATGAATTGATACTTTCACAGACTTGGAATAATGAGCATTCAACATTCATTCGTTCCATCAATACTTAACATATCATTCCCATCTTTCTCCTATGGTGAATACATATAAAAGCATTAAGACACCAATTGATAAATAAGAATCCAAGCATCCAACGTAAGCAAATAGGTAAATGCAAACAATCACACTACACAGTATTTAACGTGGTTCACCCCTCGGATGGACACCACGTCCAAAACAACTGTTGTTATATTAGTCTTTGAGAAGGGTACAACAGTTTTTTGCTTGTGCACTCAGCTGCAAACTCTCTTCTCTCTCACTAGGCCTCTGCGGACACAACTTGCAGAGCCTTTACAAAATGTTCCTCACAGAGATTTATCAAATCAATAACGAGAACAATACAAAATGAAGAGTAACCCTTTCCCTTACAAAATATGCCTTATTTATAGATCATGCCCGTAGGTCATGTTTTTACAATTTGAAGGCTAAAACCCTTAGGTTTACAAAAATGGCGTGGCTAACTACCAACCTGGATTTCTCCATCAACAGCCTTCTCCGCCTACTCCAGGCCGCCCTACTGGGCCACTCGTGGTTCACACGCTCTTCTTACAACCGCAGTCATCAAAATAGTTACAACTGAATCGTGGCCTGTCCCTTTCCGCACCTTTCTCCTGCTTGTCGCCGTCGACATAGTGGCCTAGCTTTTCAACTGCTTCCTGCCACTTCTGATAGGTCCCTTCCATCCGTCTTCGTGACCCAAAACAGGTCGCTTTCTTCGCTCGACCTTTCGTTACATTCTTTACTTGAAATGGTCGTTGTGTTGGCACTGCGCGATCCTGCCTTAACCGTTGCCGCTGCGCGACGAGTGCAATTCTCAAAACTGCCCCTATACCTTGTCACAGCACGCAATGCCTGATTTCCAAAACTTGTGCATATTTTCCAACATGGGCCCCGCCCAACACACCCCTAACACTGACTTGTGGCTCGTCCCAAGCCACTTTCACTTGCGGACTATGGTGCCGCATATTCCGGTGTACCTAGCTTGGAAGTAAAGTTTTGCAGAATAATTGCTAACTTTGCAACCGTGTCCTTGGCCTTCTTCTCAAATCTTTGAAGCGTCTCCATAGTTGCCTGTGCGATCTTTTCCTTGGCCACCTGCTCTTTCATAGTGCCTTCCGCGGCCTGAAGTTCTACGAACTTCTCGTTGAATTGCTACATCAATTCAAGGCCTTCTTGTTCAATAGGCTGTAACCTGGCAGATGTAGTAGCTTCTTTTTCTCTAAGCACGAGCAGCTCTTTCCGCGGCTCCTTGACTTCATTGTACTTCTGGACTTTCTCCCTGGCCGGTGCAATTCTTAACTCTGCGGTTGCAGCCTCTACCTGTTGTTGTGTTCACTGTAGATCCCCTTTTATGTTTTGAAGTGTGGGGTCCTCATTCAAGCTTGTCAATGATGTCGTTACTTCTTCAAGTAAATCTTGGCATTTCGCCACTTCAGACGAAATGCTATCCATGGTTGCTTGTACTTCCTCCGCTGGAGCTGTGCATTGATCTGGTGGAATAACAGGCTGCCCAGCCTCCAGGTCTGCAATCTTCACTTTGTAGGAAGTTTCCATCTGTATCATTTCTGATGTGAGGTGTTCTACCTTGGCCCCAATTTTCTTTATTGTATCCTCTATGTCGTCCTCTTCTGCACATTCCTTAATCTTTGCGCAGACCGCTGAAACTGTCTCTTTCAGCTTACGGTCTTTTTTCTCTAGCTTCACTTAACTCATGTATATTGCAAGCGGATTCCTGCTTCGGCTGATTGATGTCTTCAGTTAACTTTGTGCTCAAATCATATGAGGCAAGGCCTCTCTCGTGAATCTCTTCGACAACCTGCATGTGTAATTCGATCAAGTATTCCAGTGACAAAGACCCAATGTTGAGGTCAAAATGTGCCGAGTTTTTCACTACTTCGCGCACATTATCGTTTGGGAAGATAAAGTGCACCGGGTCTATATGCGCAACCCTGGGGTAGGGGCTTACTATATGAGGTGGTCTCTTCCGCGCATCGTTCCTCCTATCCTCCCTTCGGAGTCTGATGATTGATGGCCTAAGATCAACTGGGTGACCATAGCCTGCACTGTTTCCATTGTCTGAATGAGGCAGAGTTGCATCTGCTCTTGCTTGGCCTCTTTTTCTGTTCGGTTCTCGTTCCATGCTTCCTGCACTTTGGTCGTGATTGTCTCACAATCGTCTGGATGTAGCTGCTGACCGAATTCGGGCCTGTCAGCCTTCCTCTTTTTACGATGGACTTTTGGTTCTGTGGGGTTTTCAGTGGCCTTCCTTTTTCCCTCCGCCATCTCTGTAGTATTACTTTGCGCAACATCCTTTTCCTCGGTAATGGGAGTACCTGCAGGTGGCTCCATATTCTGTTCTCCCTTGTCCTCTTCTCTTTCTTCCTTATCTTCTTCTGATTTTTCATCATCTATGTCTTTTACTTCAATTTTCTCCGAAATGGTTTCTACGTTTTGTTCATAATCAGATCCAACATCCAGTGATGCAGGAACTTTCTAGTTGTCATCCCATTCCTCCATCATCTCCTTGATCTTCTGTTGATCCAGCCGAAAAAACCCTGGATACCACAATTTTGCATCTGCGTCAGCCCTTAGCTGAATGTATGATCGATGCCTCTTTTCCATAAACCTCATGATGCATGTATATGTGTCATTCAGTGGTATTGCGATTCGTGGTGTTTGAAGAATCGCGTCGCGCAACTAGTGATAGTAAACGTAGAATACTTCATTTATCTGATGCTGTCTGGATGCCTTCGGGGTTGCCCACAGATTAGCGAAGTGCGTTCCACGACCCTGTCCTATTAAGGTTGGTACACCTTGATACCCATCTGGTTCTTTCCAGCCTACAAAGGCTATCAATATGAGCAGCCATCGGAAATGGGATGTTGTTCCATTATCCTGGGTGTCCTCAACGTCTGCTAGAAACTCGTTGAGTAGATATTGGAACCAATTATAATTCTTTCCGCGCAATGTGTTAGAGGCTAGCTTGATCGCGACCGCGGGTACCTCAAGAGGCCGACACTTGTGCAGTAGCTTCCCCTTTCGGATCACACCGAATTCTTGCGCAACCTAGGAAGACAGAGCTCTATCATGTGCTCTCTTTACCATTAGGTCGGCAGGGTCGTCGCCTCTCTTGTTCAATTTTGTGATATAATGTATCCTATCTATATTGATGTCAATGCTCTCATCCAGCCATAAGTATCCTTCGTGTATGCAATTTAATAACAGGCGTACCACCGCCACAACCTCAGGGCTCTTAGAAAAATGTGGAAATTGCAACAGATTTAGCAACCCTGATGGTTGAAGGGCCTTTATCCAATCTTGGACCTGCAGACTTTCGGCACCAGTCTGGGCATCCACTATCCAGCTGATGTATCTATTGGGTCAAAACTGTGCATAATTCTTTGGCTTTGCTAACATGTTCTCCAGTAGGTCATGGTCTTCGAATTTGCAGATCGGCATGCCGCCTAGTAGGTTTTCCACAACCCTCACCCGAGTAGAAATAGTTGGGATCGGGATTTCATATACAACATTTTTGTCCAAGTGCACTGGTGTTGCGTCATCTTTTCATGGGGGGATATAGTCAGGCACCAGGTGAATGGGCTGTTCATGAACTGTGGCCGACTTCTAATTCGTTGGTGCTTCTCACCCTCCCTGATCTGAAACTGGTTGCTTTCCCTTGTCCCTGCAGCCTGCCTTGCTGAGATTCTGGACGAGGCTCCCTTTGTTTCCATCATAACTCCTGGAATTCCTGATTTCCTAAACAACTTCACCACTTCCCGGAAGTCTACTTGTTCGTTCATACGCTACTCAAGTCGCTTGGCTCTCTAGTAGCTCCAATAGACACTCTGAAATGCTTCGTAAGGTGGATAAGTGGTCAGGTGAGTTCTATTTAAAGCCTCAACTGGTCTGCAACGTGGCCTTCGGTGATTGCAGAAGCATTTTAATGCCACATTCATCGTCCAGTCCTCGCATGAGGTCTCAATCCTGTCATACGACCCTCATCATTGTGCCAACTATGTTTCCTTAAATGCAAAAAGGTGTCGGGTAGGCCAGGGTGTTGACATCATTAAGTCGGTGTTAATTGCTCAGCCTGGCACCCGGATTCCCATGTTAAGTTAGTCACTTCGATCTTTATGGCGCTCTAAAATATCACATCTGCCCTAAATGTTGATGTTTACTAATGTCATTACTTTGGTTAACGACCTCTTAACTGCCCGACGATTGTCACGATAACGGTTTCCATCATGATGTGCTAGCGGTCTCATACGAGGGTCACTTCCAGACGTGCATGCTGGTTTCTCTACTGTGCGGATTTGGTTCCGACATGTGTCTTACGCTATAGTTTCCTATTGATCACGACTGTTATGTTCTGCCTTATCTGTGCGACTCGTATTTTGAATTGTGCTGCGCAGCTTCTGTTTTTTTTTCGCATGCAGCTTCAGCAGTGCTGCGTAGTATATACATGTTCCTCCTCATACATCGTGTACAGACTCTTCCCTATTTCCAGTGCCAAGTTTCAACTGTACTTGGAACTTAGAAATTACCCTCTTTCAGATCATCATGGGTTCTGCGAAGCAGGACTATCCCGATAGGGTTTTAGTCTGCTTCCATTGACTAGGCCTGGCAAGTTATCTCTTGCTAATGTGGCTAACTAGACCGCACCACCATTAGTTACATGTAAAACAGTATATGGACCAAGCCAATGCATTTTAAAATTTTTAGGAAATTTCATGAATTTACTATCATATAGGAGGTCTAGATCACCTACCTCGAAAGACTTGTTCTTGATGTGGCGATCATGCCATGCTTTTTCTCTTTCCTTCTCCACTTGTTGGTGAAATCCTGCAATGAAGCGATCTTCTTCTAGACCAACCACATGTAGAAGCCTTTTTTTTCAGCGCATCGCGATCTTCCATTCCTATAAACGCAACTATTCTTAATCTGGAAACAATGTACTCCATCGGCATTATTGCTTCATGTCCATAGGCCAGCCTAAACTGTGTATGGCCTATCAATTTCTTGCATGTAATTCTGTATGCCCATAACACAGCGGGAATGCGCAAGTCCCAGTCATCCCGATTCACATTGCATACCTTGGTCAGTGCATTCTCTAATACTTTATTGAATGATTCAACGGTTCCATTCGCATGCGGATAATATGGCGTACTTCACTGATGATGAATGCGGAATTCCTTTTCCAAAGCCTCAATGGTTCGGTTCAAAAATTGAGTGCCTTGATCAATCATCAAAATATTTGAGCATCCAAACCTTGTAAGGATGTCTTCAAATATGAACTACGTGGCAATACCTACGCTACAGTCCTTTACTGGTTTTGCTTCTTCCCATATGGTGATGAGGTAATCAGTTGCAGTAATAATGTACCTCACACAAGTTCTCTTTCCGGGTGGGTTTATAGGTCCCACAAAATCAATTGCCCATTTCTCAAATGCCTGTAACGTCAGTTATGGATTTAGCGACATCTTGTCCCTTCGCAATGGCCTTCCTATCCTCTGATAGACATTGCAGCTCTGGCAATGCTCATTTGAATCCTTATGGATCGTAGGCCACCATAGCCCTGTGCGCAATATCTCCTGCGCAGCGGCCCTTCTTGCATAGTGACCTCCTGTTGCTCTTGAATGTGCATCAACCAATATGAACGACTTCTCATGCTCCAATACACATCTACGCAGTACTTCATCTAGTCCCAATTTGTATAACTGACCTGCGATAATGGTGAAGTCTATTGCTCGCACTACTAGCTGCTTCTTTTGCTGCGTAGTGAACTCTATGGGTGCCAATCCAGTAGTCAGAAAGTCTATGATGTCTTTATAATAATCATCAGCTATCTGGATAGCAAACAACTGCGCGTCAGGCAGATTGTCTTCAAGATTCGTAGGTTCTTCTCCTGACTTGATCCTTGACAGATGATCAGTCCCAAGTTCAATATGCCTGGCTTAACTACTATTTTGAAATCATACTCCTGAAAGAGTAATAACCATATGCAGATTCGCCCCTCTAACACTGGTTTATTGACCAGGTATTTCAAAGCAGAATGGTCAGTGAACATAAAAAAGTGCGCAGCCAACAAGTAGTGCCTGAACTTCTGCAGCGCGTAGACCATGGATAGGCCTTCTCTCGTAGTGGTGGTATAATTCTTTTCTACAGATGAGAGCTTCCTACTCGAAAATGGGATGGGATGGTCAATACCTCCCTCTCCTGGGGTTGCTAAGACAAGCCCGAAGGCTATACATGACGCATCAACATGAACATGGAATGGCTTCTCCCAGTTTGGAAAAACTAGGATCGACGCAGTGACCATTTTTTCCTTCAAGGTGTCAAAACCTTGTTCACATTTTGCGTTCCAAATGAACAGTGCATCTTTATTCAGCAATAATCGGTATGCCCCTTTATGAACTTCCTGTAATAACCGCTATGCCCCAAAGTAGTGCGTAACTGCTTGACTGAATTTGGTGTGGGCAGGTTTACAATAACTGCGATCTTCGCAAGGTCAACCATCAAACCCCGTTTACAGAGAATGTGTCCTAGTAGAATTCCATAGGGAACACAGAAAACACACTTCTTCAGATTCAAAGAGATCTAATGCTGTCTACACTTTTCTAGCATCATTCTCAGGTTCGCGCAATGGTTCTTCAACAAACCAAACATAGTCTAGTGATAAAAATACGCTTCTAAAAACTTATGCATGAAATCTTTGAATGCTGTGACCACAACTCTGGAAAAGATGGCGGGCGCGTTCTTCAGACCGAATGGCATCACTGTGTATTGGAATAACCCCCATTCTGTAGCAAAATTAGTTTTGTGTCTATCTGCTAGATCAATCTTGATCTGATGATATCTGAAAAATCCATCCATGAAAGAATATGCCTCCTTTCCTCCAACATTATCAAGTACCTCATCAGTAAAGGGAGTTTGAAATGGGTCATGCATTGAAGCATCATTCAATTTTCTGAGATCCACACAAATCCTGATTTCACCTTTTGTTTTCTTGTCCTGGACAACCATAGGGTTTATCCACTCAGATTATTCGACTGGCTCGATGATCCCTGCGTCGAACATTTTATCAAGTTCTTCCCTAACTCTTTCTTTGTATCGCGGGCTCAGTCGATATGGCCTTTTCTTAATAGGCTTCGCGTCCGTCTTAAGAGGTATTTTCATAACTCCTAAGTCCCCCAAAATTACCTTCATCTATGTTAAATTAGTCGGGAATAACTCCTGATATTCGTGTAGTGTATCTGCGATCTCCACAACAGTCTGATCATCGCAATAGTCTCCGATAGACGTGAACTTTGGCTCTTCACTTGTTCCAATGTTCATTTTTCCTCATTTTCACAGGTCCATTCATATCTCGAATTTTCAGCGGAGGTACTTCTACCTCATGCGCACCTTCGAACTCAAGTATCATAATGTTGTGCGGGTCCTCCTCATCACTGTCTTCTTTTTCTTCAGTCTCTTCATCTAAGTTATAACATTCCAAGGCATGTTCTACCTGTTATTTCCATTCTGTCTGTAGGCTTGCAAGTATACTGTCAGCTCCAAAGAATTCTTCTAATGTCAGGTTCTTATGTGGACATTCTGGCCTGAATATTCTTTCCTTAATAATCTGCAGCGCTTCATGTATGGTCGAGCTCTCATCTTCAAAACCGAAATCCTTCTGGAAGTTTGCAGTCAGCATGGCCCAATCAGTGGTTCCTCTGCGCAACTCCAAATATAGATACCATTTCTTCGGTATTTTCTCTTCCAGTGTGTGCACAAACAAATGTACCCATTCTGTCTTTGGTCTGTCCTCCCATGCTTATGAACATACCTCAATATGTTGTCTTGGATCTGTCGGTCCATTATATTTCTCAAAAGGGAGGGTAACCTTGTCAACAAACCTGATCTGCATCTTAATTCTGCATTGATCCCATGTGGTCAATGTCTACTTATGCGTATCCCACCATCTGGTAGGTGTCTCACACAGTGCCATGTCTAATGCTGGTAAGTGATGTTCATCCGCAATTGCTGCAGTATAATATTTGATAAAGGAATAAACATTAGCTAAACCATTATAAGTAGGGATTGGGCTTACCTCCTTTCCAATCCAATGCAGTGACTTTGTAACCAGTGTGCATCTCCTTGCAGATACTTCATGCATGCGACTCTACCAATTCTCCAGTCCTGCATCAGAGTCTGAAATGCAAGAACTGTCGCATCTTCAGCTGAGTGTTCCATCAGCAGTGGGATTAATATAATCGTCCTCGTTGGCAGTCATCTTATATATTCGTTCCAAATCTTGAGCTTTGGATTCCTTCTGAATCGGCTCACTGTACTTGTCTCCATCTACAGGGTCCAATGGTGCGATGACCCTGAGATGCTTTCCTTCAAAGATCATCTTCTTTGTCTTGAGGTTTATGATGGCGAGGTTATCGAGAGCCCGGTTAATTCCCAGCAACGTAGGAAAAAGCTGACTATCATCGACAATCTCAATAACCTTGAAATCTGTGTGACTCTGTACTCCATCAATGTCAACAATCACGTTGACTAACCATCCAAAGGGTATGACGTTTTCCTGATTGGCCATTCTCAACTGGATAGGTGACTATGACAACTTCGGTCTCCCCATCTGCTGCCATGTTTGCTTGGTTAAGACATTTACTTCTGATCCCAGATCAAGAATTACCTCATCCATTTCATAATCTCTTATCTATGCACTGAGTCTCATTTCTCTTCCCATTCTCTTGTGTTTCTTGATGTGATGAATTGCGCTATCGGTAGTTTCATTTTCGTTGCGTGGTTCATACTAGTCTAACACCTTCTACAACTCTGTTATAGCATTTGGACTCTTCAAAAACTTCATGTAGCTTCTGAGGAACTGCACAACAGAGGTGCATGTCTCTGCTGTGGTGCTCCTTCTGTCATACGCAGCCGACATATCCTCCATATGCGTTATTCTGCTGCGCAACGGGAATCTTGGCGATATAGGTGCTGATTCTTTGAAGATATCCCGTGCTTCTTTAAAGACTTCTCTGTTTTTCTTTATGTCGAAAGTAGGTGCTTGCCCAACAACTTTCCTTATCCAAATGGTTTCTAGAGGAGTCTTCTTAGTATTAAAATCTCCAGAATTCAAAGCTTCTGCTCCTCTATCTCTCCCTGTCGTAGAGCCACTTCGCGTCACTATGTTGATACTTGGATCCGCAGGTCTCCTTTCTGCTGTGATCAACTGGATGTTTAGTGTCGGCGCCTCTGGTTGTTTTCTTTTCTACATTTCTACCTCTAATACTGGGCAGTCTTCAATAACATGATCAAATGATTGACAATAACTGCATGTAGTGCATGGGTTGGTACAATATCTAGATACATGGCCTGCTTGGCCACAGTTATAATAGATTACTTGAATTCATCCTCGTCCTTAAGTTGGACCGTTATTCTTTCCTCTCCTGCGGTATCCTCCGCGGCCTCTGTACGCTCCCTGATCTTGCGGTGCATTTTCTTGTTTCTGTGGAGTCTCTCCTTGGACTCTGTACATTCCTACATACATATGCTCAATATCTTTCTGTCTTTCTAACATGAGCTCATATGCGTGGCAATTGGACTCGTCATGCCCTACTGACTTACAGCAATTATAGTATAAGATTTTAGGTGTTCTTACGTATTTCTGTATCATGTGGCAGTCTTCTGGCCGATGTCCTCTGTTTCTGCAAATTTCACACCATGGCCCTGGGTGTGGATTTAATGGGTTTGGTCCACCCATGTTAAGGAAGTCTTGGAATGAAGGACAATTATCCTTAGTGTGTCCTTCTCCCTTACAACCTGTACATCAGACTTCTCGCCTTTCTTGCTTTCCCTGCTTGATATCTTGTTGCTGCAGTGTTAGGGTAGCTAACTAGTTCTGGATCTACGACATGCCAGTGCTAGTTTCTCCCATGAGTGAAGCTTCCAGCTTCATTGAGATCTCCAAGGATTCTGCCTACGAAGCCATTTTCTGCTACATCAACGGCGTCTAATATGGGGCAACAACGCGGCTATAAACCACTCCTTGTGCTGCTGCGGGGCTATAACAAAGCTTACCTAGTCAAGTAGTGTCTTGAACTTCTGGTCAAATTTCCAGACCATTTCATTAGGTCTTTGTTTGATCTCTTTCAACTCTGTGATGCAATGTGACTCTAATTTCGGCTTCTTAAACTCTGCTAAGAGTGCAGCCTTGATTTCTACCAGGGTTCTCGGTTGTCCCTGTGAGTATTTCATAAACCAATGCAAGGCTCTGTCTCTAAAGGTGGTGATGAGCTGCGCTTTGTAACAACATCGTTTTGTACTTGTTTAACACTCCAAATGGCTTCACATAGAAACCAGTGCTGATCAGGGTCTTCTAGACCCGTTCCTTTGAATATCGGCAGCTTAATATCCTCGGTCATGCTTCTTCTAGGTGGTGGAGGGTTCTACGCAGGTTGTTGAGCATAAAAGATAAACAAAATGGTGGGGTTCTGGACTGGCTGAGTTTGTGCAATGGAAGGCGCTGTGTTCCTACCTGGTGTATTCTACGGAGTAATAGGCTGATAGGTGGAGGATAGAGGTGCGGCTTGGTTATCAGCTTTGTCTTTTGAGTCAATGTCTACGCGGAGTCCATGTCCACTAGCAGTCTTCTTAGGTGTATATTTATACCTTTTTCCCTTTTCTTATTAGATTATGTGTCTCTTCGTCATACTCACTAAAAATGCTATTGACCATGATAGATGCAAAACTTTATTTGCATTCTAAAACACCTTTCTCAGCTAAAAGCATTTTAATGTATAAACTGAGGTTGTTGAGATACTTACCTCGGAATCCCTTGAAAAGTTATCTTTCGGCTGTGTTGTAGGACTTTAGCATGTCCACAACGAACTCTGTCACAAAACTTTGTAATGTACTATCGACCCAAAATTCGACTGCCCGTACGAATGGACTATCTAGTGCTTTGAGCCTGTTAATAAGCTTTGGTGTCCACTTAGTCGATGCGCTTCTAGGGATACAGTTTTTGTGTTCTACCAGCCTTGACAACCACTCGTGTAGCTCATTCCCAAAAGAAACCCAAAATACTTCGTGCAGGTCTTTACATAGGTATTTATTCAACCACTGAATGTCAGAGAGATGTGGGTGCCTGTTTTCTTTCCTTGCGAAATACCTCTCTGTCTTGTCACACCAAGCCCATATTTCTTTCTTGTCTAAATACCAGAAGTCGACACCCAGCTCAACTTCTTCTACTTCACACATCACGACTTCAACTCATCATGGATTCTTAGCATGGAAACATAACCATTTGTTGTCTTAAGTACTGATCTAAAGGTTTCCAATATAGATCCAGGTTCTTTAGCGGTTCGAGGAACGAACAAAACCCTTTCTCACCGGCCGTTTCGGCAACAGCGTGCGAACAGGCTGAGTTCTCACCCGAGGTGTAGCTATGGGGGCACTACAGAATCAAGTTGCCACAGTGAAGTGATGAGTTGTTTGGACAGGAATACTACGCAGTGCACTATCATACCTGCACTGCGAGCTGAGGACTGCACGACGATAGACTGCGTCGCAATCCACACTTCTACGAACTAACTGCTCACGCAACCAGTGCACCCAAGGACTATGCGTTTCGGGCGGGATTTAAATGGTAGGACAGTGAAACTAACTTATGCGCTTCCTCTTCACAACTTAACCACTGTAGACCTTATTTAACACTTAGTCATTCATCTATTGCCTTAGATCGCTTAGCTTTATAACAATTGCAAGCAGATGAAACATACAATGTTGCGCACACCTGGTGCTATGTGTCGAAGAGTTATACAATCTGAATGTTACATACACATATGATTGTTCGATTAATTTATACATTCACATACTTGGAATACTAAGCATTCAACATTCATTCATTCCATCAATACTTAACATATCATTCCCATCTTTCTCCTATGGTGAATACATATAAAAGCATTAACACACCAACTGATAAATAAGAATCCAAGCATCCAACGTAAGCAAATAGGTAAATGCAAACACACAAACAATCACACTACACAGTATTTAATGTGGTTCACCCCTCGGATGGAGGCTATGTCCACAAGAACTGTTTTTATATTAGTCTTTGCGAAGGGTACAACAGTTCTTTGTCTGTGCACTCACCTGCAAACTCTCTTCTCTCTCAATAGGCCTCTGCGCACATAGCTTGCAGAGCCTTTACAAAATGTTCCTCACAAAGATTTATCAAATCAATAATGAGAACAACACAAAATGAAGAGTAACCCTTACCCTTACAAAATATGCCTTATTTATAGATCATGCTTGTAGGTCATGTCTTTACAATTCGAAGGCTCAAACCCTTAGGTTTACAAAACTGGCGTGGCTAACTGTCAGCCTGGCTGTCGCCATCGACAGCCTACTCCAGGTCGTCTTGCTAGGCCACTCGCGGTTCACATGCTCTTCTGACAGCTGCAGTCATCAAAATGGTTACAACTGCATCATGGCCCGTCCCTTTCCACACCTTCCTCCTGCTTGTCACTGTCGACGTAGTGGCCTAGCTTCTCAAATGCTTTTCGCCACTTCTGCTAGGTCCCTTCCATCCGTCTTCGTGCCCCAAAACAGGTCGCTTTCTTCTCTCGACCTTTCATTACATTCTTTACTTGAAATGGCCATTGCGCTGGCACTTCGCACCAGCCTATTGTGCGATCCTGTCTTAATCGTTGTCGCTGCGTGACGAGTGCAATTCTCAAAATCGCCTCTATACTTTGTCACAATGTGCAATGCGCGATTTCCAAAACTTGTGCATATTTTCCAACTTGGGCCCTGCCCAATGCCATAACCATCGTCCTCTCTGTTAGAAAAACAGGATTGCAGAGCAATAACAATAAACAAGATGCAAATATAAATTACACAAACACATTACAAGAGAGACACCAAGATAACGTGGTTCACATAAGATGGACTACATCCACACAGAAATTGTCAGTCCTTATTATTATACCAACCAGAAAAATGAAGGGATACAACCCACAGCGCATCCGTTGTAACGTCCTCTTCACTCTCTTAGTCTCTCTTACATGATCTCATAGATCTTTACAATGCTACAATACATTACACAGTCATATTACAATGTCTTCCTTTTAAAGGGGAAATACCACAGGCTACCCAAAACCATTGGCCTGTAATCTATTGGCGCAAAAACAACCAAACCTGGGATCATAACCAAACTTGGGGTACAAACATGACTGAAACAACATCATCTATGAGATTGGAAGATCAGGCTCCACAACCAACACTCTCCCTCTCACTTCTCCCATATCTTCCTAATCCCCCTCTTGCCCCTCCCCCCACTCTCACTATCTCGTTAAACATGTTCCCCTCTCCCCCTACCCCTCATCCTCTCACTCTATCTCTATAATCGTTATCTTTCTCTATGTCTATGTAACCCCCCTCTACTCTTCTCCCCCCTATGTCCCTCTCTCTCACATTAATCTTTATCTCTCTCTGTCTCACTACAAGGGAAATACATTGTAGTGGAGGTTTCCCGCAAATTGGCCTTTTATACTGCACCCAAACCAATGCTCAAGGATTTATTGAGAAGCATAGGGAGGTGGAGGTGTAGGGACGAGAGAGAGACTGAGAGAACTCGGGTTAGTAAGGGCTAGGGGGAGTAGGAGAGAGATAGAAAGAGTAGGATGGTTAGGGATGGGGGAGAGATTAGGGAGAGGGGGAGGGAGTTTATATATATAGAGAGAGGTGTAGAACTAGGGAATAAAGAGTGAGAGGGGGGGGGGGTTAGTTAGGGGTAAGAGGATAGGAGGGGGGTTAGCGAGGGGGAGAGAGAGAGAGAGAGAGAGATTGAGAGAGGGGGTTAGTAATGGTTAGGGGGGGAAGAGGAGGGAGAGAGAGGGAGAGAGAGAGAGAGAGAGAGAGGGTGTTAGTTGTAGGGAGTGAGAAAGAGAGATGGGAGGTGTGGTTAGAGGTAGGGTGATGATGATGACGATGATGATGATGATGACGACGACGACGACGACGATAATGAAAACGCTGAAGATGATGAAGATGAGGACGATGATGATGAGGAGGAGGAGGATGATGATGATGATGATGAGGACAATGATGATGAGGATGATGATGATGATGACGAAGATGATGATGATGAATATGATGAGGATGAGGATGAAGATCATGATGAATATGGGGATGATGATGATGATGACGAGGATGATTATGATGATGAAGATGGGAATGATGATGAGGAGGAGGAGGAAGATGATGATAATGATGATGATGATCATCATCATCATAAACATCATAATCATCATCATCATCCTCCTCCTCTACTTTATCATCATCATCATCTTCATCACCATCATCTTCATCTTCATCATCATCATCATCATCGTCATCTCCATCATCATATTCATCATCATCATCCTCATCACCATCATCGTCATCTTCATCATCATCATCCTCATCATGATCTTCATCACCATCATCTTCATCTTCATCATCATTATCTTCAATGTCTTCATCATCATAATCATTTGTAATATCCCAATTTTGACCCCATTGCATTAAAATGTAAATGATGTAATATTGTTATAATATCGTGGTGAGGGGCTCAAGGACAAGGCTCTGCCATTGATTTAGTGATGCATATGGTTTACGTGCTAGCCAGGTACATTGGAATTTCAAATATCATGTAAATATGCATTTTAATAAAATACCCACAACTAGCTATGCAATGCAACAATAGATGAGGGCATGATTTTACAAGGAATTGGGAGGGAAACATTCAAACCCTTGAGCCAATCAATTCAAGCCAAGTGTCAATGAGAGAACCCATAAAACCCTCAACTAGCTATGTTGAATTTTGTACCCAATCATTCATTTCTCCCAAGAGTTGGGTGAAGTAGTTAATACCTTGGGGAATGGAGAGGTATGGATGTCCAAATTCGGGTATGGGCAAGCCACCCTTCATAGAAAATCGTGTTTGACTTCTTGGGAAAGAAAGGAGCCACAAAATGGCTCCCCAAGCCATTACCCATCAACCAGTTTTGCCTCTCTCGTGTTTTTGGAGGTACCTGGGCGTTTTCCCTCCACGTTTTTATGGTTTTCCCTTGTTTTCTGGCTGGGGAAGAAGGCGTTTTGGGTGTTGCAGAGCTGCTGGGAGGAAGGGAGCTTGATTTTGGGTTTCACTGAGGCTGTTTTGGTGACTGAAAATGCTCATAACCTGTGGGAGAAATCGGGTTTGCTCCCTAGGGTAGAATTTCTCTTCCCACAGTCTGTTTTCGATGTGCTCACGATTTGGGGAAATCCCATGGCCATCCTATTTGTAAATCCCATTGTTAAACATGTGTATCCATGCCCAATGATTGTGCTTGCTGTGTGTAGATATAGTATGTTGGGGTATGGGTTATGGGTATCCATTGTTTTGGCTTGAGCTTGAGTGCAAGCATCCAGAAATGAAGAGAGTTCAGATTTAGCCTGATAAACCCAGCTGTGGACTGGCTTGGCTTAGATGCAATGAGTATTTGGTTGTGTATGAGCTTGAGTGTCCTCTTTTCCTTGTAGAAATCATTCCTAGCTCGGGGGTGGTCTCTAAGTGCTGAAAGAATACAGGCTGGGCAGAGACCTACTCTAACGTTGCAGCGACATAGCTAGTTGCTTGGGACCATTTCCATATAAAGATAAGTGTTTTTCTATCTATGTGTTTTGCCTTGCAATGCTTTAAATTGATGACTATTATTGATATGTTGAATGCATGTGAAATGTGTGTGGATGAGGTTTATTTCCGCTGTGCATGTTTGCTTGATTTGCATCTGCACACATTTGTTTTATTCGTATGAATCTAATGAAATGGGCTAAGTTTATGTAAAAGCCCCAGAATTTGGTATCATGTTCCATTCCTCAAATTGGGTCCATGGGAGGGATGTGACAGAGTGGTATTAGAGCGAAGGCTACAACATTGGGCCTACATGGTCCAACTTGAACAACTTGTAGAGGTAAGTATTCTTGCTGCTCAACACTAATCATTAAGAAAAATTTAAAAAATTTCAAAATTTGAAAAAAAATTTAAAGTGTTTCTGAGTTTTCTGCCAAGACAATGTCGACGAAGATAAGCCAGAAACGCCGAAACAAACGGTGAGTTGAGTTGAGTCCAGCGACAAGTTTCAGCGTGAAATTGGTTGAAAAAGACGCATCGACGATTTTACCTGAGTTTTTTGTGACACAATCGGAGGATATCGGTCGGTGATTTTAGCTGAGGTTGCCATGACACGGTCGGAGGAGATAGGTCGGCCCTTTTAGCCAAGGTTTCCGCAGCACGGTCGGAGGAGATCATTCAGCGATTTTAGCCGAGTTTTCTGTGACACGGTCGGAGATCGGTCAGCGATTTTAGCCGAGATTGCCGCGACACACGGTCGGAGGAGATCGGTCGGCGATTTTATCCAAGATTGTCATGACAAGGTTGGAGGAAATTGGTCGGTGATTTTAGCCGAGTTTGCCGCAGCGCGATCAGAGGATATCGGTTGGTGATTTTAGCTGAGATTGCCGCGACACCGGTCGGAGGAGATCGGTCGGTGATTTTAGCAGAGTTTTCCGCGACAGGTCGGAGGAGAATTCAAAAGTACGCCAAAACAGGTAAATTCGAGCAGCTTCCAAGAGGATTTTTTAGGTGCCCTAAAGTGAAAAATTGCCATGGAACTTTTGCACCAGATTGCGTGAAATTGAAATATTTACAAACAAAAAAAAACGAGGGCATTGCCCTCCGACCCGCGAAGCCACAAGGGGGAAAGCCCCATTGACCCCCATCGTCCCCCAAATACAGTGGTTGAATGTATGAAGGACATTCTCTATGCTTGGAATGTGCACTATGAATTGCATATAAAGGGGTTACGGAATCCTCAGCAAGAGTAATTGGTTGTAATATCCATTATGGAGGATGAAAGAGGGAATTTTCTTACCTTAAACTATTTTTGTTTACAACATAAGAAGCGTATGCTTGTAAAATAGCAAGTAGGAATGTTTACATATGTGTATGTATTGAATTGCTACTTGGTGAGAAATCACAATTAATGAATCCTCGTGTGCTTGGTAGGGAATCCAAGAAAAGGATCGACTGTGATGTGGAGGAGGAGCTCCATGTCATGATGGGGAATTGGAAGGGAGAATCACTCCACTACCCTCTTGCTATTTTATTTATAATTCTGAAGTTTTCATGCATATAAATTATGGTATAAGAATTTTGAAAATGCAAGAGATTAGATAGATGAAATGAATATGCACTAGATGGCATATTAATAAACATTGCACAGTGCATGTGAAAACGTTTGTGCATGTATATGATTTTGCATATTAATAAAATAGTGAGGTTTTACATATGCAATGAGCCACTTAAGATAATTATTGTGGTTGCTAATAATTAGTTGTGTTCACATGGTTGTAGGACCAAAGACAACCGAAGCATGGTTAAAGATGTGGATGATGATTGTTGCATATGGCCAACAACCTTATGAAGAAAGTTTGGGGCAAAAAAATCTATGATCATGAGGTTGGAAAAATGACTGTGAAGCCTTGGTAAGAGGCCAACTAATCAGGTAACATCAAGCGATGTTAATGACAACCATGAAGGTAATGGTTATTTGTGCTTAAATTGCATGAATGTTGAAAGATGATTTGGTAAGGTCTCTTCAACTATATTTAAACTATGTTGATTTGGTTTGCATGTGGTATTGAGTGCCTGAATGTGAA
Source organism: Larix kaempferi (assembly GCA_027924585.1). Classification (NCBI taxonomy): domain Eukaryota; kingdom Viridiplantae; phylum Streptophyta; class Pinopsida; order Pinales; family Pinaceae; genus Larix; species Larix kaempferi. Next base: position 6,481,470 of record BSBM01000532.1, on the reverse strand, counting down.
TGTCAACCCACCGAGTATGGTGAGGTGTGGGTAAGTACAGGTAAGGAGCCTTGCACCCTATAGTTTCTTAGAAACCTCAATGCATTCATATGAAATTATATCATGCCATTTGTGTATATTGGTTGTGAGGTTAACAACCAAAGCAAGTAAGGATTTATAGTCATGTTGTGGTAGTAAATGCCCTATGAGATAGTCATGGTAAAATGAATGATATGACATTTTGGTATTCATGAATCCATGCAAGAAAGAATCGAGTGAGTGCACATTAAAATATTATGTAAATGTTATGAATGGGAATGCATATGTGTGAGTGCACATGTTGAGATGCATTGTGTGAATGCATGGTTGCGATATATATGGTTGCGATGGACTTTATTATTATCTTGAGTCGTAGGCCTATGCAACTATATGAGCAAAATAAATATAGATTAATAAACCATCAAAAGAAACACGGTAAGAGTCATCACCATATGATGATAAAGTACGTTAGGGATGTTGATTCACTTTAACAATAACTATACATGTATTGGATCACACATAACAATACAATGAACACAAGGATAAAAGGATGCAAGGACTTCATCCCTGGTTAATAGGCCTCGAGTATACACATATCGAAGCTAATATTTAGAAAACAATTCAAGACGAAAGACATGGGAATGCTTATTAACTCAACCCATGGAATTATGTTAAACCTCCAATATGAAATGTAGTTAAAATGCTAATGAAAGAGTTATGCCATGATTCACCATGCAGACATGGCCACCACAAACATTTCAAATCATAGATTTTTTTTATAAATACAGTATGTGGATTAGAAATATAAACATTACAATAGAGGTTGAATCATGAGACATGATAAATCACACATTATATTAAACACATCACACATTATATTAAACACATTCTATATGAGGAATAAACAACAATACTAATGAAGATAACAATGAGCTCAAAAGATTTCATTAAGTCTTTATTAATCATAAGTGATATAAGAAATAAACACCCTCGCGACTTGTAAATAACCATGACATAGGTATTCAACGATAAGAATAAAGTAACCTTGGTGGATAGACCCAAGACCCCTAGCACGATAATGTTTTGGGATTCCATGGGATATGGTTATATCATATAGTTGATATGGGTTTAGATTTGGGGATAGTTTAATAACATTGTAAGTTGAACACGAATGGTTGATAAAATAAATATATTCTAATTATCTTGGTGGGGTGTATATAGCTATGACCAAGATACTTAACCACTATGGCTAAGTAGGCATACAAACCAAAGAAGTAAATGTTTAACGAGAATGTATATGAACTGTTCAAAACGTCAACAGACATTAAACACCAATAGCGTTGCATATAATTATTATAATGTAAACATATAATTTTATTTTTTAGTTAATATTTTGAAGTTCGTTACACACCAAAAAAATTTAGTTGAATACCTTGAAGGAATACTACTAATGGAGAATGGGCTGGTGCAAGCTAATGCTGTTCACTCATGACGCGTTAGTCGAAATGGACTTCTATAAAAAAAAAAAAATCTAAATGTCAAAAAGCAATATTAGAGCTACCTACACAACTTTTTGGAGTATGGCGTAAGACGATGAAACGCAGACAATCGGATTACCTTCCGAAATATATAACTTTTATTTATGGAAATTAAGTATAACTCCCAAAAACTGGGGTTCTCCTAAGGTTGGTATGTTATTTTTTTAAGAAAACATAATGAATATGTTTGCGTTGGGACCCGGGTTTGGTAGGAGAATGGTGGGAATTTGAGAAAAAAATTATACAGAGTCGTAGATAACAGGTCGGTCTAATGCAACGTTATTTTTCCATATTTATTTATGTTCATTTTAATTTGTTTTTAAATTAAGGAAGTCAGTGAATCGCTAAAATGACTAGGTCGAGCTTTGGGTCCTGACATCATGGTATTAACATAATCAATGCACTTTGTTTTTTTTAAGGTATTTGTGTGTACTTGTGTGGGTTCTTTTCCATTTTCAAAATAGGTGAGTCAATCAAAAGTTATAGCCAGGAGAAATAACCTATTTTTTGTGTAAGATTAACGTTAGTCCAATTAAAATTAAATAAAAAATAGAAAAAAATGATAGATTTAATAAAAAATTACATATTCGGAATCTGCACACATAGTTCTACAACTGTGTGCAATTTCATTAGCGGTGGACAAGTGTAGCATACGCAGAATCATGCTTGAAATAGAAGAAGTTATAGAATCAGATTTATTTTGTTATAACACAATCCAAGCCACTTGCTTTGGCAACCCGAACCTAAAATCAAAGCGGCCAAGTCATCCACCACGTTGGTGGGAAAGGAATTGCCTGCCAAAATTTAGAAATTTAAATGACGCGCATGCATTGTTTTAAATACACACGTATGCACTAAAAGCGCGCACGCTCTAATAATGCGTTCGCGCATTTGTTTACTAATCCGAAATGTAGTTTTGATGTCATCTTCATCTATCTCAAACCCCCCCCCTACCACCCCTCTCCCTAACTCTAATCCACCTCCTCTCCTTTGTATGTTCGTGTCCCTCCCTAACCTTCATCCCCTCTCTCCCTCTCCGTCCCTAACCCTCCTCTCCTCCACCCCATTTCAACCCCTCTCTCTCTCTCTTTCTCTCGCTCTCACTCTCTCCCCCCGTTAATCCTCCTCTATCTCCCTCTCTACCTAAACTTCATCTTCTTCTCCCTCTCCCTAATATTTACCTAAACTTCCTATCCTTCTCTCTCTCCCTCCTATCTCCATCTCCCTAACCATAACCATCATCCTCTTTGTTAGAAAAACGAGATCGCAGAGCAATAACAATAAACAAGATGCAAATATAAATTACACAAACACATTACAAGAGAGAAACCAATATAACATGGTTTACCCAATATGGACTATGTCCACACAGAAATTGCCAATCCTTATTATTACACCATCCAACAAAATGAAGGGATACAACCTGCAACACATCCGTTGCAACTTCCTCTTCACTCTCTCTCAGTCTCTCTTACACGATCTCATAGATATTTACAATGTTACAATACATTACACATCTGTATTACAATATATTCTTTTTAAAGGGGAAATACCATGGAAAAATACCACAGGCTACCCAAAACCATGGGCCCATAATCTGTTGGCGCAAAAACAACCAAACCTGGGATCATAACCAAACATGGGGTACAAACACGACTGAAACAACATCATATATGAGATTGGAATATCAGGCTCCACAACCAAAACTCTCCCTCTCACTCCTCCCATATCCTCCTAAGCCACCTCTTACCCCTCCCCCCTCTCTCACTATCTCCTTAACCATGCTCCCCTCTTCCCATAACCTTCATCCTCCCACTCTCTCTTTGTCTATGTAACTCCCCTCCGCTCTTCTCCCCCCATGTCCCTCTCTCTCTTTCTCACTACAAGGGAAACACCTTGTATCGGAGGTTGCCCGCAAATATGCCTTTTATACTGCGCCCAAACCAATGCTCAAGGATTTACTCAGAAGCATAAGGAGGTGGAGGTGTAGCGAAGAGAGAGAGATTGAGAGAGCCCGGGCTAGTAAGGGATAGGGAGAGGAGGGGAGAGATATAGAGAGGAGGGGGTTTAGTGCTAGGGGGGGGGGGAAGGTTAGGGAGAGGGAGAGGGGGTTTAGAGAGAGAGAGACGTAGAAGAAGGGAATAAAGAGTGAGAGAGGGGGGGTTAGTTAGGGGTAAGGGGATAGGAGGGGGGTTAGCGAGGGGGAGAGAGAGAGAGAGAGATTGAGATAGGGGGTTAGTAATGGTTAGGGAGAGAGAGAGAGAGAGAGAGAGAGAGGGTGTTAGTTGTAGGGAGTGAGAAAGAGAGATGGGAGGTGTGGTTAGAGGTAGGGTGATGACGATGACGATGACGATGATGATGAAGAAGATGAAGACGGTGATGATGATGAGGAGGAGGAGGAGGAGGAGGAGGATGATGATGGAGATGAGGATGATGATGATGATGATGAGGATGATGATGATGATGAATATGATGATGGTGATGATGATGATGATGAAGATGATGATGCTGATGATTCCTCCTCATCATTGTCCTCATATTCATCATCATCATCATCATCATACTCGTCCTCCTCATCATTGTCCTCATATTCATCATCATCATCCTCATCATACTCATCTTCATCATCATCATCATCGTCATCATCTTCATCATCATCTTCATCATCATCATCAACATCATCATCACCATCACCTTCATCTTCACCATCACCATCGTCATCTTCATCATCATCATCATCTTCATCACCATCATCTTCATCTTCATCGTCGTCATCATCATCATCATCATCATCATCATCATCATCATCTCCATCTTCATCATCATCATATGCTTCATCACCATCACCATCACCATCATTATCATCATCATCATCACCATCTTCATCATCACCATCTTCATCATCATCATCATCATCTTCATTGTCATCATTGTCTTCATCATCATCATCGTCATCATCTTCATCACCATCATCTTCATCATCATCATCTTCAACGTCTTCATCATCATCATCATCATCACCATCATCATCATAATCGTCTTCATTATCATCATCACATCATCATCATCATCATCATCTTCTTCATGACGACAACAACAACGATGATGATGATGACGATGAAGATGGCGACGGTGATGATGATGATGATGATGATGATGAAGATGACAATGATGAGGATGATGATGATGATGAAGATGAGGAGGATGACGATGATGAGGATGATGATGATGACGATGATGACAATGATGACGATGATGATGATGAAGATGATGATGATGAGGATTATGATGATGATGAATATGGGGATGATGATGATGATTATGATGATTATGATGAGTATGAGGATGATGATGAAGATGGGGACGATGATGATGATGATGATGATGGGGATGATGATGAAGATGGGGACGATGACGATGATGATGATGATAAACATCATCATCGTCATCATCATCATCATATTCATCTTCATCATCATCATCGTCATCTTCATCATCATATTCATCATCATATTCATCATCATATTCATCATCATCATCATCATCTTCATATTCATCACCATCATCTTCATCTTCATCATCATCATTGTTATCTTCATCATCATATTCATCATCATCATCATTCACATCACCATCTTCATCATCGTCATCATCATCATCATCTTCATCATCATCTTCATCACCATCATCTTCATCTTCAACGTCTTCATCATCATCATCATCTGTAATATCCCGATTTTGACCCCATTGCATTAAAATGTAAATGATGTAATATTGTTATAAAATCGTGGTGAAGATATCAAGGCCAAGTCCCCGCCATCGATTTAGGGATGCATATGGTTTACATGCTAGCCAGGTACATTGGAATTTCAAATATCATGTAAATATGCATTTTAATAAAATACTCACAACTAGCTATGCAATGCAACAAGAGATGGGAGCATGATTTTATAAGGAATTGGGAGGGAAACATTCAAACCCTTGAGCCAATCAAGTCAATCCAAGTGTCAATGAGAGAACCATAAAACCCTCAACTACCCATGTTGACTTTTGTACCCAATCATTCATTTCTCCTAAGACTTGGGTGAAGTAGTTAATACCTTGGGGAATGGAGAGGTATGGCTGTCCAAATTCGGGTATGGGCAAGCCACCCTTCATAGAAAATCATGTTTGACTTCTTGGGCAAGAAAGGAGCCATGAAATTGCTCCCCAAGCCATTACCCGTCAACCAGTTTTGCCTCTCACGTTTTTGGAGCTACCTAGGCATTTTCCCTCCACGTTTTTATGGTTTTTCCTTGTTTTATGGCTGGGAAGAAGGCGTTTTGGGTGTTGCAGAGCTGCTGGGAGAAAGGGAGCTCGATTTTGGGTTTCACCGAGGCCGTTTTGGCCATTGGAAATTCTCATTACCTGTGGGAGAAATTGGGTTTTCTCCCTAGTGTCGAATTCCTCTTCCCATAGTCCGTTTTCAGTGTGCCCACGATTTGGGGAAATCCCATGGCCATCCTGTTTGTAAATCTCATTGTTAAACATGTGTATCCATGCGCAATTATTGTGCTTGTTGTGTGTAGATAGAGTATGTTGGGGTATGGGTTATGGGTATCCATTGTTTTGGCTTGAGCTTGAGTGCAAGCATCCAGAAATGAAGAGGGTTCATATTTATCCTGATAAACCCAGCTGTGGACTGGCTTGGCTTGGCTTAGATGCAATGAGTATTTGGCTGTGTATGAGCTTGAGTGTCCCCTTTTCCTTGTAGAAATCATGCCCAACTCGGGGGTGGTCTCTGAGTGTTAAAAGAATATAGGTTGGGAAGAGACCTATGGTTGGGTAGAACGTTGCAATGACATAGCTAGTTGCTTGGGACCATTTCACAATAAAGATAAGTGTTTTTCTATCTATGTGTTTTTCCTCTGCATTGCTTTAAATTGATGACTGTTATTGATATGTTGAATGCATATGAAATGTGTGTGGATGAGGTTTATTTTCGTTGTGTATGTTTGCTTGATTTGCATCTGCACACATTTGTTTTATTCGTTTGAATTTAATGAAATGGGTTGAGTTTATGTAAAAGCCCGAGAATTTGGTATCATGTTCCCTTCTTAGAATTGGGTCCATGGGAGGGGGCGTGATAGAGTGGTATCAGAGAGAAGGATACAACATTGGGCCTACATGGGCCAAATTGAACAACTTGCAGAGGTAAGTATTCTTACTGCTCAACACTGATCATTAAGAAAAATTTCAAAAATTTCAAAATTTGAAAAAAAATTCAAAGTGTTTTTGAGTCTTCTGCCAAGATAGTGTCGGCGAAGCTAAGCCAGAAACGTCGAATCAGTCGGCAAGTTGAACGGAGTCCAGCGACAAGGGCATGAAATCGTTAAATTGGACGAAAAAGATGCATCGACAATTTTAGCCGAGTTTGCCGCGACACGGTCGGAGGATATCGGTCGGCGATTTTAGCCGAGGTTGCCACGACACAGTCGGAGGATGTAATGTCCCCATTCAAATAATTGCATAGTAAGACAGTCCCATCAATCCTACTAGTTTCCTAGGTTGGATGGGCACATGTGGAATTGTAATAAGGAAGCTAATAAATGATCTTTAGACATTAGAAGGGTTCAAGTATTTAATAAATATGGTGAATAAATAAATTCAAGAGAAATTCTAGGTGGCAAGTGGTTTTGGAGACATATGGAGGGTGTGGGACCCACACTAGCTTGATTTTTCAATGACACATGGCATCTCTCTCTTGCCAATTCGAATTCATGGGAAGGTGAACACTCTTGGGTGAGTTGGTAAGTCATAACACATGGAATTGAGCATCTTAGGTCAAATTGGGATGGATTGGTAACCTCCATGGAAGATAAAGAGTCAAATTGGAAGTTTGTGGACACTTGGGCTAGATTCCCTAGCCCCTATGACACCAATGATGGAGAATCTATGACAACTATGACAAATTGCAGACCTGACCTTTGACATCTGGCCATTATGACATGTCAGCCCCAAAAATAGGCTCGAGGAAGGCGCTCATGGGAGTGGAAGAAGCCAAAGAGACTCAAATTCGAATTTGGGAGAAGATGGAAGGTTGGAACTAGGAGACAAGTGACAAATGTGGAATATTTCCTAAGTGGAAATCTCTTGAAGCTATTGAGAGGATTTTGAACCATAGAAGGCCAAGGTTGGTTATAAAATGTAGAAATCAAGTATGAGAATGGCTTTCGAGGATTTGAGAAAAATTGCATTTGTGAAGAGAGAGCTACTGGATGACTAGTTTCTTGCCTTAGCCAATTTCGAGGGTGAAAGATTCCCATCCAAGTTGGTGTTTGGAGAGGCCACTCAGGTATTTCATGGTGCTTTAATGGAGTTTGTATTTGCAGGTAGCAGCTACAGGAAGTTTCATGGTTTGGTTTAGTGCAACACTTTCTCTCCACCGTTTCCAATTTTGAAGGCATATTCATGCTCCTCGAGGGAGGGAATTTTTGGTGAGCTCTTGTGATTATTGGGAGAGATTCTCATTATATATTTTTGATTATAATAGATTCATATCCTTTGTTCTTAATATTCAAAAAGTCTCATATCGAAATACCCACTGGTTGTATGCAAAAATATTGATTAATGAGCAAACAATGTCCGTTTCCCCAATGCATTGATGTATGACACTAAATGTTGATTATTTTGAATGGATGGATGATTCTATGATATATTTGTGATCAATATACTACCATGGATGTATTATACAAGTTTCATGTACTGTACTTGAGCATTTGAAGCATTTTTACTCAGTTTAGGTGTATTGGGAGGTGAAATAGTGCCATTTCCCCAAGGGTCGAATTGGGTATTTTTGCAGTTGAATGTGAGAGGGTGAGAACAGTTGTAATAATCCATTAATGGTGCATATGAGACCTTAATAACATACTTAACACATTACATACCTTTGTTCAGAAATTTGGGGGAGTTTAGAGGCATTTGGGAGGCCCTTTTCAGTGTTACCCTGGGGGGATTTGATGCACAAATTACTAGTCAAAATTGCTTATATTGGTCAGAATATAAATCAAGTTTTCAGAAGTCTTTGGAGGACCATAAAACATCCCTGAACCTAATATTCAAGTCTAAATATAATTCATACACTCATACAGAAGATTTGGGAGCATTTGGGTTGATTTGGAGGTCAAAACAGTGAAACTAGTCAAAGGTCAAAATTGGTAAAAAGGTGGAAAATTGGGCATTTTCTTAAAATTTTAAAAAAGGGATATTACAGAGGAGATAGGTAGGTGATTTTAGCCGAGTTTTCCATGACACAGTCGGACGATATCGGACGGTGATTTTAGCCGAGTTTGTCGTGACATGGTTGAAGGAGATCGGTCAGCAATTTTAGCCGAGATTGTCGCGACACGGTCGGAGGAGATCGGTCGGCAATTTT